>CM035438.1:139303151-139973151 GCA_020310875.1 Ceratopteris richardii
AGAATAAGTGTGGTGTGCTGTTGACATAAGGCCATGAAGCTAGAGTCTGATGACTCCTGGCCTATTCTCTAGAGTCCAAATTAGAGACAAGATTTCGGTTTATTAGTATTGTGTCATTGTCTTCTTCTCATTGTTATGTTGTTCTATTAAATTAACTCTGTATCTAAGAAGTTTACCATAGGTTGATTTGTTTCTATTGATATTATTAGGTATGTACACTATAAACATTTAGAAGAGCATTGTGTGGATAATATGAAACTTCAATTGGTAACTTGGTCTAGTAGATTAACACATTAGTTTGATTAAGCAAAGTGGAAAAATATCAAGGAAATAGAATCATGCGCTCCCAAGAACCATGCAAACCTATCGTGCCCACTTAGTCTTACTGGAAAAACTCAGACGAGGAGCAGAGGTTAACATTGGTGCCGTCTATAGGAAGTGTAATTTATTATTTGATAGATATTTAGAATACATTTTCTGAGTTGAGATTATTTCCTACATGTTGGCAATGCACTCTTATGAGACTTACCCAAAGTACTAAAATGATAGAACCTTGAAAGTGAATAGTGCACTGGGAACACCATCGTGGAGTAGTGCTGAAGATGTTCCATCTCAAGGAAAAATTGTAGCAAGTACTAGTGGTTTGGCACTACAACATTTGCTTAGTTTTGGTTTGCATAATATACCAAAAACCAGTTTGATGCCCTGTGGTAGTGATTCAGTGTCTGGTGTCAATACCAAACTCGGTGGTGATCCAGTATCGAAAAAAAAACTAAAGAAGTTGTTGTGGATAATAACAAACTTATTGAACTTCTTTTGAAGGCAACAAGCCATAGTTAAGGGTGGAGTACTCCTATTGAACAATGTAGTGGAGCGGAAATCCCAAAGTTTTGGAGTGATAGAAAGGCTTTCCTATACAATCTCCTATCTTAAGAGTCGAACCCAACCCAGAAATTAAACCTTAAACTTTTGAAAAACATGTTTCCTAATGATAAACTAGAGCTTGCAAATACTTCTAATTTTACAAAACAAGAGTCTGTAAGTACTTTTGATTCTTAGAAACCAGAAGAAACACATCTAGAAACAATGGTAGACCCACAAAATGATAAGCAAGGATGACAACAAGGAGGTCATCGAGGAAAATAGACTACAAGACTGACCTATGCAAAATTTGGGAGGCTTCTTAGGTGATGACCCGGATGCACACATATGCATGTTTGAAATTAATTACACAATATTAAATAATCTAGAAGATTCATAATACAAGAAAATTGTGTTCCAGTCTACCTTGGTCAATGAAGATCAAATTCAATCTAAATCATTTTCTGGTGATATGAGGATCTTAAGAATGCATTTCTACAGTGCTTTTGGTTAAAGAAGAATGTTGTCAAGATATTTGATTATGCGCAAACAAATAGAAAAAAAGTGAACCAGAGTCTACAGGACTATGCCATCCTTTTTTGCATGCATCTGTGACAACTACCCCAAGCACATGCAAATTTACCCATTGATGTCATCACATAGTGGTTCATAAATGGCATCAATCTAGAATTGTGATAGGTTATGCCTATCCGTTGTGTCGATGGCATGACATTAGATGCTATCATTGTGATGGCATTACAGTTAGAACATAAAATAGGTGGTTTTATAGAAGATGTGAAATGGTTGAAATCCAAGAAAAATAGAAATGATGATCCACTGAAGCAGATATATTGTAGTAAATGCAAAAACTATGGTCATGTAGCAATGTGTATCATAGTTGATCAAATTCATTGTGCCATTTGTGATGGAACAAGTAATTCCATAGAGATTTATCCATATAATGCCAAAACACAAAACCGATTGGCTATCAGTGCAGTACTTCAAGAACAAGGTGAATCAGCCATATGGTATGTACCTCCTCACCTGGGAGACACATCATACCCCAATTATACCAATTATCGAGCCCCATGAATAAGGAGATACAATCAATCTCAAGCTAGTGGTAATACCGTAGTATCACCAACATGATGTCGCTTTTGTAGAGAAGTTGGACACATTTGATGACACTACAAGGATGCTCCAGAGTATCACAAATGCAAAAGAGAAAGGCAAAACCCCATGGAGAATATGATCTATATTACAGTAGTGGACATTCAAACAACAACAGTTCAAACACGATCAGGTAAAATACTCCATCCCACTATAGAGTATTTGAGCTAGGTGTAAAAGAGCAACAATGTACATTTGCTAAAGCATCAAAGTGGGCTCATGCACAATGTCCAGTCTTTCCCGACCTTATACGAGTTAGTTCAATGACTAGCCCCACTAGACACCACATTAGAATTTACCAAACCCATCATGGCATGAGACATTTTAGTGAAGGCATGGATTAGTATCCCATTAGGATAGTTACTAACTTTGGTCCTTGTGTTGGCAGTAGCCTTGGTACATCAGGACCTACAAGACGTGAAAGTCAAAGAAGGGAGTCAGAGCGAAGGGACAGCACAAGCGAGCGAAGGGACAGCACAAGCAAACAGGGCAGTCAAAGAAGATCTGGCAAGTAGGCCAATATTTTTTACATACATTAATGCAAATCAAAGAAATGGACATGCAGGGAGGAAGAGCAAGTAGGGAGCTCGAAGATATGTATGGCAGAGCACTAGAAGAAATCCCTACAACAACAGTGATTTTTATCACTAACAATCATTGTAAATATCATTTCACCTTTTTGTAGCTCCATTTTGTGCAAGCCAAGGAGTCCTTGAGCTTGAGGAGCCTTAGACGTAGTTGCGTACCAATTTTCGTATTTTTTAGATCTCGTTTGAGCCCCCAAATAAGCCCTGGAACCTAATTTTTAACTAGGCCGGACACTAGGTCTGGACAGGGCCAAAAGCTAGTCAAAAACTATAAAAAGAGCTAGAGAGCTCATTTTTGAGGTTAGATTGTAATTGAAACGAACTTGTAAGAGCTATTGAAAGTAATCTAAAGAACTCCATTGATTCTCTCTCTTTGTCTTGCCGTGTGTGCGCGTGTGTGTGTATGTGTGTGCATGCTTGTGTGCTTCTCACTCACGCACTTGTGTCGCCACTTGCTCGAGGTCTTCATACCATCCTCACATCTTCCCGGATTGACATTAAAGGAGGTGCTACTCATCACTGAGCTACACCAAATTTTGGCGCCGTTGCCGGGGATCGAGCTTTGAGGACGAGCGTGTGATGGTAAGACGTAGAGTTGACGCGTTGGAGTTGTAGGTATTTTCTTCACTCTCATCGATTTTCTTTTACTTTCTTCACCATCTTCATCACCATCATCATCATCACCATCTCCCACGTCCATCTCCATCATCGCGAAAATTTCAGTTTTTTGACTATATCCCCATCTCCACCTCATTTCCCTCATTTCACTTGTGAGAGAGAGCGAGAGAGCGAATTTGCATGTGCTGTTTTTTGCATGTTTTGTGAGCTTTCTGCAGGTACAGGCCGCATCATCATCCCCAGCACCCTGCGCAGGTACGGAAATCTGAGTAACTGTCTGTGTGTCGCCGAGCTCTGTCAATCGCGACCGACTGAAAACTTGCTCTAATTGCTAAACAAAGTGCATATCCATGACCTACATGCCTAGAGCTTCCCAAAAATGTGTTTAGTTTTTTGAAATTCCACAGATTTCTGTCAATCGCGATCGACAAACCACGACGGACAGATCTGTCAATCGCGATCGACACGTCAATCGCGACCGACAGCCCACGACGGCTCTGTCAATCGCGACCGACAGAGTCAACGACCGATTGACCACGACCGACTGACTACACGCGTGACACGTGTCAATCGCGATCGAGTCATCAATCGCGATCGACTCATCAATCGCGACCGACACGGTCAACGACGGTTTGACCACGACGGACAGACCACGACGGCTCTGTCAATCGCGACCGACACGGTCAACGACTGTTTGACCACGATCGACAGACCCTCGCGACCGACCGGTCAATCGCGATCGACTCATCAATCGCGACCGACAGAGTCAACGACCGATTGACCACGACCGATTGACTTTTCGTAACCCCTGTCAATCGCGACTGACCAGTCAATCGCGACTGACAGCCACGACGGACCTGTCAATCGCGATCGACACGTCGATCGCGACTGACCTGTCAATCGCGACCGACAGACTTTGCGAACGCGTTTGAAGGGCAAATTAGGTCAAATTTTCAAGGCAAAATCATTGGTCTAAATTTTGATTGAGTGTGGGACAAACACTAGGGTGTAGTATTGCATCGCGAGGCCGTGCCACAAGCTACTCGAGTATTCCTGTTTGACTGTTAGCTTGTATTGAATCCTGATTTAACTCCCTAAACCCTGAACAGTCATAACTTTTTCATACGAAATCCAATTTTTGAGCTCTTGGGCTTGTTGGAAAGCTCGTGGCATATACTACACGCCCTCAACTGTTTTTTATAAAGATAATGCGTTGATTTTCAGAGAGGGTATTTTGAAGTTGACCATACCCAGGGGGATCAAAGTCAGGGGTCTTTAGAATTATTTTCCTAAAAGTCAGAATGCACATGTGTGTTTATGTTACATGAATGAAAGTGGTTGGTTTTGTTCTTTGAATATAAGCATTGAGCTAACCGTGGGTCTTTTATAGGTCCATTGAGAGCAACTGAGAGCGTACAGAGCAAGGTTTCTTTGCAAGCTTGAGAACCGGGTTCTTGAGCACCATAAAGCAAGGGATCAACAAGTAAGGTTGGACACTTTTAACTCCCTCTGTCAATTCATAGCTTAGGCTAAGAACGACGAGAGGTAGGAGCAAGTCAGAGCGACGGTAGGCAGTTATCAAGTTGAAGAGTACCTAAAAGCTCAAGTTCAAGCTAAAAACTTAATCGCTGCACTGTCGATAACATAAAGGAAAAGAACCTAACGTGGAACGATCAACCTAAAGTACGGAAAACATTCAAGTGTTCCTGATGACGTGATATCAGACAAGACCATAAACACAATAATTAACTAAAAAAGAATCAAGTAACTAATACCAATTGATCGGCAACGAGGTTGTACTCTGGGCAAAAAAATTGGACTAATCAGTTAGGCATATGAACCTTAGATCAGGACGACATTTAGCAAGGGAAAGACAAAGCCTTAGGTCTTCAGAGGCTAGTGTCAATCACACGGCAAGGTCTTGGGCCCAGCAGTTGAGCCACCACTCTCACTACCCCAGCTCTGATACCAGTGAATCAGGGATGTCTCAAGGTATGGACAGACCCACGGGAAGTTCAGGAGTGCCTTATTTGTACAGGGTAGAAGGCCCTTACAAAACACAGCTGGAATATCTTAGGACCAACCGACTAGGTGCTAGCATCTATGAGGACGGCCTAGGAAGATCCGTGGTCCAGATTAAAAACCCTGACCAATCCATAGGACTAGAACACCCAGCGGTCAAGTTTGAAAATGGTGCATACCTGGACAAAGAAGGAACTATATATGTAGTCACTAGTCACCCTGATAGGACCGATGACTTTGGGAATGTAATCACAGAGGCGGACTTAGGGGACCTGGAACAAGGGAACATGGGTGCGGAACCTAGAACCCCTCGAGGTAAATCTGTTCTCACTAGGATTATCACACCTGAGTGGGTCCCCCAAGACAACAAGAGCATAGAATTGCTCCTCAATCGGGAAACTGATGAAGCCTTTTGGAGGTATAAATCCAATCAGCCAACTGATATAGGAAATATCATGATCTATGAGCTTAAGGATCCGGATAGCCCAGGCAGAGTGACCTACTTAGATCATGCTTCAGAACGGATCTTTGTGGTGACAGAAAATGATAGGCATGCCTACACTTGGAAGGGTGAATTCATTTTCCCCCAACCAAGATCAAATGTATCCTATGGTCACCCTGGGGCTGGAACTTCCCAAGCTCATGGTACACAAAGAGATAGAAGTAGGGATAAACCAGAAGTAAGTTTCGCCAACCCCGTGGGCAGAGAAAGAACGAGAACAGAGACGAATAGGGTAGAACCTGAGATGCATAGAGCCCACAGGAACCAAAGAAATGTAGATGGATTCCCTCTGCCGAGACCTAGAGAGCACGCAAGAACTTTGAGACCCACCCAGCTAGTTAAGTCCGTGAAGAATTACTTTGACGGCACAGGAGATCCCTATGATCATGTGGCGGAATTCAAGCAAGTCTTGAGAGCTGAACAGGTTGAGGATCTGTTCACGCAGTACAATGCTTTCGGTCTAACCCTTAGGAACACAGCACTTACATGGTTCCAACCATTGGATGAGCGTCAGTTCAGGAGCATAGACCAACTCCTAGAGGCTTTCATTGTAGAGTTCTCTAAGAGTGGCATAAGACACAATACTTCCTCATTGATCCACAACTTCAAGCAAACCCCTCAAGAGACTGTGAGACTTGCAGGAAGAAGATTTCGGCAATACCTTGAAAGATGTCCTATTTCGGAGCTACCCACATCTGCTAAACAAGTAGCCTTATTCCTTGACGGATTGTTGAGTACGAAATTGAGATCCTATGTGTATCTGAAGGACCCTAGGACTATAGAAGAGTGTGTACGCATGTGCATTGACATTGAAGATAACCTAGGGGAAGAACTAGAGCTTTCCAAAATCTACAAAGATTCAGATAGTGCATCTAGTCACTCTTCCTCGCAGTCCACATCAATTGAGGAACTTGCCGAAAAGGTAGCTCAGAAATTAGGTGTATCGAGCAAACAATTCCCAAGGTTTGCCCCTGTGAAAAGATGCTATACATGCGGTGGTGACCATATGGCGAATGTTTGCCCTATTATGGCTCAACCCCAAGTAAACCCTAGTAGCCAGTACTGCACCATAGAACGGAGATACACCAATCACACCGCACAAGATTGCCCATACAACAAGCAGGCAGTGAGGCAACCCTACCCGCAGCCCTACCAACAAGGCAGATACCAAAACCAAAATCCACAATATGCTAGACCCCAACAAACCTACCAACCACAATATCAGGCCCAACAGAGACCCCAACCGGTACTAGCTCAACAGCCCCCAAACCCCGCTAACGTGATTCCAGTTAAGTATGCTGTTGCAGAAGAAAACCTGAATAGGGCCATAGTACCAGTAACCCCATTGATCTCAGAAAGTGACCCAAGTGATCATAGCTTTGATTCTACACATGTCGATAGTCCCCAGGCTTACTACATGCATTCTCCAGAACATGGTGAGTCTTACTATAGTGAGGAACCAAGTGAACCTAGTTGGGAGTCAGATTACACGAACGTCATGTATGCAAACCCCAACCCCAGGCCTCAACCTAGGCAAGTAAGACCTCCATTCCCAAGAGGACCGTGCTACAGATGCCAAGGAGATCATCTCATCCGTGATTGTCCCTTACCCCCACCTACACAACCCCAGTCAGTGACTATCCAAGGTTTTTGCCAAGATTGTGGAAAAGAGCATCTTTTACGAGATTGCCCCAAGAACCCCAATAATGTGCCAAAAATCACTCCGATCAATGTGATTGGTTTGGTTGTAGAGTCCTCAGGAAGCGTCACTTCCACTGCACCAGTGCAGGTAGTCACGAGAGCTCAGGCCTTGCAGCAAAACCAAGAGACAAACCAGGATAAGAACTCAGAGGCTAGTGAACCCGAGAGTATAACAAAGAAAAGGACTAGAGCATGGAAAGATAGTCGGGAAAGAATGAAAAGACAATGGGCTAAAAAGATGAGTGAACTTGAGGAAAGCATAAGAGAAACCAAAGCTAGGATAACTGAAATCACCTCTCAAATCCCCTCTCACCATACCCCGCCGCCACCCCTCCCATCTCCATCTGACCCACCACCTTCCCCACCACGTCATACGATTCCACCACCCCCTCGGGTAGGATCAGTATTAGCTGATCCCACTCCTGAAGACATAGACATGATGCTCAAAGCATATCAGGCCAGAATCCAAGAAGGGCCGAACGTCACGGATCATGCCAAGTGCTATCCTAGAGCTGACCTAGAGATAGAAAGAACCAAACTGTGCGCGAAAATGATCGCATTGGCTCAGACTATGTTTGAAGCCAGTCGACTTTTCAATTACTCGGGCTCAGCCAAAACGCAATTACACTTGGATGGATTCCTAGAGAAGTTAGAGGAAATAATTGCAAGATCTGCCAAGGAAGAAAAAAATCAAGAAAAAGATAAGGCAAGCAAAAACATGAATCATTCCCCATCGGAAGTGTATGTGGCTACTTAGAAAGAGTAGAGAGGCCAATAGCACAGTCAGAAAAGGAACCTACCCCTCAACGAAAGGAGAGGGCAAGAGAACTGATAAGCCAGCCTCTTCAGGAAGCCCATGTACCTCCTCAAGAAGCTTATCTTCCCCCCCAAAAGTCACATGAGCCTCCCCCGAGAGCTTATGTACCTCCACAGGTGACCCACATTCCTTCCCAGAGAGTGTATGAGCCTACTCGGAAGAGTAACAGAATAAGCAATCCTCCCCAAGAAGCTTGTGTTCCAACCATTTATGAGAGCAAGGAGAGAGCCAACGATAGAATAAGCCCTCCTTCCCAGGTTGCTTATGCGCCTAATTCTACGGAGCCAGACACTTCTTCTTCTATGAATCGGTTTGCACCAGACTTCCTACGAGAGATTCAAGAAGACAAATGGGATAACGAAAGCGAGGTCGCCCCTCCTTTTGAACTTGTGGACGATGCACATGACCAATTCCCACAAGACATCCCATCTATTTACGGGGAACATGAGAGTACTCAGTCTCACGAGAGATTGGACTTTGAGTCTAATTCCATACAAGAGCTACCCCACTTCACAGGTCCATGGGAAGCAAAGTCCACATGTATGAGAGCACCCACAGTCATGGTAAGGAGCGACGACTCAGTCATACCAAGGAACACGGGAGTAGTAATGAACACCAAGGTGCAACGCGATCTCACTTTGGAAGAACTGACCAAGGATAGACCAAACGTGCAAAAATATGTAGCCAGTCAGGTAGCTGAAGTTGCAAAACCTCGTTCCAAGGTAGGATCCCATAGGACAGTGCCAGAAATTCCCTTGGATAAGATAGGAGATATGTGTGAAGGTGAAGAAGGGAACACCTATCTTCCCATCACCTACCAAGAGTACACCACCAAGGCAATTTTGGACTCAGGTGCAGGAGTTGCAATTGCCACCACCTCCTTATGGAAGCGTTGGGGCAAGCCGGCACTCAGACCGACGAGAATGAAATTGCAAATGGCCGATGGTCACATAGAGAGACCCCTAGGATTGCTAGAAGGAATAACTCTCACCACTTGTGGTGTCGAGTTTGAACATACCTTTGCCATATGTGATTTCAGCAAAAATCATGCCTATGAAATGATTTTAGGAAGACCATTCATGCGACAGTTGCAAGTGGTACAGGATTGGGGGACCAATTCTTTGTACCTGCAGCACTTAGGTGTTACAACCAAAGTCAATCTCAAGGATTATTCCCATAGAGATGTCCCTCCTATCCAATGGAATCCCATCCATAGAGCCAAAGATGATACAGAATCGGTGCATTCCATAGGGTCGGGATCCTCATGGATGCATGAAGATACTCACTTATGGATGTGCAAGGTAGCAGTAGAAGAAGAGAAGAGAGAGAAAGCCAGAGAGGTAGGTGCGAACGAAACTCATAGACCCATTCAAGACCCAGCCTATGCACCTATAGTCTTTCCAGATGAGGAGTTTGAACCCCATGGCTGGGCGGAAATTTTAGCAACAATGGACGTAGCCATCAATGAAGAACAATGGACACCTCACTGTGATGAGAATGGCTATGATATTTCAGTCTTCTCCATAGAGCCAATCATGGGAGAGGCAGTTTTAGAAGAATGCGAACCTAGCCCTGATGCATTTGAGGATGCAAGTGACTCCGATCTAGAGTCAATCATTATGGACCCACCATTTGCATCAGATGAAGAATACTTCCATGAAATAGAATTTCAACCCCAGAGGCATGGAGAGGTTACAAATGATGTAAGACTAGCAACGCATATGACCCCTAAGGAAGAAGGAAAGAAACGAAAGAAGAGAGAAGCCTTACCAGAAGAGGAAGAATCTTTGTTTGAGGTCCCAGAAAATTTTAAGAAGTATGAGATAGATGACAGGAGAGTCATGATAAGAATGCCTAAACGAGAGGCACAATCAGGAGAGGCCTATGATAACAAAGAAACCACCAAGAAAATAGTAGTGGCCCTAGAAGAAGGAGAGGAGAGATGCACGTATATAGGCCATGACCTGACAGAAGAAGAAGAGCACGAATTGATTACCTTGCTAAGAGAATACAGAGATGTATTCGCTTGGAGTTACAAGGATTTGAAAGGGGTTGACCCGGACATATGCTCGCACACCATCCCATGACTTCAGACGCCAAACCCTCTAAGCAAAAGCCTTATACATATAACGATAGTTACGCTGCTAAGATCAAGGAAGAGATAGATAGACTGGTCGAAGCTGGATTTATCTACGAAATTGAGCACACCGAATGGGTATCCCCCATCGTAGTGGTGCCCAAGAAGAATGGCAAGCTGCGTGTGTGCATTAACTTGAAAAAGGTTAATGCCGCCACAATTCGAGATAACTATCCGCTTCCCATCACAGAGCATCTCTTAGAAAGAGTGGCAGGCAAGGAAGTGTACAGCTTCCTTGATGGATTTTCGGGCTACAACCAAGTAGCCATAGCTCCAGAGGATCAGCATAAGACGGCCTTTGCCACAGAATGGGGCATTTTTGCTTTTAGAGTAATGCCATTTGGGCTTACCAATGCACCAGCTACCTTCCAGAGGCTGATGTGCCATGTGTTTAAGGAGTTCCTGAGGAAGAGTTTAGAAGTCTATGTTGATGATCTCTACGCTCATTCCAACGTTAGACAAACCCATATCCCTGAACTCAGACAAATCTTTGACAAATGTAGAGAATATCAAGTCTGCCTGAACCCAGAAAAGTGCGTTTTTATGGTCAGGCAAGGCAAGATTCTAGGACACATAGTGTCAAAGAATGGCATATCTACAGACGAAGAAAAAGTGAGAGCCATAGCAGAGCTACCAAGGCCAAAGAATGTCAAGGAAGTACAAGCTTTCATGGGGCATTGTGGGTATTACCGACGTTTCATCCACATGTATGCTGTCATCGCAAAGCCCATGTACGGACTCTTGACTAACTTTGAGTGGACTGATGAATGTGAGAATTCCTTCCAGGAGCTCAAACGAAGATTGTGTTCAGCACCAATCTTGACCACACCAGATTGGAATAAGCCATTCCATGTTCATGTTGATGCATCCAATTATGCTATTGGATGTGTGCTCGCACAACCTACTGGTGAAGGTAATATGGATCTTCCAATTGCCTATGCCAGTAGACAATTGAATGCGGCTGAACGGAATTACACCACTACAGAGCGAGAAGGATTAGGCATGGTTTATGCAGTCAAAAAATTTAGACACTATTTGCTTGCAAATAAGTTTAAATTTTTTACTGATCATCAGGCATTGTTGTACCTAGTAAACAAGCCATGCAATACAGGTAGATTAGTAAGATGGTTTCTCTTGCTAATGGAATATGATTTTGAGGTTGTGGTAAGAAAGGGTAGGACTCACTTGAGAGCAGATCACCTCTCTAGGCTCACATCAGGAGAAGCCCCACAAGGAGTGTCAGATGACCTTCCTGATGCTTACTTGTTTAATTTGGAAGTTATACCGCAGTGGGCCAAGCCAATAGTACCAGTCTTGACATACGGGCCCAACCATCCAGTGGTAAACACACGGAATAGAGAGATCGTAAAAGCCCAAAAGTATCACATCATGGCCGGGAGCATGTACAAGCACACAGATCAAGGGATCTTGGCTTGTTGCGTAGAAGAGGATGAGTACGCTAAATGGTTGCAATTAGCACATGTAGGTGCATTAGAGCAACACCATTCAAAACAACGAACTTTACAGACTCTAAAGAGATTCGGAGTGCACTGGCCCACTATGGAAGCGGATGTCCAGAAGTTGTGCAAGGAATGCCCAATCTGTTGCACTAAACCACCTGTGGAACATGCCACTCTCTATCAAGTATCCATTGTGCCAGATTGGAGTGAACCTCTAGTATCATTCTTGCGGACAAACACATTCCCCCCAGACATGACTCTAGCTAGGAAAAGGAATTTAGCACAAGAAGCCCTGGATTATTCACTCATAGGTGATAATCTATATAGGTGCGGTAAAGATGGTTACCTGAGACTGTGTGTCCATGAAAGTGAGTATCTTAAGATCTTAGAAACTGCTCACCAAGGTGTAGCAGGAGGACACTTTGGACCAGATCGGGTAATCAAGGCAATACTATTTGCGGGCTTTTGGTGGCCTACACTTCACATGGATGCACATACCTATGTGAAACGGTGTGATATCTATCAAAGGACTCAGTATCCTATACGCAAAGATGAGATGCCACTGAAACCTATGATGGGTGGACGTGCATTCTCTAAGTGGGGAATAGACTTCGTAGGTCCTATTAATCCCCCAGCTAAGGGTTCTCATGCGGAATACATCATTGTGGCAACAGATTATCTCACTAAGTGGGTAGAGGTAAAAGCTACAACCAAGAACGATGCTCAAACAACTGCCAAATTCTTGTTTGAGAATGTATTCACAAGATACGGGCTACCTATAGAGCTTGTAAGTGACAGAGGCACTCATTTCTTGAACGAAGTGATTGAAAATCTACTCCAAGAATTCTTGGTAATACACAAGAAGTCTGCCCCTTATCACCCTCAAGCTAATGGACAAGCTGAGAGCACTAATAAGATTCTATGCAATGTACTGACGAAATTAGTGAACACTAAACGCTCTGATTGGGACAAACAGTTACACCATGCTGTTTGGGCATACCGAGTTGCCTACAAAACGGTACTCCAAGCCACCCCCTTTCAGATGGTATTCGGCCAAAACGCTGTGCTACCCTTGGACTTCCTAATCCCTACATTGAGAGTAGCACAAGAGCACGAATGGACGGGTCATGAGCTCTCCTCTAGGATCTTTGACCTTGAACGATTAGGGGAAACAAGACTAAGAGCCGCTGCAGGAATATATGCCGCCAAGAAGAGACAGAAGGCATATTTCGATGCCCATGTGAAGGATAAAGGCTTGAAAGCAGGAGATCTAGTCCTAGTCTATACACTCAAACAACACGCGAGGAAGCTAGAAAAGAGAGGCTACGGACCTATGATCATCAATAGGATCTCCACGAGCGGAGCAGTACAACTAGCCACGTTAGAGGGTGATGTTCTCCCAAACTATATTAGCGGTTGTAGAGTCAAGTTGTATCAGGAACCACTCACGGAGGAAATGCTCAGCCGACTCAACACTGCTAAGAAACGCAAAGAGGAAGAAAAGCGCATTCGAGAAGAGGCTCAAGCAGAGGCCTTAGAACGCATCAGAAGGATGAAATTACGAAGGCAAGGTCGAGATCAGCCTGGAACGAATGACTATGCAGACCAAGGATTTCCCATAGCCATGTGTGAAGTTGCAGGAACAAGCTCGAATAGAATAATTGATAGACGTCCTTTCATAACCATAGACATAGGACAAGGAAAGAGTACAAGAACCGTAAGAGCATTGATTGACTCAGGAGCTGCCACTAGCGCTGTTAAGTTGTCTTACTGTCAAGAGTTACAGTTAACTGTCCATCCTGTGGAAGCATACCTCATAGGATTGGGAGGCGTGGAAACCCCTTGCATGGGCGAGGTGGAACTTCCCCTCTACATTCACGAGGAGGCAATGAGCGTTAAAGTACTAGTGTGTCAAGATGAGGACCTCACTGAACCTCTCGTCTTGGGTCAAGATTGGATCTATGACCAAGCAGTCAATCTAAACCTAAGAAGTGGACTTCTCCAGGTTTGGGTCAATCATAGTCGAGTTACAGTAGAATTAGACAATGGAGCACTCAAGGAACTAGGAAAGGCACAGACTCCTGGTCCTTCCAGGGGTACACATGAAGATGACCATGCTGTTCTTGTCCAAAACTATGTGTTGCAGAGGAATGATATTTGCAAAAAAGGAGTCAGGAATGCAACGGAACTCCCTTCTTTTCCAAAGGCTAGAAGGAGGCAGCAACCCAAGGTGGATCAAAGGCAGAAGAAGCAGGGTACTACCTATGTCAGAGATCAAAGGTACCTGCTCAGCAAAACAGCCCAGAAAATAGACCAGGTATGGGTGCGGAAAGGCGAACGACCGGTTGCACCACCGTCAACTACAGGGGCAAAGCCTCTTATTAGTGACCAACAACGCAACGCTAATAAGAAGTCCTTCAGAAATTCTTCTGCTAAAGTAAAATCTATTTGGGTGCCCAAGAAGTCGATGAAGGCAAGCCCACAATCAAGACAAATTTGGGTGCCTAAGGCTTGCTTGATGGCACAAGTAGCTACGCTGAGGCCACAACTTAAACAGCATAACGCAGCGACGCATACTGCCAGATTTCACTCGTTCTCGACACTCATGTACACACCAAAACCCAAGAGCGTACATGTAATCAATTGTAAATGGGTCCCAAAAAGGCCTCATCTGCAAACCACGACACCGAGAAGGCTCTGTAAAGACTCTCCGAAACCGAAGGCAAAGCCCACTCACTGCATTTGGCAGCCTAGGGCCTGTAATAAACCCCCCGACCCCAATGTGTAAATCCGTACCCACTTACTAACTGCAGTAGTCTCCTAGGACAACACAAGCACTAACTACACACACTGTCTTCATGCACTTACTAACCACTAACTCATCATCCATCTCATGTTAATGTTGTAACGGGGACAACAACGGATTTATTTTGTCCATTACGATGTTAACACTTGGTTCTATATTCTCACAGAACCAATCAGCAAACAGGCCATGGCAGAAGCAGGTACCAGCTCTCAAGCCGGATCTGGTCCCCAGATCGTGGACATAGAAACACTTCTCCTTGAGCCACGCCTCACCGCAAGACCGCAAGAGCTTCGAGAAGTGCATGTGCTCCCCATCCAGGATCCTCCTCAAGGACACACTTCTCAAGTAGGTAAGCATGCGCATTGGTTCAGTGATGTTGCTGGACCACTGGGCGATGGAACCTACTTCTGGGAAGCAGAATTGGAATTCAATGGCAAATGGGGTCGATACCACTTTTTCACACGCGAATTTGAAAGCTACCAAAATGCCGAAGTCATGAGATCAGTTTGGGTCAAAGCAGGTGTGGAAAGTTATTTCAGGACTCACATACCAAAGCCGGATTTTTTACGATGTTCATATCTGATCAGTACAATCACGCCGAGCAGGGCCAAAGGAGGCGACAGCACCTTTGTGTTGCCATCACTGCTGCCGGGTAATGAGCTTAAAAGGTTCAAGCTGGACCTCAATCTGGTAAGAGAAGCATTGGGAATGTATGGCATGCACATCCCCACAGAAAAGGAAACCATGGTCCCTGGTCGAATGAAGCACAAGGATCTAAATAAGTTGAAGGATATGGTAGCAATGACACCTACCATTGCGCTTCACCTGCGAACCATCATGCAACACTTTGCGTTTCCCGCCCAAGAACGATTCACAATGCCCCCGAAAAAAATATGGTTCAGTTTATATCTAGCAGAAACCGAAAGCCTGCCCATCAATGTGCCACACTGGATCATAGACCAGATCCACCTAGCACATCAAAGGTGGAACAAGAAACAGAAGAATGTGCTCCACGGGTGTTGTGCTCTGACCAGAATAATCTACAGATGCTTGGCTTATGATGTGCCTGTTCAGCGGGCACTCGTATGGTCCCGAGTCCAAGAATTCCAAAGAAGACTATCAGCAGCAGGTCCCCCATCAAAGAAGATGAAGGGGGGAGTCCAACTACCCTGTGCCCAACCAAGGGGAGCTACCGCTACACCAGAAATCACCCCTCCCCAGACACGACGAGTTAGGCCATTCACAATCCGGCTACCACGACCAAGCACGGAGGGGCCTAATCTGGTGTTTCCACCCATTCCATCTGATTTGGAATTCCCGCAGGGATTTACTCTTGAGGACCTCACGGATGAAGAAATTGCCAGATTAATCTATGACTCTAACCTCGAAGCGGAAGCAGCGCGAGCTCAGGAACCACAACCCAAAACAACATCGGCCCCCACCCAACCCCAAGTTGTAGAAGTCGATGTAGATGAACAAGAGGCAGGAGGAGACGAAGAAGAAGCCGACGAAGAACAACATCAAGAATATGACGAACTCTCCGAGTTAGCAAGTGCCCCAGCATATTCGGCACAAATCAAGAGACTATATCGAACCATGCGACTGGTTCAGGAACAGCATAAGATGTCTCTAGAACAGGGCAAAAGACTCATGAACGACTTGCTAGCGGAGGAAGGTGTGGACGAGTTGTTCATTGAGTCCATGAACCTTCATGCCGACGCTGTAGGACTGGACGAGGCCATTCATGAGGCAATGGCCTACATCCACAGGTTTGAAAAAAGAGTTCCCGTTCGTCCCAGGAGGTCCGGGAAGCAAATTCACATCAATACATCAGCACTAGGCGGGGCAGCGCAAGCAGAAGAATATCAGGAAGCACCGTTGTCACCCCCATCCCCACCTCACACTACACAATTCACTCCACCGCAGGACACTAACACTACCACATCCACTACCACTACCGTTGTCATGGGCATCCCACTCTCCCCGGGAATCCAATTCGGGGGAGTCACCATGCCCACCTTCACCACCCTGTTCACCGATGTCACATCCACTCCACCAACGATTCCCATCTACACAGTCACTCAAACAGTTGACACGATGGAAACATCACCTGCCACAGCACCGCTCCCTCCCCCCATGCCACCTTCATCACCCATACCCCCTCCACCCACATCTCCACGTACATCCACATCATTCACCTCTCCCATTCCCGCCCCCATTCCCCCTGCATCTTCACCCTTCCCAGCATTATTTAATGTAAATAACATATTCTTAGCATTAAACCAATGTGTACACCAGCTCCAGCATGAGTACAAAGCTCTGGACAACCGGTATCAGAATCTGGAAACGCACCATCAAAACTTACAAATACAATTTCTCACTCTACAAACAGAAAATGCAGAACTGAATCAACGCTACACGACGCTTGAGCAGGCTCACCAAACCTTATTGGCGGCACCCCAACCCTCGACAGAATCAGGTGCCAAACAACTAGAAGCTTTGCTCGAGGTATACCAAGCCGATAATCTCAAAGTCCGGCGTAACCTGGCACTTCTCAGAAAACACATGGCGGCCGCCCTTGAGGAAAACAAGAGATTGCAGCAGCAAAATGAAGCAAATCTAGAAGCTGCAATGGAAGGCTCTCCACACGAAATTGATCCAGAGCAGTTTAAAGCTGTGCCCTCAGAGACAATGAAGACCATCTTGGACAGCTATGCAGATCTATTAGAAGCTCATGATGACTTGGAAAGGGAACGGGATGCGCTGCGCAATCAACTCCAAGAGCAACAGACAGCACCCAAAGTCACAGAAACGACCACGACTTCAGAGGAAGTCAAGGCATTGAAAGAGCAGGTGGCCGAATTACAGGCAAGATTACTCACACATGAAAGGCAACCCTCTCCAGTTGTCGAACCAGAACCCGAGGATTCGGTACCCATCGAGGTAGATGAGACGTATGAGGAACCTTACGTTCCTATGCCAATGCCAGGTGGTGAACAAACCGCAGAAGGAATGGATACGCTAGAAATCGAAGTACCTGAGTGGCTCCAAACACTAGAGAAAACGGCATCAACTCATGAAGATCGAGTAGCAGTTCAAATCCAATCTATGGCAAAGATAGAGGACACTATTATTAAATCAGAATACTTCCGCAGCATGTCCCACCATAGATGGATCAGAACCAATGATGATCAATACGTGCCCTATTGTATACTCCTGGCGGACTACAATGCAGAAATCCAACATAGATGTGGCAAACCTCCAACGTTTGCTACACAATTTGGGCCAGATGATATCCCAGAGAGCGCCAAGAAAGGATCCATTCATCAACCCACTTGGAGGATCCGACTCCTCGAAACCTACCCGGAGATGGTTCGCACCTGGACGAATATGCCTCTTTTTATTAAATATAACCCCTGTTATGTTCCTGTACTCCGCAGACGCACATGGCCAGAGTTTACCATTGCAGTCAAGACTATCAAGGGATGCGCCAAATGGTTAAACTACGTCTATCTAGCACCCCCTCAAGGGCCTCCCACCGTCAATTACATGATTTCCACTATACGGCACTGGAGCATCCGATTAAGGAATACCCCTGATGTAATGGCCCAGATGTGCATGAAAATTTTTGAGTTAATGCTTATTACATTCAGGACATTCAAGAATATCAAGGACCCACACTTCTCAGGCGTCGGATTCCTTACAGGAAACCAAGATTTAGTTTATGACATGAGCACCACTCCTTCCATAGAGGTGATATACGCTTGGCACGCCAGAATAAAATACCTCCCAGCCTGCTTTAAACAAACATTCGAAGAGATGTTCATAACAGGGTTCTGGGAATACCACTCAGAAATATTTGTACCCAGACCCTCACATCTCCTCCATTTATTTGCTGTGGAGCGAACCATTCACTCAGAGCAGTTACGGGTGCCACATCCAGATGTCCCAGGGCCAGTCAATTGGGATGCATTGCTGACAGATCTAGCAAGGGGACTCAGGTTAGAAGAACACCACCTCGCCGCCGATGTGGTACAATACTACGTCCAAAAAGCAGCTAGACAAGGGTCTGTCAGGGGCGACAGACGCGAGAGCGGGGGGGGGGGTGTTGGCAGTAGCCTTGGTACATCAGGACCTACAAGACGTGAAAGTCAAAGAAGGGAGTCAGAGCGAAGGGACAGCACAAGCGAGCGAAGGGACAGCACAAGCAAACAGGGCAGTCAAAGAAGATCTGGCAAGTAGGCCAATATTTTTTACAGACATTAATGCAAATCAAAGAAATGGACATGCAGGGAGGAAGAGCAAGTAGGGAGCTCGAAGATATGTATGGCAGAGCACTAGAAGAAATCCCTACAACAACAGTGATTTTTATCACTAACAATCATTGTAAATATCATTTCACCTTTTTGTAGCTCCATTTTGTGCAAGCCAAGGAGTCCTTGAGCTTGAGGAGCCTTAGACGTAGTTGCGTACCAATTTTCGTATTTTTTAGATCTCGTTTGAGCCCCCAAATAAGCCCTGGAACCTAATTTTTAACTAGGCCGGACACTAGGTCTGGACAGGGCCAAAAGCTAGTCAAAAACTATAAAAAGAGCTAGAGAGCTCATTTTTGAGGTTAGATTGTAATTGAAACGAACTTGTAAGAGCTATTGAAAGTAATCTAAAGAACTCCATTGATTCTCTCTCTTTGTCTTGCCGTGTGTGCGCGTGTGTGTGTATGTGTGTGCATGCTTGTGTGCTTCTCACTCACGCACTTGTGTCGCCACTTGCTCGAGGTCTTCATACCATCCTCACATCTTCCCGGATTGACATTAAAGGAGGTGCTACTCATCACTGAGCTACACCTTGGTTTTTCACAATAGTTCTAGTAGCAAGTTGACCAAAGTCCGATCCAGCACCAACTATAGCTGCTATTAATCTAGAGTCTGATTCTATGGTAGACCATGTTGTCCCACTAATCACCATCAGGCTTAAAAATCATAGAATAACATAGGTACGTATTGATGGTGGTTCCGAGCTCAACATAGCCATTATGGAAATAGGTAAAAAGTTAGGCTTGAATCACATAGAAATAGATACTTTTTTCATAAGAATGGTTGACCAATCAAGATTCCACCAGATGGGTTTAGTGCTTGATATTCCTATCATAGTGTAGAGAGTGGTGTTTAAAATGACTTTTGTTGTCATGGATCTCCCTAAATCTATTCTTGAGTACAACCTTTTTTTTAGTCAACCTTGGGTAAAGAAGGCCAAAGTCCTCCAAGTTTGGTCATCCGATGAACTAGTTTTTAAATGGAATCACTACAAATATGTTGTCCCTTTGGATAAATTAAACCCTACAAAATTCATGCATGACCTTATGTAGCTAAACCTATCCATATGTTGGATGGATTATCAGATGAAGAAGAGGAGGCTTTTTTGGCCCCTAGTAGCGACACACTTGTTGGTATTCTAAGGTTTGAATACCATATGTTGGAAGTGTTCGTGGGCCACAAAAAGAATAAATCATAGGTTTATAGGATCTTCCAACAAATGAACCTTAACATACACACCTTAAGACAAAAAATAGATGAGTGAGAGATGGATAGAGAATAGACAAGATTTCAAGTGTAACAGTAAGCTATGAGGCTGACCAACACTATCTATATTCAAATGTCAAATAACAATGTGTAAATATGATACAAACTAACAATATATGTATCTACGCAGAAATAGGTACTAGATACAATAAATTGTGTGCCTAAGAGATATGAAGAGTGTGTGTGTGAGAATATGGAGAATAAGAACAATTTAGAACTGTTGTACAACAAACCCAAATTCTGATCAACCTAAATCACGAGTGACATAGCAAGTAAGAATGGAAATAGACTTGCTACTTATAGTAAATTAACAATGCATGTTCATGGTAAGCTAGCAAAAGGGCCTCCAAATAATCACCAACATATAGACCACAACTCCTCCAAGAGTGTGAGAACACTCCCTCCAAGATAGCCTCCAAAATCTCCTCCTAGCTTGACAAGATTGATCACCTCCGCCAAGTGTGTGATATTCCTCGATCTCCTTGAGAGAATTTCTTTAGTGATAAACAATGACCTTGGGAAATCTTTATATAGCTTAAAAGCTATCTACATAAAGAACAACTAAAAAGCCAAAATCATAGAACTCATATGATCTCCAAAAAGAAGACTCTTCCAGAATCAACATTCATTCAAAAAAGCCATGTTTTATCGCAGTCGATGCATGTATGATTTTCATCAAGAACTAAAAAGCACATATTGTCACTATGCAATCTCGGCTTGATGGATATTGAACTCTTGTGGGAGCTTTGGGAGGCTTATGATGCAGCCACAGTGCCTAGCACCTTTTCTTCTATTGACCTTTGTAAACAACCTTTCATATGCTAGCAGCTTCTGAGTTTTTGGACCATTGTTGGACATTGATTCCAACAATCCCCCCTTCAATTTCACAATGGTACAAGGTTCAATAACCAGTAGAACTTCTGATATCTGCAAGTATCTTTTAATTGATTTCCAATGAGACTTCAGCTTCTTGTGCATGAACTTGTATACTTGCAAAACTGCAAATTGAATGTCTGGACATGTATTTCATAGATATATCAAGAAACCTACTGCTTCTTCTTTCAACTATAATAACACATTGGCATCCATAGATGTCTACATAGGTTTGGAATATGTCATCTCAAATCTTTCGAATAATTTCTTAATGTATTTCTGTTGTGTCATGTAGATATACCCATCTCTGAACTTCAACTCAGTCGCGGGACTTGTGATAATCATATCACTTTGTAGTGCATCTTGAACACTAGGTGGTTCATTCTCAAGTGGAATAAGAGCTAAAAAATTATGAATCTCAAAATGTTCTGCATAATTTACCTGGTTTTCGTGTTGTCTCCTTGTCTAAATTCTGGTTCTTCCAGTGTATTCTTTTATCCTTCCAAGTTTGATATAACCATATTGGTGTATTCCTAAAAAAGTGGTGGTATATCTTCTAGTTCCTTAGTATCTCTTTCTTCTAAAACTTTGAAACCTTCTCCAACTTAATAAGTCAGAACCTCAAGAGGTACTAATGATGGACTAGGTACTGATGTAGGGAATGAAATTCTCTCTTCACCTGTATCTCTTAGGGTTTGAAAAGGTTCATCATCCCCCTTATATGACTGAATTTAAGAATCCAAATTCCTTCTAAAAAATGGATAGTCATTACTTTTATGAATTCTGGAATCTCTTCCTTCTTATCATAAATGTCACTTTCTACAATATATGCATTCCATGAGGCTAGGATATCACCTGTATCTGGAACACAGAATTTGTATCCTTTGCTTTTAGATTCATAACCCATAAAGACTGTGTTAATGGATTTTACATCAAGCTTACCAAGATCCTTCTTCTCAATGTGAACATAAGCTGGGGAACCAAAAACTTTGAAGTAAATCATATTGGGTTTCTTCCCATAATAAGCTTCATAATGTGTAATGACCTTCAAAGCTTTTGTGGAAGACCTATTCAAAATGTGATTAGCTGTATGCACTGCATCAAACCAAAACTTGGGAGAAAGCTTTTTGGATGACATCATACTACACATCATCTCAACAAGTAGCCTATTCTTTCTCTCTGCAACACCATTACGTTCTGGGGTGTAAGAAATAGTAAGTTGATGAGAGATACCTTTGTCTTCAAGAAACGACTTAAAGTCTTTAGACATGTACTCTCCTCCTCTATCACTTCTCAAAATATGGATCTTTGACAGACTTTCATTTAAAACCATATCTAAGAAGTTCTCGAAAGTAAGAAAAATCTTTGAATTCACTTTATGAACATAAATCCATGAATATCTTGAGAAATCATCAATGATCATAACAAAGCACATATGACCTTCAATAGAATTTGTTCTCATCTGACCATTCACATCTGAATGTATGATCTGCAACTTGCTTGTGGTAGTGAAGTATCCATGCTTCTTGAAACGAAGTTTATGAAGCTTTCCTTCAAGACATCCTTCACATGACTCTACATCATCATGCAAAACAAAAATAGGCAAACTCTCCACCATACCTTGATCTTTGATACACTTGAGAGTTGTGTAACTGATATGACCAAATTTAGCATGCCATAACTTCATGTTCTCTGTAGGTAGAGTAGACCTAGCAACATCAGCATGACTAATTTTGGATAATACAAACATGCCACTTCTGTTTTCACTTTGAAGTAGGCAATGCTCCTGATCAGGTGAGACGATCTAACTTGAATAGTTCTCATAAACTACTTTATAACCATCTGCCAACAAAAGTTGAGATAGAGAGCAAATTCTTCTTTATTTCTAGAACATAAAAACATTGGAAATTGTGAAATTTCCACCTGCTCTTGAATTAAGGTTCACTTCTCCAACACCAAAAACATCCAAATCATGACCATCTACAATGGTCACTCTTCTACCTGAAGAGTTTGAAAGGGAAGAAAATACCTTTCTGCAACCTATCATATGCTTAGTAGATCCAAAATTATAAAAAGAAGGATTATCTGAGATTCCATTTAATGTTGCCAATTCAAAAGCTATCTCTTCAATCACTACAAGGGATAGGGGCACATAGCAACGATTAAGGCGACACAATTTTGTCACCATAAAATTGCAAAATGCATCACAATGGGCATCACGTGTGAACCTTTGATTAAACGATGACCCAAGCGATGTTTTTTTCGAGGTGTGGCACGACAGGTTGTTTGACACTCGCATAGAGCATTGCTAAAGCGATTGTTTTGAAAATCATGGCATAAGCGACGCTTTTCCGTTGCATAAGCAACACTAAAAAATGTCGCTTGTGCGATGCCAATTCCAGTGGTTCTGTACGACACGTTACCATCGCTTACACGACGGTCCCTTCACGAAAAAAATTAAAATGCTGGAGACTCTTCAGTCGGCATTTTCACGCATGTGATCGAAGAGCTCTCCAACGTTCTCAATTGTGCTGCACTTACGAGCTGAAACAAGTATATGTAGAATTGTTGTTTTGCCTAAGCTCTATCTTATTGTCTCTCTCTATCTCTGTTTCTCTGTTTCTACATCTTTCTATTTTTGAATTCTCTCTCTCTCTCTCTCTCTCTCTCTCTCTCTCTCTCTCTCTCTCTCTCTCTCTCTCTTCTGTCTCTCTTTATTGCAGATTATTCAAGAAGTTAACCAAGCAAAAAGTATGGCTAACTACTGTAAGTACAATTTCTATTCTTTGTATATCATTTGAATTGTGTTATTTTCATTAGATAGCATACTCACACTTGTTGATATGCACATATACATTTATACATGATGAAGATGCATGTTCACACATATACACATGCACATACACACGCATATATACACACAAACACATGTGCACATACACTTAGACATACACACACATACACATGCATATGCACAAACATTTCTACAACCACATAAAAAGACTTACATGCATGCATTATTGCATATATATATATATATATATATATATATATATATATATACATACACACATTAACATATACGTTTAAATACATGTATATGCACATCCACATGCATGCACATTCACATGCATGCACATGGATGCAAATGGAAATGCATCCACATACACATGCATGTTTCATACATATACACATGCATATACATACATTATACACATATATACACATATATACACATATATACACATATATACACATATATATGCACATACGTACACACACATATACACATGCGCCCACACATGCACATACATACATATACACATATACATGCACATACACACATATACACATAGAGTTACACATATACATGCACATACATATACACACACATACACATGCATATGCATATACTCATATACACTTACACAGGCACATGCACATGCACATACATACATATATACACACATACACATGCACATACATACATATACACACACATACATATACACTTAGATACACACATATGAATGAATTATATAATTAAAGTATTAAAACACATGCTTAATATAAACAATGATAATAATCAATAGAACAAAACTCTTCATTACTTAATACCATACACACAATTCAAAACATAACTGAAATGAAAAATATATAGATAATATAATATATATATATATATATATATATATATATATCAATGTGAATACATATAATCCGATGTCATAATCAACAATCCTAATCATCATCATCATGATCATCATCATGATCATCATCATGATCATCATCATCAGTAGCATCATGATCATCTTGATCATCCTCATCATCGTGATCACCCTCCGACGATCGAGATCGTCCCTCTTGTGTCTATCTCTCCACCTCATCCATATCTTCCTCTCCATAATACTCCCGTATTACATAGCAAACATAAATAATTAAAACAATTAAACCATTCACAAAAATAAAATAATTATTTGAAATTTAATAATACTCACAAAGGCATCCAGATGATCTCGCATATACTCACTCAAACGCCGATATCCAAAATGTGTAGCATACTCAATCTCATGTTTTGTAGGATATCGGCCATAATCCTTTCGCTGCATTGAAACAAATAAAAAAGATTAGTTTCTTGCATTTTAACTAAAATAAAGAATATACTCACAATAACACATATACTTACAAATGTAGCCACAAAACCATGATGGCCCATTTGGCCTAGGTGCGATGTGTGGCTCGACTCCACTCTCTTCTTTGCAGCAGCCTGTTTATTTAAGAAAAAAGAAATACATAAATTAAATGTAAAAAATTACTAAAATATATGAAAATTATAAATATAAGATACTAATTTGTATACCTTCTGCTAAGGAAATGACTCGTGAAGACGTAGCTGTCTATGAAAAAACTGCCACGTCTCAGGTGGTATGTTAGGTCACCTCTTATTTTTTCCACCATACAATATCTCCTGTTAATTTAATCTGAAACAAAAAATAAAATCCGGAATATATACACATATAAAAACACACATACACATACATATACACATATACATGCAAACATATATGCATACATATACACATATACATACATATAAGATAAACACACATATACATATCCACATATATATGTACACACACATGCATGCATATACACTCATTCATACAAAATACATGCATTTATCCCACAATAATGTGTATTTGTGTATATGTTAATATGTGTGTATGTGTAAATTTGTATAGGTGAATATATGTGTATGTGTACATATGTATATGTAAATTTTTTGTGTATGTAAATAATCATATTATTAATATCAAATACCATTATTTGTAGATTCTGATCAATCCGATGGAACTCCACCACCGTCTCCTCATTGTGCAATGACTATATACTGTAAGTATATCAAAAATTTAATTCTAATATATTTGATGGATACATAACTTATATATTTTTTTGTTTCTTATTATAATCAGATTCTGATCAATCAGAGGGTACTCCACCACCTCCTACCCATGCAACAACTTCACATGTGTCCTCTGATAGGAATTATGATGAATTTTACTATCAAGAGCATATTATATGTTGGTGCAACTCTTGTTATGGCACGTATCGAAGACCACAATTGGAATGTATTGAGCATGAGGCAGAGTATGGTAGTTTTGAGGATGCACCATCACCTGGTCAACGTGATAATGCTTGGGTATGTATTTTTTATATAAATTAGTATCATTATTTTATTTAAAAACCATATACAAAATCAAATTATTGTTGATATACAGGAATACTTGCTCAATGATGATGATGATAATTTTTCTCATAATGTTAATATACCTCGTACACGTCATGGACTTGTTCATCAATTACAAGTAGAGGTTTCTAGAAATCCTCTACCTCCTGGTTTAGAGACTCAAACGGCTAGAGATTATCCATTTATAGCTTGTGATCGTTCTCTAGTACAAACATATGATAGAAGAAGGTATGGAGGATGGAATAGAGGACCACTTCCTTTAGATGGAGAGTTTTTCAACTTTTGGGGTAATCACTATATGATTGCTCCATCCACTATTACTAATGCTGGTCATGGTCTCTTTATTGTAGAGGATTTGTATGTGCCTCCAAACTCTGAAGTCACTCTTATGTCATTTTGTGGTCCTATATATGGATGGGAAGATTGGCATCGACTTTCACGTTATGTTCAAACCATGAGTACTTATGGAATATGCTTGAACGTAGCATCCCTTACTAGTAGAAGGATTTGACATGCAAAAAATGAAAGATTATATATTGATGGAAGACCTTACACACATGGAAATATAGCATGTTTAATAAATAGTAGTCGAGGGTTACATAATAGTTCAAGGACTGATTGCACATTTCAAGAGCGTGAAAACAGTCATGAATCACCATACATGAGTAGAGATGTATCAAGATACATAGTTGTCGATGCTATTACTACATTACATGCACATGATGAACTATTAGTGAATTATGGATGGCGTAGACCTCCAAGAGCACCTTTTAGCTAGAGAGAATAAAAATTTTCTATCCATATTTAATAACTTATATGTTTAATTTTATGTTTAAGGTTTACTTTTTATTCATTTATGGAATACTAATGAATTTTATTTATAAGTGTAGATTCCAACGTATGATGTTAATGATATTCCTCCACACCATTCACAATTGCCAATAAGACCTCATTTATCAGAAGCTTCTGTAAGGAGGCTACATAAAAGTGATCCTATGGAATATGCAAGGTTGACAGATCTATATTCAAAAGAAGATAAAGTACAAGATTTGTGCGACAATGATGAAGATGATGGCATGGTAGATTTTATTGAGGATTGGTATCAAAATGACAGTGAGAGCATTGATATTTCTAAAAATGAGAACTATCTTCGAGAGGAATGTCTAAAGCATGTATATGAAGGAAGTCATTTGACATGACTAAGTGCGAGCTTACTTATTCTCAATCTTCAAAATCGTTTTGGATGGAGTAATGTATCTGTTTCGACACTATTAAGGTATAATTTTTAATTTTCTATCTATTTATATATATATGCATATATATATATATATATATATATATATATATATATATATATATATATATATATATATATATATATATATATATATATATATATATGCATATATAAACATACACATAATATACATTGCTACACACACACACACACACACACACACACACATATATATATATATATATATATATATATATATATATATATATATATATATATATATATATATATATATATATATATATATAAATAGATGCATATATAAACATACACATAATATACATTGCTACACTAAGAAGACCTGATCTTATTTATGCAGTGGGAGTTTTCTCACAATTCATGCATTGTCCAAAGGTCCCATATTGGATTGCAGGTCAAAGAGTTCTCAGATATATCAAAGGAACTATAAAGGAAGGATGATATTATCCTCTTACATCAGATTTGAAGTTAAGAGCCTATAGTGATTCAGACTAGGCAGGTAACGAGGATGACAGAAGATCAACTCATGGCTACATGATATACATTGGTGATAAGCTTGTAAGTTGGTGTTCAAAGAAACAACATACAGTAGCATTATCATCAACTGAAGCTGAGTACAAAGGACTTGTGGAAGCAGCTAAGGAGGTCATATGGATGCAGACATTGTTCAAAAGCTTGGGCATTGATCAAGGTATACCTACAATACATGGAGATAATATGAGTTCACTTTATCTTGTAGCAAATCCAGTATTTCATGCAAGAACAAAACATATAGAGATACATTTTCATTTTCTGAGAGAAAAGGTAATGGAGAAAGAGATTGAAGTGGAGTACATTTCTACTAAAGATCTGATAGCAGACATAATGACAAAGAGCTTGGATGGTGTGAAGACCAGCAGATTCAAAAGCATGGCAGGAGTAAAAGAAAAGAAGATGATATGAAGAAACAGAGAATGTCAAATAGTGATTGAGGGGGAGCTGTTGGAGAAACAATCACTAATTGGACATATATTTTAGGGTCAAAGCTTCAGAAGAAAATCACATGCCTATGTGAAGGGACAAATTCACAATATATTTGTAAAAGTTAGTTCACTTTAGTTCTAGAAGTTTTTTAAAATCACGAGAATGAGAAAATCTATATAAGTTAGTTTGTATCAACTGACGCAATGAAAGAGAAGAAGTGGAAGAGAGTGAGAGAATGTCAGTAGGAGTTCATTTTGTATGACTGAGTATAGTCGGGCTTCTCTGAGTGAGAAAGCACCTCTAAAACTTCTGAGTTTTTCATAGCTATGAGAAAAAATAGTTAAAGTTTTGTGTATGAGACTCTCTCCATCATCTCCATGTTTGTCTACTATGAAATGTTTTTCAAAAGTTCAAGTTTTCCAAGCAACTCGATGCCTAGCATCGAGTTTGTGCAGATAAGTCTGTGTTTTATTTTTTGAGTTCTAACTTCTGCTAAATCTTCTTGAAAAGATGATGTTTTGGAGCAACTTGATGCTTGGCATCTAGTTTCAGCATAAAGTCGATGTCTGACATCGACTTCCCACATAAAAGTGATCTTGTTCATGTGTGTGTTCAAGGGAGTAATTCTGGTGCTGAAAAAGTGGCTAACAAAGCTCAAAGTCGATGCCCGGCATCAACGTTTGGTTGCAAGTCGATGCTAGGCATCAAATTTTCATTTTTAGACACTCAGAGTTACTAAAGGCGGCAAATATTCCAGTTTTGGAAAGTCATAAAGGGTGATCTTGCGAAGGCCATAACGTGAGTTCTAGAGATCCATTTCTTGCATATGATAGCTTATTGGAAAGCTCTACTCTTTTAGTTTTATCCACTAAAGGATCTTGGAGAAATAATATTTGAGCTAAGAGAAATTAGCAAAATACTGAAGGTATGTCATTTTAGTGACTCAAAATTTCTGAAGAAGTAAAGTTCTTGGTTTTGGCTATCACTTCTCAAATTTTGGAGTGGCAATGAGTTACTGGTGACCATAGAGGTTGTCTAGTGTCATATTAATTCATTTCTTGTGGTGTTTCATACATCAACAAAGTTTTTATGAGTGAGCATTCAAAATCTAACTTAGAAGTTAAGGAAGCTATGGCTAAAAGCATTTAGCAAAACAGGACTTGTGCTGTGAGAAACCAACCTTAGAAGTTGACTATGTCAAAGTCGCTTGTTCAGGAAGACACTTTTTGACATATTTTTGATATTAATGATCAAATTAAATTTTGAATGATTCTTTTGAAGGAATAATGGTTGATATGATTGCAAAAAGCTAGCATGGAGGTATGTATATCATTACATTGAAGAAATCAAAAAATATGTGCAGGTAATGAAGTCAATCTTTGAAGCAGACTTCTTGAAGAAGAAAAATTTAAGTCAGAGAAGTGATAGTGGAAGACTTGATAAATTAAGGTAACATTTGTGTAAATTTTGTTCTATAACTAATATAGAGGTGCTCTTAAATCAGTATAGATCAAGCTTTTGGAGATCTAAAGGTCTCAAACAGTGGTATCAGAGCAAAAGGTGCAATACAAGTGAAGTAACAGCATTGGAAGTCCTGATTGTTGCAGACATTGAAGTCTCTTCAAATTGAAGGTGGAAAAGTCCAAAGTTTTCAAGACAACCTATAGAAGAGTGAAGATTGAGTTTGAAAGGATCAAGAAGGATTAAATCTTCCTATCAAAGGTACACTATATCACCATAAATCTTAGTAATTGCAGACATAGAAGATCAAAGATGGGAGAGAGCTTGCAGACTATCCAGCTTGGTCCATGAGGATGGAGGCACACCTCATGAGCAAAGATTTGATGGCATTCATCATAGGAGAAGAAGAAAAGCTCCAACTAGGGAGGAGCTTGCATATTTGAAGAACTGGATGAGAAAGGATGCTCAAGGTAGGAGCATCATTTACATGGCTGTAAATATTTATCTTCTACCTCATATTAGAGGATTAGAAAGTGCAAGAGATGTGTGGAATTCTTTGGAAGAGCATTTCCAAAATACATTCAAATCAAGGAAGTCCTCAGTATGGGCTGAGTTCACTACCTTCAAGAAAAAGAGCTCACAATCAATTTCTGAGTATGTGGGAAGGATGAAGGATATTGCAGATTTCTTGGGAGCAGTAGATGAAGATATTGAAGAGGATAAGTTGGTAAGACAAATACTTACAGGTTTCAGAGGAGATGAGAAATGGAAGCCTTTCATATTGTCCATAGAATTGTCATTAGATCATTTTACTCCTGATCTTAATCAATTGCTAGGACACATGCTAACTTTTGAGCAGGACATTAAGGGAGATAATGATAGGAGTGCAAGTCAAGCTATGTACTCCAAGGACAAGAAAAAGAATGGAAAAGGGAAGCAGTCAACTGATGATGAAGGATCTTCAAGCCAAGCTAATTTCACAAAGGGAAAGATGAATTTCAGAGGTAAAGGAAGAGGAGGTAAGAACAAAGATAATACTAAAGCTTGTTAGATTTGCGGTAGAACAAATCATTTGGCAAATGATTGTTGGTATAACAATCAAAATGGTGGAAGTTATAATCAGAGTTTAAATCAAAGAGGTAGAGGAGACAGAAATCAAAGAGGTAACTTTAGAGGAAGAGGTGGTAGGACATCATATGCTAGAGGAGGTGGAAGAAGCTTTCAATCTCAGTCGTACAACAACAACTACTATAATTATGCATCAGATCAGAAGGATGACATGACTCTCATCTTGAATGCAACACATGAAGAAGTAGGAGAAGATCAAAGGGTGTTCTATATTGACTCAGGATGTAGCAATCATCTGAGTGGAAACATATCATTGATGACTAATATGGAAGCAAAGGTGAATGGACATAGAGTTCAAACAAGGGATAACACCAAGCATAAAGTGGAAAGCATTGGATCAGTGAAGACAAAGAGTGGAAGCACACTCTTAAGCAAGGTAATTTATGTTCCTACTATTCCTAAAAACTTGATAAGTGTAGGACAAGTTGTGGAGAAGGGATATGAAGTCATATTCACAAATGATGGTGTTTATTTGCAAGATCTAAATCAGGGATATAGAAGAATCTTTGCAGGTAAAAAGGAAGGAAGGATTTTTACTCTCAAGGTCCAAGGTAATGTGGGACATGCATTGTTTACTTATGGAAGTGAGCGGATGTCTGAGTTAAACTTATGCCATAAAAGGTTAGGTCATTTTAATGAGAGATCCATAAAGGAAATGTCAAAGAATGATGTAGTGCTTGGATTGCCAAATGTTGAAGGTCAACACATGGTGTACAAGTGTGAAGCTTGTCAATTAGGTAAAGCACACAAAAGGTCATACAATAAGTCAAGATACAAGTACTCAAACATGCTTGAGTTGGTTCATACAAATGTGTGGGGTCCTTCAAGGGACTATAGCATAAATGGATCCAGATATTATGTCTTGTTTGTTGATGATGCAACAAGATGGACTACACTTTATGTAATCAAGGACAAATCAGAAGTCTTCAAGACATTCAAGCATTATCATGCTTATGTAGAAAGGATTACAAGACAAACGCTCAAAAGGTTGAGATCAGATGGAGGGGGAGAGTATTTTTCTAAAGAGTTTGATGATTATTTGTGGGATGTAGGTATAAAAAGAGAAGTAACTTGTAGGTACTCCCCTCAACAAAATGGAGTTTTAGAAAGAAGAAATAGAACTCTTGTGGATTTTGCAAGATCAATGATGAAAGGGAAGAATTGTCCAAACTACTTATGGGCAGAAGCTATCAACACTACAACATACCTTGTGAATAGGTTACCATGTAAAGCTTTGGATGGTAGAACACCTTATGAAGCATGGTGGGGTAAGAAACCTACTCTTGATCATTGTAAGGTATTTGGATGTTTAGCATATGCTTATGTTCCTTCACAATTAAAACATAAGCTAGAACCCAAAGCAGAGAAGTATGTGTTTATTGGGTATGATGATAGACAGATGGGTTACAGATTGTGGAGTCCATCTACCAAGAAATTTCTTTTTACAAAAGATGTTACATTTGATGAGCAAAGTACATGGTATATAGGGTTAACAAATGATTATGCAGATGTTGAAGAAGTACAAAGGAAAGGGAAGACCAAAGTGAAAATGTATGAAGAAGATATTGATGATGTTGATTGTAAAAGTAAATTGCAGGGCAATGATGAAGATAGGCCAAGATTTGATCCAGAATCCAATGTGGCCGAGACTTCAAGAAGTGTAGAGGTCAGAAGATCTTTGAGAGAAAGGAAATAACCTATCAGGTATAGCTATGATATATCTTTCTTAACAACAAAAGATTATGCTTATATTGTGAAGAAAAAAGAAGATCCAACCACATATGAAGAAGCTAAAGGTAAACAAAATTGGGAAAAGGCAATGCAAGAAGAGTATGATGCTCTAATTGAGAATGAAACATGGGAATTAGTGCCAAGACCAAAAAACCAAAAGGTGATTGGATGTAAGTGGGTGTAAAAAACAAAAAGGTTTGCAAATGGTGAGCTGTCTAGATACAAAGCTAGACTTGTGGTTAAAGGTTATGCCCAAGCTTATGTGGTAGATTATGATGAAACCTTTAGTTCAGTTGCTAAGATGTCTACAATTAGATACCTAATTGCATTGCTGCTTGTAAAGGATGGAAGTTATCACAATTAGATGTGAAGAATGCATTTCTAAATCGGTATATTGCAGATGAAGTGTACATGGAGCAACCAGAGGGTTTCATGGATTCAATTGGATCAGATTATGTGTGTAAGCTAAAGAGAGCTTTGCATAGTTTGAAGCAGGCCCCAAGGGCTTTGAATTATAGGCTTGTTAAGTTCTTGAAAGAATATATCAAGCTTCAAAGGGAGGTAGTAGCTTGCTAGTGAAAGCAAGTGAAGATGGGTACATGTACATGTGTATTTATGTTGATGATATTATTGTCACAGGTATAAATGCTCAAGGAATAAAGGAGCTTAAGAAACAAATAGAGAAGGAGTTTAAGATAAGTTATTTGGGAAACTTATCTTATTTCTTAGGAATGCAGATTGTGTATACTGAACATGGAGTATATGTTACAGAACAGAGATACTTGAAGAATCTTCTAGTCAAGTTCAACATGGAAGTTTGCAAGCCTTCAACCACACCATTAGAGGTAAATCATAAATTGAGCAGATATGGAGGTGAAGAATTTAATGACATGAAGAAATATCAGAGTTTGGTAGGTAATCTGATCTATGCTACTTTGACAAGACCAATCCTATCATATGCAGTAGGTGTGTTATCACAATTTATGCATTGTCCAAAGAAAACTCATTGGATTGCAGCTCAAAGGGTACTCAGATATATCAAGGGAACTCTGAGTGAAGGTTTGTATTATGGTTTTACTTCTGATACAAGAATCAAAGTGTTTAGTGATGCAGATTGGGCAGGTGATTCAGATGATTGAAAATCTACTCATGGTTATCTCTGTTATATTGGAGATAACTTAGTTTCTTGGTGCTCAAAGAAGCAACATACAGTTGCTTTGTCATCCATAGAAGTTGACTATAAAGGAATGGTAGAGGCTGCAAAAGAAGTGATATGGTTAAAGACCTTATTGAAGAGCTTTGGAACTGATAAGAGTACTCCAATTATTTTTGGAGACAATATGAGTTCATTATATTTGACAGATAATCCTGTTTTTCATGCCAAGACTAAACACATAGAGATTTATTATCATTTCTTGAGAGAAAAGGTACTTGATAAAGAGATTGAAGTATTGTATACTCCAACAAAAGAGCAAGTTGCAACTATGTTGACAAAAAGCTTAGATGGACCTAAGCTACAGAAGTTCAAAGAGCTGGCAAGAATAAAGAAGAATGGAATAATCACAATAAGTGATTGAGGGGGAGTTGTTAGAACAAAGCAATCCCAAATTGATGATTATAAAGAGCTTGAAGCAAGTCAAGGATGAGAATGAAGTCACGGAAGTCATTGAAGATGAGTGGGATGAGTGTAGAATCATATGTATATGAGTCAATGATGTAAAGAAATAAGTGAGAGAATCATTAGAAGATAAGTGTCCATGAGTTAGATGTGTAGAGAGTCATCTTCAAAAGTTAGCATCGAGTCTTTCTCAGATCTCTCTGAGCCTGATCATGTGGATCAAGAAATATTTTGTACACATCTAATCTAGAAGGTAATGAATCTATGTTAAAAGTTTCATAGTTTAATTCCTTTCATGCTATGAGTATGATCAATAGGAACATGTATATGAAAAGAATGCAAATAGACCTCTCAAAGTGTGCACTTTTTCGTGTCAATATTTTGCTTGGATCTCACTGCACAATGTAAATTTTTTTATTAGTGAGCATTCAAAATCTAAGTTAGAAGGTAAGGAAGCTATGGGTAAAAGCATTTAGAAAAACGGGACTTGTGCTGTGAGAAATCAACCTTAGAAGTTGACTATGTCAAAGTCGCTTGTTCAAGAAGACAACTTCTTACATACTTTTGATCTTAATGATCAAATCAAAGTTCGAATGATTCTTTTGAAGGATCAATGTTTGATATGATTGCGCAAAGGTAGCATGGAGGTGTGTATATCATTATATTGAAGAAATCTAAAGATATGTGCAGGTAATGAAGTGAATCTTTGAAGCAGACTTCTTGAAGAAGAAAAATTTAACTCATGGAAGTGATAGTGGAAAACTTGATAAATTAAGGTAGCATTTGTGTAAGATTTGGTCTATAACTGATATAGAGGTGCTGTTAAATCAGCATGGATCAAGACTTTGGAGATTTAGAGATCTCCAACAATGTGGGGGATGAAACTAACCCATGACCTATTAAAATGAAAGCTAGTCTCGATAATACCTTTTAGAATAACCTTTTGAATCTATTAAAGGAGTTTACACATGTTTTTGCATGGGACTACATGATATGAAAGGCCTAGACCCATAATTTATCAACACTAGGTTGAACTGAAATCGGATGCTCGTTTGATAAAGAAAAAAAATTATGGAATGAATCCTAATGATGCTAAGAAAGTTAAAGAAGAGATAGAAAAAGTACTTTGGGTTGGATTCATTTTCCTAGTGGAGCATGCTGAGTGCATTTCATAGACTATTATTGTACCCAAAAAGAATAAATAGCTTTAGATATGTGTAGAATTTAGGAGATTGAAAGCAAAAACTATCTCTAATCCCTTTTTGTTAACTTTTTTGGACAACATGTTAGATGTTGTATATGGAAGAGAAATGTATTCATTCTTAGATGGATATAGTGGATAGAATCAATTCAAGATGCATGAAGTCGATATAATCAAGACTACATTCAACAGTAATAAGGGGGTTTATGCATGTATGGTGATGTGGTTTGGTCTATGTAATGCACCTTGTACCTTTCAATGATGCATGCAAGAAATCCTTTCAATGTACTTGAAAGATGTGTGCGTGTTTACCTCGACAACTTTTCACTGTCTGGTGACAATGATGCTCACTTACAAGATCCACACTGTTGTTTTCTTAAGCATTGGGAGTACTACCTTTGTTTGAATCCCCATAGGTCTATATTTACCATTGCCTATGGTAAACTCCTAGGACATATCATCTCCAAACAAGGTATATAGGCTGACCTTGTCAAAGTGTAGCCTATTCTGAATGCTACACCACCCAAATAGCCTAAGGAGGTTATGCATTTTTTGGGTCAAATTTACTAGCATGGTCGTCATCTTGGGTGGCTTGCCCATCTGACCATACCCCTCACTCAACCTACCACCCTAGGCTCCTCAAAAGCTCCAATGGATTGAAGAGTTTGAAACTACCTTTGTGCACTTAAAAAACTTCTAAGACACACAATGATATTATAGGCACCTAATTGGGAGCTTCCATTTCATGGTTTCATTGATGCTTCTGTTATTGCCATTGGCAATGTCTTAACACAACACCACAATAAGCAATACCATTCCATCTATTCTGCTAGATGCCATCTCATTCCCATTGAATAAACTTATTAAGTCATTGAGCAGGAATGCTTAGGGTTTATTTACTCCATTAAAACCTTCTTGCACTACCTCTTGGGTCTCAAGTTGACTTTCCATGTGGACCATTTTGCACTAGTCTATCTAGTTTGAGAGAAAACGTGTGAGGTTGTTTGGCTCACTAGATTTTAGTTTTGTAATACTTTGAATATGATGTTGTCCATTATCTAGGATCTTCACATGCTATTAGAGATTTTGTATCCCAATTGGACTCTGATGAAGCTTTTGTAGGTGTTGATGATTCTTCACCTGCTATACATACAACTACATTTCCCAACTTGTCATTAGTTCCATTGCCTATTGCTAATTCCTACTATGAAATCTTAATGATCTTCCTCATGAATAGTTGTCCACCTACTTATGTCTTGAATATGGCCCGACAATAGTTAGCTACCTATAGTTGATGTTCTCAAATCATTATTGGCGAGCATTATTATGCTGACCCTTTGGGTGTCTGGCTATGATGTATTCCTACACAAGAAGTCTAGTTGGTGATTATAACGACTCACTCTCCACCTTCTGGTGGTCATTTCTCTATGGATATAACATATTAGAAGATTTAACAGAGTGGATTATGATGGCCCACTATGTAAAGTGACATCAAGGCTTATGTTAAATAGTGTGATCCTGGCCAACACACCGGAAAACCATTGCACTGGCACCATTTTCCTCTCCAGGCTATCTAACCATTCGAAGCCTTCCAAAAGTGGGGTTTAGAATTTGTGGGGCCTATTACTCCATCAACTATTTTGACTGCCAATCCTTATATATTATCATGTATTGACTATGGCTTACGTCATTGCCAAATGTCTTACCTATAATGTCTTCCCTCAGTCTGGTCTTCCACTAGAAATTGTTTTTTATCACGACACACACTTTTCCAACATATTAATGTAGGCTTTAACTCAATCATGCAAAATTAATCATAAATATACTCCCTATTACCTCTCTTTGAATGGATTGGCCGAAATTAAAAACAAAACCTTGATCACTATGCTTGAGAAACTGATCATGAAATGTCATGAACGATGCGATCAACTGCTCCCTTCTATCATCTAGGCCTATCGGACAACATATAAAGTCTCTACTAGGTATACACCTTTTAAGGTTGCATATCAGCTCGAAGCCATTGCTCCTATGGAGATGGTAGTGCCTAGCCTATGTGCTTCCATTGGAAAGAAATTGCTTCCTGCTGACTCTCTTTATGCTTGACTAGACATTCATTGGATGAACAAAGATTTGAAAGTTTTCTTTGTTTTTGCAAGAAGTCCAACTCCGTTAGGCTTAGACTCATGATCGTTTCTTATGAACTCTTGTTTTTGAAGAAGGATAGTTAGTCTTATTTTAAAAATCTAAGTCTGATAGAGTTGCATGAAAATTTAAGGTGCAAAGGCTCGCTTCATACCCGATTTTGGCAACACTCGATCTGCCAATGTTTTGGTTCCTGACTCTCACTAGAGTACCAATTAAAAATTTGGTGAATGGATCCAAGTTGCATCCCTACCTTCTACCTCTAGCATCATTAACTATTGAGTCCCCACCCATGTTTGCATGATTTGCATGATGATTATGACGAATCACCTTCAACATGCGCTCATGATTTCGATTATTCATTTGTGTAATGACACCCCGATGGCGCATGTTTGTTTTGAACACCATGCTAGACATTTTGTTTTTCTTCTCTTTGTGATTGTGTGCTTAAACGCTATGATCATTGTGCTTTGTGTTTTCCTTCACTTGTTGTGTGCACCCATGGAAAATTTAGCTCCGTTCAAACCCCTCACTATTGTCATGACGGATGACATGCAAGCTTTCCTACAACCCCGTTGCTTTGTTAAGTTCTACCTTTTGAACTCGTATGTTGCGGCAGCTCATCCCGCTACCGAGAGCATTATCCACAACATTGCCACTGAGCCTGCCAGTGTTGCTCACTAAACTGTTCTTTTGAATGCCCAAATGTTCAACACTACAGCCATAGAGATAGGGTAGTGCTTCTTCCTTCCCATCGAAGGTCTTGCATCTTTCTCTACCTTATCCCATGCTGCTATGGAGCAACTATTTTCCCAACAACGCTCTAATGAGTATTCCATCACCTACCACCCTTAACACAAGTGATCTATTCTCCATTTTTTTGTTGTAGCCCTAAACCTTCATCACCATCTCTATGGTATTTCCGCCTTCAGCACCACCCAATCAATTGATCACTATTCTTATTCAATTGCATGCACTAAAAATGCCAAACCATCATGTAGAAGTTGGAGGTTGATAACCATCAAAAAATGTATCTATCCTTTGTCCTCTCCATCCTATATCTTAGAGAATTCGCCATCGACACCCATGTGATCTTGGTTCCACATGCTTTGGCCTAAGAGCCCATCCTATGTAACGAAGAAGAAGATGAGAGCATTAATGTCATCTTGCACCACTTGGTGTAGCTCAAGCGTAAGCGCCATCTCCTTTACTTGTCAATCCGCGGAGACGTGAGGACCGGTATGAAGACCATGAGCAAGTGAAGGCATAAGTGCGTGAGTGAAAGCACACAAACATGCACACACATACACACGCACGCGCACAAAGTAAGATCAAAGAGAAGAACAATGGAAAGCTTCAATTGCAAAAGAGTTCTCTTACAAAAGCTCTATTCTCTAACAAGCTAACCCCAAAAATGAGCTCTCTAGCTCTTTTTATAGTTTTTTGACTAGTTTTGGCCTTGTCCAGACCTAGTGTCCAGCCTAGTTACAAATTAGGTTCCGGAGCTTATTTGAGGGCTCAAACGAAGTTTAAAAATTATGAAAATTGGTAGGATGATACTTCTAATACTCTTGAAGATTGAGGACTCCTCGTCTTGAAAAAAATGGAGTTACAAAAATAGAAAATGGTATTTACAATGGTTTTTAGTGAGGGAAATCACTATTTTTGTAGGGGATTCTTCTAAAAATTTGACATGTACTTCTTGGAGCTCCCTACTTGCTCCTTCTTCTTGTGTGTGTCCACCTTTCTGATGTGCTTCCATCCTTGTGCTTGACCTTGAGTTCCAACACTCCCCCCCCCTCTCGAGTCTGTCATCCGTGACAGACCCTTGTTGCAGTGGTTGTTCCAAGAAGTGCTTTGAGAGGGAGTGTCCCTTCATAAAAGTCATCCGGCTTCCAGATGTGGTAGGGTTGGTTGTCCGGTTCTTCATCTGTCACTGCGAGCCTTTGCCAGTTGTAGTGCCTTGGTATGTGCTTCTTCGTTGGACTCCAGCATGACTGTGTCGTTGTGAGTCTCCGTTGATGTCCTCTAGATCTTCCAAAGTTGATGTTCATAGTACTCATGCTAAGTACTCATAACCCATAATGGATGATGGGTAAGTGTGTTCGTGCATGGGTTGAGGAAAATATGTGCCTTGTGCACGGACTTGTAATGTAGCCCTATGCATGCTTACTTGGAAAATGCATCGGAAGAAGTATGGTGCAAAAATTGGGGTTCTTGAGCTAAGTGCTAAAGGGGATGTCGACGAAGAGGTTTCCTAAGCTATCATGGTTATGATGTTTCCAAAGTAAAGATACGTACCATGGAGTAGGTCGATCGATGTTCATGTCTTCGTGTTGTACACTTGGCCTTTGGGATGGAACATTGTTGATGAATGTCCGTGTTGATGATCCACTGATGAGATATTCTGAGTGGCTGATCCTGTCTCCTCTTTTCAAAGCATCATTTGCCAAATACAAAGAATTGAGTTTCTTTATATTCCTTGACAACCAACATTCGATAATTACACCAAGCTTAGTTTCACATATTCTCTTTAGCTCACCATAAGCAGGAGTCTTCTCATCCAGTATACATATAAAGATTTGCAGGGTACCAGAACTACCCCTTGCAGATATCTCCCTGGATGCTCTTGTACATGCAGTAGCTAAGCATTACTCAAGTTGTGGACCTTCCAGCTCTTCACTCCTACCATGGTAAGAGGAAACCATAGTTGTGGATTCCATGTTCATGCCAAGTTCCTGACATCTACCAGATAAGGCAGCAATTATATCATCTGCTAGCCGAGACACACTTCTATCCAAACTGATCTTCCACCTTCAACTAAGCATGACTCATTCATGTTTCATGAGCCAAACCTGGGAACAAGTGCTTCCTTTCCCTTTTTTTTGTTTTAGGAACAATGTCACCAAACAAGAAGACATATGTTAGTATCAGAAAAAATAGTAGACATATGTCAATGTGCTCTTCTGCATGGGACTCTCAAATGTGTCTATGCACGTCCATGTAATGTGGCCCTATATTAATGCATACTTTGGAAATGCATGACCTGAATGGTGCAAAAGACTAGGTTGTGCAAGGAGCACATGGTTGTCGCTCATCGAGGCTTTCGATGTTATTTGCAGATATTGATGCCATCTGTCGTGGAGGTATCCATTGGATCTCGAGATGACAACTTATCCATCCTCCTTATGGGGATCCATTTGAGAACAATCTGCGACTGTGTAGTGAGCACCTTTGGCCTATTCATCCTTGGCTGGTTTCTTGATTGTGGTGTGCCTTGTGGTTGGCGCTTTTGTTTTGTAGGGGCCGTTGATGCTTTTGGTTTCTGAACCCATAGCTTTGTGGCTGGTCATCTGACTCGCGTTGGAGAGGTTAGTTGGTTCACTTTTGTGCTTGGTGTTTGGTTCTGGCCTTTGCCTCGCCTTGGTTTCTTTGTTGAGACTTTTCGCGTATGGGAGAGCATAGGTTGTTGCAGACGTAAGAGCTTCCTAGGTACCCACATGTGTAATTGCCCTTGTTGAGCTACAACTAATTTCTTAGGCACCCAAATTTGTCAAAAATCTTGTGGTTGAGCTTGTCCAAGCTTCTTCCTTCGTCATCTGGCCTGGTTAGATTGCCTGGATGGGGTTTGTGAGGGCAAGGTTGGAGGTTGCTCTCCTTTGCATACCCAGATCTGCCTCATGCCCGGAACTGCTTTGTTGTTGAATGGTGTCTTTCTATTTGCTATAGCAGTTGTCTTGAATTGTTGTGCTTGCTTCTTAGGTTGAACTGGGGATGCTTTACTCGTCGAAAAAGAAAGAGGTTTTGCTTGCCTTTGCGATTGTCCTTCCATGATCGAGTCCGTCTGGATCATAGAGCTTTTGACACAAACAACATCTTGCTCGAGAAGATTAGTCTTAGAGGGACTCAGAGAGTGTGTGGTGCCATGAGCTGTGAGCATGCAGTTCCATAATTCTATTGTAATGCATTGTTCATGTACCCAAACTTGAAGAATTTAACTTCTTAGGTTTAAGTTAACTGCATGGTCATAGATCCAATCTTGACCCAAGACAAGTGGTTCTGTAAGGTTCTCATCTTGACACACTAGCGCTTGGACTTTCATTGGAACATCTTGAAGGTAGATGGGAAGTTCCACCTCGCCCAAAAAAGGGGTTTCCACTGTGAAGAGATGGATAGGTATGTGCTTGAAGATGAAGAGGTGTTGCAAAATCCTTGATCTACACCAGCCAAATGAAATCCAGGAGTATATGGTGAGCTCTTTTAGCTTGCCAATGGCTGTATTAGACACCCTATGTACCTTAGAAGATCACTCTCAAAAAGATAGATCAAAACAGATAAGTTGGAGTTAGCTCAGAGGTGAAAAGTTGCTATTCTTGGTTCATACACATGTCCAATGTTTTACATAACTCTCTGAGCACAGCAGTAAATTCCTCTTGGGGAAGTCTAGGTAGATTAAAGAGCTAACTTTCAAGAGTAATCTCGCCAAAAAAATAATAAACCACACACTAAGAATGAGTTTTAACAAGTGATGACATCATCCCGATTTTCACGCGCTGCTATAGTTTGAGACCAGTGAGTAGAAAAATGAACATAACTCAAAACAAAATTTGTATGGTTATAATAGACAGTAAGCTGAATCCAAAAAGCTTTAAATCACTGAATGTGGATACGTAACCACTAAGAAATGGCTCTGACAAGGTGAGTGAAAAAATCCGGTACCTGACAGAGAAGTGAAAATGAACAGACAATGTTGACTTCAACTGAACATAACTGAAGATTGAGACATCCAAATGACATGAAAATTTGTGAGCATATAGTAGACTTATAGAGCTAACCTTACCAAGTTAAATCACTGAAAATGAAGCACCAAGCTCAGAGAAACCATCTCTGCAATCTGATTGAGAAAACTGAGAGTAATGGTAGTGAGTAGTACACTTCACAAGAACATGGAAATATGAACTCAAATAATCATGAAAATGAAAGTATAGTGCTTGTACAATACAATGAATTACTGATACATATTTGCGTTGTAATCACACCTTGATATGGCATAAAGCTCAGCTCTTAGAGGTCTTCACATAGGTCTCTCTAACCACGACTAAAACTGCCATCTATTTATAGTTGAGTTTGGGAGGCTAACTTCCCTCAATCTCTGTCCAATCAATCAATGATTGATTTGATTCTTTACCTATTACAAATCACGAATTCGTGGCTCGTCTTTCCATTCTTGATCAAGTGGACTCAACCACTTAAGATTCTTTCACTTTTACATTAAGTAAACTCTTCAAAAGTTACAAGAGGTAGTTCACAAGAGAACTTTAAATAGTCTTCATTTTGAAGCTTCTTCTAAGACTTTGTGAGACTCAAGCCGATACTTAGGCTTGTCATGGACTTGCTCCAATAGCTCCCCCTCAAGCCAAGTATGCTTGAGGTCTTCAATCTTCCAAGATTACCTGCAAACCAATCATAGCCTTGAATTTGCAAAGCTTTGTACCATCCAATGCTTTGGTTAGAATATCTGCACATTGTTGATGAGTGGACACATATGATATTTGAATCTCTTTGCTTAGAACCTTCTCGCGTACATAATGATAATGAACTTCAATATGTTTAGTCCTTGCATGAAAAATAGGATTAGCAACCAAATGAATAGAACTCATATTGTCACCAAAAATAGTTGGAGTTCCAAACTCCAATCCAAGATCTTTGAATAATGTCTTTATCCACATAGCTTCTTGTGTAGCTATGGCAAGACCTCTGTATTGAGCTTCAGTAGAAGAGAGAGCAACTGTGGGTTGCTTCTTGGATGACCATGAAATAAGCTTTGAACCTGCAAAGGTAAAATAACCTGAAGTGCTCCTTCTATCTTCCTTGGATCCAACCCAATCTGCATAAGAAAATAGCTTCAAACCTAAATCAGATACATAAGGTTAATAAAGTCCTTCGTTTATGGTTCCTTTGAGATACTTGAGAATCCTTTTGGCAGCATCCATATGTGGTTTCCTTGGTGTGTGCATAAATTGACTTAGCACACTCACACTGTAACATATATCTACTCTTGTCAATGTGGCATAGTTGAGACTACCCACTAGACTTTGATATGATGTGATGTCCTCTATGATTTCACCTTCATGTGAGCTCAATTTGTGATTGACCTCCATTGGAGTACCATGATCTTTGTAGACAACTTCCAAGCCTAGGAAGTAGGAAAGTGAACCCAAATCACTTATCTTGAACTCTTCTCTCATCTGATCTTTGATCTTCTTCATACCATCTGCATCATTTCCTGTCAATAGAATATCATCTACATATACACATAAGTAGATGACCTCAGAATTACTCTTTTTAGTAAAGAGTGAAGGATCTGCCTTGCTTGGTTGAAAGCCTTTGTCCTGCAAGAATGAAACAAGCCTGAAATTCCAAGCTGTTGGAGCTTGCTTGAGACCATACAATGCTTTGTTAAGTTTACACACATAATCAGGATAAACTTGATTCTCAAAACTAGGTGGTTGTGCCATATATACCTCTTCTGTTATCCAACCATTCAAGAATGCATTCTGTACATCTAGTTGAAGTATCTTCCAATTCTTGGAAGAGGCAATACTAAGCAAAACCCTGATAGTAGGCATCTTTGCCACAGGAGAGAAAGTCTCCTCATAATCAATTCCTTGAGTTTGTGCAAAGCCTTTTGCTACAAGCCTTGCCTTATACCTGTTAATGGAACCATTAGAATTCTTCTTGAGTTTATAGACCCATCTTGAGCCTATTACCTTCATGGATGAAGTCTTGGGCACCAAATCCCAAGTGTTGTTTTCCTCAAGTGCTTCAATCTCTCCCTTTATTGCATGCTTCCATTCTGATTTTGCTTTGGCCTCTTCAAAGGATGATGGCTCCTCTTGGTTTATGTCCTGTGCTATGTAGATAGAATGTTTAGTTACTAATGAGCTGTCAAACCCATACCTTTTTGGTTTTTTCTTTTCCCTCATAGATCTTCTTAGGCCATGATGTGATGATTCTACCTCATGTCCAAGTTCCTACAATTTTGCTTTACCTTTAGACTTCCATGCTTTGATCTTTTCCATCTGAGATTCTTCATCATCCTCCGAGGTGTCTTGTTCTTCAATCTTTGGTTGTTCTCTACCAAGCTTTGGAAAATCTTCTTCAAGATTATATGGTAATTTGACCTTCTTACATGAATCTTCATACCATGAGTTGTTTTCATCAAAAACTACATCTCTGCTTACCAAGAATCCTTTGTTCGTAGGGTTGTATAACCTATAGCCCTTTTGATTGTTTTCATATCCAATAAATACACACCTTTCTGCATTTGGATCCATCTTGCCTCTAACCTGTGAAGGAACATGAGCAAAAGCAATACATCCAAAAATTTTACAATGATCTAAGCTTCGTCTTCTTCCATTCCAAGCCTCATATGGAGTCATCCCATCAAGGGATTTTGAAGGCAACCTGTTAATCAAGTAAGTGGCTGTAGATACAGCCTCAGCCCATAAGTAATTAGGTAAATGCTTTTCATTTAACATAGACCTTGCAGCTTCAACAATTGTCCTATTCCTCCTTTCTGCCACTCCATTTTGCTGAGGAGTGTACCTTGTAGTTACCTCTCTTTTGATTCCTCTTTCTTGAAGAAAAGAATCAAACTCATGGGAGAAGTATTCTCCCCCTCCATCTAACCTTAACCTTTTTAGTGATTTACCTGTTTGATTCTCCACAAGAGCCAAATATCTTTCGAAACATGAAAAAACTTCATCTTTGTGTTTCATAAAGAATAGGATAGTCCATCTGCTGCAATCATCAATAAAGGAGACATAATACCTTGATCTAGATATTGAAGCTTCCTTGCTAGGTCCCCATACATCTGTATGAACCAACTCCAAGAGATCTCCATGCATATAACCTTTCTTCATGAATGGTAACCTGTGAGACTTTCCAAATTGACATGCACTACACTTATAAATCATATGTTGTTTTGACAAATTAGGGAGTCCAAGTACACTTTGGTCCCTGCATATTTGCTTTAATGACCTTTCACCAATATCTGCTAACCTTTTGTGCCATACTTCCAATTCTGTGAGTGTCTGACTACCATAATTAAAGAGAGCAATGTTTCTAGTGTCCTGTAATTCAAATGTGAACAATCTACCTGTCTTTTCACCTTTTGCAATTTTTTTGAATCCTTGACTTGGATCTTTAACAAATGCTCCTGCCTTTGTGAACCTGATTTGCAACCCTTTCTCTACTATCTGCCCAACACTTATCAAATTCTTTGTAATGGTAGGGACATAGAGTACCTTACTGAGTAGGTTGATGTTTCAATCAGGTGCTTTGACATTGCCTATTTTCTCCATAGGATGTTTTGTATCATCTCCTGTTTGTACCTCATGCTTATTCCTTGGATCTTCTAAATCTAATAGGAGTGCCACATTTCCTGCCACATGATTTGAACAACCTGAATCTATGTAGAAAACATGCTCATCAGATTTACCTTGTGGCATAGCCATGTTCATGATCAATAATGAATCCTCTTTGTTTGAGTCTTCTGTGTAGTTATTGTAGTCTCTCCTTCCTTTGTAGCCTCCTTGATAGTTTGAATGATTGTAGTTGTTGTAGCTGCCATGATAATTGTTGAACCTTCCTCTTGAGTAGCCATAACTTCCTCTATTGTATCCTCTACCTCTTTGATTCCTGGAATTCCTAAAGCAATTTTCAGTTGTATGATTAGTTAATCCACAAATAGAACATGAGTTGGAGTCTTGGGATCTCCCCCTGCCTTGTCTACCTCCTCTTCCTCTACCTCTACCATGTCTTCCTCTACCTGCATAGTTAGCTTGATATGTACCTGCTTCATCATCCACTTTCTTTGCCTTTCCTTTGTTATCTTTGGACTTGCTTTTATCAGTGTGTGAAGCTCAAGATTGATTACGTTTAGAGCTTTCTCCATTTTTGATAAGCTTTCCCTCTTGAGTAAGTAGTTGTCCAATGAGTGTATTGAAATCACGTACATGCATGTCCATGTACAAATCCATAGCTGTGGTGAATGCTTCCCACTTGTCATCTACCTTCAAGCCATTGATGACCTGCCTTACAATTTGCTCTTCATCTATTACCTCTCCAATGCTTCCCAACTGATCCGCTATGTCCTTGAGCTTTGTGACAAAAATCAGTCACATTTTGTTTGGGAGCCTTCTTGAGAGTTGTGAAATCCAGCCATAGTTGATGCTTCCTAGCTTTGGTACTTGAAGAGAAGAAGGCTTCAAGTGCATCCCACACTTCCTAAGATGTCTTACAACTTCTAATGTGAGGCGACAAAAAATCTGAGATAGAGTTGAGGAGATAAGACCTTGCAAGTGCATCCTTGGAGCACCATGTGCTCAATCTCTCTTGCTCTTCTTGTGTTGGTTGACTTTTGTTCCTAAAACTTGGCATAACTTCATCTCCAGCCACATAAACATATAAAATTCTACCTTGGAGATAAGCTTCGATTCTTAATGACCAATCTGAGTAGTTACCTCTGTCCAATTTGTCAATTGATGAAGAAAATCCATCTGCCATGTTGTCCAACCTTGCTCTGATACCATTGTGAAGAGATGGATAGGTATGTGCTTGAAGATGAAGAGGTGTTGCAAAATCCTTGATCTACACCAGCCAAATGAACTCCAAGAGTATATGGTGGGCGCTTTTAGCTTGCCAATGGATGTATTAAACACCCTATGTACCTTGGAAGATCACTTTCAAAAAGATAGATCAAAACAGATAAGTTGGAGTTAGCTCAGAGGTGAAAACTTGCTATTCCTGGTTCATACACGTGTCCAGTGTTTTACATAATTCTCTGAGCACAGCAACAATTAGCTTAATTCCTCTTGGGGAAGTCTAGGTAGCGTAAATAGCTAACTTTCAAGAGTAATCTCATAAAAAATAATAAACCACACACTGAGAATGAGTTTTAACAAGTGATGACATCATCCCAATTTTCACGGGCTGCTATAGTTTGAGACTAGTGAGCAGAAAAATGAACATAACGCAAAATTTAGGAATCCAATGATTATGAAAATTTGTATGCTTATAATAGACAGTAAGTTGAATCCAACAAGCTTTAAATCACTGAATGTGGATACGTAACCACTGAGAAATGGCTCTGACAAGGTGAGTGAAAAAATCAGGTACTTGACAGAGAAGTGAAGATGAACAGACACTGTTGACTTCAACTAAACAGAACTGAAGATTGAAACATCCAAATGACATGAAAATTTGTGATCATATAGTAGACTTATAGAGCTAACTTTACCAAGTTAAATAACTGAAAATGATGCACCAAGCTCAGAGAAACCATCTCTGCAATCTGACTAAGAAAACTGAGAGTAATGGCAGTGACTAGTACACTTCACAAGAACATGGAAATATGAACTCAAATAATCATGAAAATGAAAGTATATTGCTTGTACAATACAATGACTTACTGATACATATGTTGCCTTGTAATCACACCTTGATATGGCATAAAGCTCAGCTCTCGGAGGTCTTCACATAGGTCTCTCTAACCACGACTAAAACTGCCATCTATTTATAGTTGAGTTTGGGAGGCTAACTTCCCTCAATCTCTTTCCAATAAATCAATGATTTATTTGATTCTCTACCGACAAATCACGAATTCATGGCTCCTATTTCCATTCTTGATCAGGTGGACTCAACCACTTAAGATTCTTTCACTTTTACATTAAGTAAACTCTTCAAAAGTTACAAGAGGTAGTTCACAAGTGAACTTTAAATAGTCTTCATTTTGAAGCTTCTTCTAAGACTTCGTGAGACTCAAGCCAATACTTAGGCTTTTCATAGACTTGCTCCAACATCCACACCTCCCAATCCTATGAGATAAGCTTCTATGGGATTGATGTTCAGCTGCAAGTCTTGGCAGTAGGACAGTCTAACTACACTACTTGCTGCATCTGAGTCAATCAATGCTTTCACACTCCTTGCACCCTTTCCTTGTCCTACCTCTATGGTCACAAAGGGACGTCGGTCAATGACTTGAGAAGTAATTATGCCTGATTTTTGGCACATATCCATGTGATATTTTGGGGCTTTTGAGTTGACATCTAGGCCTAGTCACCTTAACTTATTTCGCCTAATACGCTTTATGGCCTCTGCCTGTGCTTCTTCTCTAACCCTTAACTCCTCTTCTTTTCGCTTCTTAGCCGTGTTGAGTCTCATAAGCATATCCTCTGTAAGAGGTTCTTGGTATAAATTGACTCTACATCCACTAATATAGTTTGGCAAGATATCTCCTTTTAGAGTGGCCAACTGAACTGCACCACTAGTGGAATTCTATTAATGATCATGGCTCCATATCCTCTTTTTTCCAACTTACGGGCATGTTGCTTTAGCGTGTAAACCAACACTAGATCTCCCTCTTTCAGTCCCTTATCCTTGATGTGTGCATCAAAGTATGCCTTTTGCCTTTTCTTTGTAGCATAGATACTTGTTGTCGCTCGTAGCCTCGTCTCACCTAAGCGTTCTAGGTCAAAGGTCCTAGAGGACAATTCATGTCCATTCCACTCATGCTCTTGTGCTACTTTTAAAGCTCATATTAAGAAATCTAATGGTAGCACAACATTCTTTCCAAAGACCATCTGAAATGGGGTGGCATTGAGTACCGTTTTGTAGGAAACTCGGTAAGCCCAAACAGCATGACGAAGCTGTTTATCCCAATCACAGCGTTTATTGTTTACCAGTTTAGTCAAGACATTACAAAGGATCTTATTTGTGCTCTCGGCTTGTCTATTGGCTTGTGGATGATAGGGGGTAGACTTCTTATGTATCACCAATTCTTATGTATCGCCAAGAATTCTTGGAGAAGATTTTCGATGACTTCATTCAAGAAGTGTGTGCCTCTATCACTCACTAACTCTATTGATAGTCCATATCTCGTGAACACATTCTCGAATAAGAATTTAGCCGTAGTCTGAGCATCATTATTTGTTGTGGCTTTCACTTCTACCCACTTGGTAAGGTAATCTGTGGCTGCAATAATATACTCTACATGGGAGTTTCTAGCTGGGGGGTTAATAGGACCTACAAAGTCTATACCCCATTTCAAGAATGCACGTCCTCCCATCATTGGCCTCAAAGGCATCTCATCTTTTCTAACTGGATATTGTGCACATTGGCATGTGTCACATTTCTTCACATAGGTATGTGCATCCAAATGGAGAGTGGGCCACCAAAGTCCTGAGAATAGAATGGTCTTGATCACTCGGTCAGGACCAAAATGTCCACCTACAAGACCACTATGTGCAGTCTCTAAGACCTTTAAATAGTCTGATTCATGAACGCAGAGTCTTAAGTAACCATCTTTGCCTCTTCGGTATAGGTTGTCTCCTACTAAGGCATAGCCTGGAGCCTCTTGCTCCATGCTTTGTCTTCTTGCTAGACTAACCTCTTTGGGTAATCTTCCCGACCTCATAAACTCTACCAATGGAGTACTCCAATCTAGAACTAATGACACTTTAAAGGGTTGCATGCTCCACTGGGGGTTTTTCCTGGCACACAGGACAATTCTTAATCCACTCATGAATTTCTTTGTCCATGCTAGGCCAATACACTCCTAAACGTTTTAGATTCTGCAATGTTCGTTGTTTAGAATAGTGATTTCCTAGAAATCCTTCATGGGCTTGTTGCAACCAGCTAGTATGTTCATCATCCTCGACACAACAAGCGAGTACACCCTCCGTATCTTGTTTGTACATGCTTCTTGCCAATATGTGATATATTTGTGATTTTACAATTTCTTCTTGTGAGGTTTTCACATTCTTATTTGTGGGTCCGAAGGTGAGGACTGGTACCAACTTATTTGCCCATTTGGGAACAACTTCGAAATTGAATAGATAAGCATCAGGTAGTTCATCAGACACTCCTTGCGGTGACTCTCCTCAAGTAATGCAAGAAAGGTGATCTGCCCGAAGGTGGGTTCTACCTTTCCTGACAACAACTTCAAAGTCATATTCCATTAGTAAGAGGAACCATCTTACTAAGCATCCAGTATTGCAAGGTTTATTGACCAAATATAACAAAGCTTGATGATCAGTAAAAAACTTGAACTTGTTGGCCAATAAATAGTGTCTAAACTTCTTCACAGCATATACCATGCCTAAGCCCTCTCGCTCAGTTGTGGTATAGTTTCGTTCAGCTGCGGTGAGCTGTCTACTAGCATATGCTATGGGCAAATCTAAATTTCCTTCACCTATGGGTTGTGCTAGCACACATCCTATGGCGTGATTGGATGCATCCACATGGACATGGAATGGTTTATTCCAATCAGGAGTGGTCAATATTGGTGCTGTGCACAAACGTTTCTTAAGTTCATTGAAAGAATTCTCACATTCGTCATTCCAATCAAAATTAGACAACAAAGCATAAAGGGGTCTAGCTATGATCGCGTACATGTGGATAAACCTACGGTAATATCCACAATGGCCCATAAAAGCTTGTACCTCTTTAATGTTCCTTGGCCTTGGCAACTCCGCTATGGCTCTTAATTTGTCCTCATCCATTGAGATTCCGTTCTTAGAAACAATATGACCTAAGATTTTACCTTGACGCACCATGAACACACACTTTTGTAGGTTCAGACACATTCGATATTCTCTACACTTGTTGAAGATCTGTCTGAGCTTAGGGATGTGGTATCTTCTTTCTTGGGAATGAGCACATAAATCGTCCACATATACTTCTAAGCTCTTTCGCAAGAACTCTTTGAAGACATGACACATGAGCCATTGGAATGTTGCAGGTGCATTGGTGAGCCCAAATGGCATCACACGAAATGCAAAAATTCCCCACTCTGTGGCGAAAGCTGTTTTGTGTTGATCTTCTAGGGCAATGGCTACTTGATTGTAACCTGAAAATCCATCAAGGAAGCTATAAACTTCCTTGCCTGCAACATGCTCCAATAGGTGTTCCTGATTGGAAGTGGATAACTATCTCTGATCGTAGGGGCATTAAATTTTTTAAGGTTAATACACACTCGCATCTTCCCGTTCTTCTTGGGCACTACTACAATGGGGGAAACCCATTCAGTATGCTCAATCTCATAGATAAATCCAGCTTCAATCAGCCTGTCAATTTCTTCTTTTATCTTGGCCGCATAAGTGTCATTATTTGTGTAGGGCTTCTGTTTGGTGGGCTTGGCATCAACAGTCATGGGGATAGTATGAGAGAAAAGTCTTGGATCTACCCCTTTAAAGTCTCTATAGTGCCATGCAAACACATCCCTATATTCCCTTAATAGAGCTACGAGATCCATTTCTTCTCTTGCACTTAGGTCATCTCCTATATATGTGCATCTCTCTTCGTTCTCTTCAAAGGTCACTACAATTTTCTTGGTCTTTTCTTTATTATCATATGATTCTCCTATGATGGCCTCTCTCTTAGGCATTCGTACCAAAATTTTGCGGTCTTCAACTTCATATTTCTTGAAGTTTTCTGGTACTTCAAACAATGATTCCTCCTCTTCTTGTTTCACTGCTTTTCTTTTCTTTTTCTTTTGACTGCTCTCACTTCCATCCTTTGAATTTACCGTTTTAATACTTGTGAGAGGTTCTTCTTCTTTCTGGGTGAACACTCCTATATCTTCTAGATAGTGCTGCTCTGAGTTAAAGCAACTATCCATCACAATGGACTCTATATCATCGTCATTCTCTTCTTCTTCTATGACATCACTAGGGTCACATTCTTCTAGCAAGGGCTGACACATGAACACTGACATATCATAACCCTCCTCATCACAATGAGGTGTCCACTATTCCTCATTGACAACAATGTCCATGGTGGCTAAGAGTTCAGGCCAGCCATGAGGCTCAAATTCCTCATCTGGAAAGATCATCGGTGTGTAGGTTGGGTCCCTAGCTGGTCTATCTCCTGGTGAAGTTCCTTCTTCTCTTGCCTTTAAATGTTTTCCCTCTTTCTTTGCGACCTTGCACATCCACAAATGAGTATCTTCATGCAACCATGATAGATCAGGTGAACTTTTAGAATCCACAGAGATGGAATCTTCTTTCGCTTTGTGGATAGGATTCCACTGTATGGGTGGTACATCTCTGAAGGAGTAATCCTTCAAATTGACCTTGGTGGTGACCCCTAAGTGCTGCAAGTACAAGGAGTTGGCTCCCCAATCCTGTACTATTTGCAATTGTCGTAGGAAGGGTCTTCCTAGGATCATCTCATAGACATTATTTTTCTCAAAGTCACATATAGCAAATGTATGTTCAAACTCTACACTACAAGTGGTTAGATTTATCCCTTCAAGCAATCCTAGATGTCTTTCAAAATGGCCGTCAGCCATTTGAAGCTTCATTCTAGTTGGTCTTAATGTGGGTTTGCCCCATTGCCTCCACAAAGAGGTGGTCGCAATAGCAACACCAACACCTGAATCTATGATTGCTTTGGTTGTGTGACCTTGATAGGTGATCGGAAGATAAGTATTGCCTTCTTCACCCTCACACATGTCCCCTATTTTGTCTAGAGGTATCTCTGTTACTTTCTACTTAGAGCCTGCTTTTGAAGTTTTGGAATCAAGTTCTGGGACCTGATCCTTCACATGATTCCATAGCTCGGGTTTTGCTTTTAGCAACTCTTCTACAGTGAGATGACACTGAACCTTGGTGTTCTTCACAACATCAGTGTTTCTTGGAACCACTGAGTCTTCCTTTCTTACCACTATTGTGGGAGCTCTGATCTGAAGAGATTCAGATTCCCAAGGGCCTGGAAATTGAGGCAGTTCTTCTAAGGTATTAGATTCAAAATCTAATCTTTCCTCTTCTTGTTTTTCTGCTTCATCTCCGTAAATAGATGGAATGTCTTGGGGAAATTGATCATGAAGGTCATCAATCTCACAAATAGGAGGGGGATTACCCTTCTCCTTGGCCCATTTCTCCTCTTATATTTCCCGCAAGAATTCTTGAGAGTGCTCCTGAATTGAAGGAGGTATTCCAGCATCCGTGGAATTAGGAACATAAGCTCCCATTGGTGGTGAGCTTCTTCTCTCAATAACTGGTTGTGCCTGTGGAGGTAAAAAAAACTTGTGGTTTGTTTACCAATTGCTCTAATCTTTCTAGTAAGCCTTGGAAATGCAAATCCGGTTTGACACAGTTTGTCTGATTGAACTTTTGACTAGTCTCGAGTATAGCTTGATCTTGTTCTACCATTTTCATGCACATTTTCATCCGTTGAATCTCTAAGTCCGCTCTAGGGTAACTCTTGTCTAGGTTTGCAGCTGTAGGCCCTTCTTGAAGTCGAGCCTGGTAGGCCTTGAACATCATGTCCAAGCCTTCTTGGGTTGGATCTGCAAGAACAGACCCTGGTTGTGGCCTATTTACAATGGGTGGTGTGGTGGGATGAGATGGAGTGGATGGAGTTCCGGCATGCGAGGGGTTTTGAGATGCAATGTCTTCTATGTTTGTTTTTGCATCTTTCAAGCTTTCTTCTAGTTCCGATAACTTTTTATTCCACTTGCGATTTGCCTTCTCTCTGGTATCTTTCCATGTTCTTGTTTTCCTCTTACTCGGCTCTCCTGATTCACTTGAATCTAATTGTTCTGCTGGTTTATCTTGTTTTAATGCTTGTGCCCTAGTAACTGCTTGTACAGGGACCACATTATTGCTACTGGCACTTGAATCTGCCACTAAGCCTACCACATTAATGGGTGTAATCTTGGGTGCATTGGAGGGGTTTCTTGGACAATCTCTAGGGAGATGGTCTTTGCCACATTCAGGACAAAAAGCTTGTATTGTGATAGCCTGACCTTGACTCAGAGATGGTGGGTGGGGACAATCACGAATGAAATGGTCACCTTGACATCTAAAACAAGATCCTCTAGGGGCTGGTGGTCTCATTTGTCTCAATTGGGGCCTAGGGTTAGGATTTGTGTACATGACATTGGAGTATTCAGGCTCCCAATTTTGTTCCATAGGTGGTGCCTCATATTGATACGGGTAAATCTCACTATGCTGAGGTGACTCTGTGTAATAAGCATGTGGACTACCTTCATGGGAGTAGTCTGAACTATGAGCTTGAGAGTCATTCTTTGAGATCAGTGGGGTCACTAGCACCAATGCTCTATTAAGGTTCTCTTCTGCCACTGCATACCTAACTGGAATTACATTGGCAGGCGTTGGTGGTTGGCTTCCTAGGATTGGTTGTGGCCTATATGGTGCCTGATATTGTTGTTGTGGTCTATAATATGGCTGTTGGTATTGGTTTTGATACCTACCTTGTTGGTAAGGTTGCTGATAATTTTGTCTAACAACCTGCCTGTTGTAGGGACAATCTTGAGCCGTGTGGTTTGTGTATTTCCTCTCAATAGTGCAATATAGAGCATTAGGGTTCCTTTGGGGTTGAGCCAACATTGGGCTAACATTAGCCATGTGGTCCCCTCTGCAGGTATAACATCGATTCACTAGGGTGGCTCTCGGTATTTGTCTATTTTGAACTCCTAGCTTCTTGGCAACTTGCTCTGCTATCTCATCCAGCTCAATGGAGGCTCTTGAGGTATGACTAGTAGAACTATCAGAGTCTTTATAGAGTTTGGATAGTCCTAACTCCTCACCCAAGTTATCTTCTATGTCAATGCAGGTCCGCACACACTCTTCTATGCTTCTAGGCTCTTTCAAGTACACATATGATCTTAGCTTGGAGCCTAGTAAGCCATCTAAAAACAAAGCCACTTGTTTGGCTGGTGTGGGTAACTCTGGAGCAGGGCATCTTTCTAGGTACTGTCTGAATCTTCTACCTGCTAGTCACACCGTTTCTTGGGGTGTCTGCTTGAAGCTGTGGATCAAGGATGATGTGTTATGCCTGATACCACTCTTGGAAAATTCTACAATGAGTTCGTCTAGCAGTTGACCTATATCATGATAGTTGCGACTAATCAGTGGTTGAAACCAAGCTAAGGCAGTGCCCTTAAGACTCAAACCAAATGCCTCGTACTCGGTGAACAAGTCCTCAACCTGTTCAGCTCTTAACACTTGTTTGAACTCAGCCACATGATCATAAGGATCTCCTGTCCCGTCAAAATAATTTTTCATTGCCTTGATCACTTGAGTGGGTCCAAGGGTTCTTGTGTGCTCTCGGGGTCTAAGCAATGGAAAATCCTATTCATCTCTTTGTTGCCTATGTTCTTCATGTCTCTCTCTTTTAGGTCTTTCATTTTCAACTCTTGATCTACTCCTTCCCATAGGGTGTGCAAAACTTACCTCAGGTCTCTCTCTATTTCTTTCTCTCTGGGCTTCATGAGCTTGGGATGATCCTACTCCTTCGAGGCCATGGGAAACATTCGATCTTGTTGGAGGGAAAACCAACTCACTCTTCCAAGTATATGCATGGGTATCATGTTCTGTTACCAAGAATATCTTCTCTGATGTGTTATCCAGATAGACAACTTTGCCTGGTATATCAGGATCTTTGAATTCATAGATGATGACTATGCCCAGTTGGCTAGGTTGATCTGGTTTGAATCTCCAAAAGGATTCTTCTGTTTCTCTATTCAAGAATAGTTCTATGCTTTTGTTGTCTTGAGGGATCCAATCTGGAGTGATCACTCTAGTCAAAACTGACTTACCTCTAGGCGTCTGGGGTGTCCTAGATTTCCTTGTTCTAGGTCTCCTATCTCATTCTCATGAATGATATTTCAAAACTCATCGGTCCTATCTGGTAGGTTGGTGACCACAAACATGGTTCCTTCCTTATCAATGTATGAACCCTCTTCGAACTTGACCACTGGGTGTTCAAGTCCAAAGGGTTGATCTGGATTTTTGAGTTGGACCACTGATCGCCTCAAGCCATCCTCATAGATGCGAGCACCTAATTGGTTGGTCCGAATATATTCCGATTGTGTCTTATAGGGACCTTCTGGTGTTTGTAGATGGGCAATTCCTGAGCCACCTGCAGGTTTCCCCATGCTAAAAGACATTTCTGAGTCACTTGTGTTAGAGTTTAGTACGTAAGGACAACCACTTAGTTGTTGTGCCCAAGACTTAGTTGTATGGTTAACACCAGACTAAGAAGATCTAATGCTTTGTCTATCCTTGCCTAGGTGTCTACCAGATCTCAGGTTCATAAGCTTTGGTTAACAATCCAAAATTTTCCCTTGGTATGGTTCAAAATTCTTTGGAGTCCCCTTGGGTTCTAGGTCCCACCTAAAGGTCAACTTCAAATTATCCTATCTAAAAATCAATGCATTATTCTTATAAAAATCACGATTTTGTAAGAGAATCGCGATTTTGTGAAACCAAGAGAATCGTGATGCTATGAAATCAGAGAATCGCGATCCTGTGAAACCAAGAGAATCGTGATGCTATGAATCTCAAGAGAATCGCGATGTTGTGAATCTCAAGAGAATCACGATTTTGTGAATCTCAAGAGAATCGTGATGCTCTGAATCTCAAGAGAATCGCAATTTTGTGAATCTCAAGAGAATAGCGATGCTGTGAATCTCAAGAGAATTGCGATTTTGTGAATCTCAAGAGAATCACGATTTTGTGAATCTCAAGAGAATTGCGATTGCCAACAGAGAATCATGTTTTTAGAGAATCGTGTTTTTAGAGAATCGCGATTTTATACCTTGGATGAAAATCGTGTTTTTGAAATTCACGATTACCAACAGAGGATTGTGTTTTTGAAAATCGCGATTTTATCTCATAGAATCGTGGTTTTCAAAAATTTAGAGAATCGCGTTTTTGAGCACAACCACAGAATCGCGATTCTGAGAATGATCCTAGAATTGTGTTCTTTTCAAAAGGCTTTTAGGTGGGAAACAGAGAATCATGATTTTCAAAAAAATTTTGAATTTTTCACAGAATCGCGATTTTCATCACAGAATCGTGTTTTTTGGCAAGAAATTCAAATTTCTGACCGCCGAGCAATGGCGAGCTCCGCATGTGCAAAAAATCATGAAAAAACACAGCGCTTGCTCTCCCTTGCACCTCCTAACTCCTTGTCACACAATAATGCATGGGAAATGGTATGAAAATGGTGAAAATGCACTAAAAAACAAGAAATTTCTATGAAGAAGAAGATGGAAGAAGATGGAGATGGTGATGATGATGAAGATGAAGAAGAAAAATCAGAAAATGAACAAAAATGACAGTTTTTTTACCTTCCAACGTCGCAAATCTACGATCTTACCATCACAACGCTCTTCCTCGAAGCTCTCTCCCCAGCAACGGCACCAAAATTTGGTGTAGCTCAAGTGTAAGCATCACCTCCTTTACTTGTCAATCCGCGGAGATGTGAGGACCGATATGAAGACCATGAGCAAGTGAAGGCACAAGTGCGTGAGTGAAAGCACACAAACATGCACACACATACACACACATGCACACAAAGTAAGATCAAAGAGAGGAACAATGGAAAGCTTCGATTGCAAAAGAGTTCTCTTACAAAAGCTCTATTCTCTAACAAGCTAACCCCAAAAAAGCTCTCTAGCTATTTTTATAGTTTTTTGACTAGTTTTGGCCCTGTCCAGACCTAGTGTCCGGCCTAGTTAAGAATTAGGTTCCAGAGCTTATTTGAGGGCTCAAACGAAGTCTACAAATTATGAAAATTGATAGGATGATACTTCTAATACTCCTCAAGCTAGAGGACTCCTCGGCTTGAACAAAATGGAGTTACAAAAATAGAAAATGGTATTTACAATGGTTTTTAGTGGTGGAAATCACTGTTTTTGTAGGGGATTCTTCTAAAAATTTGACATGTACTTCTTGGAGCTCCCTACTTGCTCCTTCTTCTTGTGTGTGTCCACCTTTCTGATGTGCTTCCATGCTTGTGCTTGACCTTGAGTTCCAACACTTGGGATGCTACCAAGTGATCGTGTCTTCCTACTTGAGTGCATCCACCTCTAGCAACCAACCTCCATCCCCACCCCATTCACCATTTTCTCCTCTTGAGAACAATTTTGGCCAATCCCTCTTATTCCACTTGCTGTTGAGATGATGACAACCACTCAACCTAATCAAAACTAGACAGGAACCCGCTATCTTGTGTCCACCCTTGTCACCCCTGCCTATCTACCATCTACCTATCCATTCTAAACCCTCCCCTTGCTCTAGCCCCTTTGTCTCTTCTCCCTACTGCTCACCCCCTTGTCACCATCTCGCTTGTTCACTCAATAAACCTTGATGTCTCTCTCGAATAGGGTCAAATCATCCATTACCAAAGAACATTTTGTGTTGGATCTCGCCCCTCTGTTTGAACCCCATGAGCATCATTGGCAATTAAGTGTTAATGAGTTCATCGATCTACACGAGTTGAGTAGGCTTAGGACCTACTTCCTCCACCTCCAAGCATTGATCACTGGTGACTTTGATCAAGTCAACCATTCTTGCACCAACCTATGAGTGTATAGCCAATGGATCTAGTCGTAGCTCTACTAGACTCATGATGCCTTCCATCAATAGTGCTTTGAAGTGCATTAACTCTATGATGCCCTCCGAACGGTATCATAATTGATGTTGTACTTCAAGTCCTTTTTTGAAGAAGCCGACATGCAGCAGACACCGATTGAAAGCAGGGAGTGAACTTTGAGCAGGCTAACCAATGCCACCTATTGAAAATCCAAGAGCTTTAGAAAGAAATAATGTTGAAGGCTGTAGCTATCAAGGAACTACAATATCAATTGAAACCAACGAGAAGTTCTCTCTGCAAACAACACAACAAGAAGTCGAGCTCCAGACCCTAAATTAGTAGGTCGCTCTGTCGTAGAGGACAGTGAAAGAGGAGCATGCTTCAAAGGTGGAAGCTACAAAATTGGCTACAAAGAAACTTCAAAGTTTTAAGCTTCAGTTGGACTTGGCCACCCTTCATCAGATGGAAGCTAAAGAGACTACTTCCGAGGACTGCCAATGCCATCATCATATTTCACAGTAGTATTTTTAACTCAGGAAGAGTTCAACATATAGTTGGCTAAAGCCTAGAGTCGAGCCATTTTGTCATGTGTCAACCTCTGAGGTAGTAGAGATAATAACTCTCGTTTTTGATAGAAGTACAATGCCTATTAAAGTCAATCACTAAGAAGATTCATTTAAATTTTCTCGATGCCTATACCTTAGTAGTGTCTTTTGGGTTTAGGTACTCTACGCATGCCAATGTTAGTGCAAGGTGGATATTTTTGTAAATATTAGAAAAATGTATATGGAATAATATCATCGGAGAGGTAGACAAGAATGCTATAAACTTTCATAGTAATGTTAATGTTGATGCATGTAGCTGAGAGATCAAGCATGGGTGTGCTATTGTCATAAGGTTGTGAAGCGAGAGTCAGATGACTACTAGCCTGTTCTCTAACACTAGAGCAGAGACTGAATTTTTGTTTATTACTATTATGTCACTGTCTTCTTGTCATTGTCTTCTTGTCATTGTTTTGTTGTTATATTAAATGAACTTTGTATTTTAGAAGTTTACCATATGTTGATCTACTTTTATTGATATTATTAGTTATGTACACTATAAACATTCAGAAGAGCATTGTGTGGATAATATCAAATTTCAACTGGTAACTTGGTGTGGTAGATTAATGAATTAGTTTGATTAGAGTAGAGTTTGAAAATATCAGAGAATATATCTATAGAATCATGCCATCTCAAGAACCATGCCAACCTATCCTTCCCACTTAGTCTTACCAAACAAAGTTAGAGTATGAGCAGATATTAACATTCGTATGCTAGAGAGACCATAGCAAACCCTAATAAACTTATCACGCTCATGATCAATGAGGAGACACTTCAAGGATGAAATAAAGGTAAAGGTTCTCAATATATGGAATATTCAAGAAATATAGGGAAAGGTATACGCAAAGGAAGGACAAATGTTTCCAAAGACACAAATGAATATGAAACTAGCACATCCTATGGCAAACGCAAAGGAAAGAACCAAATAGGTAGAGGGGAGGTGGTTACAACAATCAAAGCAAGAGGGTTGAGTGTTATTTTTGTGAAAAGAAAGGCGGTTTGGCAAAGGAATGCCCTTCAAAGAAGAATCAAGGTAGCTATTCTTCTTATGAAGGTAAGGACCAAGTGTTAGCCATGAGACATGCCTATAGGAATCATTTGCAAGACAAAGATAAAAAGTGGTACATAGATAGTGGTTGTAGCAGGCACATGTCATGTATGATAGATGTGTTCACTAATTTGCAGGCTTGCAGGGACCAAAGGTGTGTTGAGATAGGTGATAATAAGAAGCATATTATTAGAAGTAATGGAGACATTCAATTTCAAAATGGCAATAAGAGCACTACACTTAAAGAGGTATCGCATGTTCCCACTATTACTAAGAATCTCATTTTACTTGGCTAGATGTTAAAGAAGGGTTAACTTGTCAAATTCAATGACAAAGAATGCTTCATAGAAGACCCAAAGAATGGCTTCAGTCTCATTGCCAAAGGTGAAAGATAAGGGATGATGTTCACACTTGGAGTCAAGGTAGACTCTAGTAAGTATATGTTCATTGCATGTGGGTCATCTAAAATTGCAGCTCTTGATGTAAAGCACAAAAGAATAGGTCATCTTAATGTTGCAAAGCTCAAGCATATGTAGAAGATGTTGTTAGAGGGCTTCGAAGCCTCACCACACGTAACTTGCATGAGGTATGTGAAGCATGTCAATTCGGGAAGCACACTAGGAGGCCTTTCAAGCTATCAAGCTATGTGGCTCCTAGGGTTTTGGATTTGGTCCACACAAATGTATGGGGACCTTCAAGAGAGCCATCACATGCAAGTAACAAGTACTTCGTAATGTCTATTGATGAATGCTCCAAAAGGATTTCGTTATATGTCATCAAACACAATAGTGATGTGTTTCATACATTCAAAAGGTTCAAGGCACAAGCTGAGAATGAAAGAGGCCACATGATCAAAACTTTAACATCAAATGGTGGGGGAGATTACTTCTCTAATGTTTTTACTAAGTTCTTATAGGATGAAGGGATAAGGAGGCAATATACATGTAGGTATAGCCCTCAAGAGAATGGTATTTGTGAAAGAAAAAATAGATAGGTTGCAGAGATAGCTACATGCTTGTTAAATGAAATGAATGTTTTGTTTACATATTGGGTTAGTGCACCAAATATAGCTCTTACTTGATGAATCCGATGACAACATCACGAGTTCATGATGCTACTCTAGATGTGTTTTATTACAAAAGGAAGTGTAACTTGTCACATTTATGGAATTTTTTATTTGTATGCTACGTCCATGAACCACAAGAGGTGAGCAAAGGCAAGATCAATGCTAGGGTAGAGAATTGCATCTTTATAGGTTGCTCTATAGAAAAAAAGGGGTATATATGTTAAAATCCCATCACAAAGCAGCTAAGAGTATCAATGGATGTGGTATTTGATGATCTTAAGACATATTATCAACCACCTACTATAGTGCAAGTTGAAGAAATTGAGGAAACAGAAACATACTATGAAGAACATTTTGCACAAGTTTGAGTGGCCCCTCCTCTTTGAGTCCGTGAAGCAATCCTTCATCACTCAAAGGAAAAGAGAAGGAAGATGAACCAATCTCAGCATGCAACCACAAACAATATGATAAGGGTAATGTGGTAAAGGACTTCCATTATAGTGAGGATGAAAATGATTTTGAAGAGGTAGTGATTCCTAATGTGAAACAAAAAAGGGACCTGAAGAATTATTCTGCCATAGGTAGTAAGAGATGGTCAAACATGGTTAAACACCCTATTGAAAAGGCTAACATATGATGGCTTCCTTGCTAGGCATTATTATTGGTGAAAATCCAAGCCTTCACATTTGGCTAGAACAAGATTTTGATGGCTCATATGAACCATACCTTGTATTACCTTAATGATTTACCATTGTAAAAAGATTTATACCTTTGAGGTATCTTGTAATAGGCTACAAAATCGTGGAGGTAGATAGAATATTAGTTACGAATTTGGATTGAGACAATATATCCTAGATTAATGGGATCACATTTTAGTGAGAGACAAATTTAAATTCAAATTCAAATTTGGAAGAAGATAGTTATAAAAGGACCTTGTAATCTCGCGGCCTTAGAGCCCCCCATTTTTTATGTTATTGTTGATCTTTTGTAGAGTCTAAGTAACTTAAATCTTAGCTCACTTAGATCACTATCATTGGGCATCATCTCTATGCCAATGGGCATGTATAACATTGTTCTATAATACATTTACATCATTGATTATATCTGTCTACTTCTCTACTATCTCCACTCAATACAGTGAACTTTAAATGCTCATATCTCCGTCATATCTCAACCATTTTCCGTGTTCTATAGCTTGTTAGAAACAACTAAAAACCTACTTCACGCTGTAAAAATTTGAAGAAATTATTTTTAGATAATTGGGAGAAATGTGCATCGATGTGCTCTCTGGTCAGTCTTTGTGTAGTTCCTAAAAAATCAGGGGTAAGCACCTACTTGCTAAAGTGATTGCATAGTGTATGGTTTATCATTTTACGTGATTCCACTTGGAATCATTAATTATCTAAGGTAATTAGATACCATGAAAAGGAATTTTCCCAATTTCTACTGTATTGTGAGCAGTGTGCAAAATATCGAGTAGGTGTCAAGACCAAAATACAAGTTTTTTGGTCACTAGCTATTTGCAAAGTTATCTGTTTTGATCTAATTGTTTGAAGCATCATCTCCAAATTTCATCGGTACTTATTTAGTGTCTTTGCAAGCTCAGACGGCCTATTACATAACCCTGAAGTGAACTAGGGCAGGTACAAAGCAGGTTTTGGCAGTACCACCTCACTTCCTAGAGGTATCCATCCATCTCTTCCAATAGTGGTATCAGAGCAATTTCAGGTAAAATGGGAGATTATTCCCCTTCTTTTATTGAAAACTTGGACAGGAACAATTATTGAGCATGGTCCTTGAGGATGAAGACATATTTACAAGGAAGAAGTCTCTATGGATACATATCAAAAGATGAGGAGATGCCCATTTTTAGAAGCAAAGGGCAACCTACAAGAGAGGATCTTGAAAGACACAACTCATGGTGTGCCAAAGATGCATTAGCAAGGTCATATCTAATTAACTCTATCTCTCACTTCCTTCTTCCACATATTAGAAATTGTAAAACATCCCAAGAGACTTGGGATACATTGTTTTTTCATACTTTTCTTCCAATACAAGAGCTAGAAAAAATCAGTTGTGGATTGAGTTTACTACACAAAGGAACAAATCCAAGCAGAATGTTTCATAGCTTGTGATCAAAGTCAAAGATGTGGCTGATCAAGTGTAAAGCATAGGAGAGGAGATTGAAGAGGAGAAAATTGTGAGAGAGATAATCAATGGCATCAAGGAAGATGTTGTGTAATTACATGGGTCTGAGGGGTAGAACCCTTGGGTTTCTAGGTGTGACACCCTTGGGATTTATTGTTTATTTACCCCTTTTAGATGGGTCTTGAACCTTAGGGCTAATTCTCTAAGGTTGAGTACCTTATGCTTAATTCGAAGCTTCTCCTAGCCACCTAGTTTGTACATGAGAACTTGGAGAGTCTTCTTTTAGAAGCCATGTGATTTCATGTGATTTCCTAAGCTTGGAAACCATGTGAACACCTTAGGGACCCATGTGATGGAAGGTACACATGTCCCCTTGAGAGGGACTTACCCCCTTGGATTTGGAGCTTTATATTGGAGGGGTTGGTTGGGTGGAAACACATCTCTCTTCCTAGTGTGTGGCCTTGCTAGTTATTCTTCAGTTTTGTGTGAAGGATATGGAGTCCTTCCACAACAGTCGTATCAAGAGCCTTTAGGTTGAGATCTATGGAGACTTTTATCTTTATCACTTTGCTTGTAAGCTCTTGTTGAGCTATGTCGAAATTGCATTACTGTAGCAATTCTTCATCTCTGTCGAAGTACTCCTCGCCGTATGCAGTCGTTGCTTTTGGTTAGATTAGCCAAAATTATTGCGCAACCTTTGTAGAGTTCGGGACTCGATCCCGCTACCTGTCTGTACCCATGGCTAGGTCTTGACCATTGCAACAGCCTGCGCGTTTGATCTAACTTCCTCTATTAGAGACGTACAATAATGTGCGCAACCTTCTAAGCATCTCTAATCTCAGCCGCCCACTTACCCACGGCCTCTGCCGGACTTCCCAGAAACACTTCGTCTATTTTCCATCATGACGCAGTTTCGTTCAAGATCTTCGTCTTGCGGATGGACACCGCAACCATCATGAATCTTGGATGGTTTGCCTCTCTCAGTACGGGAGCCTCCAATATCGATTGGGAAGAAGGCCTCGTTTGTTTCCTGACATGTATTTTCTTCATCTACAACAAGAAAGGATCGAGAACGAAGAGGTGTTGCTTCCCGGCAATGTTCCTCTTCTTCCACCACCTTTTGTTACAGCGAGGCAGAGCAGCGAGCTAAGCGGGAGAGACGAGATGAAGAGCACACCTCTAGCTCCTATTCGACAATTTTTTATGGATGCATGAAGTTTCCCATAATTTCTCTACATTAGAAATCCGAGAAGATAATTTTATACATTTTTTAATGTCATTTTACATATTGCATATGGGTTTACTTGCTATAATGTTGCTCATATGAGCTATTTTTTATGTGAATAAACCCACTAATGTGTAGTTTCATTGTAAGAGATTTTGAAAGGCGTGAGAGAAACTATGGAACGAAGTTCCATGGGACAAAATTCAAAGGCAGGATAGACTCTTCACCAAGATCATGGAAAGAACAGGGTTAAAGAGTTAGTTATTTTCTTCTCTCACACAAAGGACTCAATTTGAGGCTATATACAGTTATAATTGTTTGACTCGACCTTGGTGTTCAGGTTTGACAAATAAAGTAGAAGTATCGAAAGAAATGCTTGAGAAGATGGATGAAGATCTTGGAAGAATTAAGAAACACATAAAAGAAGCTCAAAAACGAAAAAAGAAATTCTATGGTTTGAAGAGAAGACCACTTGAATTTCAAATAGATGACATGGTATTTCTTAGATTCAATCCTCACCGATCTAACTTGTTGCTATGGAAAGATCATAGACTTTCTCCTAGATATGCATGTGCTTTTAAAATTTTGAAAAAGATTGTATCTCTTTCTTATTTGGTAAAGTTTCCTAAATGTTTGAATGTGCATCCTGTATTTCATGTAAGCTTACTTAAATCATATCTACTTAATGTTGCTCATCATTTTTCAGAAAACTATAAGCTAAAAAATGATGGATATTTTGAGCGTTCACCTAAAATATTATTACATGGGAGGGAAATATTACATAGAAATAGATATATAGTAGAGGTTTTTGTTTAGTGGCACACATATCCAATAGAAGATTGACTTGGGTGAGCTTAGATAATTTATTGGCACATTTTCTTTCTTTTCAACTCTAAGTACATCGTTCCTAAAAGGGGTGGGGGGGAATTGCAATAGGCCTTTCGATAGTGAAATCATTCATTTTGATCTTTCCAAATTACATTTTGAAGATAATTCTTACAATGAACCATTAGGTCATCTTATGCATGTAGACAAAATTTTGCGATGACAAGATTTATATTCGCTCTCTACACCTTATCTACTATTGGAGTTAGATGTGTGCTAAAGCAGGCGAACAACACAAGGAAGAAGAAGAAAAAGATTGGAGCACAACACACAAGCTGAATGCATAACCAATAGAATGTGCAAAGTAAAGTTACTCATTAGGGCTATAGGGGTATATACAAGTCGGGGGAAAACCTCCTAAAGAGGGAAAAAAGTGCCCACATGATCCTAGTGTGTTCACAAACATCACTACCTAAATATATCAACAAACCCCCCTTGGGATTGATGGGATGAACAAGGAGCTGGAACTCATGTATAAGGAAGTGCCAAGCCATGTGGAAACAATCCACAAAAGGAAGTAAGCCCAAAGCTTTATGGAAAGCTTCAAACTTTTCCCTAGGTAGAGCCTTTGTGAAAAGGTCTACAATGTTCTCCTGCATGAGCAGATATGCCAAGCTGATCTCTCCAGTAGAGAACCTCTCCCTGACATAATGATAATGCACCTCAATGTTCTTAGTGTGAGCATGGAACATTGGATTCCTCAAGACTATCAATGCACTCTAGCTATCAGTGAAGATGGTCGTGGTAGAAGACTAACCAACACCCAAATCACCCATAAGGTGTCCGAGCCACATACACTCAACAGTCTCTATGAAAGCTACCCTATACTCAGCCTCACAATAGGAAGTGGCCACAGTAGGTGGCTTCTTGCTTAGCCAAGATATGCCTGAGCTACTATAGCCTTCATAGACATGTTTTTGGGTGCCTCAAGTTTGGGCAAAGAGGATACCATTTCAGATTTCTAAAGGCATAGAAAACTAGTAAAATTTAGATGACCAAAGTGTCCATGCAAAAGCTTTGCATCTGCCATAGCTCAATCATGTACTACACATGAAAAATCATTCACAGATCTTTCATAGTCTATGAGCTTATACAACCCAAGACATAAAATGCTAGAAGCAATAATCATGTCGCCATTTGACAGATCATGAACTGTACATCTATCATCAACAAATGTCATAACCAAGCCAATCTTGACTAATGTTGAACTTGATAACAGATTTTTCTTGATTCTTGCCACAAATAAAGCATCTAAGAAGGTGAAAGGACTACCATTAGTTACAGTAGTTAGAATGATGTTACCAACTCCCATTATAAGATAAGAGGAGTTGTACACACATCGTATTCCCTGTAGGGGCACGCTCAAGTGAAGTGAAGAAATTACATTGCGATGTGATATGTTTGGTTGCCCCACTATCAAAATACCAAAAATCCGAGTCTACTACAGACATACACTGCTCATGAGAAGATGGGTGAAAATTGCAAACAGTAGTAAACACCCATTCTTCATTCTCCATAAGATTAGTAGACTCTATTTTCAATGTAGACGCCTCTACAACAACCATTTCAACCTCTTTCTTCTTTGCCTCTTTAGCAAACAGTTATGGAAACCTCTTAAGCACATGATCATTTTCTTTACATTATTTGAAAAACTATTTTTGCTTTTCTGATTTCTTCTCATCTATGTCTTCTTTCTTTAAATATGTAGCATTTGAAGATTTCTACTTACTAGTAGAAGAGCTCCATTTTCCTTGGCCCTTCTCACTAGCTAGGAAAACTTGATCTGCAACACGCATAATGGACCTCTTTTGCCTAGATTGATCTTCTTGCAATAGAATAGAAACTAACTCTTCAAATGATAAGGCATTGGCATTGCCTTTCATCATCAAACAAAGAGTAGAAGCAAAACTCTGATATGAGTAAGGAAGACCATTCAAAACGATCTGCACAAGTGAGCTATCTAGTATAACTTCATTAGCAGAAATCTATTGTTCCTTCAAATCCTTGATCTTTGTCAGAAAATTGTCCATAGAATCACCTTCATTCATATGCTCACTCTCCAACTTTTTTTGGAGGTAAGCAACAAGAGCCTCATTCTTAGCTTGGTATAATGTGGTAATTGTATTGCAATCATCCTTAGCTATTCTACAAGAGTGAATGTGACGAATAATGGCATGTTTGACACACACGACTATCAATGCATGTGCTTGAGCATCTCTGCCATCCCAACAGATTTGCTCTGTAGTAGGTGTAGCAAAAGTTGCAGCACAAACAAGAATCTAGAGAATATCAACATCTTTAATGCCATCTGCTTCAACTTCAATACGTGTATTTGCATGTGTAATAGGATGTTTTTCAACACTTGCACAATGTTCTACACTCCTTTTGCAACCAATACATATCACATCATATATACCCACAATGGGTAATTGGTAATGTACAACTTATTCTCAACAACCAACATACGGAATACATCACTGCTTTCAGCCATGGCCACTAACGAAAATACACTGATGCAAAAAAAGGATTATATCTAGAAACGTTAAACAGAAGTACCCTGACAAGTTTTGCTAGATCTATAGCAGACTTGGAGATGCTTATGCAAGCGAACCAAAACCTCTATATATATTTGGCACAAAAAGACAAAATAGCCTGCAAAAGCATTATGATAGTGTATTCAGTGGTCAAAACCAGCTCAGATCATGATCTTGGCACCAAATCTCATGCAATTTTGAGACTATGACTAGAGGGGTGTCAATGATGCCCTAGATGAAGTGGCACTTGCTCTGATACCACTTGTTGGAGTTAGACATTTGCGGAAGCACGCCAACAACACAAGGATGAAGAAGCTTGGAGCACAACACACAATACTGAATGTATTACCACTAGAATGTACAAAGATAAGTAACCCATTAGGGCTATCGGCATATAGACAAGCTGGGGGAAAACCCTCCTAAAGAGGGAAAAGTGCCCCGTCACTCCTAGTGTATTCACACACATCACTAACTAAATGTATCAACATCTACAACATGTTTTTTTGGTTGAAATATTGAACAATGTGGTTGTGATTTGAAATTCAAGCTTGTTATTCTTTGAAGCAACCCCAATCAAAGCATGTGGTGTAGTCGGATGCATTAATCGAACATATTTGATTCAAGAGCTGTGGAAAAATGCTCCTAAGTTGAAATCAACCGATGGAGATGAAGCATGGAAGAGTTCTATGTTTGGCCAACCTCAAAGAGGATAGGTGATTGTAGAAATAAAGGGATTCCCATTAGGTCCCCTAAATGTAGCGGCTCTTATGGAGATGTATAGAAAGTGTCGGAATGATTTGGCATCTTTAAGTACACTTTAGTAGATGTGGATTGCAAAGGTTGAATATGATAAGGTAGATATGGATCCATCACAACTCCTTTTGATCTTGTAGACCCACCTATTTATGACGTATTTCATGTCATCTTGCCTAGGTATAAGATCCCATGTCTGATTTTCATGAAGAGCATCCATCACTTCTGTCATACCATTTATCCGTACCTGATCTTAACAAGACTTTTCATATGTGCACAACTCCTTATCCTTCACAACCTAAGACATAAAAGCATAGTTGTTGGAAGAGATGGATGGATACCTCTAGGAAGTGAGGTGGTACTACAAAAACCTGCTTTGTACCTACCTTATTTCACTTCAGGGTTATGTAATAGGCCCGATTACATTGCAAATAGCACTAAATAAGGACATATGTACTTTGGAGATGATGCTTTGAACAATTAGATCAAAACAAATAACTTTGCAAATAGCTAGTGACAAAAAAAACTTGCTATTTTGGTCTTGACACCTGCTGGATATTTTGCTTAGTGCTCATAGTACAGTAGTAGTTAGGAAAAATCCTTTCAACGGTATCTAATTAGCTTAGATAGCTCTTGATTCCAAGTCGATTCACTTAAAATGATAAACCATACACTGAGCAATCACTTTAGCAAGTAGATGCTTACCCCTGATTTTTTAGGAACTACATAGAGAATGCCTAGAGAGCAATTTAATGCAGATTTCTCCCAATTGGCTAAAGTGAAAGTCCTCAAATTTTGACATATTGAGGTAGATTTTGAGCTGGTTTCAACAAGCTATAGAACACTAAAAATGGTTGCGAGATGACCGCGACATGAGCATTCAAAGTTCACTGTACTCAGTGGACATACAAGAGAAGTAGACTGATATACTCAATGATGTAAATGTATTATAGAACACTATTATACATGTTCATTGACATAGAGATGATGCCAAATGATAGTGATCTAATTGAGCTAAGATGTAAGCTACTTAGACTCTAGAAAAAATTATCAATAAGATCATAAATGGGGGTTCTCAGGCCGCGAGATTACAAGGTCCTTTTATAACTATCTTCTTCCAAATTTGAATTTTAATTCAAATTCGACTCTCACTAAAAAGTGATCCCATTAATCAAGGAGACATTCTTTGAATCCAAATTTGTAACTAATGTTCTATCTACTTCCATGAGTTTTTAGCCATTTACAAGATTCGTCAAAGCTTTAAACCTTTTTACAATGGTAAATCATTAAGCTACTACAAGGTATGGTTCATATGAGCGATCAAAATATTCTTCTAGCCAAATGTGAAGGCTTGGATTTGCACCAACAGCTCCCCCTCAAGCCAAACATCTTGGCTTGTACTTTGTCATGAGTCTTCTTGAATGTCGTGCTATCCAATCATAGATTTGAACCTGCAAAGTTTAGCACCATCAAGTGCTTTGTTCAATAATTTAGACATTGCATATTTGTGGATACATATGCCAATTGAGTCTTGTTGCTCAATAACTTCTCTCAAACATAGTGATAATGTACTTCTGTATGCTTGGTTCTTGCATGATAGATAGGATTAGCTGCAAGATGCAAAGAACTTGTATTGTCGCCAAAATACATAAGTGAGTGAGTGTGAAGTCCTAAATCTCTATATAGAAATATGATCCAAATAGCTTCTTGTGTAACATTGGCTAATCCCCTATATTTAGCTTCTGTTGAAGATAGAGCAACATTAGGTTGCTTCTTGCAAGACCATGAAATGGGCTTATCACATGCAAAAGAAAGATAGCACGAATTGACTTAAAACACTTACTCTAGAAGCTATGTCAATCCTTGTCAATGTTGCATAGTTTAAGCTTCCAACTATGCTTTCATATCCTGCAATGTCTTCAAGCAAATCACCTTTTTGAGCACTCAATTTATGATTTACTTCCATAGGGGATCTAGCTACCTTTGAATTCTCCAAGTGGAACTTCTTCAACATGTCCTCCACATAATTCCTTTGAGTAATGTAACTTCGAGAATTTGTGTAGACCAATTCAAGTCCAACAAAATACTTAAGAAACCCTAGGTCACTGATTTTGAATTCTTGCATCATTAGCTTCTTGATTTGTTTAATGCCAATGGCATCACTACTTGTAAGTATGATGTCATAAACATATACACATAAATATATCATCTCTAAACTACTTCTGTTGATAAACATAGAAGAATCTGATTCGCTCATCATGAATCCTTGATCTTGAACATATGTAGTTAACCTCTGGTTCCATGCCCTAGGTACCTGCTTCAATACATAAAGAGCTTTGTTCAATGTGCACACATAATTTACCTTGGTTGAGTCTTCATATCAAGGAGGTTGAGCCACGTAAACCTCCTCTAAAATCCAGCCATCAAGGAAAGCATTTTTCACATCCAATTGGTACATATTCCAATTACTAGATGCAACCATACTTGCCAATGCTTTGATGGTTGGCATTTTAGCCATAGGTGAAAATGTCTCTTCATAATCAACTCCTTTGGTTTGTGCAAAACCCTTAGCCACAAGTCTAGCTTTATACATGTTTATGGATCCATCTAAGTTTCTCTTGATTTTGTAAATCATCTAGAACCAATTACCTTCATTGATGCGTTCTTGGGTAGTAGCTCCCAAGTATCATTCTCTTGGAGTGCTTCTATTTCTTCATCCATAGCTTCCTTCCATTCTGCCTTGGTATTTGCTTCTTCATATGAAGAAGGCTCTTCAAGTGATAAATCTTTAGCAAGATAAATGGAATGCTTAGTAACTAATGAAGTATCATACCCATATCTGCATTGGCTTCTTACTCTCCCTTTTTTATCTCCTTAGAGCTTGATTGGATGATTCACATGAGTCTTCCAACCTCTTCATCTTGGCCTTGCCTTTTGATTTCCATGCTTTGAACTCCTCCAAGTTGATGGTGTCCTCATCATCTGATTTGAGGGCTTCAATTTGTTTTGGGTTCTCCTTAGTGAGACTTGGAAACTCCTCTTCCAAGTCATATGGCAACTTGACCTTCGTGCATTCACTTTCAAACAAAGGGTCATTCACATCAAACACAACATCTCTACTGACCATAAGTCCTTTGCTGGATGGATTATAAAACTTGTATCCTTTCTTATTTAAATCATACCTTATGAATATGCACTTCTCTGCCTAAAAGTCTAGCTTACCTCTAATTTGTGATGGAACATGCACATAAGCAACACATCCAAATATTCTATAATGATCAAGTGATGGCCTCCTACCATGCCATGCTTCATATGGGGTCATCCCATCAAGTGATTTGGATGGCAAACTATTAGTAAGATAAGTGGTAGTAGATACACTTTCTGCCCACAAATAATTTGGTTACATTTTTTCATTAAGCATTGATCTAGTTTTTTCCACAATGAATTTATTTCTCCTCTCTCCTACCCCATTTTGCTCAAGGGTGTACCTTCTTGTAATCTCGCATTTGATACCTCTGTCTTGCAAGAATGTATCAAGTTCATTGGAGAAGTACTCACCTCCTCCATCTGACCTTATCCTCTTTAGACTTCTTCCTGTTTGATTCTCCACAAGTGCAAGATACTTCTTGAGGCAACTGAACAATGTGCTAATCTATTATGCCAATCTCAAGCTCAGACAATGTTTGATCCTTGTAATTATGGAGTGCAATGTTTCTAGTGTCCTCAAGTTAAAATGTAAACAATTTACCTATTTTTTCTCCCTTGGAAATTCTCTTGAATCCATGTTGGGGGTCCTCCACAAAGGCTCCATATTCGTTGAACCTAACTTGCAAACCCTTTTCCACTATCTCTCCAACACTCGTTAAGTTATTAGTGATTGTTGGTACATTAAGAACCTTTCTCAATAGATTTCTATTTCTGTCAGAAGTTCTGACATTTCCTACCTTGACCACTAAATGCTTGGTGTCATCACATGTTTGCACTTGGTGCTTTCCCTTGGATTCCTCAAGGTCAGAGAGAAGAGCTATTTTTCTCCTACATGGTTTGAACAACTAGAGTCAATATAGAAGAGGTGCTCATCATTCATACCTTGTTTTGAAGGCATATTCATAATGAGAAGAGAATCCTCTTGATCCTCTAAGTAATTTTTGAAGTCCTTAATTGAGTTGTATCCTCCTTGATAATTGCTCTTGTAGTTGTTGTTGTAGCCATCGTTGTAGCCTTGATTATGGTTGAATCTTCCTCTTGATTGTGAGTATCCACCTTTTTGATATCCTCTTTCTCTGTGATTCTTGAAGTTCTTATAGCACTCATCTGTACTGTGATTAGAGAGTCCACATATGTTGCATGGAGAAGCGTTGAAACGTCTACCCCTGCCTTGCTTACCTCCTCTGCCGCTTCCTATTGAGTTCCTACCTCTCCCTGCATAGTTAGCTTGAGAAGTAGTACCTTCATCCTCTACTTTCTTGCTTTTCCCTTTCTCTTTAGTCTTTCAGTTATCTATGTTTAGGGCAGAAGAGTTGTTACCTCTTGATGGTTCTCCACTTTTGTTGAGCTTGGCTTCATGGGTAAAGAGCTGTCCCATGAGTGTAGTAAGATCTCGAATGTGCATGTCCAATATAAGTCCATAGCAGTTGTGAGAGCTTCTCACTTATTATCTGCTATTGCGGAAGGACTCCATAGCCTTCACGCAAAATTGAAGACTAACTAGCAAGGCCACACACTAGGAAGAGAGATGTGTTTCCACCCAACCAACCCCTCCAATATATAGCTCCAAATCCAAGGGGGTAAGTCCCTCTCAAGGGGACATGTGTACCTTCCATCACATGGGTCCCTAAGGTGTTCACATGGTTTCCAAGCTTAGGAAATCACATGAAATCACATGGCTTCTAAAAGAATACTCTCCAAGTTCTCACGTACAAACCAAGTGGCTAGGAGAAGCTTCTAATCAACCCTAAGGTACTCAACCTTAGAGAATTAGCTCTAAGGTTCAAGACCCATCTAAAACGGGTAAATAAACAATAAATCCCAAGGGTTTCACAACTAGAAACCCAAGGGTTCTACCCCTCAAACCCATGTAATTACACAACATTCTCCCCCCCTTAAAAGCATTTCCATCCTTGGAAATGAGTGGAGATATATACCTTGGGGTATTCCCCCATGCTCCATGATCAATCTCAAGCATCATGGCTTTCATCTCTCTAAGTCCGCCTCTTAATTCGAAAGGGGAATTCTACCCCGAATGAATCTAAAAAGAGGAGAATCCATGTGTGGTATAATTCCTTGCCCCAATCATTCAAAGTTTCATCTAGTTTGCATACGAGAAAGAACTAAGTTGAATGCAAAGTATGGAAAGAATGAAAAGGGTGGAAGGGAACATCCCTGCCTATTTTCTTGTTTAAGCCATGTGCCATCTAGCTCTCCATAGCTCAAACATGTGAATTAGGTGGATATAAAGTGAATTCAGCTAAATTACTACCTTGGTCCATTGCTTTGCACCACTTGTGCATGGACCTTGCAAAATAGATGAATGCTTCTTCAGGTTTCTTTATTAGATTCATCTCTTAAGTTAGAACCCAACTTGTTCTGAAAGGAAGATGAATCTTTCATAACCCCTGCCCAAATCACTCTTTTTAGTGAAATGGGTGGATTTCCTTGTTTGCAATTCGCCTCCAATAATTCTAAATAGAGGTGAATTTCATTATATAATCCCTACCTAACCAATAGAATGGTAAAGGTGGACTATATAACATCCTCTTTATCTTCAAAGAGAGCTTACCAAAAAGTGGATGCAATGTTCTTTCAAAACTTTACGTAGTTTTGAGAATCCACTTTTAAGGGACTAGAATCCATAAGGGTTAATCTAACTATTGTAGCCTTTGATTGAAACCTATTTTACTTGTTCTTCCAAAAAGATAAGATCTTTATAACTACGTCACTCAGATTTCACCTATTGGCACTTTAAACACTGAGTAACATATTTTCTTATATCCTGCTTCATACATGGTGAGACGTAAAAATATTTCATTATAACATGGGTCCTTGAATAACCTCGATGTGCAAAAAAAGGTGCATCATGATAATCATGCAATATTTTAAGTTTTAATCGGGCCTCAAAAGATATGTAATGGATTGATATATTACAAAGATCTATTCTACAAAAGAAATTTGTCTTGATACATTGATCCCCTATTTTCATGCAAAAAATTCAAAGTAGGTGTATAAAAAGAGTCCTTTTTTAGTTCTTCTTGAATTTGATTGAAAAAATAAGAATCTATTATAGAAAGGAGATTACATAAAGACCTTTGACTCAATGCATTAATGATCTTATTTTCCTAACTAGCCAAATATGTTATGTCAAATCATACTCTGTTAATAATTCAATCGAACACTTTTGCCTATTGTTAAGAAATGATTATATGAAATGTGTTTTATACTCGAATGATCTATTTTCAATTCAATCTTAACCCCTAAGAGTAGATGTCTCCAATGCTTAAGTGCATCTAGAATGGCATGCATTCTAGATGATGAATAGAATATTTAATTTAATGTTTTCTTAATTTTCTCAACTCACATGCAACCACCCTACCATCGTGTGAATTAACACATCCTATCTTACTAGCACTTGCATCACATGCAACCACAAAAGGTTTTCCTTATTTCTGGTATTTCAAAACAGGCTTTTTGTTTCAATGATTCGAATTATTTTTGACAAGCATCACTCCACACAAATCCTGCATTCTTTTTAGTGAAATTTGTGAGTGGATTAGCCATCTTAGAGAAATCCTTAATATGTGCTCTTTCATATTGCACCAATCTTGAAAAGCTCCTAACATCCCTTATATTTTTAGGAACAAGCCAATCAAATATTGTTTTAACTTTACCTTGGTCTATATGAACTCCCTATTTAGATATGAATCTTCATAGATACACAATTATATCCTTAGCAAAGAAACACTTACTCTTCTTTGCATACAGTTTGTGTTCTCTAAGAGTTTGGATACTCCTCTTGAGATGTTAAGCATGCCTAGGATCATCTTTAGAGCATACAAATATATCAACAAGCTGAAATAGTAAGATGAATTTGTATAGAAAATCATGAAAAACATTGTTCAACAAGCACACAAATGTGGCAGGAGCATTTGTTAATCTAAAAGGTAAAACCATAAAATTGTAGTGACCATAACATGTTCAAAATGTTTTTTGGGGTATATCTTTTGTTTTTCTCCTAATTTGGTGATATCTAGATCTTAAGTCAATCTTAGTGAATACAATCACTCCACTTAATTCACCTATTAAGTCATCTATCTATGAGAGTGTCTACTTAACTTTTTATTTTTCGTTTATTTAACGCCCTATAGTCAATGCATATTCTATAAGAGCCATCTTTCTTCTTCTAAAATAAAACAGGCACTCACCAAGGTGACACACTCGATCTGATCAAGCCTTTCTTCAAAAGATCGTTTGATTGAATCTTAAGATCCTTTAAATCATCTACGCTATAGGGTGCTCTAGAATATGGTTCACTCCCTAGATACAAGTCAATGGTGTGATCAATATGCTTAGGTGGAGGTGTACTAGGTAAGTGTTTTAGAGATACATTTGCATATTCTTTCAAAAGATTTGCAACATAACTCGAAAGATTTCCATCATTATCTTTCTCACACATATTGTTCACATACACTAAAAACCTTTTACACCCATCATGCATACCTCCAATTATCTACATAGTAGAACGAGAATGGGTTTAGGATTACACACATCGATTGGAATGTACACACATCGATTAGAATGTGGATAGATTCACCATCTAGGCTGAAAGTGATTGTTCTTTGCTCACAATCAAGTCTTCTAAAATGTTGAACTAACTTGTCCATGTCTATGATTGCATCAATTGATTACATCTCAATCACATGAAAACTTCTAAAAACACATATGAAAAAAGCTAAACATAAGGTTTTCAATGTATCTATCTGTATAGTGTATTTCTCTATTGACCATCTCCAAAAAACTTATTATTTGCATATTTAGGAATATTCCTAAATTTTGAACCAATTTGAGAGATAAAAAAAACGTGTACTACCTGAATCGATTAGAAACCTGATTATATGTGTAGAAATTATACCCATAATCATAATTACAAAAGCCTTTGGGAAAGAACGAGCCACCATGCAATGTTGGTAGGGCACTTACCTCCATCATCTACTTTCTCAATTGTTGTACCTTCCTCGATGTCGTTTATTACCTTTGATTGTGCAGGTTGAAATATTGCCTTGTTTGAAAACTCATATGTCTAATGCCCTTGCTTGTTGCAATGAAAACGCAAACCAAGTGCTTTTGTCTCCTCAATAAAATCAAGGTCTTGGTGCCAATGGATGGGTTGAGACCTCCTTTTATTTTCCACTTGAGTACGATTCTTACATTGATTATTAGAAGATAAAGTCTCCTTTGAATTGTTCATGTTTATTCAAGTAGGTCTCCATGGCCTATGTCTCATCACAATGAATCTTGTTCTATTAAGCTTCTACAAATTGAACTTCTCCATCTTCTTAAAATTATAGGCCATTGCAAAAACATCCAAGAAATCAACACATCCACATCCCTTGACTTGATAGTGGAGTTCCTCATAAAGCATTCAAAAAAATTTCTCTTCAAAGCATTTCCACTAACCTACAATGCATATTTGTGAAGACGTAAGAACGCCTCTTTGTAATCATCAACAAAGAAGCTATGCTTGTCACTCTCATGTTGTCAAAAATTATAGAACTCCATCATCGTCTCCCTAAATTATTGTAGAGAACAATGACATTTTTCTACTTGGTCTCTAAATTCCTTCCATAGAAGTAGACGAGAACATGTCTACATTTGCATATAGAACTTCCACCATCGGTTTGCAATGCCACATAGGTGTAGGATCCCAACTTTTCCCTTGGACTCCTCGCTAAATTGCTAAAGATCAAAAGAAATCCTCAATCTCTTCAATCCATGCCTCAAAATCTTTGCCACTCTTCTTCTCGTCATCAAAATCTTTCATTTTTTTCTTCTTCAAGACTTGGTTAAGATTAAACTCACTTGGCCCCATATCTTCATAATTGTGTTTCTTTATTCCTCTAGGCAATCTAGATGGTCCTGCACCTTTATCTACTTCATTTTTTAGCTCCACAAACAAGTTTGTTTCACCTTTTAGTTGCTTCCCACCTAGTTGTTTAGGTAATTCTCGAAGAAGCTTTTGAATAAGCTCCTCTTTCTCATGAAGCTTTTGCATCAAAATCAGAGACTTAGCTTGTGATTGAGAGTTATAGTGAGAGTGTTATTAAGAGTGTGACTTTGAATGAGATTTTGATAGCTCAATGGTGGTGGAGAGATCGAGTGTTAATCTAGAAGATATTTTCTACAGCTATTGTGTTCAATTGATTCAAATCTATAATATCATAACTTCTCTTTGTCTAGTTTTGAGTCGGATTTTCTCTTATCTTGTGCAAGTTTAGTATTTTTCACTTCTACTATTCTTGAGTGATTAGAAGCTTGTGAATCACAATAGATTGTGATTGAGAAAATGCTACACTCTATGTGAAGGTTTTGTAAGAGATATAAGCACTATTTCTATCTTTGACTATAAGCACTATTTCTAGTTCCATAATTTTTAAGACTCGTTCTCTATTTTCTGTTTGGAGAGAACCTTACCAGAGTGAACTCTCATCACTCTGTAAATATTTTTGACATAAAATCAAATAGCCTATGTTTTAGAGATTTTTTCCTTAATGTAGGAAACCATTCTTTGTGAAATCTATTTTTTAGTTACTCTACTAAAACTGCAAAAATTCTCACAAGAATAATGTACACAAAGTTTGATCAAGAAGCATTTTAAGTTACACATATGTAGAGAAGTCTACCTATGGAGGAGACTCATGCTTTGGCATTTCATAAGGGTTGAGATACACCCACCATCATTGGTATGAGATCATGAAAAACATCATTGTAGGTCCAAAGGGAACTAAGTTGAGCCTTTGAGTTGTCTGATGGAGCAAGGAAACTGTATTGTAACATTTCTGAAGTTCAACCATCGAAAGGAAGTTGTGTTTGAAGACACAACAAGGCTAAATCATTTTTGGTTGGAGTGATTGGAGTCCCATGGTAAATCTTCAAGACCTAAATCATGCATATCACTTCCAAGGTCACTTGCGGAGCATCCCAAAGTAGGAGAAAATCACCATGGCTCAATTCAACACAAAAATTAAATCCTTGACAAAAACAATTAACAACAAGGAGAGTTTAGGATGTCAAGTTTTGTTATGGGAAGAGGCTTGTCGAGTTTGACAGTGGATCAAACGGAAGGCCTAAATTAGGAGATAACCTCACTAATGAATACTTGAGCTTATTTAGAGAGTCAAATGAAAGAGAAAATGGAGTAGTCTTTATTTTCTCAAAAAACATTATAAATGTTATATGTTGTAATAGAGCATCTTTAGCCACCGATTTCTCTTTGATATAATGATAATGTACTTCTATGCATTTTCACCTAGAATGAAACATAGGTTGCGAGATAGATACATAGTGCTCATATTGTCACACATGATTGGAAATTGTTTGACTTGCAAACTTCATTCAATCAGTAGATTATTAAGCCACATAATCTTAGAAGTCACTTGGGCTAATGTCCTATATTGATGTTAACTACAGGATAGGGAAATGGTGGGTTGTTTTGTTGCTATACACGAGATGAACATCTTGTTAAAGATCACCCAATATCTTATTGTGCTTTTTATATCTTCTTCGGATCTAGCCCAATTAGAATCTGTATATGATTTCACCTAGAATTTATCTTGGAAGTATAAAATAGACCTTCATTGAGTGTACCTTTGAGATATCTGAGTAATCTCTTTGTTGCAAGTAATTATAAAACTCAAGGCGCATGCATGAATTAAGATAGCATGCTAATTGTATATGGTAGGACTTTCCTAGTAATAGTGGCATAGTTTAATGATCCAACTATAAAAGTTTATAAAAGTGGATCATGTACTTCATTACCTTCCATTGAGGTCAATTTGTATTTACATACATAGAATTGCAAAATGGTTTGCATCTTGTAAGTCCATACTTCTTCAAGACATCCAAAATATACTTTCTCAACATGAGACAAATGCCGTTGTCCTTATATATAACTTCAATACCTAGAAAAAACCTTAGATCGACAAGCTGTGAGATCCTGAACTCCTTTCATAGCCTCCTTTTGATGTTCTTGATACCTTCTTCATGATCTTCTGTAACAATAAGATTATCTACATACACACATAACTAGATAAATAGTTCACCTTCCTTCTTGTAAAACAATTATGGATCTGCTTTGATTTTATTGTATCAAAAAATTATTAGATACCCCAAACATATTTTATTCAATGTCTTTAATGGCAAAAAGTTTATCATGAAGCTTATGTGGCAAGACTTCTTGAGGAACAGGAACCAACAACTTTTAAAGGAGGATGAAAGGTAAAGAAATGGATTAAGCCAATGGATGAAGAAATGGTAGCTTTGTATGAGAAAAATACATAGAATTTAGTTCCAAGACAACCTAAAATGAAGTTAATCAATAACAAATGGATGTACAAGATCAAGAGAAATAGTGATGGAATAGTAAGTAGCTATAAGCAAGGCTTGTTTGTAAAGGTTATGAATAGAGTTATGGCATCCATTATGAGGAGACATTTACTCTTGTTGCTAAGATATCAACAATAGGACATTAATAAGTGCTGCCTCAAGTAAGGTATCGAATATGTATCAATTAGATATCCAAAATGCATTTCTCAATGGAGATTCAAACGAAGATGTGTACATGGAGCAACCAACAGTTTATGAAGGTCCCAAGAAGCATACACATGTATGTAGGATTGTATGGTCTTAAAGAGACCCCAGTAGCTTAGAATTTTAGATTGGTAAAGTTTCTAAAAAAGTAGGGATACAAGTGTTCAAATGCAGATACTTCTTTGTATGTTAAAGTAGAAGGATCATTGATTGTTTATATCTCAATTTATGTGGATGGCTTGATAATAACCGGAATAGATAAAGGTGAAATAGCGAGGATCAAAGCATAGCTTGGATATGAATTTAAAGTTTTAATTTCATTAGAAGTGACCTACATTATTGGAATCAAGGTTATTAAGAAATAAGATGGTGTATATCTACAAAGGAAATATACTTCAAATTTGTTAAAGAAATATGGCATGGAGCATTGCTAGAGTATCAGTAATCTGATGAAACCCAGTGTGAAGTACCATGTTGAAGACGATGAACCTTTAGAAGATCCACTTATCTATAGGTATTTGATTGGCTCTCTTATATATGCAACTTTAACAAGGCTGGATATTAAATTTAGTGTAAGTATGTTGTTGTAGAGACTCCCATCTCTACTCTTACCTTTACTTGCTCCAAATCCACACACTATGGAGAGTTTAACATTCAAAAGAATCTTTGTTAACACACACTATGCTAATGACGAGGAAAAATTCAAGTGCCTTTCAGATTCTAATCTATGTGATCTCATTGAATTTTTGCCACAACAAATATATATTAATGCTTGCTAACGATGCATACCAACCAAATGTTTTCGAGAGTGAGCGACCACTTTTTTCTAGTATTAAGAAGGTTTTAATTGACATGAGGCAACCTTACAGCGAAGATGTAGAGCTTGTTTCTTTTCATGTTATCTTTGAAAGCTACTAAGGGTGAATGTGGTCTTCATGAGCCAATGTTCTGAGACACATATTTGTTGAGCTTATTATCAATTCCCTAATCCAAATATTATATCATACTCTTGATACTTTTTATATTTATGTATATTGAAACCTTCAATCAAAATTGATATATTCAACACTCATTAAATCACCATTAAAAATAGTGACCGACGACAATTTTTTGTAAGTATGACTCAAATACCAATCGCTATTTTTCGGCCGTCTCTATATTTAGATCATGCGGACTTTCAGCCAAGTTTTTTGTATGTGTATGAATTTAGAGATTTTTGGGCATAAATATGACTGCAGCCATCATGGGGAACTCCGGTATTTTTTCAAGGTTTTCAATCTGAGTGGCGGCGTTGTTTTTGGGATCAAACTCCGTCTTTCTTTGACAACGACTACATTCTGAAATTAAGTTTTGCTATTCGAGACATGAGGATGAGCATTATCCACTTTGAGCAAATATATCTGACCATATGCTGACTACGCCCTCAGCTCCATTGCTATCAGCGCTAATCAGGGGTGGAACAATGTTCAGATGAACAAGATCTCTTTGTGACAGATGAGACCCATGAAGACGGCTCTAGCTAGGAGCAAAAACTCATCATCACCTCACTCCATGATTTAGCTACTCAAACTACTCTAAGTTAAGTAGTTGAAAGCCAATAGTGCCCCATTTCGTACGTATTCTCCTCTGTCATACCGACTCTGGCTTACCGTTCCTACACCCATACATTCAATCTTTCGCCTTCAAAATGTGATAAACGACCGACAGCATAAATCTCTGTTGTTTCGATAGCTTCAACTTCACTAGCATTCTCAATTCTGATGAAGATTCTCATTCATGCTACTTCTACTATATCCTCTGACATCAACACCTCGAAAGCAATGACAAGGAGGGGTTTTTCTTTGTTGAGCTCCTATAATTCATTCATGGTGTCCAAAGCCTATATGGTATAGTCACGTGATGATTATACGAACAAAGATTGAGTTAATTCAAAAACATTTACACTAACAAATTCTGATGATTGGGCACTATAGACCAAGTTGCTTCTCTAGTTTTGATTGTACCTTTCAATTATTCATAAACAAATTATGAAAATTTCTATTCTAATTTTGTTGTGCAGAGTCACAATCTATGTTTAGCAAAGAAGTCTATATACTTTGTGAAACAGTTGTTTTCGACTTTTCGTTTATTAGGCATTCCATATATTAAAGTGTATGTCCTTATTTAATTTGATAATCGTTTGAAATACAATGATGTGGTTTCATTATCTAATTTCTGCACAAATAACCATTAATTTGTAATTCTGAAAGAGCTAGATTTGTTTCTGTTTATAAAGAAAGAAATTCTCCATATTCTTATGAATCTCTTATATCGCTTGTGGACTATAATGATGAGCTATATGTTGTCAAGGTTGCATGAGATGACATAGATTTTTTTCTTTTGAGACATAACATATGATTGATTTGGATGTGTAGCTCTTTGGTGAAGATAGATTACAGGACCTTGACAGTTCATTCGGAGCTAGTATACTATGACTTGTGACTTTATTTTTACGAATCAGCCCATAAATAGAATTGAAAGCTTTTCTTTCAATATGAATGTTTAGAAGATTCAAAGTATACAAAGATTTGTTGTCTTTCTTTGCCAAATACCATAAATGAATGAAAGGATATAACTTCTATCACATTAGTTTGTTATATATCACCCTACATGAACTGTTGAGCTATGCTCAATTGATTTGATCCACTTTACCTGAGATTGCACCAAGCACCTAGCGTGCACCGTTGGATTTGGCGGTTGACTTGATCCACCAATTAAGCATCCACATATTCCCGACATTAGTGAACCCAAAGTTAAGAAATGGTACTACAACCCAGGTATTCATGATTTTTATTCTGCTATATATGCATACATGTGAATCAAGAATTGTAGAAATTGCGTCTACATCCTTGGAAGCGGTAGCATACTCATAAACCTTGCAATATCTTTGGTGTGGAGGGCTGATCATCTTGATCTAAGCACCTCCACGGAGATTGGCAAGTGGGCTATCCTCCTCATGCCACCTTTCCATAACATCTACCGAAGATACGTTTTCCCACACTCATGCACTAGAACTCTGATGTATTAGGATTTTTTTTATCAAATAAATGTAATAAATTTGCACAATCACATTTACAAAGAACCTCTTCTACAAGCCTTTTCAGGTATATTTCTTCAACTTCTATTTGCAAAATTATCTTTTTACCACGGAGTCCAAATGAGAGGAGGAAATAGACATACTTCTATGCGAGTTACATACCTACGTTTCACTTCTTTGAGTAAATTTTATAGATATGGCTAATCAATTTGAAGAGCAAAGAATATGGAAGACAATGAGTCAATAAAAATGGATCAGGGAGAATTTAATGAGAATAATGCTACTGCATATCTTAGATATTACAAGAAGCTCACTGGCCAGTACGATCTACTCGAGGATCATAAGAAGGATACATTTATACGTATCTCACATGGGTTTACTAGAGAAAGGATTCAACTTAGGGTAGTTACTGTTGGTACATTTGGCAAGCCTTGATGCTTGACCAAATATCAAAGGCTTACTTCACATTTTTTAGTATACCTACATGTAAAGTCACACATGAGCACCTCTTGTAACATCCATGAGTTTAACTCAAGATAAATTTAAAAGAGAGTAATAGAGAGAATTTTGTGGCTTTATGAGTTGAACCTCATACCAACTAAGTGGTTGGAATCAAATCAATTGGAATCTTAAAAGGTAGGATCAGATTTTAGGTGGGAAATTCAAAATTCAAATTTGATACACATCTATAAAAGAACCTATTTTTTAGTCGCAGGTAGGAGAGCAAGAAGGACACATTGAGCTTCAATCTTGTGGGTACACTAAGCCCACACATGTATGAGTAAGCCTACATCATCTCCTTTGTATCATATATTCATAATATTCCACATTTGATTCAGTTTATGCAAGCTAGTTATCCAATCAATGTAATTCTACTTTGGATATGTAGTGCTTGGCTATCAGGTTTCATTTCATTTGGTTGAGTATGTTGTGAGATACATTCTCTGCAAGTGACCTATGTCTGCTCACTATCATCCTCCTAAAAAGTTGGGATTACATCCCTAACTTCTTAATGTGATTTCTCAGCATATACTCATCCTAAATTAGTGCAATAACTTCCTACAACAAGCTTAGTGCTCTAAGGAGCTATGTCTGAAAGCTCTTGGGTCAATTGTAATTAGTGCATGAGCACTAAGTGAGATAGTGAATAGGACCAAGTCCCAAAATAGCAAGTTTTTTGCAAGTCCTCAATCTTGGAAATAATCTATTTTGACATAACTATTTGAAGGTGATGCTCCGAGGTACATTATGGATCCAAATGCACGTTTGGGAAGCTAATGGTGTCTACTAAGGTACTCTAAAGCTATATTGGTAGGTGTAGAGCAAGATTTGTGCAACACCACCTCATTTCTGGAGTGTGTCCATCCATCTCCTCAGAGTGGTATCAAAGCTATCATCAACTCAAGATGGGAGATGTATTCCCATCTTCAATTGAAAAATTGGATCAAGGTAATTACTCTGCTTGGTCTATTAGAATGGAAGAATATCTACAAGGTAGAAATATCTATGGGTACATGTGTGGAGATGAGTGAATGCCAATACTCAGAAGTAAAGGGCAACCTACTGAAGAAGAACAAGCAAGGTTATCAACATGGTGCTCAAAGGATGCCTTCGCCAGGTCATATCTTCTCAGCTCAGTTTCAGATTTCTTTCTTCCACACATTAGGAACTATAGGACATCACAAGAAACTTGGAATGCACTTGGAGCATTCTTTTCTTCAAGCACTGGAGCAAGAAAGAACCAATTGTGGATGGAGTTTACAACACTCAAAAAGATGCCCAAGCAGAATGTGATTGATTATGTCACTAAAATGAAACACCTAGATGATCAACTTGGAAGCATTGGAAAAGTCATTGATGAGGAGCAAATTGTGAGACAAGTGATCAGTGCAATCAAGATAGAGGATAAGTGGGAAACATTCACCACAACAATGGATCTATACATGGATATGCACATACCTGACTTCAATACTCTAATGGGACAACTATTCAATCATGAAGCCAAGCTCGTGAAGAACAATGATAACTCAAAAGGTAATCAATCCTCTGCCTTATACACTGATAAGAACAAGATTAAGGATAGTAAAGGTAAAGGCAAGTATGATGATGAATCTAGTAACTCGCAAGCTAACTTTGTAGGAAGAGGTAGAGGTACAAGAGGAAGAGCCAGAGGAGGTAGAAAAGGCAAGGGGGAGATTCCAAAGAACCTCTCCATGTGCCATATGTGGATTAACTAACCATACAACTAAGAATTATACTGAAGAGCACACAAAAGATCAAACAATTTCAACAACTACAACAACAACAACAACAACAACAACTACAATAATAACTACAACAACTACAATAACCAAGGAGGCTATAGAGGAAGGAGAGACTACAATAATTATACTGAAGAGCACACAAAAGAGAACTTACTTTTAGTGATGAACATGACCATGAGGCAAGGTAAAGCAGATGAGGATGTGTTCTATATAGATTTTGGTTGTTCAAAGAATGTAGTAGAAAATGTGGCATTGCTATCTAACTTGGAGGATCCAAGGAACAAGCATGAGGTACAAAGAGGAGATGACACAAGGCACTCAATTCAGAGACTTGGAAATATGAAGACCTCAGATGGAAATATGAATCTACTTAGTAAGGTATTGTATGTACCTACCATAACCAAGAATTTGAGAAGTGTTGGAAAAATTGTAGAAAAAAGATTGCACGTAAGGTTTACAAGAAATGGAGCATTTGTTGAAGATCCTCAACAAGTGTTCAAGAGGATAGCCAAAGAAGAAAAGAGAGGTAAACTCTTTACATTTGAGCTACAAGATACTAGAAATATATCACTTTTGAATTGTGGAGGACAAACTTTATCAGAGTTAGAAATGTGGCACAAAACATTAGCTCACATAGGTGAAAGGAGTTTAAAGCAAATATGCAGGGATTAGAGTGTGCTTCGTTTTTCAAACATATCCAAGCAACATATGATATATAAGTGCATTGCATGTCAATTTGGGAAGTCTCATAGACAACCATTTATGAAGAAAGGTTACATTCATGGTGATCTATTAGAGCTAGTCCACATAGATGTTTGGGGACCTAGCAAAGACCCTTCAATTTTAGGATCTAGTTACTATGTATCATTCATTGATGATTGTATCAGATGGAATATACTTTATTTTATGAAACACAAGGATGAAGTGTTCAATTGTTTCAAAAAATATCTTGCTCTTGTTGAAAAAAAAACATGGAAAACATTAAAAAGGCTAGGGTCAGATGGAGGGGGAGAATACTTCTCCCATGAGTTTGATGCATATCTCGAAGATAGAGGCATCAAAAGAGTGATCACTACCAGGTATAATGTAGAACAAAATGGAGTAGTAGAAAGGAGGTATAGGACCATTGTGGAGGCAACAAGGTCCATGATTAATGAGAGAAAATTACCCAATTATCTATGGGAAGAGGCTCTCTCTACAACCACTTATCTCATCATCAGGCTCCCATCTAAAGCATTGGATGGGATGACACCATATGAAGCTTGGAATGGCAGAAGGCCTAGCCTAGATCATTGCAGAATATTTGGGTGCATAGCTTATGCACATGTTCCATCACAAATCAGAGGTAAAATGGATCCTAAGGCAGAGAAATGTGTGTTTATAGGATACGATCTAAATTAAAAAGGATACAGTTTGTATAATCCAAGTACTAAAGGTTTTATTGTTAGTAGAGATGTTGTCGTTGACAAAAACAACTCATGGTTTGAAGATGATTGCTGTAGTGCAAAGAATGATGATCTTCATATTTCATTTTCTGACCTCATAGGGCTATTACAACGTATGACTCCATACCTATGTGTATATGTTGATGATATGATACTCAGAGGTAATGATGCTAATGGTATCAAGCACATCAAGAATCTGATGATGCAGGAGTTCAAAATTAGTGACCTTGGATCACTAAAATATTTTCTTAGACTTAAGTTAGTTTATACTAACTCTGGAATTTACATTACTCAGAGGAAGTATATACAGGACATGTTGAAGAAGTTTCATTTGCACGATGGCAAAGTTGTAAGTACTCCAACAGAGGTAAACCAAAAGTTAAGTGCTCATGAAGGTGATGTGCTTGACAATATTGCAGGTTACCAAAGCATAGTCGGAAGCTTGAACTATGCTACATTGACAACGATTGATATTTCTTATGGAGTAAGTGTTCTAAGTCAGTTTATGCACAAACCTAGGGCACCTCATTTGGAAGCTGCCAAGAGGATTTCGAAGTACCTTAAGGGCACTCAAAATCAAGGAGTATACTTTCCCTATACCTCAATCTTGGACATCAAGATATATTTAGATGCAGATTGAGCAGGATGCAAAGATGATAGAAGAAGTACCTTAGGTCACTTATCTTTTGTAGGTGACAAACCTATATCATGGTCTTGAAAGAAGCAACCTAGTGTTGCTTTATCTTCTATAGAGGCAAAGTATAGAGTATTGGCCAATGCTACTCAATAGGCCATATGGATCAGATTGTTAGGTACAGATTTGGGTTTGCATACTACATCTCCAATGCTTTTTAGAGATAATACAAGCTCACTACATCTTGCAACAAATCCTATCTATCATGCTAGGACCAAGCATGTAGAGGTCCACTATGATTATATGAGAGAAAAGCTATTGAGCAAGGAAATTTAGTTAGCTTATGTATCAACCAATATGCAATGCGCAGACTTATTGACTAAAGCTTTAGATGGTACGAAACTTTGTAGGTTTAAGACTATGATTGGACTGGAGAACATCCAAGAAGATTGAAGGAGAAGACCAAGCCAAAATGTTTGGCCTGAGGGGGAGTTGTTGGTGCAAATATCAAGCCTACACATTTGGCTAAAGTTTATATAGAATTGAAGCTCCATGGAAACCTTTGCTAGAAAGTTTATTTATCCTTTACCATTTGTAAAAGTCTTTTTTTACTTGAAAAGAATATTTGTAACTACCACTAAATTTGTGGGACTTGTTAATTAGAAAGAGCCACGACTCCACTAGAGGAAATATCTTCTAGATTGTAGGGCTGTTTTTTAGTGAGATCCAATGAAGATTTCAAATTCAAATTCAAATGGCTTAGCTATAAAAGATGCTTGAAAAACTTGCGGGTAGGGATCACTTCAATTTCGAGCTATTGCTGATTAAATTTGTAAGAGAGTGAGGCTCACAATATAGCCTACACTAATCATTGTCATTAGGCATTGATTATCATGCCTATGATCTTGTACAACACTGTGTTCTAATACAATAGATCAATACTTCTCATCTATGGTCTCTCTGTCATAGTCACTCATAACAGTCAACTTGTACTGCCCATATCTTAGTCATTTCTTCACCATTTTCAATGTTCTATAGCTTCTTGGAATCAGCTCTACGTTCTCTACATGCTGACAAAGATTGAAGATAATATATTTAGCTAATTTGGAGAAATGTGCATCAAAGCACTCACTGGTCAAACTCTGTAGAGGTCCCAAAAAATCGGGGGCAATGATCTGTTTGCTAAATTGATTGTTCTGTGTATAGTGCATCATTTTAAGTGATTCTACTTGGAATCCTTAGCTCATTAAGTTAGTTTGATACCTCTAGAAGGAATTTTTCTAATTCCTATTGTACTAGAAAAACAGAGCATAACAAGCAACAAGTGTGAATAAAAATATAAGGTTTCCATTAATCCTTCAACTTGGAAGTAGTTTGTTTTGGTTCAATCTTTTCTCACATCATTTCCAAAGTACATAGGCAATTGCGTAGTGTGAATGGAAAGCTACTTTGGCCTACAACTCAACTCTGAAGCAAGAAGACACTGGTACAAAGAAGGATTTGGCAGTACCTACCAATTTCTTGAATTGTCCATCCATCTTTCCCAACAATCAAGGGATTGGAATGGATCTTAGAGTGTTGATGATCCAGAGGGAATTTTCGTGACTCTATCTCAGAGTATGCAAGAAGTGAAAACAAATGCTTTAACTCCCCGAGAGGAAGAGTGAAAAGGACTTGTTGAGCTTGCAAAAACTTGGATCTTATTTCCATTTGGTAGGGATACAAAATTTTCATAGATAATGGAAGATATGCACTGACACCTGTGGAGGAACATTCAAAAGTATCACTAAAATTAAATGGGTGTTGCTGCAAAACCTTCATGATGACAAGGCCATAAGTGCCTATTTTTGAGGATCTAATTTAAAGCTAGTGGCCAGAACCATTTTTGACCTACCCCTCCAATTTTATGGCAATTAATTGGTGCATATTCAGTGAACCTCGGGAATCAACAAGGCCCTCTTGGCCTATTGAAACCTATAAAAGCAACAAACTAGCACTCATTAGGGGCGATCCACACCTTTCATCCAGCATCCCTTCTCGTCCTCTCTTTGCACTCTGTTGCTAGAAGCATACTGTAGGAAGTCAATCTATGGTGAGGATAGAGGGCGTGGGCTTCCCAGTGGAGGGCTAATAGCACTACAATATGAGTGAGTGGCTTGGTTTTGTCAACTGAGGAAGGAAATGGAGGCCTTGAGAATGCAGCTAAATCACCAAGAAGAGAAGGTCTTGCCACCGCCGTTGTGTCGCAATGATGATGATGAAAGTAGCCCAACTTCCTCATGAATTAGAAGATTTGCGAACCACTAAGGACATAAGAAGGTAGATTTAGTGTACAATATGTAACAAGAGTTGAAATTCCAATGTCAATTATCCTAACATGGTAATTTGTCAATTTTGTGGAAAGGATGGCCATGAAGCTATAGACTGTTACTACCTCAAGGGTGCACAACAATGAGGTAACCCTCAAGCTCTGGATTCATATTATGCTAGTACTTCAAATGCACCTAATAGAGAGGAGAATCATCCAACGAAGCCTAGATACAATAGGCCATTGATGTGTTATCATTGTGGTGAGTATGGCCATATGCAAAATAGGTGTTCCCTACGAGAAGATGCACCTCCTTGTCACCATTGTCTAGAGGCTAAGGATCAATATACCAAAGATTGCCCAAGAAGCGTGCCTACTCCAATTCACATGATTGCAGTCTCCCCACAAGTAGAAGGTATGACCACTCAGTCTTATGTCATTTCATCTTCTTCAATCACTATGATGACTAAATAGGCAAGCCGCAACAAGGTGTAAAGAAGAACGACAAGGACTCCAAGATAGAGAGGAGGAAAAGAAGGCTAGGTGGAAGGACCAAGGAGACATTGAAGGAGCTTATGAAAGGATGGCTACTTCGCTAAAGGACCAACAAACAAGTATGCAAGGAGACATGCAAGTGGTAAACATTGAGCAGATCTTAAAAAGTATTCATAACAAGGTTAGTCTGTACGAATTCATAAAGATGGATTCAAAAATAAGGAGTGACTTATTGAAGATGATACACTCTGCTTACTTGAGCCCACCACCTAGCATAGATGATTTCATGGTTGACTTTCCCCCTGCATCCTTGGTAGACTACCAAAGCTCAAGGTTATCTTTTTTTATAAAAGGATGAAGCTCTCATAGGTGTGATCATAGATTGAGGCTCTGGCATCAATTTGATGCCAGATCTCACAATGAGGATACCTGAACCCCACCAAGAGTGCACCATTCACAGTTACACTAGCAGATCAACATCGGGTTGTGGCAATTGGAATTATTGAAAAGATGCTGATGTGTGGACACTGAGGTAATGCCATCTTTACCCCAAGAAGAAGATAGATTATTGAATTGGATGATGGAAAGTGCAGAGTGATGCATGGTGGAAATCAATGAAATAGATGAAGAAGTTGCAGATGAAGGAGTTGCAAAAAAAGGCCATGGAATTCATAAGGAGTTAGAGCGTGAGAGTGCGCACTTGAATACAAACATTGAAGGGGCAAAAAATATGGAAATATCAGGAAAGGCGAGTTATGAGTTTGGATGCAGAGAAGATCTCCCCTTTTCAGACATACCTCAAGGATGGACGAGAGAACATATTGTAGAGTATAAGCTAAATTCCACTCTTGCATATAGTGGGGATGAATTCTCAACTAAGAACAGTCTTGAAACACTTGTTCAAGAAGTAAATCTAGGAGATGAAGAGAACCCTCAAGTAGTCCACTTGGCTTCTTGGTTGTGGCATTATCCCCCTTTACTATAGAAGGTAACTTCTTTACTTTTTGCTTATAAAAATGCCTTCGCATGGTCCTACAAAGATCTAACGGGGATACCAGAGGAGCTTTGATTACACCAAATACCCTTAGTTGAGGGAGCCATGCCTGCAAGAAGTAGCCCGTATTGAATCAATCCAAAGTATGCACAGGCAATAAAGTTGGAAATTACAAAACTAGAAGAAGCATGTATAATTGTTCTAGTAGAAGATTCGAGGTGGCTTTCTTCTATGGTTATTGTACTCAAGAAAAATAGTGGAAAAATAAGAGTTTGTGTTGATTTTCGTGCCTTGAATAAGGTAACTGTTCAAGATGTATTTCCTCAGCCCTTCACAGAGCAAGTACTTGAGGAGGTAGCCAGACACACTTTGTATAGCTTCCTTGATGGTTTTAGTGGCTACAATCAGATAGTGATCCGTCCTAATGATAGGGACAAAAAAGCCTTTGTTATTCCATGGGGCACTTATGTCTATACACCCATGGTGTTTCGCTTGAAAAATGCACCAACTTCATTTAATAGAACAATGTATCTGATATTGGGCAAGTGGTTAACAACCTTTTGGCGCATTTTTATGAATGACTTTTCACTCTTTTTAGGCAGAGATAGGGGAGCACTAGTTGAAGATTTTAACGATCATTTGGAAAATCTAAAGGAAATCTTTGAGCAATGTCTCAGAACGGGTATGAAGTTAAATCCTGCTAAATGTCACTTTTTGGTTACTAAAGGCACTCTTCTTGGTCACCTAGTATCTGTTGAAGGGATAATGGTTGATCCAGCAAAGGTTACTGCTATCCTTTCCATGCCTATTCCGCAAACCCCAAAGGAAGTGCAAAGTTATTTAGGCCATGTAGGATACCATAGAAGATTTATACGAATGTATTCAGAAATAGCTAAGCCCTTGTCAAGGCTTACCAGTAAAAAGGTTTCTTTCTCATGGAGTCTTGAAGCTAAGAAAGCACTTTGTGAACTAAAATTGAGGCTATGTATTGCTCCACTTTTAAGTGTTCCTAACAAGTCATTAGAGTTTCATGTGCATATAGATGCCAATCTTCATGTTGTTGGTGCAGTTTTGGCTCAACCATCATCACACAAGGTTGATAGAGCTATCTCCTATGCCACGAGACTACTTACCAAGGCAGAAAGGAACTACAGCATGACCAAAGGGAAGGTTTGGCTATTGTATTCGCTCTTCAAAAGTTTTGGCATTAGCTTCTAGGTGTGCATTTTATTGTCATATCTTATCATCAACCTTTGAAGTACTTGATTAATAAGCCTAGACATGGCTGGAAGGGTTTGGCGATAGTTACTGCTGTTTCAAGAATTCGACTTTAATATTCATATTAAGCTAGGAAGAGAGCACTACATGGCAGATCAAGTGTCCAAGACCACCATGATTAAGAAGCCAATATGTATTAATGATGAATTGGTGGATAGTAATCTCTTTCTAGTAGCAACTCAAGCTGATTGGTATGATGGAATTCTCCACTTTCTCACTATTGGAAAATTCACAGAACACTTAAAACCTATAGAAAAGAGACGATTACTTCTTAAAGCCAAAGCATACTCACTTATAAATGGAAATTTATACAGATATTGTCACGATGGTGTCATGAGAAAGTGTGTTTATCCAGAAGAGGTAAACCTTTGGCTTGAGACAACACACAATGAAGGGCATCTAAAGGGGGAGGATTTGGCTCACAAAATCATCCAGAAACGACTATGGTGGCCTCATGTATACAAGGATGCGATCAAGTTTGCTAAGGAATGTGACCCTCTACCAGAGATGTGCTCCTAGGCTAGCCAGATTGAACTTCCAACCATTCGAACGGTGGGGTCTTAATTTCATTTGACTAATTAGTCCAACTAGGCAACCTGGGGGTAAGAAATATATTTTGATGGGAACATATTATGCAACAAAATGGATAGAGGCTAAAGCTACTATGGAGTGCGCATCCTTAACAGTGGGTAAGGTTTTGCATAAGCATATTTTCTCAAGATTTGGTGGGCCACTTGAAATGACTGGTGATATGGGCACACATTTTGTAAGTCAATTGCTCCAATTTATATTTGAGAGGTACAAGGTTTTTCACAAAAAGTCTTGTTCTTACTATCCAAGCGCAAATGGCCAAGCCAAAACCTCCAACAAGATTTTGATTGGGCTGCTACACAAACTATCTTTTCACCATCAAAGCCCTTGGCCACAAGCATTGATCGGTGCAATTTGGGCTTTCATAACTATAAGAAGGGGAACCACTGGCGAGAGTCCATTTCACTTAGTATATGGAAAAGAGGCATTGGCACCATTCGAATTTATTATCAGGAAGGAAATTGGATCCAGAACTATTGGAATTGAACATCCCATTGGGAGACTGGTGGCATTAGAAGAATATAGAAAAGGAGCTATGCAAAAACTTCAGGTAACACAAGAAGAGCGCAAAAGATTGCATGACAAGTATCTCAGGTCTAATAAAGTACATGAAGGATCCTTGGTTTTGATCCATCAGATCTCATCAGTTTCCCTCTCTCTCTCTCTCTTCCCCCCCCCCTCGCAGCAGCCCGTAGCCACGGTCGTCGCCCCTGCCAACTCCCTCTCTCCCTTATAGCCTCCACCCTCCCCTCGCGAGCACCCTCGCTCTCCCTCGCAACCTCGAGCCCCCATAGCCCATGCTAGCACCCTCCCTCTCCTGGTAGCCACCAGCCCCCGTAGCCCTCGCTACCACTCTCTCTCCCCATAGCCCCCCATAGCCCCTGCTCCCGCAAGTGTCTGAGTAGAAGTTACCTGTTAGAAGGAGGTAGTGCCCGCAGACTGGTTGTGTTTATCACTGATTCTTAGATTCTCTATGGTTAGATCTCATAGCAGTGGCGACAGCCAGCGTGGAAAATGTTGAGAAACCGCAGTACTTCCCTAGGATGCGGGAGAAGGAGATTATCAATCATGGGCACGAGGCTATGATCAAGTCACGTGAGCTTTTCTATGGTTTTCATTTCCCAAACGGATTGCTGCCACTGCACAAGGTCGTCAAAGGTAGGTGGGTTGAAGAAACAGGGTCCGTATGGCTCGTGACGGAGGAGGCATAGAAGCATCACTTTGTCAAGCCCGATCGCATATCTTAGTACGATGAGCTTGTGACCTACACCATTAGCCCACGCTGCATGAAGGATATCGTAGGAGTGAAGGCAAAGGACTTATTCGTTGCAGAAGGTAAACTACACATGCAAGCCTAAGTATGAGATCGAGGGATTGGAATGGATCTCTGAGTGTTGATGATCTAGAGGGAATTTTTGTGACTCTAGATCAGAGTATGCAAGAAGTGAAAACAAATGCTTTAACTGCCCGAGAGGAAGAGTCAAAAGAACTTGTTGAGCTTGCAGAAACTTGGATCCTGTTACCATTTGGTAGGGATACAGAATTTTCACACATAATGGAAGATATGCACTAACACGTGGAATTTACCACAGCATTAAATGCACTCTCTACGGAGTGGAGGAACATTCAAAAGTGTCAGTAAAAGTAAATGGGTGTTGCTCCCAAACCTTCGCGATGACAAAGCCATAAGTGCCTATTTTTGAGGATCTAATTTATAGTTGGTGGCGAGAACCATATTTGACCTACCCCTCCAATTTTGGGGCAATCAAGTGGTGCATATTCAGTGAAGGAAGGGAATCAACAAGGCCCTCTTGGCCTATTGAAGCCTATAAAAGCAACAGATAAGCACTCATTGGGGGCGATCCACATCTTGCATCTGGAATCCCTTTTGGTCCTCTTTCTGCACTCTATTGCTACAAACATATTGTAGGAAGTCACTCTATGGTGAGGATACAGAGCGTGGGCTTCCCTGTGGAGGGCTAATAGCACTACAGTATGAGTGAGTTCCTTGGTTTTGTCACTCATTGTGAGTCACTGGTATTTCTTTGGAGCAAGTCTTCATATCTTTGTAGTGATCAATGCAAGTATTCATCTAGTTATGTTCATTATGTTGGACGGAGCTTTTGTATTGATTTTGTTTAGTTATGGAATGGCATGCTAGCCTAGAGCATCAACTTTTGGAGCATTTCTTTTGCCTATCTTGTAATTATTTGTCCAAACTAAGGAGTGGCTTTGTCCTTTACTATTGTCATTTGTCATTAATCTTTTCTATGGGTATCTACAATACCATGACTCTATTGTAATTGTGCCTACACAAAGGAATGTTAAAGTGTATACTTCCCTAAGGAAAACCCCCCTTGAGTAGACAGTACTGGAAGTGCATATTGTCTACCCTTATTGAAAGTGGGTACCCTGGTACCTCCTCTACAATTGCAAAAAAGTGAAGCTACCTTATGACCTAGTGGAAAGACTTTCCAAATATTCAAAAGGCAAATGATCAACAACATGAAGATTCAAGTGACTGTGATGACTAGAAGACACCAAGAAGGAACTTCAAGGTATGGAGCAAGAAAGGTAAAGAGAAGATGCAAAACTTGAGGGATATTGCAGAATCCTCTCAACAAACAATAAGGAGATCAATTAGGGAAAAGAAGAAGCCAGAAAGGTATGGGTATGACACCTCTCTGGTCACTTAACACTCAATTTATATTGCTCAGGATATCAACTCAGAGGAGCCGTCAACCTTTGAAGAAGCAAACAAGAAATCATAATGGAAGGAAGCAATGGAGGAAGAGATACAAGCACTCCAAGAGAATCAAACTTAGGACCTAGTTCGCAAGAAAAAATCCATGAAGATGATTGGATCTAGTTGAATTTATAAGGTAAAAAGGAATTATGATGGATCAATAAATAGGTACAAAGCAAGACTTGTGGCTAAAGGGTTTGCTCAGATCGAAGGGATTGAATATGAGGAGACATTCAATTGTAAAGAATGTAAGTCATAAGCCAATCCTTAGAGATCCAACAGAAATTTGACATCTATTTACTAAAGAGTCATTAAAAAAAATCAATTTAAATACTAGTGCTTTCCTTCTCCCAGCAGCAAAAGAATATTCCTTGAAGATTATTGAACAACACGGAAGAGCATTTTCTTTAGAACCTACAAAAATAGGATGTGCACATCCTGGGATTATTTCTCCAATGATTATTTTCACTATTCCGCATATTGCTTGGAATTTGCATCCTATTCCTATACATAAAGCTCACATTCTTGAATTGATTAGATTGCTTAAAAAGAAAATTAATATGCATCTTCTTGAATCCTCTTCAGCTCCCTATTCAAACCGTTGATTCACTATACCAAAGAAGAATGGAATCCTGCCGTTTACCCAAGATCTTAAGCCGGTGAATAAAGTAACTATTAGAAATATTGGTAGACTAGTTGTCATGAATTTGTTAAAGCTTTTATAGGAGATTCTATTTATTCAATGGGAGATCTCTACTTTGGTTATGACCAATTCCAATTCGCAGTGGAAAGCAGGGATATTACTACAATAAAAACTCCTCTTGGATTGTTGAGGATGTGTATGTTACCTCAAGGTGCAACCAATTATATAGCTCATATGATCAATGCAATGAATTTGGTTTTGAATGACATTATTCCACACATTACTATGCCCTTTATAGATGATATTCTCATTTGGAAGTAGAGAAAGATTTCGCTTTGGATGATGATGGATGTCGTCAATTTGTGAAAGCCCACATCCTTGATTGCCAAAAGATTTTTCAGCAGTTCATTAAAGTAGGCTTAACCTTCTATAGAGAAATCTAGTTTTGGTGTTAATTAGGTTTCTATTGTTGATAATCTTTATGGTCACTATGGTCGGAAGCCATATCCAAAAAAAAAATGATGCCATTAGTAAGATTTCAGAAACATGTCAAAATGTGAGTGAGGTTTGCAAATTTTAAAGGTCCTTGAATATTTTATGTGACTGGGATATCACATTTTGCACATGTTTTTGATTGTCTCTATGGTTATTTGGAGTGAAAACATACTCAAGGGATGCGTAAATTAAAGAAGTTGTTGCAAGAAGCTCCCATTCTTAAGCATGTAGATTATTCTGGGAATAAGCCTATCATATTGAATGTTGATACTAGCCCTATTGGTATAGGTTGGGTCATAAGTGAGGACAAGAGTGAAAGAAATAGATACGCGACTAGATTCAGGGCAAACGTTTTATATGAGACTCAATGTAAATATCCTCAAATTAAAAGGGAACTATGGGGTATGGTTGCTTGCCTCTCATAGGACTCATAACAAATCGTTCATCCCCAGATATAGCTATGCTTAGATGGATCTCATATATAAAGTATATTAATCTAGGGTTAGACGTTCATATTTCAGGAAAATCAAATGTAGTAGTTGATATGCTATCTAGAGCTAGATATGAAGATAATATTGAGGATGAACTAATTCAAAATGTGAATTTACTTAAATATGATCCGCAGGTTTATGTGTATGAACAATTTCATGACTTTGAATTTGTAGATGAATGGAAAGATATAGGCAAGTATCTAAGCACATTGAAACCATTACCAACTTGGTCTACACAAAGGTTTTTGAATATTAGAAAATGGGCTTATAATTTCTTCTTACAAGATGGTTATCTTTGGAGAGATGTTAAAGTTAAGGTTAAAAATCCACAAAGAGTTCTAGGAAAAAGACATCTTCAACTACAAGTAATGAGAACAATGCATGAATCATTATGGGCTGGACATAAAGGATTATATGGAATGTATGAGAAAATTAGATGTTCCTATTTTTGAACTAGAATTTATGTCGATATTAATAATTATGTTTCTACATGTTCTGTTTGTCAACCTCATTCATCATTCAAATATAGAGATCCTTTACATCCTACATATCCACCTTGTATTCATTACAAGAGGGTTATATGTTGGTGCAATTCACAAGCCTACACATTTGGCTTGAAGGATACCTTGAAGTCCATACACATATGGAGAAGCATAGGAACAAATGCTAGTGGTTAATTACCACTTTACTCTTTCGTAAAAGTCACTTCTGACTTTGGAAACTTTGTAAACACCTACCAAGGAAATCTCGTGAATTTTATTAGTTGTAAAGCATCAATCAAGTAGATGAAATATCTCCTAGGATGTAGGAGCTTGATTAGAGAGAGCGAAAACTTGAATTCAAATTCAAACTTTGAACTAAATCACTATAAAAAGGTCAACTCAAAAAGTCACGGGCAGAAGACTCATTATCGCAAGCTCATCTCTGTCAATTCTGAGTGTGTGTGAGGCCTACACTCTATCCCACACCTATCTATACCATTAGTCAATGATCTTCATGCCAATGGCATTGTATACAAGTGTTCGTTAATACATATATCTACATTGTTCATTTCTGAGTTCTCTGTCATAGTACTTGAAAGTCTGTCAACGTGTGGAGAGCATATCAGAGTCATTTCTCTACCAAATTCAAAGATCTATAGCTTGTTGGAACCAGCTCAAAGTTTTCTACATTCTGTCAAAATTGGAAGAGATTCCATTCAGCCATTTCAGAGAAAAGCTCATCGAGGTGATCACTGGTCAAAGTCTACAACAATCCTAAAAAATCGGGGGTAAAGGTTTACTTACTAAATTGATTTCTCTAAGCATAGTTAGTCTTTTTAAGTGATATCACTTGGAAAAGTTAGGTTGCTAAACTAATTAGATACTCTTAAAAGGAATTTTTCCAATTCCTATTGTGCTGGTCATACTGAGCAAAAGATCCACCTGGTGTCAAGTCAAAAATAGAAGGTTTTCTTGAGATCTTGAAGTCCAAAGTTATCTCTTTTGATTCAATCTTTACATACATCATCTCCAAAGTACATATGCCATTTTATGATGTCATTGGAAAGCTAAGGAGGTCCACATATCAACTCTGAAGCATCAAAGGGCTGGTACAAAGCAGGATTTGGCAATACCTACTCATTCTCTTGGAGTGTCCATCCATCATTCCCAACAGTGGTATCAGAGCAAACTAAGGTAAATTGGGAGGTGGTTTTCATTCATTTATTGATAAATTGGACAAGAAAAACTATCAGGAATGGTCTCTAAGGATGAAGACATGCCTACAAGGAAGGAGTCTTTATGGATACATCTCAAGAGATGAGGAATTGCCCTCATTCAAAACAAGAGGATTGCCAACAAAGGAAGAACATAAAAAGCTCAAAACATGGTGTGCTAAGGATGCATTAGCAAGGTCTTATTTACTCAACTCCATCTCTAATTTTCTTTTGCCACATGTTAGAAACTATAAGACATCCCAAGAGACTTGGGAAACCTTGTCATCCTACTTTTCTTCCAACACAAGGGCGAGGAAAAATCAATTATGGATTGAATTCACTACACTAAGGAAGCAACCTAAGCAAGCTATTTCAGAGTTTGTGACCAAGATTAAAGATATAGGAGATCAGTTAGCAAGCATAGGAGAAGAGATTGAAGAAGAGCAGATTGTAAGGCAAGTGATCAATGGGATCAAAGCTGATGAAAAATGGGAAAGCTTCACCACTGCCATGGACCTTTACATGGACATGCAGATTCCAGACCTTACCACTCTCATGGGAAAATTATTCACTCATGAAGCCAAGCTCAACAAGAATGGAGATACATCCAAAGGTAACAGCTCTTCTGCCCTATACACTGATAAAGGTAAAGCTAAAGATAAAGGCAAGAATAAGAAAGGAGAAGATGAAGGCACTACCTCCCAAGCCAACTATGTAGGGAGAGGTAGATCATCAAGAGGAAGGGGCAGAGGAGGTAAGTAAAGTAGGGGGAGATCCTATAACTCCTCACCATGCAACATTTTTGGTTTATCAAGTCATACTACAGATGAGTGTTTCAGGAACTAGAAGAATCAGAGAGGAAGAGGATATCAGAAAGGTGGATACTCACAGTAAAGAGGTAGATTCAACCATCACCAAGGCTGCAACAACAACAACTACAACAACAATTACAACAACAATTACAATGGCACTACCAAGGAGGATTCAAATCCAGAAAGGACTACAACAACTATATAGAAGAGCAAGATGACTCTCTTCTGATCATGAACATGACTTCAAAACCAGGTATAAATGATGAACACCTATTCTACATTGACTCAGGATGCTCAAATCATGTGGCTGGGAATGTAGCACTACTCTCTGATCTTGAGGAACCAAAAGGTAAGCATCAAGTACAAATAGGTGATGACACCAAGCACTCAGTAGTTAAAGTTGGAAATGTGAAGACTTGTGATGGAAATCAGAACTTGTTGAGTAGGTTACTCTATGTACCAACCATTACCAAAAATTTGATGAGTGTTGGACAGATTGTGGAGAAATGTTTGCAGGTTAGATTCAACCAATTTGGAGCACTTGTGGAGGATCCAAGGCATGGGTTCAAGAGAATAGCAAAAGGAGAAAAATCAGGTAGACTTTTTACTTTTGAGCTAGAAGACACAAAGAATATTGCACTATAGAGTTATAAAGATCAAACACTTTCACAACTTGAGATTTGGCACAAAAGATTAGGACAGGTAGGAGAAAGAACCTTGAAGCAGATATGCAGGGATCAATGTATGATTGGAATACTCAATGTTTCCAAACAACACATGATATATAAATGTAGTGCTTGTCAATTTGGGAAGTCTCACTGGTTACCCTTCTCAAGGAAAGGCTACATGCATAAGGACTACCTAAAACGTGTCCACACAGACGTATGGGGACCAAGCAAAGACCCCTCAATCTCAGGATCAAGGTACTATGTATCTTTTATTGATGATTATAGCAGGTGGACTGTATTGTACTTCATGAAGCACAAGGATGAAGTGTTAAATTGCTTTAAAATATATCTTGCACTTGTTGAGAATCAGATAGGCAAGAATCTAAAGAGACTAAGGTCAGATGGAGGGCGTGAGTACTTCTTCAATGAGTTTGAAGACTTCTTGCAGGATAGAGGCATTAAGAGAGAAATCACCACAAGGTATACTCCTGAACAGAATGAGGTAGTTGAGAGAAGAAATAGGTTGATTGTTGAAACAACTAGGTCTATGTTGAATGAGAAAAAATTACTTAACTACCTATGGGTAGAGAGTGTTTCTACTGCCACTTACCTCATAAACAGGTTACCATCTAAGTCCCTTGATGGGATGACTCCGTATGAAGCATGGCATGGGAAGAGACCCTCACTTGACCATTGCAAGATATTTGGATGTGTAGCATATGTACACATTCCTTCTCAGATAAGAGGTAAGCTAGACCCCAAGGCTGAGAAGTGTATCTTTATTGGATATGATCTGAATAAAAAAGGATACAGGTTTTACAACCCTTCAAATAAGGGATTCATGGTTAGTAGAGATGTTGTATTTGATGAGAATGTTTGGCTTGAGGGGGAGCTCTTGGTGAAATTCACAAGCCTACACATTTGGCTTGAGGGATACCTTGAAGTCCCTACATATATGGAGAACCATAGGAACAAATGCTAGTGGTTAATTACCACTTTACTCTTTTGTAAAAGTCACTTCTGACTTTGGAATCTTTGTAAACACCCACCAAGGAAATCTCATGAATTTTATTAGTTGTAAAGCATCAAGCAAATAGATGGAATATCTCCTAGGATGTAGGAGCTTGATTAGAGAGAGCCAAAGTTTGAATTCAAATTCAAACTTTGAACTAAATCACGATAAAAAGGTCAAATCAAAAAGTCACGGGCAGAAGACTCATTATCCCGAGCTCATCTCTGTCAATTTTGAGTGTGTGTGAGGCCTACAATCTAGCCCACACCTATCTACACCATTACGCAATGATCTTCATGCCAATGGCATTGTATACAAGTGTTCATTAATACATATATCTACATTGTTCATTTTCTGAGTTCTCTGTCATAGTACTTGAAAGTGTGTCAACTTGTGGAGAGCATACCTTAGTCATTTCTCTACAAAATTCAAAGAGCGATAGCTTGTTGGAACCAGCTCAACGTTTCCTACTTGCTATAAAAATTTGAAGAGATTCTATTCAGCCATTATAGAGAAAAGCGCATCGAGGTGATCACTGGTCAAAGTCTCCAACAGTCCTTAAAAATCGGGGGTAAAGCTTTACTTACTAAATTGATTTCTCTGAGCATAGTTAGTCTTTTTAAGTGATATCACTTGGAATAGTTAGCTTGCTAAGATAATTAGATACTCCTAATGGAATTTTTCCAATTCCTACTGCGCTGGCCATACTCAGCAACAGATCTAGCAGGTGTCAAGTCAAAAATAGAAGGTTTTCTTGAGATCTTGAAGTCCAAAGTTATCTGTTTTGATTCAAGCTTTACATACATCATTTCCAAAGTACATAGGCCATTTTATGGTGTCATTGGAAAGCTAAGGAGGTGCACTTATCAACTCTGAAGCATCAAAGGGCTGGTACAAAGAAGGATTTGGTAGTACCTACTCATTCTCTTGGAGTGTCCATCCATCATTCCCAACATTATAGATCTTGTAACCATGTCGAATGGAATTGATAAAATGCATTATATCATTCTTGCAAGAGAAGATTTAAACAATCATGTCGAAGGTCCTCCTTTATGCTCTAAGAATATATACAATGTTTGTAAGGTTTTTTAGAAGATGTTGTTCGTCGGTTCGGGTATATAGAGAAAGTAATTGCCAATCATGGGGACTTAAATGCTAAAGAAGCTAAAGAATTTTTAGAACATCATGGTATATGCTCGTCCCTCACTACTACATACAATTTTGGAGATAGTGGTAAAATAGAGAGAGGACATCTATCTATTATTAAATCTCTAGCTAAAGCATGTGACGGGATATTAAAAACTGGCCTAGATACTTACCATTTGCACTTTCGGCAGATAGGATGACATGTACACGAACTAGAGGTTACATGCCTATAGAGCTAATGTATTGCCAAAAGCCAATTTTTCCAATTCATACTCAAACCTTAACTTGGACATCAATTCTCTGGAATGATAATATGACAAGAGAGGAGTTGTTAAGTGTAAGATTGCAACAATTAAAACAATGTAATAAAAAATTAGATGAAGCAATACAATAGATAAAAGAACCAAGATTGAGAAAAAAAATATATTGATAAACGACACGGTATACGCCCAAAGAAGATACAAGAGGGAGATTGGGTTTTAGTCTATGAAAGCTCATTTGATACTCAATATGAGGCAAGGAAAAAATTAGTGAAACGATGGTTGAACCATATGTAGTTTTTAAAGTGAATGATAATAACACCTTTGTTTTGATGGAGTTGGATAATACTGTTTCTAAAGTTCATTTTGCATGCAAAAGAGTAAAGTTGTTCAAACGACATGAAGGTGATGATTATGAAGATCTAGAACAAATTCTAGACTTTCCATCAAATGAAAACATTGTGGATGAAGAGAACAACAAATATGATACATCTTTTGATGAGGACTATTTTTTTTTGTTTTACATTATGTTTATGAAGAAAAATGGATAATTATGTTTTTGAGATTGTTATAGGGAAATATCTTGCATATGACGAATAGGTATCGATGATGATCCATGAAGGGTTCTTGTGCCATAAATGGTTTTAATGACTTTATGAGAGTAATTATAGTGAGAAAGCTATGTAATAAGATGTATTTTTGGATACTAATGCTTGATGATTCTATGAAACATGAAGAATTCTTGGAGAACTTTCTTCACAGAACAAAGCAAAAAAAATTTGAGTGATTTGAGAGAGTTACTTGATTGAGGGTTGAATGTTGAGATTTTTGCATTTTAATCTTCTTTTCTACTCTCCATCTTTTGCACCATGTTGACTTTATTTTGCATTTTCAGTATTCATAAAACAATGTAAATACACATATGTTTAGTCTTTAGCTTGCATAATCTACTTGCATATGCAAACATGTAAAAAAAAGATGACAATCAATTTAAAACAAATTCTGAAAAACCTCTTCATCAAATGTTCTTAACCTTTTTATGCACCATCATTGATTGAAATTGCACATAGAGTATGCATGGTAGGGTCACATTACATGACCTTGCAACTAGGCATGTATTGAGTCCTACCTATGCACACAGAGAGATTGAAAGGATTGATGTACCTACACATAAATATGTATGTGAGTGAGCGCACAAGATTCACCATCAAATGCCTTTTACCCTAATGATTACAACATATTTGTTTCTCCATGCATTTCAAAGTACGCATTCAATAGGGCTACATTATAAGGCCATGCATAAACACTTATCTTCTAATCCCATGCACCTAACAAATCAAGCAAACTGAAATGTGAAGATGAATTGCTTTATGAAGAAACAGGTTAACTGGCCCATCAAGGACGATGTGCACGTTTGGTGGGGGTGATTATCGTAGAGATTCACAACTCTGCTCTAACCTTTCACTTGCTCCAAATTAACATTATGCAGAGTTTAACATTCAAAGGAAGCTCTGATGCCTCCTATTTGGATAGTGACAAGCAAGAATTCAAGTGCCTTTTGGATTCTAATCTATGTGATCTCATTGAATTTTTGCTACAACGAATGTTTATTACTGCTTGTGAATGATGCTTCCAGAGTGACGGATCGGTTTTTTTAGTACCAAGAAGATTTTAATTGACATGAGTCAACCTTACAACGAAGATGAAGAGCTTGTTTCTTTTCATGTTATGTGTGAAAGCTACTAAGGGTGAATGTGGTGTTCATGAGCCAATGTTCTGGGACACATATTTGTTGAGCTTATTATCAATTCTGTAATCCAAATATTATATCATACTCTTTATATTTTTTATATTTATGTATATTGAAACCTTCAATTAAAATCAATATATATTGAGTGCTCATTAAATCAGCATTAGAAATAGTGACCGATGATAACTTTTTGCTAGTATGACTGAAATAGCAATTACTATTAGTTTTGCCATCTCTATTTTTAGACCACGCGGACTTTTAGCCAAGCTTTTTATATATGTCTGAATTTAGAAATTTTTGGGCATAAATATGACTGTAGCCATCATTGGGAACCCCAAATGTTTTTCAAGAATTTTGATCTCAGTAGTAGCATTGTTCTCGAGGTCTAACTCTGTCGTGCTCTGACAACTACTATGTTTTGACATTAAGTTTTGATGTTATGAGAAATGAAAATGAGCATTTTGCACTTTGCGCAAATATATTTGACCATATGTTGTCTACACCCTCAACTCCATCACTCTCAGCACTAATTAGGGGTCGGACAATCTTCAAATGAACAAGATCTCTTTGTAATAGATGAGATGCATGAAGATGGATCTTCTTGGTGGAAAAAAAATCTAGTCACTTAGAATGAGGATCTCATCATTACCTCACTCCATGATTTAGCTACTCAAACTCTGTACTATACTCTGAGTTAAGTAGTTGAGAGCCAACACTACCCAATTCGGTACGTGCTCTCCTCTATCATACTAACTCTGACTTACCATTCCTGCACCCATACATTCAATCTTTTGCCTTTAAAATCTGATAAACAACTGACATCATAAATCTTTGTTGCTCGTATGACTTCAACTTCAATAGCATTCTCAATTCTAACGAAGATTCTCATTCATGGTACTTCTTCTATATCCTTTGACATCAACACCTGGAAAGCGATGATTGGGAGGGGTTTTTCTTCACTTACCTTCTATAATTCATTGAGGGTCTCCAAAGTCTATATTGGATAGTCCTGTGGTGATTATACGAACAAAGATTGAGTTAATTCAAAAGAATTTACACTAACAAATTTTAACAATTTGGTGCTACAGATTGAATAGCTTCTTCGATATTGATTGTACATTTCAATTTTTCATAAACAAATGATGATAATTGGTATTCTAATTTTGTTGCAGAGACTCAATATAATCTATGTTTAGGAAAGAAGTTTGTATACTTTGTGAAACGGTTATTTTTTACTTTTCGCTTATTAGGCATTCCTTATATTAAAGTATATGTCTTTATTTAATTTGAAAATCCTTCGATATATAATGATGTGGTTTCATTATCTAATTTTTGTACAACTATCCATTAATTTGTAATTTTGAAAGAGCTAGATTTGTTACTATTTATAAAGAAAGAAATTATCCATATTCTTATGAAGCTCTTATATATCTTGTGGACTACACTGATGAGTTATATGTTATCAAGGTTGCATAAGAGGACATAGATTGATTGCTTTTGAAACATAACATATGATTGATTTGCATGTGTAGCTCTTTGGTGAAGATATCTCACATGACCTTGACGGTTCATTTAGAGCTGGTATAATATGACTTGTGACTTCGACTTTGCAAGTCAATGAAAGCTTTTCTTTCAATATGAGTGATTAGGAGATTCAAATTATACAAATATTTGTTGGATTTCTTTGCCAAATACCATAAATGAATGAAAGGATATAACTTCTATCACTTGATTTTGTTAGCTATCACCCTGCGTGAACCGTTGAACTATGCTCAATTGATTTGATCCACTGTACCTAAGATTGCTCCAAGCACTTGGCGTGTGCCATTGGATTTTGCGATTGACTTGATCTGCCAACTGAGCACCCACATAAACCCCACAACGTTGTCTCAATTAATGAAAAAACCCACAGATGTGCATATGCAAGAAGCTAAAAGGGTCTTGAGATATTTGAAGGGTACATTAAATGAAGTTTTGGGCTATAAATATCATGAAGTTATGGATTTGAAAGCATACAAGGATGCAGATGGGGCTAGAAATAAGGATGATGGAAGAAGTATAGGTGGATATCTAATATTTGTAAGTAATGATTTGGTTTCATGGAGTTCCAAAAAATAACCTACAGTAGCACTTGCAAGCACGTAAGCGGAAGATAGAAGTCTTACAAATGCAACATCACGTCCAGTACTCTTTGGAGATATTGTAAGTTCATTACAAATCGCGTCTAATCTAGTAATGCATGCAAGAACCAAACACATTGAAATATACTATTATTATATCCCAGAGAAGGTGGTGAATGAAGATATTGATATTCAAAATGTTGGAAATAAAGACCAATTTGCACACATACATACAAAAGCAGTGGATGCACAAAAGCTCAAGCGAATCAAAGTTCTACTTGGGGTGAAAGCTTTGGATCTAGAGCTTGAGGGGGGCAATGTTACATAAAAACGAGCTCTAAAGTATTTTTTTACGCTTGTGGATCTTAATAGTTAGTAAAATAGTATATGAAAGCTTGTGGATCTTATCATTTATGAAAAATAGCAAAATTTCGAGTAATAGTAGATAAATGTAGGAAGGAAAGAAGATGTGTCTATTTTTAGACAAGGAGGCACTTTTGTCAATAGCCACTCAATAAAAAGAGTGGTTCTCTTAGTATAGATGGCCAAATTAAGTGATTCTTGTTGCCTTGCCAATCTCACAAATTGCATTATATGCAAAATTCTTTTTCTTCAAAATGGAATAAGAAAACTCCACGCAAGTAGGCATTTTTTCAGATATAGTTTCTTATGTGTATCCGATGTCTCATTAGAGACATACCTCTCTTCAAACTTTCATATCTTCTGCGTTATAAGGTATTTTGGAGTACTTTTACTTGAAGGAGTTTCATTATTGCTCATACGGTTTGTATATATCAAATATTCTAATACTTTTTTGAGTTTTTTTGCTATTGTATTTTTGCGTTGATTCGGGCAGTTATTCACACCTTGCTGTAGCAGGATCTTTCATTGCTTGACTTCAAGCTATTTATTCGCGAGCTATACTCTATCTTTTTTTATGTTTTTTTATTTTTTAAGCATGCTATTAGAAGTCTTATTTTAGGATATTTACTTTTTTTTTTATGATTTCTACTCCAAGAGTTTTTCGTGATTATTTTGCTACAACCATCCATAGTTTTCTTCAAAGTTTACAAAAAAGTTTGATTTTTGAAGTTTGGAAATATTTGTTGGATATTTTGAAGATATTGGGAGGTCTTATCACTTCTAGTTGTGTACTTTAATGTTGAGAATTTTGTAAACATAACAAATATCTCAAAGTTAATGTCAATTTTATCCTTTTGAAGATGAATTATAAGTGAAATAATATACAAATGTTGATAGGTTTGGATGCTAAGAACAAAGAAGAAGCACCCCAAGTGGATATGCAATGATGCATTTCAAGAAAGTCATCTCTTGTATGGTCGTGCAACAATCCACATCCTCCACTAAAGTTGAAATATAGGGCATCATCACAAGTTACTTGTGATCTTATGTAGGTTAAGAGGCTAATCATTGAGTTAGGTCTTTAGGTAAATCAATTTGAGATCATGTGTAATAATATGAGTAGTGTGTACCTATCTGCCAATCCTATGTTTCAAATATATAAGTACCAAGAACCAATGTGTTGCATGCTTACCAGAGATTTGGATTCAATGAAGCTAACAAGGTTCAAGATGAGCATTGGAATACTAGAGCTAGGATGAAGAGCTCAAGATTGATGCTTTAGGGGGAGTCTCAAATTACAAGCTTCATACTTAGTCCCAATTTATCTATCATATGGATGCCATTTGGAGCCACATGGAGCAAGCCTTTAATAAGGAGAAACCATTAATTAATTTTAATTTTTGAAGCCCCCCTCACTCGCCAAAATTTGAATCATACTTAGGTCTCAATAATTGCCTGAAGTTTAACGAAAGTGATCCTTAACTTGTAGACAATGTTTATATCTCTATATTAGCACACAATGGGTTTGGAATTGTATGCTCTCATCTATGTATGTACTATTAGAGAGTCCTGGGAAGCAAGTTAGTAGGCACCTAAGCTAAGCAAGCCCTATTCTTTGTTGCTTCAGTGATTTGAATAATTTCTATATAGTCATTACTAGCACAGAGATTTTAACGTGAGTGTTCTAGATTGCTATGTGTGTTGAAGAGTGTTCATTACTTGTATCTCACTAATTTCTTGTAATATTTAGATTTTTATAGAGCTAATAAAGTCTTCTAAAGTTGGCTGAAATATGGTTTCATTTCTCTACATAACATGAGAGAACTAGATTGAGAAGTGAGTAGGTGTCTATCTATGTATGCATAGTGTACACCATAGCTTGTCTATTTTGGAGGCATTGGTTCTCCTAGTGGAAGTAATTATTTTAAGTGAAATAACTTGAATTAACAAGGTCTCAAATTTTAGTTTATGTGCACAAAAGGTCTTGGGTGTAGTCTTCATTGTCTCCCATCTCTGATTGTTTTAGTAAATAAAGGTTCTCTAGAACTGCATGAGAGGGATCGATTGCTTCAAGGTTGCATGGGGAAGTTTCCAATTCTCCCACTAGGTCACTCTAGGGGCTTCAGTGTATTAAGAAGGGACTCCCAATACATATGAAAAGTCAAGTATAGTACTTGTGGCATATATCAATGGAACAATAATGGACCTAAGTGTAAGCACCTATGCTCTTTCTCCTTCCATTCAGCTAAGCTTGACATTGACTTCCATAGAATGCATCAATCCTTTGCAACCAGGAGACTAAACCTTTGCAATACATATAGTATGTACTTTCTTTGCATCAACCTAATTATTAACCCACAAATGCATAGTCTTCATCTACATTCAAGTCCATGTCGATCCATGTGTGATATTTATTCGAAAAAAGAATCTCTCTACATTTGAGGATTCCATTGCAAGATGTTTATATTGATGAGCTTTTATCCATAATTTAATATTTAGGAACACAACTCTATCTATGTTTCTGTAATTTCCTCTCAATGACTGCTCTTAGATTGAATTTCACCTTCAACTTGAACATGCTCCAAAGGTACATACCATGGTAGTACTTCATCTAATGCTACATCCCTTGCGATTTTGAGCTCTTTAGTCTTTCAATGTGTTGCACATATATCCCTTTATCTCAAGTGCATATCCAATACACACACATGTTTTGCTCTAACCTCAAACTTTCTTCTTAATTCACTAGGTATGAAGACATAACATGTACATCCAAAGATTTTGACGTTTGATACATCATACCTTCAATCCATGCTTAATAAGGTGTTTGTGAGTGTATACGTAATGGTGTATCTTTATTCATGATCTAAATTGTGGTAGTGGCTACATGAGCCCAATACCTATTTTCATCTTATTCATCATTGTTCAAGCTGAATGTGGAGTATACCTATTCTTTCTTTCTGCAACCCATTTTATTGGGCCTTATAGCTAAATCTTAATTCCTTTTGATGCCATGCTCTCTTTAAAAAAGTTATGAGAGATATGTACTATCCCCTCCTTTGCATCTAGACATTTGATAGTTTCCAACTTCTCTTTCAGTTCTTTGAATCTCTTAAAGAAAGAAAAGGCATCGAAATTATGCTCCATGAAATCTATCCATTACATCCTTGTATAATCCTTTATGAATGTCACAAAGTACATAATACCTCCAATGGAGTGTTCTTTTTTTGGACCCCACATATTTTTGTGAATCAAGCCAAGGAGTTGTTGGCCCACATAGGTCTCTTCTTGAAAGATACTCTTGTTGGCTTACCTAGATTACTTGCTTCACATATGTGCTTTGAAATTGTTAGTTGAATCTTGATAATACCTACACAAGGTTCCTTTTCTACATATCCTTCATCATCTAGACACTAATATGTCCGATCCTCTTGTGTCAAACATCACTCTTTTCAATTACTTGATTTCCAAATGAGAAATAGACTGTATGATTAGGGTTCAAATTTACCTCATGTATGAAGAGCCTCCGTCCTTTCTTTCCTCTTGAAATCACCATGAAGCCATCCTTGGGATCCTCCACAAAATAGCTCTTTTGATTGAACGTGACTTGATAGGCCTTCTCCATCATTTACCCACATATAAGAGGTTCTTTCTGATAGTGGGTACATGCAAAACATCCTTCATGCACTTTGACTTTAATGATCGAGCCAAAAGATAGTCGAATGGAGGTCTAAATATATGATTATAAATTTTCCCATTACGGAAAGAAAATTGTAGAACCTCTCCATTTGTTTGTTTGTATTTGAAAATTGTTTTCTTAACCACTTGCTCAATGGCGCGTTGAAGTTATTTCGAAATATAAAAATCAAGTCAAAAGTAAAGTCTACAAGTTCACCTTGGATGTGAGGCCGAACTTCAACCACACAACTTACTTCACATTTGGAAACAAGAAGGTAGCTGAATTAGACTTATGGCACAAAAGGTATGGATACATAAATACTCAGAGATTGAAGGTTCTGGAGTAGAAGAGGTTAGTATAAGGGTTACCTATTCTCTTTAATCCAAATCTTAATAATTTGTGTGAATCTTGTCAATTGAGAAGGCAAAAAAGCTTACCATTCAAGAAGAGAAATTATGTGAGCTACCATCCACGTGACTTCATTCATATAGATGTTTAGGGACCAAAAAAGAATAACTCAATTAGAGATAATGGGTACTTTTAACTTTCATGTATTAACCTACAAGGATGACTTGGCTCTCTTTTACAAAGAATAAATTAGATGTCTTTTATTATTTCAAGATGATCAAAGGTATGATTGAAAGAGAATATGAAAAGTACATCAAGTGTATTAGATGAGATGGAGGGGGAGCGTACTTTTCTCATGAGTTCTGTCATTTTTTGGAGACTAATATTATCAAAAAACAAATCACATGTAGATACGCACCACAACAAGGTGGTGTGGTAGAAAGAAAGAATAGATATATTGTAGAATTTTCTAGGGCAATGATGATGGAGACGGGTATGTGTAATTGTTACTAGGTAGACGTAGCAACCACAACTACATACATTATGAATAGAGCTCCCACATCAAGTATATATACTAGTACAACTTATGAAGCTTGATATAGTAGTAAACCTAACATATCACGCTTGAGAGTTTTTGAATGCATATGTTATGTATTAGTTCCAAATAAATTAGGCACCAAGCCTGATGATAGATTAGAAAGGTGTGTCTTCATAGGGTATGCAAGTGATGAAAAAGGTTATAGGTCTTATACCCATATGACAAAGGAATTTTGGTTTTTTTTGGAAATATAAAAATCAAGTCGAAAGTGAAGATTGCAAGTTCCAAACATGTTATTTAGGTATTTGAGTTAATCATTAGATAATTTTAGTAATTGAATGAAGAATATTTCTTATGTTTTTTTTGTCATAATTAACTACATAGTTAAATACTGATTTAACTACTAAGCAGTCAGTAGTTTTCATATTCTTTAACTTTAGAATAAGCCATCTTATATGGTCTTATAATTGTTTGATAGATAATATATGTATTTAGCTTTCAATACCAATGAACTAAGCCATTTTAGACATTGAGTAGCTCAACTAGTTCATTTGTGCACATTAAATGAAATACCTGTTAATTTAATTTTCTATATTGTGACTTGCTCCAGTTTTCAGTTAAATGATGTTTACTAAATTGTACTAAAGCCTACATATCACATGAGCGCTTGCATATTCCTGTTTTGCAATATCCACAACTAATTAATCACTTGACAAGCCTATCATCATTTGAATTAAGAACAAAATCAGAGTGTTTTATGTAGCATTTCCTCAATCAAAAGCTATCATCAATCACAAGCTTTTGATCACTCAACAATAGTAGCAAAGAGAAAAATAGAACTTGCACAAGATAAGGGAAAATTTGATGGAGAAGAGTAGACAAGATATGAGCTAGAGATTAGGAAGTTTTGGTATTCTAGATTTCAAACACCCTACAATATCTTTGGAATTTGAAAAAGCCTCTATCTCTCGACCACCCCCAGCTATCACAACCTCATTCACACTCGTAGTGCAAATGACACTCTCACTCTCACTCTCACTCTCAATCCCAAGGTCGTTGTCTAATTTCTGGCCTCTTCTGTCTTGACACAGCAAACCTTTTTTAAAACAAAGTTTGTCATCCCCAAGGAAATGAAGGATCCACAAAATATAGAAAAAGTCAGCTTTCCTTATGCTGCATGAGAAACTTTCTGGAGTGAAAAGGAGAAAAAAAGCAACGAAAAGATATATTCAAAGACATCTTGTAAATGTGCCTGACATAACATATACATCAAAATCATGCGTTTGAGTAGAAAAAGAGAAGCCCACTTTTTCTTTGGGTACCAAAAATGGCACTTTGAGAAGCCCTATAACTTAGAGAAAGTGAGGAATTATCTTAAGCTTACGAGAGGCAAAAATCTTCAGCTCTTCGATCTATCAATAGTCTTAGAGATGCCCTAGATCCAAATCCACCTCCAAAGATCACTTTTGAGACTACAAGTTTAAAAATTCTAGAGAGAGAGTAAAATCAAAGAATGAAATTAATGCAGAGGCGATAACAAGGTACTTGAGACATGACCTGATTCACAGAACTTTCATAGAGACACTTTTTATTATCTTATGCGTGATCTACGCTTTATCTTAGAGTGAAATTAATGCAGAGGCGAAAACAAGGTACTTGAAATATGACCTGATTCACAAAACTTTCAAAAACTTTGATAGAGACACTTTTTATTCTCTTATGCGTGATCTACGCTTCTTCATACAACATTTTGCTTAATTTTTTCATCTTCACGTGCAATTTTCAACTAAAAAACATCATGATGCACACAAGTTTTAGAGAAAGAATGTAAAACTTATCATCTCTAAATGTTATCTATATGCATAGAATGACCTACTTATTCATTCTAAAAATTATCTTCGCAGTCTATAATCGAAACTTCCAAATGAGTTATTTCATTGTGGAAAGGCGTGTTACATTTTATATGCATAAGCCCTTGTGCTTTTCTCACCTAGGTTTCTTTCTCAGGTTTTGCGTTGAATATTGATATCTACTTATCTTATTCATATATCGACCACCTCGTCAATGTTTTACATGCAAGTCACTTCAAGGGTAAATGTTTCCTCGTAGACTATGTTACCGAATCACAAGAGTTCTTTGGGAACCAACATTCCCTTATGCCTAAAAATCTAACCATTTATACTTTTTCTTTATTATGCACCTATTATTATCCAGTGTATCAAATAAGTCCTCGCTTCGTATTTAAGATCAAATCTTGGTTTTCCTAAGGTTCCTTCACCTCCTCTTAAGTTCCCTTCTTCCAGTCTTTTAAATTCTTTTCAGTCTTGGAACCTTATCAGTCATGACTTGTCTCATGTTAGAATAATCATTCGCAATAATCTTATGATACGTCAATTACTCCACAAGTTTTGTTCATATCTTCTGCTTTCTTTTAGTTTCTGGCCTCAATATTTAAATATTCTCTCCTTTATCCTGTATTCCATTACTTGGATCGACATAAATGTCCGAATAGATTATTTAAAAGAAAATGCAAGCTTCGTATGCATAAATCTTAGTCCGAAAATGGCGCATCAGGAAGTGAATAGCGTAAAAAAAAGTCCATGGGCAATAAGAGGGTCCATGAGGTCCAAAGCATTTCAAGCATCTCAAACTTTTCCAGGATTCCCAGAATTCCAAGACTCCGTAGAATGCCAAGAGCCACAAGGATGTTCTACATAAAGGTCTATTTACTCCATTGAATGTCTTACATATTATACCACCACTATAGAGTGAGAAAAAGTTACACTAAGCATTGCATTCTACTTATTGAACTTCATCCACATCGTCATCTTCCCTTTTACCAAAAGTTTCTACATATGTTTTTTGCCTTCGCAATTTATATTTCATTGACTCCTGTGTAACTTTGTTTATGTGCGAAAAGCTTCGTTCTAACGACATCGATAAAGGAAGTAAGAGCACAGCGGGAGATGACTAGTTCAGATATTTCTCCAATGTAAGAGTACAGATATAGTTTCTATCCGAACCTCCTCCATCTTTATAAATTTCAACATAAAAACATCTCACTCAGCCCAAACAACAGAGGATGTTACCTCGCATGGAAATAGGTATGACAAACTGAATAAACATCGTTCAAGTGGAGAGGAAACTATGTTGTCCAGACACAGAAGTCAACTCTTACCTACAAGTCGCGTGGAGTCTGAATGGGCTGCCTATCCTTGAGTCCATAGAAAATATGCCATATTATCTTATGTGACATATTATCCATAAAGTGAGCAAACTGTACACAGTACAATCAAAGAATTCAAATTCGTCTCTCATGCAAGTGGGAATACTTACTATGGAAAAGTTACTGTTATACAGTTCGTCCACTCAAGGGCTGCAAAAAACAGCTATGGGTTCTTAAAGAATTCGTCATATGAACAGCTGTGAAATTTTACTTTGCTCGCTCCAGTTTTGGGCTTTCTAAATTCGTGTTTTCAAGACGCTTTCCATTACAGACACAGCAAGCTATAAAGAGGTGAAGACGGTAAAAAAAAAAGCGCTCCGCGTTAAGCAGCTACAGGATCCTCCGACACCCAATGAAACGACTGTACAACACTAGCCAAAATTGCTGACATTCATGGGACAGAGGAGCTCCATTTCGACGCTATTTCACATCGTCAAGCTTCTTGTATAAACTGAGAATTAGTGGGCGCACCTAAATCGAAGGTTGAAACATCAAAATACGACAACAATGACCATGTGGCGACACTGAAATTTTATTAGAGCTGTTTCTGAATAGGTACCACTTTTTATAGTCTGTAGTGCCCATATACAGTGGAGTCCGATCGTAGACGAATGTATATATGACACAGCTTTGCTGTGAACAATTCTCGTTACCTCTCGGTTCTGTGAAGTGAACAGCGCGCGTCTTTAATTGGATTCTGCGTCTCTTCATCTTCACGCTTTGCTCATGGACATGCCCTCATTCCAGAACGATGATCCGTCCAATCTTTTCAATAACCTCAATTCTTCTTTAGATGATGAAGAGGCTATTCTTCTGCAAAAATTCAATTTGAGCAACAGGGATCTCATCTTTCCGAGAGCAGAGTACAGCGGTCCAGGTTGCTGCATGCCATGCGCGAAACGTGGGGATCTCGGTACAGACAGAGGCGACATTTATCACATCCTGGATGCTATCTCCCGAGCTGGGGGACTTTCGGAATTGATTGGATGTTCACGCTCAGCTCTACAAGATCTCCATTGTTTATGTGAGCTTCGCAACGCCTCACAGATACTATTGAGTCACCTTTCCGAGACGACGGCATTCCACAGTTGTTCGCACAGTGTTTATAATAAGAAAGGTTGCTCGCGCACATGTGCTACGATCTGCTCCCCTGAAACGGATGCGGAATTAACGCAAGTTCGGGATGACAAACTGCTTAATGGTCAGGACAGAATGAGATCCAGCGAAGGACTGTGGAGTATCCTAGTACACTCTGCGGGAGAGCAGCCTCATGTGCAAGCATTGAACCGCTGGATCGGACCCACCATAGGTGATATCGAGTCTGCATTAGAGCGCATTCCGCAGACATCTGCTACGAGGTTGTTCGCGAAAGACATGCGGGTGCAAGAGTCTTATATTGATAGCCAGACCCAATCCAACAACGTCTCAAATAAAGACACAGTGTCCGCCGTCGAGAAACATTCGAATCAGACGCCTGCATCAAATGATTTAGCCTTATCCGCCGTGTAAGTTGCTTGTATCTCTACCTTCAGTCATATTCAAAGTCTTCCCCATTCATTAGCCTTCAAGTCTTCTTAATAGGACTCTTAACTTTCTTGATGCCACATGAACTTCAACGTTTAACTTGGTCTATAAGTGTGCAACTCAGATGTATTGGGTTGTTGTCGAGTAGAAACGTGACTTGGTACGCATTGGAAGAACGAGGTGCTCATATGAAAATGGCTATAATTTCCAGGTCTTCATGGAGACCGTTGCAGACAGTAGGCTCCGATGTAATGGAGCCAAGGTATAAGGTCGTTCTTAAAGTCGAGAAGCAGTACGTGGTCAGTAGTGATGGGTACAAATGGCGTAAATACGGCAAGAAGTGCATCAAAGGCAACCCCTATAGCAGGTAAGTAGTTTTGTTTGAGATTCATGATTTTCGTCAAGACTGAAGAATGGAAATCTGGGGGTAGACTCTGATCTCTCGGACCTAGAGATTTTTTGACATTGTTTGTCCGCGTCTGTCGTTGGGTATGTGCGCGGTATGCTCCATGTCTCTGATTTTTGCTGTGTTTGTTCTAAGACGTGTGAATGCCTTGAAACCTCACTGGGAGAAATTTATCGGTATATGTCTTGTTTCCAACAGGAGCTACTATAAATGCAGATATGCAAGATGTAATGCAAAGAAACAAGTTGAGATGTGTGGTGAAGGCATGGTGCAAATTACTTACGATGGCCTTCATCTACACTGTAGATGAGCCCATCCAATACGTGCATCTAGTTTAGAGTTCGCTTCGCTGATCCGCCTGCAACTACTGGATCTGTGTCCGTTCCCATGTTATGGATGTAAACCATAAAAGCCAGATAATATATTTTTCTATATGACTCCATCAAGAAACAAGTCACTGGAAATTGTGAGACGACTCCATTTCATGATACGAAGCGACACAAGTGTTTTTCAAAAGATTATGTGAATTCGTTTCCCTCACCTACTATTTGCGCTTTCACCTCATAAATCCACTCTCTTTTTCAATATACTTCTTGAAATATGGAATCGGTTCTACGTCGTTTAGTGTTCTTTCAGAGGAGGGGTGTATCAGTGTTTCTCATACGGAGTGCACTAATCACGTTCAAGGGATAAACAGGTTTCTACGCGACAGTGACTTTCAAAGTGTGATCTTCATTTTTGACTCAAAAAAATAAGGGCAAAAATATCGCAGATGCGGCATCGAGAATTTTGAGATATTTTATCTTGCATGCAGCTATTCGAGATCGAGCGTTATAGCGCTTCCAGAGGCTATGTCTTCTTCGAACATGTGTCTGCATTATCTCAATCACATCCCACGGAACTGTTAATGCACTTCTAAGAGACTGCTAATAGAAGTGGGAACATCGCCTGTTCTATTATAGCGTACAAGTATCAGCAGCTCATAATGACATTCTGGACGCTCGCCAACATGTATCATAGGCGGGTTCGCGCTTCAAGAATATACATAGAATACGCATATTCAACAACGCAAATCCTCTTTCATATTAAGACTTGAACACTAACATATGTTGTCAATAGCAAAGTTTATTGCCATCTTTGGGATTTGTAGCTATAAGGCAGCACACAACATGGTTGTGTATACAGGGATAAGAGCTCAAACCACAGAATTGATTTTCCTTAATTAATGGATTTACGCGTTTGGGAATTAAGCTTCTCTGAATCTGGCATGGATTTCCATTCTTAAACAGGTACATATTCTTGACAGGTGTGGTAACACATAGCTTAAGCCTTAAAAGCTTACGCTTTTCAAACCTACAGAGCCCTTGAGTTGCTATCGCTTCATATTCAAATGATTCATGGGACCGTGGACTAGTCCCTTGAAACTACATACGAAACTGAAATGATGTATCATATATCCAACAGAAAAATTATAAGCAACGGAAATCTCAGCCTTCAGACCTCATAAACAGGTTTTCCCTCTACATGCTGGTCTAATCATTTACATGTGAATAGATCCCGATAAGAATAACCGAATGGATCTATGGTTGAGAATTTTCCATGCTGCAAGATGTAATGCATGGATCATGAAATATTGAATTGATAATCGCATTTACTAGAAGAGCAGAAAAATAATCACGATGCTAAGAGTTTATTGCTAAGGTCGCTAATGAGATTTTGACGTTTTTTGTGGATTGGATACATTTCTATGCTAATAAAATATCCATCTATATCACTGTTTGAAAAACACGTTCATCCGGATCTCTCTTTAGACTCGTTCCATGTCTTTAATACTCGTGATACCATATTTTAGAATTTCTGAATTGGCATTTTATTAAGATTAGTATGCGAAACCATTTTCACATCTCGATAGATATTTCAAAAAATGCGAAGTTTTAAGGTTCGTATGCCTAAAAAATGAACTCCATTTGTATCAAACGATAAAACAAGATGGTTAAAATAAAATCATTGTTGCAAGGATCTTAATTCATGCACACACACAACATACGATATTAAAAACACATTGAAAATAGATATGCCAATATAGGAGTTAGTACACAAGACTAGGTTCCATCTCCCCTTACGCACTTTGTTTTGACATGTCCATAGAGTGCATGTATTTAAAAGATTTTCCATTATTTCAAAAATAGTACTTATAATGAGGGCGGCTTCAAAAAGCAAGCATCAAAGTAAAAAAGTTTCTCATTTATAGAGATCCTTTGGTTTTATTAAGTTAAATCACCATCTAGAGTGATCCTTATCCTAATCGCTATTTTTACTACTTTCTGTAGAGAGAGGAAATATATGTGGTTATTTATTTAAAAACCATATATAAAATATATGTTGTATTATTTTTATCAAAACAGATCACAAATATCCATGCCCTTTCACACCCTCACCAACCTTAGGCTTCTATATCAAAATACCAAAACACGTTCTAATAACTCAAAAAATTAACACTGCAAGAATTCCTTGTTCAACACATTTCATAATTAATCACATGCCCCTGAATTGAAAAAGCAACTAACCTGAGTTCATGAAGAAGTTAAATTCTTGGGATTAGTTGTGGGCTGCTAAGATAGTCTCTAATTAAGTGAATAAAAAAGCATAAAATTCTAACTAATTCCAATGTTTTTGTTGTTTTCATACCTTCATGGTGTAGAATATGCTCAAAATATTCTAATATATCTTGGGAGGCATCACTAAAGTATGCTCCTACATACTAGATCCTATGTGTAAATGAAACATATGTAAAGAACTACAAGATTAAAGAAATTTAAAAATGGAACTTTCATAATCAAGAAAATTGGACTTGTGAAACGGTTTTGGTTGACATGGTTGTTGCAAATAGATCATTTTGGTAATCAATCCATATCTTTCTTTGCATATGCACAAAAGTAATAGTTTCATGAAGCATTGCAGGTTTGAATGAATGAAGCTTAGCTTGGATCTTCTTCTCCAATTCATTATCGTACTTCTTCTTCATGGTAACTTCAGAAACATCTTCAAGTAGGCAGAGAAATAGTTCGTATTGCAAGAACTCACCCATGTATGTTGTAAAAATATGACCCTTCTTCCATCTAAATATGGCCCACAAACTTTGAACATGTAGGTGCAACTATAGGGGAATAAAAGACTTATTATTTTCTTAAAAAGCCTTCCATGTGGTTGGATGATCTGCACTATATCATAGGAACTTCCATTAAATTTAAGCCCTTCCTACCAAATAGTTAGTAGAAAATTTTACTTTATCACTTTAAGAATAGAAATTTTCTAATTGTGATAAGCATGAGAGAAGTAATGGGTGATCGTTGCAGCCATCAAACCATACCCATTTGTAATTTTTAACACTAATCTTTGAATGTTGTCGAATCTCATTTTAGAAGCGTTGAAGTTCATGGTGTAGAAGCGCAACTATGGTTGGAAATGTACCTACAGTAGAGGTGAATCACCAAAATCCTCCATGGTATTTGTAGGCTCCATGGGTATGTACAGAAACACACTCCCTTTCTCGATATGTGATAACAATTTTAAGATTTCTTGATTTAAAATGAAAAAGGGAAGGGTGATTCTTGGGAATTGAAAAAATAAGAGAGATACAACTTGTGTTGAATATAAGTAAAAATATGTAGAGTGAAAACACAAGGGAATAGCATAGTGGCAAAAAAATTCACTCATGAAAGTGAGACTGTGGGTTCAAATCCTCCCTTGTTGGTGAATAAAAGACCTTCTCTGCCTCTCTTTTGTTAAAAGGTGTTCACACATAGCCACAGTAATAAACCGAGCCATGGGTTCTAGGGAAGTCAAAGATGCCAAAGTTATGCCAAAGCCTATACCTTAGTCCTCACCTTAGCGGATGCCTTGCAGTAAGTGGAAGGAATAAATGTACAAGTAAAGTTAGAAGTAAACGTATGTTTAGGATCAAGAATTGGAATAAAGTCTAGAAATCCAAAACAAAAACAAAATTGAAAACTCAAATAAAGAGAGAAATTGGAAAGTAAATTGAAAATTGAATATGAAAACAAGTGGAAAAATAGAGATCCAACACCAAAAGTGAACAACACTGGACCTCTCCGTATTGATGCATCCAAGGAATAAACATGAGTGTGAATGTAGGAGTAAACATAGGAGTAAATGTAGGAGTAAAAAAAGGTTCAAGTTCAAGAATTGAAACAAAAAGGAGAAATGAAATAGAAAAACAAAACTCAAACTAAGAGGAAGATACAGATCAGAATCAGAATCCAGAAACAAAACTGAAAAAGAACATCAAAATATAGAACAAATGCCAAAATCAAACAACATGAGACCCCTCTATAGTGACGTGTGTAAGCTCTGATACCACTGTTGCAAGGATCTCAATCCACACGTACACATAGGATACGATACTGAAAACATAAAGAAAATAGAAATGCAAATAGATGATATAGTACAAAAGATTAGATGTGATCTTCCCCCATGCACTCTATTTTGACAAGTCCACAGAGTGCATGTACTTAGATGATTTTCCAGATGTCAAAAATAGCTTACAATGGCTTTGAAAAGCAAGCATGAGAGTACAAAAGTTGCTCCATTCTATGGAGATCCCTTGCTTTTATTGACATAAATTGTGATCTACAGTGATACTTATGCTAACAACTATTTGTACAACTTTATTCTAGAAAGAACCCTTTACTTGGGTCTTTATTTACAAACTTTATATAAATTATAAAAGTCCTATTATTGTTTTGGAGACACATGTGAAATGTACATGCCCTTTCATGCCCTTAGGGATCTTTGGCTCCTATATCAAAACACCAAAACGCATTTATAAATTAATAAATTAACACTATAATAGTTCCTTGTTCAACATATTTCATAATTTTTGCGGTGTCCATTTATGTTGGAGCAAGTCTATGACAAGCCTAAGTATTGGCTTGAGTCCCACAAAGTCATAAAAGAAGCCTTAAAATGAAGACTATGTAAAGTTCACTTGTGAACTACCTCTTGTAACTTTTGAAGAGTTTACTTAATGTAAAAGTAAGAGAATCTTAAGTGGTTGAGTCCACTTGATCAAGAATGGAAAGAGGAGCCACGAATTCGTGATTTGTGGTAGGTAGAGAATCAAATCATTCATTGATTGATTGGAGAGTGATTGAGGGAAGTTAGCCTCCCAAACTCAACTATAAATAGATGGCAGTTTTAGTCGTGGTTAGAGAGACCTATGTGAAGACCTCCAAGAGCTGAGCTTTATGCCATATCAAGCTGTGATTACAAGGCACACATATGTATCAGTAATTCATTGTATTGTACAAGCAATATACTTTCATTTTCATGATTATTTGAGTTCATCTTTCCATGTTCTTGTGAAGTGTACTACTCACTGCCATTACTCTCAGTTTTCTCAGTCAGCTTGCAGAGATGTTTTCTCTGAGCTTGGTGCATCATTTTCAGCGATTTAATTGGTAAAGTTAGCTCTATAAGTCTACTATATGCTCATAAATTTTCATTTCATTTAGATGTTGCAATCTTCAGTTATCTTCATTTGAAGTCAACAGGGTCTGTTCATCTTCACCTCTCTGTTAGGTACCCGACTTTTGCACTCATCTTGTCAGAGGTGTTTCTCAGTTGTTACTTATCTAAATTCAATGATTTAAAGCTTGTTGGATTCCGCCTACGGTCTACTATAACCATACAATTTTTCATAATCATTTGATTTCTACATTTTGAGTTATGGTGATTTTTCTGCTCACTAGTCTATTTCTATAGCAGCCCGTGAAAATCGGGATGATGTCATCACTTGTTAAAACTCATTCTCAGTGTGTGCTTTGTTATTTTTGATGAGATTACTCTTGAAAGTTAGCTCTTTAAGCTAACTAGACTTCCTCAAGAGGAATTAAGCTAATTGCTGCTGTGCTCAAAGAATTATGTAAAACACTGGACAGGTGTATGAACCAAGAATAGCAAGTTTTCACCTCTCAGCTAACTCCAACTTATCTGTTTTGATCTATCTTTTTGAGAGTGATCTTCCAAGGTACATAGGGTGTCTAATACATCCATTGGCAAGCTAAAAGGGCCCACCATCTACTCCTGGAGTTCATTTGGCTGGTGTAGATGAAGGATTTTGCAACACCTCTTCATCTTCAAACACATACTTATCCATGTCTTCACAGTGGTATCAGAGCAAGGTTGGACAACATGGCAGATGGATTTCCTTCATCAATTGACAAATTAGACAGAGGTAACTACTCAGCTTGGTCATTAAGAATGGAAGCCTATCTCCAAGGTAGAAGTTTATATGGTTATGTGGCTGGAGATGAAGTTATGCCAAGTTTCAGGAACAAAAGTCAACCAACACAAGAAGAGCAAGAAAGATTGAGCACATGGTGCTCCAAGGATGCACTTGCAAGGTCTTATCTCCTCAACTCTATCTCAGATTTTTTGTTGCCTCACATTAGAAGTTTTAAGACATCTCAGGAAGTGTGGGATGCACTTGAAGCTTTCTTTTCTTCAAGTACCAAAGCTAGGAAGCATCAACTATGGCTGGAGTTCACAACTCTCAAGAAGGCTCCCAAACAAAATGTGACTGATTTTGTCACAAAGCTCAAGGACATAGCGGATCAGTTGGGAAGCATTGGAGAGGTAATAGATGAAGAGCAAATTGTAAGGCAGGTCATCAATGGCTTGAAGGCAGATGATAAGTGGGAAGCATTCACCACGGCTATGGATTTGTACATGGACATGCATGTACCTGATTTCAACACACTCATTGGACAACTACTTACTCAAGAGGCAAAGCTTATCAAAAATGGAGAAAGCTCTAAAGGTAATCAATCTTCAGCTTTATACACGGATAAAAGCAAGTCTAAAGATAACAAAGGAAAGGCAAAGAAAGTGGATGATGAAGCAGGTACATATCAAGCTAACTATGCCGGTAGAGGAAGACATGGCAGAGGTAGAGGAAGAGGAGGTAGACAAGGCAGGGGGAGATCCCAAGACTCCAACTCATGTTCTATTTGTGGATTAACTAATCATACAACTGAAAATTGCTTTAGGAATTCCAGGAATCAAAGAGGCAGAGGATACAATAGAGGAAGTTATGGCTACTCAAGAGGAAGGTTCAACAACTACCATGGCAACTACAACAACTACAATCATTCAAACTATCAAGGAGGCTACAAAGGAAGGAGAGACTACAATAACTACACATAAGACTCAAACAAAGAGGATTCATTATTGATCATGAACATGGCTATGCCACAAGGTAAATCTGATGAGCATGTTTTCTACATAGATTCAGGTTGTTCAAATCATGTGGCAGGAAATGTGGCACTTCTATCAGATTTAGAAGATCCAAGGAATAAGCATGAGGTACAAATAGGAGATGATACAAAACATCCTGTGGAGAAAATAGGCAATGTCAAAGCACGTGATGGAAACATCAACCTACTCAGTAAGGTACTCTATGTCCCTACCATTACAAAGAATTTGATAAGTGTTGGGCAGATAGCAGAGAAAGGGTTGCAAGTCAGGTTCACAAAAGCAGGAGCATTTGTTGAAGATCCAAGTCAAGGATTCAGAAGAATTGCAAAAGGTGAAAAGACAGGTAGATTGTTCACATTTGAATTACAGGACACTAGAAACATTGCTCTCTTTAATTATGGTAGTCAGACACTCACAGAATTGGAAGTATGGCACAAAAGGTTAGCACATATTGGTGAAAGGTCATTAAAGCAAATCTACAGGGACCAAAGTGTACTTGGACTTCCTAATTTGTCAAAACAACATATGATTTATAAGTGCAGTGCATGTCAATTTGGTAAGTCTCACAGGTTACCATTCATGAAGAAAGGTTATATGCATGGAGATCTCTTGGAGTTGGTTCATATAGATGTATGGGGACCTAGCAAGGAAGCTTCAATATCTGGATCAAGGTATTATGTTTCCTTTATTGATGATTACAGCAGATGGACTATCCTATTCTTTATGAAACACAAAGATGAAGTTTTTTCATGTTTCAAAAGATATTTGGCTCTTGTGGAGAATCAAACAGGTAAATCACTAAAAAGGCTAAGGTCAGATGGAGGGGGAGAATATTTCTCCCATGAGTTTGATTCTTTTCTTCAAGAAAGAGGAATCAAAAGAGAGGTAACTACAAGGTACACTCCTGAGCAAAATGGAGTGGCAGAAAGGAAGAATAGGACAATTGTTGAAGTTGCAAGGTCTATGTTAAATGAAAAGCATTTACATATTTACTTATGGGCTGAGGCTGTATCCACAGCCACTTACTTGATTAACAGGTTGCCTTCAAAATCCCTTGATGGGATGACTCCATATGAGGCTTGGAATGGAAGAAGACCAAGCTTAGATCATTGTAAAATTTTTGGATGTATTGCTTTTGCTCATGTTCCTTCACAGGTTAGAGGCAAGATGGATCCAAAGGCAGAAAGGTGTGTATTTATTGGATATGACAACAATCAAAAGGGCTACAGGTTATACAACCCTACCAACAAAGGATTTTTGGTAAGCAGAGATGTAGTTTTTGATGAGAACAATTCATGGTATGAAGATTCATGCAGGAAGGTCAATTTACCATATAATCTTGAAGAAGATTTTCCAAAGCTTGGTAGAGAACAACAGAAGATTGAAGAACAAGACACCTTAGAGGATGATGAAGAATCTCACATGGAAAAGATCAAAGCATGGAAGTCTAAAGGTAAAGCAAAATTGCAGGAACTTGGACATGAAGCAGAATCATCACATCATGGCCTAAGAAGATCTATGAGGGAAAAGAAAAAACCAGAAAGGTATGGGTTTGACACCTCATTAGTAACTAAACATTCTATCTACATAGCACAGGACATAAACCAAGAGGAGCCATCATCATTTGAAGAGGCCAAAGCAAAAACAGAATGGAAGCATGCAATGAAGGAAGACATTGAAGCACTTGAGGAAAACAACACTTGGGATTTGGTGCCCAAGACTTCATCCATGAAGGTAATAGGCTCGAGATGGGTCTATAAACTCAAGAAGAATTCTGATGGTTCAATTAACAGGTATAAGGCAAGGCTTGTAGCAAAAGGCTTTGCACAAACTCAGGGAATTGATTATGAGGAGACCTTCTCTCCTGTGGCAAAGATGCCTACTATTAGGGTTTTGCTTAGTATTGCCTCTTCCAAGAATTGGAAGATACTTCAACTAGATGTAAAGAATGCATTTTTGAATGGTTGGATAACAGAAGAGGTATATATGGCACAACCACCTGGTTCTGAGAACCAAGTTTATCCTGATTATGTGTGTAAACTTAACAAAGCATTGTATGGTCTCAAGCAAGCTCCAAGAGCTTGGAATTTCAGGCTTGTTTCATTCTTGCAGGACAAAGGCTTTCAACCAAGCAAGGCAGATCCTTCACTCTTTATTAAAAAGAGTAATTCCGAGGTCATCTACCTATGTGTATATGTAGATGATATTATATTGACAGGAAACGATGCAGATGGTATGAAGAAGATCAAAGATCAGATGAGAGAAGAGTTCAAGATAAGTGATTTGGGTTCACTTACCTACTTCCTAGGTTTGGAAGTTGTCTACAAAGATCATGGTTTGTTTCTCACTCAAAGAAAGTACATTAAGGACATGTTGGCAAAATTCAAGATGCAAGATTGTAAGATTGCAGGTACTCCAATGGAGGTCAATCACAAATTGAGCTCACATGAAGGTGAACTCATAGAGGACATCACATCATATCAAAGTCTAGTGGGTAGTCTCAACTATGCCACATTGACAAGAGTAGATATATGTTACAGTGTGAGTGTGCTAAGTCAATTTATGCACACACCAAGGAAACCACATATGGATGCTGCCAAAAGGATTCTCAAGTATCTCAAAGGAACCATAAATGAAGGACTTTATTATCCTTATGTATCTGATTTAGGTTCATAGCTATTTTCTGATGCAGATTGGGCTGGCTCCAAAGAAGATAGAAGAAGCACTTCAGGTTATCTTACCTTTGCAGGTTCAAAGCTTATTTCATGGTCATCCAAGAAGCAACCCACAGCTGCTCTCTCTTCTACTGAAGCTGAATATAGAGGTCTTGCCATAGCTACACAAGAAGCTATGTGGATGAAGACATTATTCAAAGATCTTGGATTAGAGTTTGGAACTCCAACTATTTTTGGTGACAATATGAGTTCTATTCATTTGGCTGCTAATCCTATTTTTCATGCAAGGACTAAACATATTGAAGTTCATTATCACTATGTACGAGAGAAGGTTCTAAGCAAAGAGATTCAAATATCATATGTGTCCACTCATCAACAATGTGCAGATATTCTAACCAAAGCATTGGATGGTACAAAGCTTTGCAAATTCAAGGCTATGATTGGTTTGCAGGTAATCTTGGAAGATTGAAGACCTCAAGCATACTTGGCTTGAGGGGGAGCTGTTGGAGCAAGTCTATGACAAGCCTAAGTATTGGCTTGAGTCCCACAAAGTCATAAAAGAAGCCTTAAAATGAAGACTATGTAAAGTTCACTTGTGAACTACCTCTTGTAACTTTTGAAGAGTTTACTTAATGTAAAAGTAAGAGAATCTTAAGTGGTTGAGTCCACTTGATGAAGAATGGAAAGAGGATCCACGAATTTGTGATTTGTGGTAGGTAGAGAATCAAATCAATCATTGATTGATTGGAGAGTGATTGAGGGAAGTTAGCCTCCCAAACTCAACTATAAATAGATGGCAGTTTTAGTCGTGGTTAGAGAGACCTATGTGAAGACCTCCAAGAGCTGAGCTTTATGCCATATCAAGGTGTGATTACAAGGCACACATATGTATCATTAATTCATTGTATTGTACAAGCAATATACTTTCATTTTCATGATTATTTGAGTTCATCTTTCCATGTTCTTGTGAAGTGTACTACTCACTGCCATTACTCTCAGTTTTCTCAGTCAGCTTGTAGAGATGTTTTCTCTGAGCGTGGTGCATCATTTTCAGTGATTTAACTTGGTAAAGTTAGCTCTGTAAGTCTACTATATGCTCATAAATTTGCATGTCATTTAGATGTTGCAATCGTCAGTTATCTTCATTTGAAGTCAATAGGGTCTGTTCATCTTCACCTCTCTGTTAGGTACCTGACTTTTTCACGCATCTTGTCAGAGGTGTTTCTCAGTGGTTACTTATCGAAATTCAATGCTTTAAAGCTTGTTGGATTCAACGTACTGTCTAGTATAACCATACAAAGTTTCATAATCATTGGATTTCTAAATTTTGAGTTATGGTGATTGTTCTGCTCAGTGGTCTATTTCTGTAGCAGCCCGATAAAATCGGGATGATGTCATCACTTGTTAAAACTCATTCTCAGTGTGTGCTTTGTTATTTTTGATGAGATTACTCTTGAAAGTTAGCTCTTTAAGCTAACTAGACTTCCCCAAGAGGAATTAAGCTAATTGCTGCTGTGCTTAGAGAATTATGTAAAACACTGGACAGGTGTATGAACCAAGAATAGCAAGTCTTCACCTCTGAGCTAACTCCAACTTATCTGTTTTGATCTATCTTTTTTAGAGTGATCTTCCAAGGTACATAGGGTGTCTAATACATCCATTGGCAAGCTCAAAGGGCCCACCATCTACTCCTGGAGTTCATTTGGCTGGTGTAGATCAAGGATTTTGCAAGACCTCTTCATCTTCAAACAAATACTTATCCATCTCTTCACAATTTATTGATTTATTAATGTGTTTTGTTGTCTTCATATAGCATTTAAAGGTGCACGAGGGCATGAAAGGGTGTGTCCACTTCTGCTGTGTCTAGATATAGATGATAGGACTTATATTTTTTATATTTTTTGTAAATAAAGACTTAAATAAAGGGTGCTTTCTAGAAAAAAATAGTAAAAATACTGGTTAGGATTGTTGTAGATCCTCATTTGTGTTAATAAAAGCAAAGGCTCTCCATAAAAGAGAGAAATCGTTTTACTTTCATGCTTGCTTTTCGGAGTGACCCTCATTGTAACCACTATTTTTGACATAATGGAAAATCATATATATACATGCACAATGTGGACCTATCAAAACATAGTGCATGTGGAGAAATTGCAATGAATCTTGTGTAATGTCTCATTTATTCACTTATCTATTTTATGTGTGTTTTTAGTACTCTACTCTGTGTGCACATCAATTGAGATCATTGCAACAATCATGGTCTACAAATGCCAAAAAAGCTATGAAGAAGTTCATCGGTGTCAGTAAAATCCTTTAAAGGACATACAAAGGTTGATAATTTCAAGATCATTGAACAATGATGATTTGGATATTAGCTTACCTTCCCAGAGGATTACTGACTGCAAATCCACAGGGCGTATTAGGCCCAAACCATTTGTCCTTTTTGATCTACTGATAGACTTGTATATTGGTGTATGGATTGCCCCTACACATTCCCTCTCGGCTTCCAAAACTTGTTTTATATGTTATTATTTGACCTACTAATGTTCCTATAAATGACGTGACGTACTTGGAGTACTCATGTTTCTATCGAAGAAACGACCTAGAAAGTGGTGAGAAAAAGAACTTGAAGTAAACTCAATTGAAAATTTTGAAAGGTTTTTAGAGATATACGTTTTCAAGATTTTTAACTAAAAAAAACACGAAACTATCATCAAAAGACAAGAAAAGGAAAGCTTCAAATATAATAGAAGAAAGTAAAAAAAGAAAAAAGCACAAAATAATAGGGTTCATATAGAAAGAAGAAGGAAGGTAGCATATCAATCACAATGTGGTTTTATGCCTTCAGATTGTTGGTATCCTTGACTTTAACTTGGTGTGGGTTCTTTGAATCTTTGATACTCTTGTGTAGACTAGGGTGGGTTTTCTTAACCTTTGTTTGTTGTCTTTTCAAGTGCCTAGTTTTTGTGGTCTCTTTTCAAGGATAAGATAAGTTAAGGGTCTGGGTGGAGAAGGGTGTTCCTTTTTGGATGGGGTTAGGGAAGGGGTTGTCCCCTCTTTGGTGGTTAGTAAATTAGATCTCACGTTAAATGAGAAGGCCTCATGTGCTTCTCTAGCACGTGTTGGAGTTATTCCGCTTGTTATCACTCTACCTATGAAGCATGTTTGCACCAATCACAAAGATCGTAAGACAATATGCGTTATTGGATAGATGTTTCAAGCTAAGTCACCTCGTGAATCCCTTCAATGATGGTTTTATAAGGAATGGTTTCCACGTGGATTGATTGTTTGAAAGTGCCAATTTTTGTTGGAAAACTATGTTCTTGTGGTTTTTAAAAGTGAAAAAATGGCCTTCAGAACCTTGTAGCTTAACGTATGGTATGCTTGGGGTAGAACCTTATCCTCTTGAAATGGTTATGTTAATGTCCTCCGAGTAATTCAAAACCAATGTGATCTCAATAGCGGGTGGAACTCCCTAAGATCCCGTACTTCTCTTATCGATTTATTAAGGAGATGTTTTAGCCAATTAGCTGACCAGTAGCCTCTAAGAAGATATCAGTGGTCTCATCTTTCATATATTAACTCAATACCTTTCTCAAATTTGTGTTCACTGGATCTAAACTTGGATCTACCATTCAAAATCAACATACACATGGATGAACAAAACCCTCTCGAATAGAAAATAATAATAGAACAACAAACTCCTAATGATCGCTTTCATTATAGGGCACAAAGGCCAAAGCATCAAGGAATGGCCATTAAGACAAGGAACAGAAAAAGATCAAGGGAAGGAAAAAGTTATGATTAACAAAGTGGCTTTGACCTAGAGGGTTCAAGTGTGTGGATTTGAAGAAATATCATTCGATATTAGAGAATATAAAAGAAATGAAACACGAGAGACTTAACGATGGGTCCTCTATTGAGGTACAGTGTATAAGAAATGGAACCTTAAAAGTTCATTTACGGATGCATCCCTCTTTCTCAATTTTCCATACGAATATCTTCAATACTGTGGGAAATTTGGAAAATCTCTTAGACTACAGAGGTAAAATAAATCAACAATTGTGTGACGATGAGACCCAAAAGATTTTTTCCAAGAGAAAAGAAAATAATGAAGAAGGGCTCTACAAATAATATACACCTCAAAACAAAAAGCTTGATTATTGGATCTATGTTTCCTAATCAGGTCTTTTCATTCTTTGCAGCAGTTCTTTTCTAGAAAGGGAAACACCCAGCCAAGCTCCCTTGGAAGAACCCCCTCAAATGATAATAGTGTGCCACAAGCCCCTATCTTCAAGATGAAGAGATCTAGATAAAATAAAAAACAAAGCCATAGGTCTTTTAATAACAAAAACCTCATCCTTCATAAATAATCTTTGTTTTGTATAATCTTAGGGGCTCTCACAATCTTGAAGAACGGCTCTACTTGGTCAATGGCTTTGAGATAAAGGATTCAAACCAAAATTCATTTCTCGCTAACAAAACAAAGTGGATGGTGTTAAACTTTAAAAGGGACTAAAGTGGAATTCGGCATCTCACATGCAATTAACCACTCAATACCTACATGGGAGTGATGGCATGACTATAGGCTTGAAGTTGGTTTGGCATGTTGTTTTCATAGAGACCTTGGTGGATTGGAGCTATATTACATTTCCCCATCATTTAAAGGCCCTCTCTAATTCACCATTGGGTGATTATATGCACTTAATGTAGACATGGAAAGAGTGGCTACATGGCATGTTTTGCACTCCCTCCATTGGAGGTCATTCTATGAGGGCATTTAATATGGTCAAAGCTCATTCGAATTGATGGGACCAAAGGAGGGAGTCATTGAAGGTCTTAAGAAAGGGAGTTAGGACTAAGTTAAGCTCCATCATGACCTAGTGGAAGTCAACAAATTTCATGGCTTCTCTTAGTCAAACCTCAACTGAACGACTAATTTGCAAACACCAAACTTAAAAAAATCTATATGACACAAAATATCATTGATATAATAGGTCCCCCATCCTTCTCTCAATGTGTGGGTTAAGTTTTGTCTGATCACTATCGGGTGGTCCTAACCTTGAGGCCACGAGAAAAAAATAGGAAAGCTCATTGGTTGCCTGTTGATCCTTCCACGCTCTCCCTCGTTGATGATGATCGAGGTATTCGACACCAATGCATTTTTGGACAAGTGTTGATGATCAAGAAAAGGAACACATCCACGAATCTCACATGAGAATCGACAAAACCACTCATGATGTGGAGTAATATGAGACGTTGCGAATGCATCAAGAAACCAAGCCATGTGTGTGCTCTCCAATGAACAAGGGGAATCCTAAGATGATCCACAGGACAAAGTGATATCAATATCAATAGCATTATCATCTGCCATAGACTCTCTTGAAATCTCTACCTGACATGCATCATGTGAATATCTATGACATCATCGTCCCATCTCTTTGAAGCAACCTCATTCAATATGGACCTTATGACCACAATATGAACATCGAAGTTGTTGATGTGATCTATGTCTCACATGAGTCAATGGACTCACATACATATCATGTAGTCTCTACCGTACGGCACTACTTGTCTCCTCATACATAATAAACTCATATATACAATGCACAAGCTGCAATCTGATAGTGGAGATGCCTATGCATCCATCCACACATGCTCGGGCATGTACGAGGTCTTCGTGCATCTCTATGCACATACATGTGTAACCCGGCATGAACGAATGTATGCCACATCTAAGCTTGCCATCTCAGAAAGTCAGTGCCATCAAACCAAGAACACACCATGCTGCCAATCCAAGAGACTAGCAATGTAACAAGAAACTAGAAATAATAATCTATCCTTTATTGGATCACATTTGCATATCCATATGCATAACTCACATCATAAATATCTCACTAGGGAAGAAACCATGTGGACCACCTGTCACATAACTATGCATCTAACATGCACATAAAACCATGAGCATAAGCCTCCTCACTAAGTCTCCAAACTCACTAGGTAGATGTAAAAGAATCGTGGAAAAAATTCAACAAAATATCCCTAAAAAATGTAGCAATTATAAAAAGATACCCAGTAATAAAAGAATAATGAGTAACCTATCACCACGTGTCACTGTTCCAACCAAAGATAATGGAAAATGCATATGCCAAAAACTGATGGCAATACACACCAATACAATTACGATACATCTCCCACTCAAGAATGAATCCTTCAAGATGGCCTAATCTATCAGAAATAAATAGTGACAAAGTCCAAATGAATGGAGATAAGCAATGATCCAAAGTTATTGTACAAGCCTCAAGATCCACTAGAGTTGTCTTCTAGCATAAAATCTATCAAAATTTTGGTAGCATCTCCTCCGTAAAATGGACTCTAAACCAAATAAACCATGTCAAAACCACCATCCACATATGCCAAAAATCACACTGACAAAAATATATCAACTCGATGCTCATATAATAGAATAGGGAATCAAGGTGACAAACAGATATGCAACTAGGGCTTCAATTTGGATCATGTATCTGCAAAGAAAAACAAGGATACAATTACCAACCAAGATCCAAAATCAAATCTCATAAAATTATGTTCAATCGGCAAGTAAACCCATAACCAAGTGGCATAAGCATGATATAGAACACATTGCCAGTATACATCCACTGATAATATGATGATCAAACTCATGATGACATAAACTTCAAAAATGTTATATCAAAATGTCATCTCACATGCCAAAAACATGACAAAATCATGCTTTACTCTCATAGGGAGGAGCTACCAAAGTGATCCTACATGAATAATGCTTTGAAGCTCTAAAACTAAGAGCTTACATACCAAAAAATATCTCTCGAAGAAGTTCCACAACAAAATGAACCTCCAAAAGCAATAAGGGTTCCTTTGGTGAAAATATGCTACTCTCTGTTTTTTTATTTTAGAGATCATAACCTCTGAATTTGGACTTTTCCTATTAGCAAACTTCAAGAATGCTTTCTTGACTGTGTAACAATATAAAGAACACCTCAATCGGAGGTTTGCAACCCAAGATGTACACAAAACATGCATTTGATGTCATTTTCACCTTCACCTGTAGTACTATTGCTCTATATTCTACATTTTTGGAAACCTACCACTCAAAATTTAGACATGTGTTCTCCTAGATAGTTTTACTTTCAAGCTACACACAACAAGTTGAATCCATTGGATCTGACTTCTGAAACTCAAGTAACGTCCCAAAAACCATCTTGTTGTCCAAGTGATTGTAGATTCGTCGTCTATAATAGTTTGCGTGTTTTACTTTTTGTACAATAGTGCATGCATGTATATATAAACTTACCTCGATTCGAGGCTATGTATGTTTATACTTGTTTTGCTCTAGATTCCTTTCAAACTCTTCAAATAAAATAGAAGCATCTAAAGAAATGCTTGAGAACATGGATGAAGAACTTGGAAAAAATAAGAAACACATAAAGAAACTGAGAAAATAGAAAAGAGATTCTGTGATTTGAAGAAAAGGCCACTTTCATTTTAAACAAATAATATAATATTTATTAAGGGCAATCGTTACTAATTTAACTTGTTTGTAGAAAAAGATCATAAAATTTCTCCATGATATGTAGGTCTAACTAAAGTTTTGAAAAAGATTTGGATATCTTATTTAATTGTTGGAATTTCCTAAACATTTAAATGTGCATCCTATATTTCATGATATATTACTTAATAGATATGTACCTAATGTTGCCCATGATTTGGAGGACATAAGCTGAAAGATGATGTCTCTTTTGAGTTTTGACTTGTATAGTGTAAGAAGGGACAGAAAGATTACTTTAGAATTTTATCTATAGTAGAGATTTCGGTAAAGTGCAATACATATCCAGTTGAAGATTCCATTTAGGTGTACTTAGAAGTTTTTTTGGAAAATTATCCTTCCTTCCGAGTGTTAACACATAGTTCTCAAAACGGGGTGAGGTGGCGGGTGGAAATTGCAATAGGCCTATCGATAGTGAAATAATTTAGTTGGAACTTTGTGCTAAAAATTATGTGGATAATTTTTAGAATGGACACTTAAGCCATTTTATGCATATAGTCAAAACGTAGGGATGATAGTTTTTATATTATCTCTCTAGATCTTGTTTGCATCATGTTTTGTATGTAAAAATTTGAACATAAAGGTGCAAGAATGAGGAGTAATTATGTATGAGAAGAATATAGAGCAGACATAAGAGAATAAAAGTTTCTATCTCAAATATTTATGAATCATGTTTTAAAAACCTCGTTTCAAGCTCTAGAATTAGTCCACAAAAGCTTAATGCCTTGATTTTATTATATCTCTAGAGTTTCTAAACTCGCTGGAAATAAAATTGATATTTGGAGGCCAATCTAGACCTACGACATCTCTAATATTATTATTGACATTGAAGAGCTGGAAATTTTTTCTTTTCACAAGCATTTTGGAATTTTCCATTATTTTTGAAGTATAGTGCCCAAAAAAAGTATGTATTTTTCCAACCTAAAAAGAAAAGTGGGCTTCTCTTTACTATTTGAACGCATGGTTTTGATGCATACATGTTCTCATATTTTGGATGCCCATGAATATGTACTTTTGTGCTTTTCCTTTTACTTTTGATTGGTGCTACAAAGAGAGAGTCTGACCAATAAAGTGCATGCTTTTTACAAACGTTTTGCGTGCAACAAGGAGAGGTGCAACTTTTTATAAATTTGTTAGATCTCCCGCTTCCTTGGGATGGATAAACATTTCTTTTTTCAAAGAGATTGCTTCATTGTGAAAGAAGAGGCTGAAAAACAAACAACTAGCTTGTCATTGTGTTTGATAGTGTGATTATGAGTGAGAGTGAGATTGCGAGTATGAGTGTTAATGAAATGGAGATAGCTCGGAAGTGGTTTGAAGGGCTAAGCTTCTTAAAGAAGCTGTTTTGCAAGATCCGTTGTCTATTTTTATAATCTATAATATCGGAGCCTTTCTTTCCTAACACCACATCTCGTCTTCTTTCCCTGTAAGATTTTCCAGGGAGTGGGGACGTTTTGTTTCTCCGTCTTTTACTATTCTTCAGTGATTGCAAGCTTGGGAGTGGGGAAAGCTTGGGAGTGGGGAAGTTTTGTTTCTCCGTCTTTTACTATTCTTGAGGACTACAATCCGTGTGCTAAAATATATGCAGCTATGCATTCGGAACATGTGTAGGGTTTTCGTCTCTTTATAATAAAATATCCTCAATCTATGCATACGTACATTCAAAACATAAATAAGATTTTTCTCTCTATATAATATAATCTCATCATTCAGGTGATTATATACATACCATACGAGAAGAAACTCATTTCCAATAATATAAATAAACTAAGAATCTCATGGGCAACAATATAAATAAACGATATGTTTTGCGCAGAAATATAAAAAATCTACGATGCTTAAAGATAGAGACACTTGTGGAAACAAATGGAGAAAAAATGTTCTGACGAAACATACTGACATATATATGTACTTTACATGCAAATTATTCTCTTGGCAGCTTGATGGTTTGTGTTGTTTGTATAACAAAGTACTACATACATGTTGCTCTTGACAAGTACTTGTTTTCTATTGTCGGTAGTATAAAAAACTATCTAGATGATTGCCTGATGACCTTTAAAGAAATATGTACAAAAGAGCGTATGAATGACGAAGCTTATTTAGAAAAAAATAGAAGAGAACGAGAATGAGAAGATGCGTTTACTTCCCTAACGAAGGAAGTACATATATATATAGCCACAACTTGCAGTACACACACACACACACACATATATATATATATATATATATATATATATATATATATATATATATATATATATATATATATATATATATATATATATATATATGTGTTATAGCTATATGTATGTACTTCTCATTCTCTTCTATGTTATTCTAAAACAGCAACTGATTCTCTCTCTCTCTCTCTCTCTCTATATATATATATATATATATATATATATATATATATATATATAGAGAGAGAGAGAGAGATAGAGAGAGAATATTATTTTATTTGTGGAAACAAAAAGCTTTCATAAAGAGCGGGATTTTTTAAAGCTTTCATAAAATATAGATAGCTATTTTCCTTTTTCAATATCTTGCGATGTGGATGATCATGTACGGTATTCAATCTGTGATGTGAAAATTCCTTACCGCTTTCAAGTATTATAAATAGATTCTCTATAAAATATCAACCATATTTACAAAATATATCTGTAGATTTGGGTCATACCAACAATAGCCGTACCGACAATCATCCATGGTGCTGGTATGATCATTGAAATATGCTTAGAAAAATAAAAACAAAAACCAATTTTAAAATTGGCTCGTGAATAGTGATCCATATAGGCATTAGTATGATCCTTGGTATAGGAACCGGAAGTGCAAAGACACATACGGATACTTATTCTGATGACTATATTGACGATTATACCGGAACCTATTTTGATGTCATCTTTTATAAACTAAAAGCAAAATCCCCTCTTTTTAATCCAAAATTTGACTCGTTTGTTTTTTCACTCAAATATGTGCGCATATCTCCCCTCCATCTCACCTGCACTCTACTGCCTCCCCTCCCCCCTTTTGTTCTTGCCTCTTTTGTAAACCGGATCTTGTACGCACATGTACAAAAAGATAATACAATAAAGAAATCTTACAACTACACACACAGAATAGAGAGAGAGAGACAATATTCAACACAAGATGGAGTATAATCTCCTCCCACACACTCTGATGGAGGAGTCTTTTAGAGATCGTGTATTTATAGGTATTTTCATTGAGTCCTAAACAGAAGATACATCAGGGTGGATTTTTGAAAAGCATGCCTTCATGAAAAATCCTCTTTATTTTCAAAATGCAACTCTCTAAGAGATCTAATATTTTTGCAAACATATATAAAATACTATCTTTTAAATATTTTAAAAAATATCTAAGTAAATGAATGCGCCTTCAAGCCCTCATGATTCTTCACCTGGTAAATCAAAACACAATCACATTAAAAGCATCAAGTTTAAATCCATTTAACATTTAATTATTCTGATGCCCAAACATAATGAAAAATACCAAAGTCAAAGATCTTACAATCCATACCAAGAATTTTCTCTATCTCATAATTTCTTCATCAATTCCTCTTATAATAATTAGATAATCAACATAAATGCAGCGATAAATGGATTGATTTCACACACACATAAATTGTTTGGAAAAAAAAATGTACAAAAGTGGCTTCATATCCTTATACGTGTAACTAACTTACAAATCAACGATTTCATTTGCTACGTGCCTGCTTCTAACCATATGGTGCTTTCGCTAAATTGCATGTACAATTTAGTTAGCTTGCATCTATTAAGCGTTATGGTTTCTTCTTTTAAGTAGCTCTTGTAATTAATTCAGAATGCATTTTTAACATCCAATTGAAACATTTTAAACAATTAATTGCTACGAAACTTAGTAGTATGAATGGTAGGCATCTTTACAATCGGATTGAAAGTTTCTTCATAAGAAATTCCATATTTTTAATCTTAAATGTTTGCACTAATCTTGCATTGTACCTAGAAATAGAACTATTATTGTTTTTTAGTATGAAATCATGACTTATTTTTTATTACCTTTGTCTTGCCATGTCCTAGTACAAGGTACCTAGTCCTTCCAAAAGAAAACCCAAATTTATCTACATAAGAAGGGATACCAAAAAAAGGAAGAAACCAAAGGGGGCACAATGACCCTTCTCGCAGGCATAGGGAAGGTGTTTATGCACTATGAAATACTCCATGCTTGAGTCAAAGAGCTTGATGAAGTTTCGATCATCTTCGCGGGGGATTCATTTTCCTTTGTTCTTGCCTTTGGGCTACCTGGTCTGGTATTCACGGAATGTATGTATGTCTTTCTCCATTTAATTTAGTCGAATTCTCATTTTTTTTTTCATCTTCAAAACCTGTGGATTCCTAATCTTCAATAACTTTTGAGGTAAATGTTTAATGTCAGACATAATAAGATTCAATTTATCTTTGAGTGAGATTCCTTGCTCTAGAAACCCTCACAATCTGATATTCACGGCTTCTCGAAAGAGACTTAGAAATCATAAAAATATCCTCTTCATGTATGTCATAACTTGATTCAAAAAGGTTCTCTTTGCCTTTTTTTCTTTCTCATTGGAGTTTTTTCATCTAAATCATTATTCTCTTATGAAATTAGTCTTTTAGAATCATGCAATGTATATTCGATATCTCTTAGCATTTATTCTTGGAACTACAGAACATGATCTGTATACTAACACAATAGCTCATAAAAACATAAATCTCTATTAATTAGCATTTTCTCTCCTACTAGAGTATAACACTTATAAACTTTTTAATTTTCTACATAACCCAAAAAGTACATGTTTCCAATTATTATCTACCTTAGTTGTCAATATATAAGGAGTGTTTGGAAAACATACGGATCCAAACACACACAAGTAATAAATAACTATTTTTAAATTTACCAAACCTCAAATGGATTACATTATGCATTGTAGAGATTTGCATAAGATTCCTCGAGTTCACCATTTTATTCAATACTGAAACCCAAAACCTGAAAGGAAAATGCTTTTTTCTATATCATTGATCTAGCTATTTTCGCAATACGTTTTTTGCTTTTCATGGGGTACTCTATTTCGGTGAGTACATTTGCAAATGATTTCTTAGTTCTATCTTCATCGAAAAGATAACGATTAAAAACCTTAGAAAGATACTCTGAACCATTGATTTAAATTTTGAGAAATAATCAAATGCATCATTATATGTTCTAGATAACATAAAAAGGTCATTCGAATAAATTCATCGAAAAAATTAACATAATACTTTTTGCCTTTGTACAACCCAACCATCATCGATAACAGATTACGTTCTTTCTTAGCATTTCTACAAACATCACATAAGTCTTACAATTTTTTAAAATCTAGTTGGAAGAAGAAAGGAGACGGGGACATCCAGCGGGCATAGTTAGGGCTACGCTCAACTTGACTGTTGACCTCATGCAAGCGTACTGGTTTTCATTGATCACATTTTCGTTTGGCTAGTCTTGCTCTCTCTCTCTCGGGGCCCGAGAGAGGTATTCTCCATGCTCTTCCCCTGTGGGGGGAGGGGATCTTGGGTCGATGGCTTTTGGTGGTCTACTGCATGATTGTGAAGGTTGACATTTCACTTCATAAGTACCAAACATGCCTATTCTTTCTCCTGAGGAGAGGATTCCTACTAATGGCCAATATCCTTCTAGTTTTCACCCCCTCGCAAGCCCGAATGAGGAATACAATTGTGGTGGAGCCCACTCTAGGGTGAGGGGCAATGAAATTGTTGACTCAATAGTTTTTAACATGGGCTTCATCCCCTAGTTAAGTTTTCATTCTCATGTTGTGCTATCACAAATTGAGCATGGTAAAATGTTTGTGGACATTCTTCTATCTGGGAGTTCTCAGGCGATTGCTTCTGGTTTCCCTATGCCATCTATAGAGGTCGACAAAGGTAAATATCCTCTGCATTTCACTCCTGAATGTTTATTCAAGGAAATGAACAATAGTGTTGGATGTCAAGAGGATGCGATTTTAGTCATAGACAAAGGTTCATTTTCTCATTGGCAAAACCAGTTGTCTGAGTGGGTCATTATTGCCCTTTGTCATAGACCCCGACCTCGGATGGATTAAATCAAATTGGGAATATAGAGCCTTAACAATTAGAGAGATTCAATATTTGCCCAATGGATATTTTTTGTTCTTCTTTGATGATTCGATCAATGCACTTAGATTCATTACAGAGCGACAATGGATTATAAGAAATATGTTAGTTTCTTTCAAGTGGTTTACAGGATTCAATCCTTGTGGTCCTAAACCCTCCCGTGTTCCTGTTTGGATAGAATTTCCAAACTTCCCTGTCAAATTTTATCCCTGGATTGAAGGATTATGCTCTCTCATAGGTAAGATGCTAGTTCAGTGGCAAAGGGGCTCCATTAATCCCACATGGGATCCACATGTGCTTGTCGAAATCGATATTAATAAACCGCTCAAAGTTTCTCTAAAAATCAATGACTCTAACGGACGACTATTGCATGAGCAAAAAGTTCTCTACAAAAAATTGTTGAATGCCTCTTTTAAATGCAATATGTTAGGTCATTGGGTTAGATATTGTCCCTTACTGAAAGATGAGAGTATTAATATGGATGCTAAAAAAAGTCGATGATTAACCCATCCACAAAGGCCTTTCGGCTCTTGCTATCAAAAAGCCTCAGACCATGCAAGCAAAAAAAAAAGGGATAAAATGTGGTTTAATACTTTTGATGCGTTATTGGAAGAAGTTTCTAATCCACTTTCTGTGACAGATAAAAGATTTAAAGCTCTTGATGCTGTTCCTTCTAGAGCCATGAGCTCAAGTGAGTCTACTGATTGGGTTGGCATGAAGGATGATGTCCCTACAACTAAGGCCCTCAAGGATTTAGAAATAGGTTGGATGGTTGTTCGAAACAAGAGAGAACTGCCAATGATTTCTGCTACTAATTCTAAAGTTCCTGCTAATGGCTCTCGATTGGAGACTAATAATCTTTTGACATCGAAGGACTGGAGGTTCATTGACGAACTTGCAAAGATTGATGATGCGGAAATCAGTGGGCTCGAATGCCATGGTAATGATGTTCATGATCTAAACCTTAGCCAGAAAGAGAACTAGGCACCGTCAGGGCAAAAAATCTCTAGAACAAAGAGGAAAGATAGTCTATTGAAATCCAAAAGGAAGGATATTTTGAAAAACTCATTGTCTTTGAATAAGCTCACTCAAAACATTAAGAAATAATTGTGTATTCGGTGAATGGTTTGTTTTCCTTCTTTTTTACCATGAATAGTCTAAGAATCATCTCTCTTAACATTAAAGGCATCAGTGATCCAACTAAAGCAAAGTGCATAAACAAGTGGATGTTTGACCTGTCTTTGATGCCTCACATTATTTGCATTCAATGGTAGAAGCTGTTGGAGCTAAGTTGAATTCTCATTTAATTTTTTCTAACAAGCATTCTTGGTCGTACACTGATCATCCTCAAGGAAAGGGGGGATCTGCTATTGCGGTAGCCAATGCAATTAGTTATTTTGTTAAACATAAAATCTAGAGCGCTTCTCATCTATGGGCTAGTGTTACCCTGTGCAAGCCTTTTAACTGTAGTGTGATCAGTCTCTTTGCTTCCAAATGTCCCTATCAGAGAACCCTATAATGCGAAGAGCTCTCCCATCGACTTGACGGTGCTCACATAAACCTTGATCTATCCCATCAATTCTTGGACATGAAAGTTGAGCTTGACTAGTCTTTGTGTAATTCTTATCACCTCCCCATTAGACTGTTCGTTAGGCATAACTATTGTAATGCTAGATCGGGTTGGCTGCATTTGGACCCATCTTTCCTCAATGTCCCCTCTGTGATAGAAAAGTTCAAAAACATCATCTCTTATTGCTCAATAAATTTGCTAACCTTGGTGTGTCTTGGGCCAAAGCCATCAGAGAAATCCAAGTTCTCTTAACACACTATAAGTCTCTCAAGAGAGTTGCTAGAGCTTAGAGAAGAAGTGACATTGTTAAGGAGATAGACCTACTCGGTACCTCCTAAAGCGCTGATAAAATGGGTTTGATTTTATCGCTTCAAGAGAGATTGAAGTATGAAGAGTTCATTGAAGCTACGAGCATTCTTTTCACTTCAAGAGAGTTTTGGGCAAGGAATCTTGACAAGCCTAACAACAATATGTTTGCTTTGTTCAAAAAGAAGAATAATAAAGATTTTATTCCATTGCTTATGAAAAATTCTGTTGGTTTTCCTATCAATGATGAGGAGAACTGGCAGGAGGCTACTCACTTCTTTACTGATGTTTTCTCTAGTTCTCCCAAGCGGGGGGACGACATCCGCGGAGCTAGGGACTGCATCACTCTTAAAAGGAAAAAATGGTTCCTCCTGGCATGGCTTCCATGCTAGACCTACCCGTCACTACGAGCGAGATTAAAGAAACCATAGGTAAATTGAAACATTGCAAGACTCATGGCCTTGATGGTATTACTAATGAGTTTTTGATTGCTCTGAAAGATTTCCTCACTCCCTTTATTCTCTCGATTTGGAATGAATGTGTTAGTAGAGACTCTCTTCCTATTGAAATCAACACTAGAGTGATAAAGTTGATCCATAATAAAAGAACCAAAAGAGGATTTGAATAGCTGGAGGCCTATGACTTGTCTTACCACTATCTATAAGATATTTGCATCTTCCCTTGCTAGGAGACTTAGCCCTCTTATGAAAGACATCATCTTCCCTGAGCAGAAAGGCTTCATCAAAGGTAGCTTTATTCTCAATGCTATTATTTCTCAGTGGGAAGGCATTGAGTACATCAATGAGTTCAACAAACCCTTTTATTTCTTGAAAATTGACTTTGAAAAGGATTATGATAGGATAAAATGGGACTTTGTTCTCCAATCTATACACGACATAGGAGCTGGGAAAAAGGATCATAAAAGCTATCAATACTCTATTTGCAAATGCCCACTCAAGGCTGGCTATAAATGGGAATATCTCTCCTCATTTCAAACTTAAAAGGTCTATTAGACAAGGTTTCCCTTTAGCCCCCCTCCTCATTGCCATAGCTAGAGGTGCCCTTGGGTGACTGATTAAAGATGCTATTTAGAGAAAGAAAGTTGAAGGTATTTCTATGCCGTGTAGTGATAAGTAGCTTTGTCTCTAAACCTTTTCTCATGATATTAATATCCTAATTAAATCTCATGAAAACTATGCCAATAGTACCTTAGAGTGCCTTACACCTTCTCTATTGCTAGTGGATCAAACATTAATCACAAAAAGATGGCTTTTAAGTCTTCCTCTAATCATATGCCTGCTTGCATTGAGAATATTGGTTGTGAAGTCATTAAAGATGGGGAAGTGTTTAGACTTCTTGGAATTCCTATGGGTTTTCAAGTCAGCAGTCATCAAAGATGGGAATGTGTTTAAGATAAATTTAGGAAAAATTTGTTCTTGTGGTATAGTTGTCAATCTTCTCCTTCTCATTTTTCTTAAACATTATATTCTCCAAAACCTCATTTATGTTATGCCTTATTGGGTTCCTAATAAAAAGCAATTTAACCATGTTATTCATCTTTCCAAGAGGTTCTTGTGGGAAGGAAGCTTAGTTCACAACAAGATTCCTAAAGTTGCTTGGAAAATTTATTGTTTGCCTAAAAGCAAAGGGATTCTTGGTATATTTTGTGCCCTTAAGATGTGTGCTGTTCTTGTTGCCAAATGGATTGTTCGGTCTCTTAATTCTGATTATTTTTGGGCCATTCTTATAAAAAGGAACGTTCACATTTTCGCTCTTGCAGATTACAAAGTTTGGAAAAACCACTCTTTGTGGGACACTGGTTTCTCCCCACACTTTCTCCCCTGAGGGATCTTCTCTTTGCTGCAGAATGTGGCAACTTGGATGGATGTTAAAATGTCGTGTTGTCCCAACAATAAATTTTCTCTTCATTTTGACTTTTACCTGGAGGAGAACATTTGGACACGATGGCTTTCTCTATGGAATAATGGCACTCTTGGGATTAGAGAGCATAAATGTCTCAAAATGGAGTTCAACACCTGGAAGTATCTCACTTTAAATGGTGAGATAAGGTATGAAGCACAAATTTCAAATAATCACTGCTCCTCTGGTTGTTTGCAGGTTCTCCTAAATCATAGAAGCATGCTGGCTAGGAGAGTTGAGATCAATGTCCAGAAGAAACCAGTCAAGCTAGCTAATGTTGCTCAAGGAATTTTGAAGAAGTTCAAGAGCAAGAGAGGAAGAATCAATATGATCCTAACCTATCTTAACAAAATGTGGAAAGTGAAGTAGAATGCTCATGAATGGACTCATAGATTTTTGTGTATCTGCCACCTTCTAGAGAATATTTAGCACTCTTACCTTCTCTGGCTTATATCGCACAATGCAGTTTGGTGTGGAGCTAAGGACAAGAAGTTTAACATTAATAAGCGTTTATGTATTTTTTGTGGTAGTGTGGAAGATCTCCCCCACCTATTAGTCAATTGCAGGCATGCCCAATCTTTTTGGAGGTTCCCCTTGCCTTTTGTCCAAAAGCACAACATCCACCTTGGCTACGAAGAGGTGGTGCTAGGGGTCTGCAAGAAATTTGATGTTGTTTTATGGAACCTGTGAAGAGCTAATATATTATGGAGTATTTGGAAAAGCAAGAATGTGGTTGTCTTCAATAACAAGAAGCCCACTCATGCTATACTTTACTCGCTGCACACAATTCTGAAGAGAATTGGCATTAAAGATCTTGCTCACACTGAGGATGCTCGTGATGATGAATTCTCTCTGTTCAGTCATTTGAATAGTACTAGACCCAACCAATAGAGGGATTCTTTGTTGAAGTTGTAATCTACCTCTAGGATTGAAATGGTTGATATATGTTGTTAGTTACCCTTTTGGTGCCTTTGACTTATGTTGTATGTTATCGTCCATATGGATCTATTCAAGTTACAGCCTGTTGTTTTATGCTCTGACACTGAAAAAAAAAATGTAGTGTAGAGGAAGTACTTACATAAGTAGAATATAATGGAGCAATGTAAGCTAAGAATTAAGGAAAATAAGTTCTAACAAGACAACTTCTAAAATTGACTAGTTGGTACTGTATTCTATATATATTTCTTTTCTCACTAACGAGTGACCAGTATATAGTATCTTGCGTATTTTCGTAGCTGATTAGAAATCATTTTATAAAAAGTTAGAGGTTATTCTCTAACCAGATTAGAATTAAAACTACAGTGGATATCCACACTAGCGGAGGTTCAGAATCTATCACTTTTTGTCGGATGACGTGATCCATGATGAATGTTAGGAGATACGGAACTCTATTTCGTAATGTCAAAATATAAGTGATGACAGTAGGAAACTATGATTACTCCGAATGTGTGGCAAAACCTCTCATTAGACACATTCATTTCCTACATATATAAAACCAAATGTAGTTATTGAACACATATATGACAGGGTCAATATATCTGGTGTAATCAAATACAACGAAAAAAAAAACCCTAGTTTTTTTTTCTAATGACAAGTTCGAATGTAGTCACTTCCAAGAAGGGGCATATCTAATTATGCGATCAAAATTTTTTTAGTCGCGGATGTCTAAGCAAGTAGTTGTTCTATATGAGCGACAAAGGCTCACGTGAAGCTCTCTAAACACTGAAATATTCTTTCTTAATGAATTGTGCAAGAAAGAACTGAATTTATAAACGAAGAACTTGGCTCCATGAGGATGGTTTTAATCTCCTTCTAAGTATCAATTTATAGTGATCGTTTATATATCTTCACTTAAGGTTCTATTTATTCTAGTCTAGTATTATCTTTTCTGTGTTCAAGAGTTCACAAATGATTTCATCTCATCTTCGTTGTAAAACTTTTATAGATTTCTGATAAAAACATGAATTTAAGTTTATATATGCGATAAGCTCGTTGGAGGATTTTCTTGGAACACTCAGTCTACTCAAATTTCACTCTCGGCACTTCACAAACTTAGTGGCAACAAACAAAGTATCCGTGAGGACAGACCTAATATAGTTGAGATAAAGTACACGAGGGGCTGACTTCAAACACTACTCGACCTGATTAGCAGCTAATATACTAAAGACATGTTTCATAATCTATAGACATAGTTTTATCAAAAGATTCAGCAAACAGTCTTTCAGATATTTCGAAGGAGTAAAGGATCTGTTAGGTGCAACAGTTTACGTTTATTCACTACGACTTCAACTCGCTTCGATATCGTGAAACTAGAAGCGTTCATTTGGTCCTTAGCTAGTATACTTAGTTCCGTTTCGTGATTCTATAGATTTATAACGGAAAATGTTATTGTTTTTTTCTGTGCTCTTCAGAATTCTCCTTACGCTTCATCGTAAAGAAGATGACGACGAAGTACAGCAGCCTCACGTGATGTGCGCGTCGTCTCTACCCATCAGAAAACTTTCCTTCAGATTGATTCAGTACTTGACCGACTTCCAAATCAAGAGCCATCTTACTGATACGAAGTGCTGTAGAAACGTGACTTAAGGAAGGGGATGCTTCTGTCGGACATTTTTGCAGTAACCTTCACCTTCATGGCGTACTTCCTTCATGGCGACAACTTCTTCGACGACATTCGCCAGCAGTAGACTCGTCACTCTGTAAGTCGTCGGTCATGGAGGTTTGCTGATTGACACTCAGGTGTCCATCGCGATTGACGGCACCTTGGTGTCGATCGGTGCTCTGTCAATCGTCAATCACGAGAAGTTGAGTCAGTCGTCCGTGGTTCGTGGAGTTTGGCGATTGACATACGTGTCCCCAGCCGTCTCGGTTCTGGGTGTGGTGGTCTCTCCATCATGTCCTCCAAGGTGCTCTCTGTCCGTTGCGCTCCGGAGCCCATCATCGTCGCTTCAGTTGTGAGTCCATCGTGAGTTCCATGTCCATCATCGGTTCGCTCTAAGTCGTCCTGTTCAGTTTCTGGGACGTGCTTAGTTTCCCTGGTTCCCTTTGTTCTCGCCGCTCAAAGTGGAGTCCCTCTTAGTTTTTTCCTTTTAGTCCGCCAGGTAGAATTAAGTTATGCTCCATTCTAGCGGTTGTCGTCGAGTTTCGAGATTTAAACGCAAAATGGTTTAAAGGATAGAAAGAGATTTTGCTTTAAAGAAGTAAAGCGAGCAGACTCCTCAGCAAAACGATATGAATGCCTTTGTGCATAACGATATAAACAGCATTGAGGTGTTTTGGTGGTGCCTCCACACCTTTTGTGTGGCATCAGGCTCAAAAATCAACCATGCTAAAACTGCTTTTAGAGCAATCAGCGGACCTACTCCCCAATTGTTGGTGGATCAGGGGTGTCAAGTTATCCCTAGCGGTCAAGTCTTTCGTCTCCTTGGCATTCCGATGGGTTTCGGCATCTCAATGGACCAACGCTGGAACTGGGTACTATCCAAGCTGGATAGGAAGCTGAATCAGTGGAAAGGTATGCAAGTCAACCTGGCAGGACGTGCTATGGTTGTTAACACATTTATGTTGTCTACAATTATTTACTTTATCTCGTGTTGGAGACCTAAGGAGAAAGACTTGGCCAAAGTGGAAAGAATCTGCAGGAACTTCCTTTGGACTGGGGACCCCAACAGAAGGGGGATTCCCAAAATCAAATGGGAAACTTGCACTAGCCCTAAAGACTCAGGGGGCTTGGGAATTTTGGATATTGTTGGGTTGGCCGACAAGCTGGCGGCAAAATGGCTTGTCAAGGCCTGGAGCAATAGGGAGTCCTCTTGGGCTAAATTGATCTTCAGAAACACGGAAGACCTTACCTTTGTTGGCCTCCCTGGTTGGAAGGACATAGGGATTCTCACGCTGTTGTTCTCCCCCCACCCGGTCTTCCCTAAAGGCTCTAGCCTCGTGTGTTCCTTATGGAAGAATTGGAACAAGGCCAAACAGTTCATCAGAATCAGTGATGATTGGAAGTGGGCGGCTGACATAAGGCAAAATCACTCTATTTGGTTCCCGATCAGTGGCATTCGGGGAGTGGAGTCTTGGAACCTCCAAACTGCAAGGCGGTTATGGAACAAGGGGTTCAAACAGTGGAAACAACTCTGGAAACAAGAGACCAGCCAGTGGATTAGGTTCGAAGAATTGGATCCGAGACTTAGCGTTACCTTTGAGGAATGGACTCTTCTTCAAAGCAGGTGTTTAGCCTGGGACCGCTCAACTACCCGCCTTCTCTGCAGTCAGGATCTTCCTTGCTTGGAGGGCCTCAAATGGAGCAATGGTAAGAAGCTATCCAGAATCCCGAACTTCAAAGGGGATTTGGATGTTCACCACACCCTTAACAAGAGATGGTGCCTTGCTTGGACCAAACTTGGTGGGAGCTAAAATTCATGTCCATTTGGCACCCCCTAATTGAGGTCAAAAAGTCCGTTCTCATGTGGCAGATCTTGCATAAAGGAATCTGGACCAATGCAAGGGCTAACAAAATCTGTGGTGTGCAGCCATGGTGCAAGCGTTGCCATCGGTGCATCGAAGATTTAGCTCACCTGTTCTTCGACTGCCCCAAGTCCCGTGTTATCTGGCATCACGTGTCTCGAGTATTGAGACTCACGAGTCAAATCAACTGGCAACAAGTGATGTTGGGTGAGGCGATCGGCTGCTCATCGAGGCTGTGGAATGCCATCAGAGGTGAGGCTCTCTGGAAGATTTGGAGAGAGCGTTGTGCCGTCAATTTTGGCCAAACTCCTAAGGAATGGTCGATCGAGAAATCCTTGTTTCTCCTTGGTAAAAGAATCTCCCGAGTCAAGAGATCGCCACCGTTTAGACATCACTGTATTTGTCTCCTCGAAAACAACAAGTTGAAACCCAAATGGGTCCCACATGAGGGTGATGGTAATGTTATCCGCCTCATTTGTAATACCCTGTAGCTTGCCTTACTCCTCCCCTGCATTGTGGGATTTGGGGGGTCCCATGGGCACTAGTCCCATTCACTTGTAACTTTTTCTCTTTATTATAATTAAAGTCCGGGAGATTAGGCTAAGGCCGAACTTCCTTTATTTAAAAAAAAAAAAAAGAAGTAAAGCGAGGGGGATGGACCCCAGACAACTCATGAGCGGAATGCGCGCGTGTGCTTTTTAAATCTCACTTGAAGTTTTTCTACTTCGTTTCCTCCCACCTTCTTTTGCGTTAGTGAAAAAAAATGAAAAGTGAACAAAGTGAGGTGCCATGAGAAGAAAGACCGTTGAAAGTTCCAAGTTAAAGTTTGTAACATTCTGTATGCTTTGGTGGCACACTGTGAAGGAACAGGGCAAAGGAGGCTGAAGCGTTGGCCATGCCTTTCTTCTCCACGCACCCAGCTTTGTTAGAGATTTCAAAATTTGCCTTTCTCCTTGCAGCTAATCTGTTGCCTTAGTCTTTCTTAGGTGCAACTTCTGTAGTTGCAGGGGATCTTTTTGCGCCAACTCCATTGCCCTTGGGTCAGGCTTCCCTCTCGCGTGTGCACAGCTTTGTCTATGACTTTGGCGATCCCCTCTTTTGTGAGAAGTAACCTGGCCCCTCCTCTGGGGGGGCCGGTAACCTTGCCTCTCTGTTGGAGGGGGGATCTTGTGCCGCCCTTGGGGCCTCCGAGAGTGTTGAGCCCCCCTTCCTCTCCCTTAGTAGATCCGCACTCTGTCTACTCAGAAGGAGCTCAAGAAAGTTTGCCTAGTCGGCCAAATGTTTGGCCCTAGGCTCCTGCTCGAAACCGTGCGACAGTGGCTTCACAACGAGTGGTTCCCCCACGGGCTAATTGTTTGTAAGTGTTAGTTCTTACCGGCAAGCCACATGTTGCTAGTCTTTGAAAATGAAGATATGGCATTGGAGCCCTAAGTGTCGGAACCTCGCAACTCGGTCAGACGACCCTGTGTCTATTCAGATGGTCCCTTGATTTTACTCCTGACAAATCAAAATTGCTTCGGTACCCTCTCGGGGTTGAGCTCCCTAACGTGCCATACTTCTTGTACAACATCGTGTGGGACATTGTTTCTTCTATCGGCAAGCCGTTGGCCTCACGCAAGGACATTGGTGGTCTCATTTATGAAGGTGCAAAACACTCGTTCAACACTCGGTGGCACCCTCAAATTTGTGTCGAGGCAGACCTCAGCATGCCGCTTCCATCGAAGATCAAAGTGGACTCGGGCAAAGGGGAAGTATGGGAGCAAGACATCATCTACAAAAACCTTCCCGACACGTGCTTTCGTTGTGGCCAACAAGGTCACAGGATTAAAGATCGCCCTTTGAGACAAAAAAGAAAGCAAAATCAAGAAGCCCCCAGAAATGATCAAGACAACAAAGGGGCATTGACGAAGAAAGAGCAAGTGAAGGGCCCCCGTAATCCAGAAGCTGATGCAAATGGGTTCATCGAAGTGAGAAGAAGAAGGAAAAGAAGCCCTAGGGAGACTTCTGAGCGAAACAACATGTCAGTTACCCCCTCTAGCAACTTGTATTACAATCTGGAAAAGGAGATCAATGAGTTTGACTACCCAGGTGGGAACCAACTTGAGGTAGACACCAACGACAAAGCCCTAGAGATCCCTCACAATAAATAAATCTCCCAGGAGGGTTACACTACAAGCAAAGAAGACAGCTTTACTACTAGTAAGGAAGATAAAATGGATAGTGAAAGTTCCATCATCGGATCAACCATTCTAGAAACGGTGTCGAAAACCGTGCCCAGTTCTTCCGAGCAGGAGGCATCCTGCAAAGGAAAGCAATCTATGGAGTTACCCTGGAAAAGCCCCCACAAGAACCTATGGGGATCCGATCCCAGCGAAAAAGAAAGATGAATCCGATCCCACAAAGAGGGCTCAGTACGACAATGATCATCATCTCATTAATTGCTAGAGCGCTAACCGACCTCTCAAGAGCAACCATCATTGGTCAATGGCTTCGCGACATTATCCTAAAACCAAAATTTATATGTATTTAAGAGATTAAAATTGATGGAGAAGACCTCTAGAAATGGCTTAGACATGTCTCCTTGACCCATGTCTGGATTTCAACGGCACACTAGCAGGGGTCCGATGGAACGGTAATCGGTATTAATCAATTCTGGTTTGAAAAGCTTGAGAACTCTATTGAAGATGAATGCCATCGATGGACTGCTGTTTCTTTTGGTGCTCCTTTTTATTTTACTTTAGTTTCTCTGTATGCCCCTAATGGGGAGTTAGAGGGACTAAACACTTGGGCCTCCTTGGACTCACTCCACCACAACGTGCTCATTTGTGGTGACTTCAACATGGTGGAGGACCCTAGGGACAGATGGATGGGCAAGGGTAGGGTCATCGATAGTCGGGAGAAAGAAACCTGGGACAAAACCAAACCTCACTTGGATTTGGTCGAATTCAAAGATTCAGATGGTTTTTCTTAGTCAAATCTCCAAGCAGGCCAGGACCTGAGGAAAGCTAGACTTGGTAGATGCTACATTTCTCAGAGTTTAATTCATCAGTGGGGCCACCCCTCCCTCTCGCAACATATTGACCTCACCATCTCTGATCACTACCCGATCATTATCACTTTCCAACCTTCCACCAAGATCCGTAAGGCTCCTTGGTTTCACACGAGTGCGCCCTCCTTCTCTCTCCCCTCCGTCCACCAAGAAATTGCTGACTTGTGGAAGGAGGCATTCGCCTCCGGCTTGTCCCCAGCCAAGTGTTGGAGAAGTGCGGTTGATAAGTCACGATAGATCATGATGAGATCTAGGAAGATGCTCGAGAGTGTGCGGCGGGCTCGTAGAGAAGCTCTATATCATAGACCCTAGAGGCTCGAGGAGGAAATGAAGAAAGGAAAATCTCAACCTTAGAAAGGTCTTCCAAAAATTAGAGCGCTGTTGAGATACGAGGAAGAAATACAAAGGAAAAAATTGAAAATGTTGTTCAAGGAGTGGTGGGCTGGCAAGGCCGACAAACCCACCAAAGAGATGTGTCGTATCCTTAAAAGGAACCATAACAGAGAATTGATCCCCTTCCTGCTAGACTTAAATGGCAATGTATGCAATACGAAAGAAGATAATTTTGGGATCATTGAGGGGCACTTCACGAGACTCCTAGGGGACCTCGAACCTCCTCTCCCACCATAGAAGGGACTGTATGGCAGCCATATCTAGGGTTTTCCCCCACAGGATACCACTCCACCTTCGCTCCCTGCTACATGCCCCTGTCTCTGAAGCACAAATCATTGAGGGCATTGATGCCCTCCCTTCTGGTAAAAGCCCGGGACCCGACGAGCTCACTAATGAGTTCTTTAAATCCTTCAAGTTGGTGGTTGCCACCCCTCTTCGTCTTGTTTAGCAAGAGGCGCTCAAGTTTGGTGCGCTTCCATCTTGTCTCAACAATGGCATTATCAAGTTAATACACAAAAAAGGGAAAAAGAACAGATAGAGGATTGGCGTCCTATTACGATGCTCCAAACAGGATACACGATCATTGCCAAAGTCATTGCCAACAGAATCTTCTACCATTTGAGAGCGTGGTTGAGGACTAAAAAGGTTTCATCAAAGGCAGGTCAATTTTGGAAACCATTATAGACATCTGGGAAGGTCTTGAATTTGCAAATGAATCTAAACAAGAGGTGTTCTTCCTCAAGATCAACTTTGATAAAGCCTAGGACAAGCTAGAATGGGACTATATTCTGCAATCGCTCTAAGATCTTGGATGTAGTAAAAAATTCACCAAGATGATCGCAACCCTTCTCAGAAACACATCCACCCAAATTAACATTAATGGCAAACTTTCGAAGGTGATCAAACTTAGAAGATCTATCAGACAAGGGTGCCTATTGGCTTCCCTTCTCTTTGCCATTGCCACGGAAGGGCTTAAGCTGGTAATATCAAAGGCCTCCGTTTGCCTCATTACCACAGTCAGATCAGCATGAGACTTTTTTCCGATGATATGAACGTGTTTATTCACAATGATAGTACTAGCCTGGAGACGTTCTGGAGGTTTCTGGCTACTTTTTGTGAAGCCTCTGGTTCCACAATCAACCACTCTAAGACCGCCTTTAGAGCTATTGTTGGGTCATAGCCCGACTTGCTCATTGATCATGGCTGTCAAATCATTCTACAGGTCCAAATTTCTCAGGTTCTTGGGATTCCCTTGAGGTTTGGCGTCTCTATGGAACATGGGTGGAACTAGGTGCTGGCCAAACTAGGAAACAAGCTTAACTATTGGAGAGGTATGCAAATAAATCTTGCTGGTCATGCAATGGTTATCAACACTTTCCTCTTATCATCTACCATTTATTTCCTTTCTTGTTGGAGACCGAAAGAGCAAGATCTATCCAAACTCGATAGTATTTGTAGAAACTTCCTTTGGACAAGCGACCACAATAGGAGGGGGGTGCCTAAAATCAAATGGTCTATCTCCACCAACCATAGAGATAGTGGCGGACTTGGTATCCTAGACATTGGGTGCATGGCTAACAAATTGGCGGCCAAATGGATTATTAAGGCTTGGTGCAACGAGGAGGCCTCGTGGGCCAAGTTGATCTTCAAAAACAAGAATCAGTTGGCTCTCATGGGTCTCCCAAATTGGAAGAATCTTGACATCTTGACCCTACTGTTTTCTCCGATCCCCATCTTTGGGAAAGGCTCTAATCTCATGTGCTCCCTATGGAAGTGTTGGAATAAAGTCAAAAGCTACACAAGAGTAAGTGAAGACTGGAAGTGGGCAGCCAGTATCAGACAAAACGACTCTATCTCGTTTCCGATCCACGGCATCCGGAGTGTGGAATCTTGGAACATTCAAAATGCCAAGAAATTATGGAACAAAGGCTTCAAAAAATGGAAACATCTCGGGAAACAAGACACCAACCGCTGGATCAACTTCAAGGATATTGACCCTTGCGTCAACATTTTATATGAAGAATGGAACACTTTACAAAGCAGATGTCTCCCCTGGGACCGACAAAAAGTTCACCTTCTCATGGGACACGATACATCGAGCTCGCTTGGTCTCAAATGGCACAATGGGAATAGCCTATCAAAAATCCCGAACATCAAAGAAACGATTGACTATCAGGTTAACCTCAACAAGAAGTGGTGCCTTTCATGAATGTGGCTTTGGTGGGACATGAAGTTCATGTCTATCTGGCACCCCCTCATAGAAATAAAAAAGTATGTCCTCATATGGCAAATTCTTCATCATGGAATCTGGACCAACCTTAAGGCTAGCAACATTTGTGGGATTTCTCCTTGGTGCAAATGCTACTACTGGTCTATCGTAGATGTTCCACACATCTTCTTTAACTGCCCCAACTCCAACAGACTCTGGCAGACGGTTCGAAAGAAAATTAGACTTCAGAAACATCTCGGTTGGCTTGGCAGCAGGCCCTGCTGGGAGAAGCAATCGGCTGCTCTACGACTCTCTCGAACCCCATCAGAGGGGAGGTCCTATGGAAAATCTGGTGGGAAAGATGTGCTTTCAACTTTGGTGACTCCCCGAAAGAGTGGTCAATTGAGAAATCATTGTTCCTCCTTGGCAAAAGGATTGTCAACTGTAAGAAATCCCCCCCCCCACCTTCAGGCATCATCAAGTACTCCTTTTGATCAATAACAAGCTTAAACCCAAGTGGGCCCCTCATGAGGGTGATGATAGGGTGATTAACCTTCTTTGTAATGCCATCTAAGCTCTATAAAAGCTTCCCCTGCTTTGTGGGATTTGGGGGGTCCCGTGGGCACTAGTCCCCTTCTCTTGTACTTTTCTTTATTTAATTCAAGTCCGGGAGAGTAGGCTATTGCCGAACTTCCTTTATATAAAAGTCCTTCATATCAGCATGTGAATTCTATTGGCTTAACATCATTATGGGGTGATGTTCTAATACGCAAGCAAAACTTTAGAAGGTTCTGATCACTTACAGTAACTTCTATACATAGAAAGCTTTAGGTATATGAGAACTTCCAAAAACATACTCACATTTCTTTTCGAGAACTCATAGCTATAACATGTCATAAAAAGACAACCAGAAACAACCGAATCCCTAATTTGAAACATCTGCATATATGAGCGAATGCGCACTGTTAGTAAACTAGAGATAAAAGTTGAAGGCATATGTAACAAGAAAACTAAAACAAGTAGGAAAAAAATGAGGTCAAGCAAGAGTGTCCAAATCGCGCACTTTTTTTTTAATCTACAGAATTGGGGCTTCTGTATACCTCGTGGGATAGATCTTAGCAATCTTACGTTGAGAGCCGTTCGGAGGAATACTTTTTAATAGTAGTGCGTTGGTAGAATAGCTCCCCGGGAAAATTCCTAACACCGATGGCCCCATAAGCTAACGAAAATGCTTCATAAAAAAAACGGTGGTATTAGAAAGGAACTGCAGAATACAAGTAGATTGCACTTCGTGCGGAGCTTCGATGTAATATAGCTACTGTATTTTGGATTCTAACAACCCTTGTATATAAGACAAACAATTTCAGATATTGCAGTTCCTATCTATCTATCACTCTCTTCCCCTCTCCGTGTCTATCTGATGCGTTTTCTGAAAGTTACGAGTTCAGATTCTGATTATAATAATTGCTTTCTTTGAACATTCAAAAGATGGCAACGATCTGTATGGTGACAATAAGTTCCAATAACAAACATATTTACGATTCAAGAAGTTATCTGCATTATGGAATTATATGCAACAATATCAAGCGTCTCTTTTATATAGAGAACAGAAAAAGAGAAAAAATAATTGTTTATGAACTCATAATGATCATAGTTTGTTTCAATGGTAGAGTGTTGTGTGACCCCTCATGAGCGACCATTATTCGATAGTGGAGTCATGATAGAAGCCTAAACCTGGACTTCATCTGTCTTCAATAGGTCAAAATTGATAGGGAGGGCCCTTCGACGAGACTAAAATTTCTTTTCTCATCCCAAGTCTAGCTCTCCGCCCCACACCCCAAGGCTAATGGAGTCTCTACTATCGGCATTAATGGCAGTTCATCAAGGGGAGGTCCATCCTCAAGGCTATCATTGACATTTGGGAAGTTTTCGTTGTCACTAAAGACTCTTCTCATGATGTCCTCTTCCTTAAGATTGATTTAAAATTAAAAAGCTTATGATAGACTCCAGTGGGACATAATTTTCCAATCTATGAAAGACCTAGGCGCTAGCCATAGGTTCATTAATATGATCTCAATGTTCCACGAGAATGGGTCTAAACAGATAAACATCAATTCCCAACTTTGTCAAGATATTCAATTAAAACACTCTATTGGGCAAGGATGCCCCTTGCTCATCTGCTCTTCGCAATTAGTGTCAATGGTCTCTGCTAACTTGTTAAACATCACACATGTTTAGTCCCACTTCCATCACCTTCGTGAAAGAGCGCATTCCAATACCATTAATGTCCAATAGCTTTGTCTTATTCAAGGCCTCTTTCTCCCACTCAATCAGGACCAGATGATCATGAGACTCTTTGTGGATGACACAAATGATTTTGTGTAGAATGATTTGTCTAGCTCTAATATCTTTGAGTGTTATTTCAACACATTTTGTGATGCATCGGACTCCAGAATAAGTGACAATAAAACTACTTCCAGGGCCACTAATGGGAATCCACCAGAGATTTTAGTTGAACATGGATGTGAATTGATTGATTCCAAATGAAAACTCTTCTGCCTTTTAGGTGTTCTGATGGGATTCAATGTTTCAATCGATGAGCGATGGAAAACGTCTCTTTTGAAGCTTGATAACAAGATCACATACTTGAAAGGTATGCAAATCAACCTACTAGGCCAAGCTATAGTATTTAACATGTTCCTTCTATCTTCTATTATTTACTTTCTCCCTTGTTGGAGACATAAGGACTAAGAGATTTTGAGATTGGAAAATTTTGCAAAAGCTTTCTCTATATAGAAGACCCTATTAGAAGGGGTGTCCCTAAAGTTAAATGGGCTACTTGCATAAGAGAAAATGATCAAGGTGGTTTTCACATTATAGATATTCAAGGAATGGCTGATAAGCTAGTAGCCAAATGTTTAATTAGATCTTGGAGGAACAAGAATGCCTCTTTGAGAAAAATTATTTTTAGAAAAAAGAGCACTCTTTGGCTTCTAGGCCTTCTAGGGTGGACGGGACTATATCTTCTTACCCTTTTATTCGCCCTTTATAAGGTGACTGGTAAATGCTTGATCTTAGTTTGCTCCCTATGGAAGAGCTGGAACAAGGCAAAATAGTTTATCAAGATTAGTGAAGACTCAAAATGGGCAACCAATATTAGAAAAAGTGATTTGATAAGCTTTCCTATTAAGTGCATCATGGTGTTGAGTCTTGGAACGTCCAAAGAGCTATGAAGCTATGGAAGAAAAAGTTTCCATTGTGGAAACACCTCTAGAATGAAGAAACTTGCCAAAGGATTAGATTTAAAGACATTGAATTGACTATGAAAGTGGACTATGAAGAATCATGCTTGTTGTAGAGAAGATTCAACACTTCGGAGTCCTCCAAGACTGGCCTCTTTAGCGAGCATGACTCCTGTCACCTTGAGGGTCTTAGATGGAGCAACAGATACAATCATGATAAAGTTTGGATATTCAAGAATAACTAGGACTTTCATGTCACACTAAATAGAAGCTCCGAGCTTGAATGGTTAAGTTTTAGGTGGAATTTTAAGTTCCAACTCCTATGGCATCCCATCATTCAGATTAAAAGAATGAGTGCTTATGTGGCAAATCCTCCACTAGAAATTTGGACCCATGTAAAAGAAAACAAAGTTTGCAAAGTCCTTCTGTGGTGCAAATGATGCCTTCATGGCAAGGAGTACTTGGGACACCTGTTCTTTTCATGTCCCAAGTCAATGTGAGTTAGGCACACCCTCGAGAGAATCTTGTTTCTTTAGATGCGAGTAAACTAGAAGCAAGCATTATTGGGTGAAGCGATTGGGTGCTCCTCAACATTGTGGAATGGGATAAAAGTGGAGAGCCTATGGAAAATCTTGAAAGAGAGGTGTTCCACCAACTTTGGTAGCCCTACCAAGAATGGTTTTTTGAAAAATATCCCTTCCTTTTAGGCAAAAGAATTTCTAATTGAAGAAGCGCCCACCTTTTAAACATCATACACTATTTTCCCTCGAAAACCAAAAAATTAAAAGCAATTAGGCCACCTGTGAGGGGGATGAAAAGTTCATCAATGTTCTTCCTAATGTTTGCTCGAAAGTTTTAAGCAACCTCCTTTTTGGGATTCGGGGGTCTCATTGATGGTACGTCAATCCACTTGTATAATCGTTCTTTCGCCTAATTGAAGTGTGGGAGCGTAGGCTATTTCCTAACTTCCTTCCGTTAAACTATTTTGAAAGAAAATGCATTCATAGAAAAGAAAATATACATGAAAAAGAAGAAGACCCAAGGTTGTAGATTTCACGATCCCCTGGTTTCAAAATTTCATGATTGTGTGGCACAAGACAAATTCCTCAACAATCTCTAGAAGTGAATTGAAAACACTTGATATCTCTTGAATCCACAAGTACATATCCTATTGAATTTTCTCTCGGGATAGTCTTTGGAGCTTATAATTACCTTTAGAATATATCATTATTGACCATTCTATTAGAGGGCTTCAACATGTAGAAGGAATTTATGTTTTCCACTCTTCACTACATATAGCTTCATAATTTATGGGAGATATGTTCTTCAAATTCATAGGAATGTAAGTAAATAATGGATTACACAGTAGCTTATGGAAAAGAGGGCAAAACAAAATCATAGATATCTCTTGTAAGGCAAGGAAGAAGTGTTTTTTAACTTAAAGATTGAGGAGAGACCTGATTTATCTCACTATAGCTCCTTTTCTTTTAAATTCAAAAACTAAAGGGAAAAACCTGATCTCTTCGTAGGAGAAGAATAAAGTTTGTTTTCCTTTAGGGAAAAAGAGGTTTTTAGAAAACATCTCTTAGTCTGTAATCTAAAAGGAATTCATTTACTCTACCTTTTAGTTACTTTTTGCACATGGTAGTTTGATTCTCTACTCTTTTAGAAGGGAAACTTGGAGAGGTTATGTGCGAAATCTAAATTTAGGATCACTAGAGCATTTGCATTCAAAAGGATCTGATGCAAAGGGGAAAGGAAAGTTGAATGAAAGTGGAGTAGATTCCACTACTAGAGCTCTTTTCCTTAGATGAGATTAGTAAAATAAAGTTTCACTTTCTCATTTTTATACTATGTAGATAGGAGTGACATTCTTCTATCAAAGGAAATAGGGACATTAGTTAATCGTGGTGGCTAGATTGAATATCATGTGGAGATTCTAGAGAGAAGTAGTTATGTTATTTCTATAAATGGTGTTTGATTAGATGAGATGATCTAGTTAATGATATTAGTAAGACTAGGAGTAGAGTAATAACACCTTTCCTTAAATTTCCTAGGAGATAGGGTTAGATCTAACCATTGGGTTACAAAAATCTTGGTTGGTGTTTCATCATGAGGATGGCCATTGAACATCAATTAGCAGAATGGGTACTTAAGGATTATTTGAATCTCAAAAGGAATTCTATTTTCATTCATATGGAAAAGTAGAAGGAAGACAAAAAAATAGAGTATTCATTTTAATGATCTTCCAATTGAATCTTATTCCAAGTTAATCGATGAAAAACCAAAGACTCCTATACTTAGTGGAATGTAGAGATTCATTTTAGTTCCAAAGACTTTTTACTAGAGCTAGGATGATGGATATGCATAAATCATAGGGATGGTTTAAATAAAAACTATCACTTGTGAGCACACTCAAGGTTAGGAAGACCTAGAGTGCAATGGGGGTAAGCCTATCGTCTTAGATCTAGAAGTGTGTACACTCAATTTTCTTATGGGACTTTGTTATCTATTAAGACAATTTCCATGGTTTAATATCTCCATTTTGCTATGGTCAATCCTATAAGCGTGGCATCTCCTATTTGTTTTTCATATTATAAATCCATAGAGGATATATCATGTATATGTAGGTCATTTTGATGGGATTATATGTTATGTGAGTAATAGTTTTGAAACTAAGTATATACGGGAGATAGTAGGAGCCATGCAGATGGTTTCCCACCTTTGAGATGCTCTCTTATGAGATGTGGGATGTTTAGAGTATTATATAGCTCTATCTTTGAGGAAGAAAATGTTTTACAAGGGGGAAGAATATTATAAAGGAAGTTTATGACATGAGGGTTGGACAACTTCAGATGGATCTGAGATGAGATATCATTTCGTCACTCATGTCTGAGGAAAAGTCACGAGAGTAGACCTAAGCAAAGATGCTTATTCTCTTGAGATAAGTGAAGGTGTTTGGCCGAGTGGTAAAGTCATATGGATGAGAAGGAAGAGGTCTTGGATTCAAGTTCTATGAGAGACGTGGGAGAGTGTTTTGCTCAAAGATCTTTAGAAACTTTTAGAGTCATCCTCTTCAGTTAACTAGAGTTAACTAGGACAGTTGGCATACATGTAGTTACATGGCCCACACTTGGATGGTTAGTATCCATATTCTACAGTGTGTAGTCACTTCGAGATAGCTATATATAGAGGCACATGGGTGGGAGGAAAAAGAGACTTATCTCTTTGTGTACATCATCGTATTGCATCAACAAATCTTGCTAAAGCCATTGTTGTGCCTCTTTGTCTGAACAAGTGGTGTAAGAGTTGGGATGTGTGTGAATATGATTGTGTTCAGTGTGCATGTCTAAAATGTGCATGCATCTCTCTCTCTCTCTCTCTCTCTCTCTCTCTCTCTCTTTGGCCTTGCACAAGTCTTTGGCATGATGCCACTTTCTATTGGAATGTTATGTAAGGTTTAATGCGTGACTTCATATGTATGGACTACAATAGATATGAATCTATGCCCATGATCTATATATGTAATCACATGTACGCTGAATAAATATATACCAATATCTATGTCTTCATGTGTGGCATCATCTTCTCCAATATGTGTGAATTCTAGCACTATGCATAGGTGTGTAATGTAAGCATAGTGTTTCCTCACATAATATCAAGAGTCCAAGTGATTTTCTCCATGTTGAGGCCACACAATTCTCTCATTGTATATCTATGATTACCCCTACAGGCACCCGTGATCCCATCCCCAAAGAACACACCTCATATCAACACCATGAAGATGAAATATACACTATTGTATGTGCTACATAACGACCTCTTTCACATGATGAAGTATCCATTATCCTCACATTCCTTGCAAAGTTGGAATCTGGTGATGCTAGCTTACTTGCCCCCTATAGGCAACCTTGATCTCGTTGCTGAAGTTGAGCCCTCACCTACATGTAATGCTCTTATAATAGATGCAAACATATCTTTTGTGTTAGAAGAAAAGCCAACAATTTCTCATTACTCTACCATGGATGAAAATGTGCAAGTCCTCTCTACCTTTGCTAAAGAGGAATGTGCTTAAGCACACAACATAAACAACCTCTCAAGGCTTTCCAGTGGTAGAATATGCAATCATTTGTGATTTTCTTAGTACCCTTCACAAACTTCAAATCTTGTGAAACTCCATTTCTCTTCGAAAACAAAAATTCTCCTCCATGTAAGTGATGCACACCTTATTTCCACTATGAACATGCCATATCTTTTGCTTTCTATTATTGTAGACTACATCAACCCCGACTCTTTTTAGACACGGTGCTACTCAGTGCCAACAACCTCACTTCAACTCTATACTTTCGACATATTCTCTACCACCTTTAGGGAAGAACCTCTCAACTACAATACTAGAAGACTTTGGTTTGGATCTCTCAACCCCCATGGAGACTATCTGCTCCATCACTCATGGAGAGCAGATAATATCAAGATTTCATTCACCTAGTAACGGGTGTTTTAACCAAGGGCTCTATAATATCTTCAAGGGTAACAAGTTGTTGCTCATGTGTGCTTCCTATACAACCCATTCATTACCCCTATCTCACCAAAATTATGGCCCATTTGGTACAAGCATACCAAATCTTCTTGAATCTTATTGATGCTCTTCAGTTCCCTGACGGGGAGTATATAAAGAGTTCAAGTAATTGAAGAGCATGAGCATTGAATTGATGCTAGTACAGAGAAAGTTTTCTAGCCAGAGAATAATATTAGACTTAGAAACACTCAATAAACCATTTGATTTGATAATATGCCCATTCATGCTGGTAATGCATTGAGGATGTACCCTCCACTCCACTATCTACCATCAATAATCCATAATTGCCTTATCAGCTATTTCACATTAACGGACTTTGTTGGAATGTCATATGAGATGTAACGTCTAATCTCATATGTACTGACTATAGCATATATGAATTGATGCCCATGATGTATACATGTAAGCACATGTAGCCTCAATTAATATATACGAACAGTTATGTCTTAACGTGTGGCATTGTCTTCTCCAATATGGAATCCTACATCATTTATGAATACATGTGTAATGGAGGCATAGTGATTTCTCACACTTTTTGATTTGAAATTATCCTCTCCAGAAAATGATACTCGTTAGTGTGAACACAATTACGGTACCTAGATCCCTAGTGGACCCTGTGCATGCCAAGGAAATTCTACTATTCTCTTCATCTTGAAGGTGTGTATACATGATTTCTTCTGTTCTTTCTTATCAATGATCAATTTCCTAGTGCAAATATAGACATTGTAACAACTCTAAATCTAGTAGTTAATGTCTTTAGTAGCCTTGATATGGCTCTTGTCACCACATAGAATGGGATCCAGCAAAGAAGAAATTCTTGGAAAGATGGGGTTCTAGTTGGAAATTGTCATATCCTACCGAATGACAACTTTGCATTTTCATTTTTAGGTGGAAGATAAAATTGGATCCTACTTCTACTCCCAAAGCATTTTCCTTAAAGAACGCTCCACCTATGGAGCCCTAAAGATTGGAAAAAGAATAATAATTCCCACCTTGATCAAGGTGGGAGATTAGTGCCATCAGGTGGTGTTGTTATAGATTGCAAAGGTCCTTTATGAGAGCTCCTCACTATCAAACTAGGAAAGACATACAGATTAAGGCTTCCCAATGTGGTTAATTGAACCTCTCTTAGCTTTAGGATTGCAATTCAGAGCATAATTCTGGTAGAGACTAAAGGCACAATAACATTTGAAGAGACAAAAGTAAACACCAAATCCTTCAATGCTCTCTATTCATTCTCTCCTCCATAGGATTGAGTATGTCAATTGTATACATGTTTTTGCTCTATGTAATGTTTCCTAAAACTGAAAAGAAAAATAAATGTATGGGGTTACGTGCTACCTAGGGATAATTAAGCCTATGGTAAGGACTTTATAATGATGTTTCTAAAAGGATGTGCTACATTTAGGCATACATGTAGATTTCAACCTATGAATTAATCTATCATCGAGGATGAAATTCAAAAGGTGGACAACTAGCAAGACAGTGTAACATGGTTCTCGACAATGTTGAAGGTGAAGATGAACCACTGCCTATTAGCCTAACATGGTGACACCTAATGTATTCAAAAACAAAAAGACCCAATGATTCAGACAATATCAATGGATCACAACAAATCCAATGTGATAGATACTAGTTTCAACAAGAAAAATAAACAATCCAATGGATTATACACACCCAAGGTGCTACATCGAACCCATTATGGTATAAGAAATCCGAAGTGGTAGCCTAATATGGTACAATAAGATCCAATATAAATATCCAACGTGGCACTCAACTGTGTATAGTGTTTTCAAATGCGTAGGAAAAAGTACGGGGAAGGGATTGCAACCTCTTCTTTCATGTTCGCCTTTCTTCACCATAGGTTGTTCCCTCCAAAGTTTCTGGATAGCAAACTCTCAAAGCAACCAGTTTCCGAAATTCATTGTAAATCCATGTGCAATTCCTACCTACAAGAGCTCCTTTAATGCCCAAGGTATATATATATATATATATATATATATATATATATATATATATATATATATATATATATGTGTGTGTGTGTGTGTGTGTGTACCTTCAATAGAATACATTGAACACTCTCTCTTTATATCTATGCATATATCTCTCTCTCTCGCCTTGCACAAGTCTCGACATAGCCATGTTGTTCTTCTCTATATGAAGTTTTTAAGATTCTTCTACCTTCGCATAGTTCAAGTAGATAATTAAGTTCTGATAACATGTTCTTCAAATGTTTTCCAATTGCCATTAAACGCATAGTTCAAGGAGATAACTAGGTTCAGAGAACATGTTCTTCAAATGTTTTCCAATGGCCATTAAATCATCTTGTATAAATAACCGAGATCCTCCCAATATTTCATGGGAGTCCAAAACCAAAACTCTTTTTTATAAACAATCACACTTTAAATAAAAAAAAAAAACAGAGTTAGAGAGAGACTTGAAAAGAAAATTTTGAGCATTTTATTCCCTTTAAGTTCGACTTACCTGTTCTTTAGGTTGTTGTTTACTAGAGAGAGACCATTTGTTCTATTGTGTGTAAAGGAGGGCGGGGAAACCGGGGGGGGGGGGGGGGGGGGGGGGGGGGGGGGGGGGGGGGGGGGGGGGATGGGGTTCTTACGATTACGGACGTTTTTACCAATTGATTACCTTATGGTAGTCTTATCAAAATCACAGTACGTCTAGTGGCATTCCTTAGATTTGTCGAGCATTCGATAAGACCAGATCTTCCTTTTGTTAGACGTAAAGAATTTATTTATGCATCATCAACAACTTAAACTCAAAGCATCGTCTTTCCGCCTTATAACATCGAGTTCACCAAATGTGAATTCGTTCTTTGAAACGACGGTGGAACAAGATGCAGGGGTCTTGGAGGATTCTAAGAGTTCTTGAGAAGAAGGAGGAATTAACGAAAGTTTTTGGCTTTAAGGTTCCACAGGTGGTTTAGTGCAACAGATCAGGCATTCCTTGCACAACTTATGGACATTAGCCTCCATTGTCGGCCAATGCACACCGAATCTCCTAAGTGTCTGTAAAGTTCTTTGCTTTGAGTAGTGTTGCTCTAATGCACCTACATGTGCTAATTGCAACCATTTTGCATATTCGTCCTCTTCCACACAACAAGCCAATATCCCGTGATCGGTCTGTTTGTACATACTTCCTTCCATGATATGGTACTTCTGGGCTTTTACTACCTCTCTATCTTGAGTGTTTATGACTGGGTGATTAGGCCCATAGGTCAGTTCTGGCACTAATGGCTTAGCCCACTGAGGTACAACTTCCAAATTAAACAAGTAAGCATCAGGAAGGTCATCTGATACTCCTTGTGGGGCTTCTCCAGATGTGAGCCTAGAGAGATGGTCTGCTCTCAAGTGAGTCTTCCCTTTTCTCACCACAACTTCAAAGTCGTATTCCATTAGTAAGAGAAACCATCTTACCAATCTACCTGTATTGCATGGCTTGTTTACCAAGTACAACAGTGCTTGATGGTTAGTAAAAACATTGAGCTTATTTGCAAGCAAATAGTGTCTAAACTTTTTAACTGCATATACCATGCCTAATCCCTCTCGTTCACTGGTGGTATAGTTTTGTTCAGCTGCATTCAATTGTCTACTGGCATAGGCAATTGGAAGATCCATATTAGCTTCACCTGTAGATTGTGCAAGCACACATCCAATAGCATAATTGGATACGTCCACGTGAACATGAAACAGCTTATTCCAATCTGGTGTGGTGAAGATTGGTGCTGAACACAATCTTCTTTTGAGCTCATTGAAAGAGTCCTCACACTTATTAGTCCACTCGAAGTTATTCAAAAGTCCATACAGAGGCTTTTCTATGATGGCATACATGTGTATAAACCGTCAGTAATAACCACAATGCCCCATGAAAGCTTGTACTTCCTTGACATTCTTTGGCCTAGGTAACTCGGCTATGGCTCTTACTTTCTCTTCATCGGTGGATATGCCATTCTTTGACACTATGTGTCCTAGAATCTTGCCTTGCCTGACCATGAAAACACACTTTTCTGGGTTCAAGCAGACTTGATACTCTCTACACTTGTCAAAGATTTGCCTGAGTTCAGGTATATGTGTCTGTCTAATGTTGGAATGAGCATAGAGATCATCAACATAGACCTCCAAATTCTTCCTCAAGAACTCTTTAAACATGTGACACATCAGCCTCTAGAAGGTAGCGGGTGCATTGGTAAGCCCAAATGGCATTACTCTAAAAGCAAATATGCCCCATTCTATGGCAAAAGTTGTCTTATGCTGATCTTCTGGAGCTATGGCTACTTGATTTGTAGCCCGAAAATCCATCAAGGAAGCTGTACACTTCCTTGCCTGCTACCCTTTCTAGTAGATGCTCCATGATAGGAAGTGGATAACTATCTCGGATAGTGGCTGCATTTACCTTTTTCAAGTTAATGCATACTCGTAGCTTTCCATTTTTCTTGGGCACCACTACAATGGGGGATACCCACTCAGTGTGCTCAATTTCATAGATGAATCCAGCTTCTACTAGTCTATCTATCTCCTCTTTGATCTTAGCAGCATAGTTATCATTATATGTGTATGGCTTTTGCTTAGAGGGTTTCGCATCTGAGGTCATGGGAATTGTGTGTGAGCATATGTCTGGGTCAACACCCTTCAAATCCTTGTAACTCCAAGCAAATACATCTCTGTATTCTCTTAGCAAGGCTTGTAACGCATGCTCTTCTTCCTCGGTTAGGTCATGGCCTATGTACATGCATCTCTCTTCTCCTTCTTCTAGGGCTACCACTATTTTCTTAGTGGTTTCTTTGTTATCATAGGCCTCTCCTGCTTGTGCCTCGCGTTTAGGCATTCTTATCATGACTCTCCTGTCGTCTATCTCATACTTTTTAAAGTTTTTAGGGACCTCAAAGAGCGATTCTTCCTCTTCTGGTGTGACTTCTCTCTTTTATCTTTTCTTTCGTTCATCCTTAGGGGTCACATGTGTGGCTAACCTTACATCATTTGTTATCTCTCCGTGTCTCTGGGGTTGAAATTCTACTTCTTAGAAGTATTCTTCATCTGATGCAAAAGGTGGGTCCATAATGATTGACTCTAGATCGGAGTCACTTGCATCCTCAACTACATCAGGGCTAGGTTCACATTCTTCTAGAACTCCATCTCCCATGATTGGCTCTATGGAGAAGAGTGATATGTCATAGCCATCCTCATCACAGTGGGGTGTCCATTGTTCTTCATTGATGGCTACATCCATTGTTGCTAAAATTTCTGCCCAGCCGTGAGGTTCAAATTCTTCGTCAGGAAATACTATAGGTGCATAGGCTGGGTCTTGAATTGATCTATGTGTTTCCTTCACACCTACCTCTCTGGCTTGTTCTCTCTTCTCTTATTCTACTGCTACTTTACACATCCATAAGTGAGTGTCTTCATCCATCCATGAGGATCTTGATCCTATGGAATGCACCGACTCTGTATCATCTTTGGCTCTATGGATGGGATTCCATTGGATAGGAGGGACATCTCTATGAGAGTAATCTTTGAGATTCACTTTGGTCGTAACACCTAAGTGTTGCAAGTACAAGGAATTGGTTCCCCAATCCTGTACTACTTGCAACTGTCGCATAAATGGTCTTCCCAAGATCATCTCATAGGCATGGTTCTTGCTAAAGTCGCAGATAGCAAATGTATGCTCAAATTCTACACCACCAGTGGTAAGAGTTATTCCTTCAAGTAGCCCTAAAGGCCTCTCTATGTGACCATCAACCATTTGCAATTTCATCCTCGTAGGCTTGAGTGCTGGCTTGCCCCAACGTTTCCATAGGGAAGTGGTAGCAATTGCAACTCCTGCACCAGAGTCCCAAATTGCCTTGGTTGTGTACCCCTGATGGGTAATGGGAAGATAGGTGTTTCCTTCTTCACCTTCACTCATATCACCTATCTTGTCTAGAGGAATCTCTGGCACTCTTCTATGAGAACCTACCTGGGAACGGGGTTTCACTACTTGTGGCACTTGGTTAGCTACATGTTTCCATAGTTCTGGCCTAACTTTGAGTAGCTCTTCTAAAGTGAGATTGCACTGCACTTTAGTGTTTTTCACTATCTCCGTATTCCTAGGTATGACTGAGTCTTCGTTCCTTACCATGACCGTGGGTGCTCTCATATAAGTAGAGTTGGCTTCCCAAGGGCCTGTAAAGTGGGGTAATTCCTAGACGGAGTTAGACTCAAAGTCTAACCTCTCTTGACTTTGTGCACTCTCCTGCTCTCCATAAATGGAAGGAATATCTTGTGGGAATTGATCATATGTGTCATCCACAAGTTCAATGGGAGTAGGGACTTCACTTTCTTTGGCCCATTTGTCTTCTTGAATCTCAAATAGGAATTCTAGAGTGAACCTATTCATAGAAGAAGAGGTGTGTGGTTCAGTGGAATTGGGCACATAAGCTTCCTATGGGGGAAGGCTTATTCTTTTACTTGCCTCATCTCTTCCTTGATTTTTTTCTTCCTTGGGAAATCTTGCAATTATGCTCTCTAACTTCTCTAGAAGTCCATCCAAGTGCAATTGTGTCTTAGCTGAACCAGAGTAGTTGAAAAGGCAACTGGCTTAAAACATGGTCTGAGTCAATGTGATCATTTTCGCGCAAAGCTTGGTCCTTTGTATCTCTAGGTCAGCTCTAGGGTAGCACTTGTCATGATCCGTCACATTTGGACCTTCTTGGATTCTGGCCTGATATGCCCTAAGCATCATGTCTATGTCTTCAGGAGTGGGGTTAGCTAATACTGATCCTACTCTAGGGGGTGGTGGGATGGTCTGAGGTAAGTTGACAGATGGTGGGTTAGATGGTGATGGAAGTGAGGGTGGTGGTATGTGAGAGTTAGTTTGAGCGGTGAGTTCAACAATTTTGGCTTTTGTTTCTCTTATACTTTCTTCTAAGTCGCTCATCTTTTTAGACCATTGTCTTTTCATTCTCTCTCGGCTATCCCTCCAGGCTCTTGATCGTTTCTTGGCTATGCTCTCAGTTTCACTAACCTCCGCACTCTTCTCTTGACCTACTCCTGGGTTCTGCTGCAAAGCCTGGGCTCTAGTGATCACTTGTACTGGTGCAGTGGAAGTGACACTTCCTGTTGAATCTACAACTAACCCAATAACATTGATAGGAGTAATTTTTGTCATATTATTGGGGTTCTTTGGACAATCTCGTAAGAGATGCTCCTTTCCACAATCTTGGCAAAAGCCTTGAATTGTCACTGACTAGGGTTGTGTAGGTGGAGGTAAGGGGCAATCATGAATGAGGTGATCTCCTTGACATCTGTAGCATGGTCCTCTAGGAAATGGGGGTCTTACCTGCCTAGGTTGGGGTCTAGAGTTAGGGTTTGTGTACATTACATTTGTGTACTCTGGCTCCCAACTAGGTTCACTTGGTTCTTCACTATAGTAGGACTCACCATGTTCAGGAGATTGCATGTAGTAAGCCTGGGGACTATCAATATGTGTAGAATCAAAGCTATGGTCACTATGATCACTTTCTGAAAGCAATGGTGTTACTAGCACTATAGCTCTATTCAAATTCTCTTCTGCAGCTGCATATTTTACCGGAATTAGATTAGCTGGGGCAGGGGGTTGTTGTGCTAACACAAGCTGAGGCCTTTGTTGGTTTTGGTAGGGTTGTTGATAAGGTTGTTGTGGCCTACCATATTGCTGTGGAGGGTACTGGTTCTGGTATCTTCCCTGTTGTGGATAGGGCTGAGGGTAGGGTTGCCTAACTGCTTGCTTATTGTATGGGCAGTCTTGTGCTGTGTGATTTGTGTATCTCCGTTCTATGGTGCAATATTGGCTACTAGGGTTCACTTGGGGTTGAGCCATGATGGGACATACGTTCGCCATATGGTCACCACTGCAAGTATAGCACCTCTTTACTAGGGCAAACCTTGGGATTTGTTTACTAGAAACACCTAGTTTTTGAGCTACTTTCTCAGCGAGTTCCTCAATTGATGTAGATTGACAGGAAGAGAGGCTAGAAGCACTATCGGAATCATGGTTGTAGAAACCAAGGGAAGAAACTCAACCATGATAGCCCAGGCAGAGTGACCTACCTTGAGTTTCTTCCCTTGGTTGCCCTTGTGTGGCTAGGAAGCGTGTTCCCAAGCTTGCACTTACTCTTGCTTCAAGTACCCTTCGATGCTCTCAAAGAACCTGAAAAAGTCCACCATTAGCTCAAGAATTGAATTCGGTTGACAGACAGATCACTTTCATGCATGTAATTCACTAACCAAATTGCCTCTTGCCTTTGTGAAAAATAATCCCAAGGGACCCTCAATTTTTTCCTACCCCGGGATATGGTCAACGGATGTCGTATGAGGACGTTATGTCAATTTAGGGTTTTGGAGCTAAAACAGGATTTTAAACATGTTAACAGGCAGACAGGACTTCTCAAAATGCTTTGGGGTACCGGCCTCACAAAGCAATGATGAACCCTAGTATTTGTTCCACAATTTGTCAAAAATAGACCACTCTTTTTTGCCCTAAAAAATTAGCCGAATTTTCCCATCAATCACGTATGCAAGCTCTGTCAGTCGCAATTGATAGGTCAATCACGATCGACGTGTCGGTCGCGATTGACAGGTCCGTCGTGGCTGTCAGTCGCGATTGATGGGTCAATCGCGATTGACACGTGCCCCGAATTTTCAGTCGATCGTGGTCAAAGGGTAGTTGACTCTGTCGATCGCGATCGATGGGTCGATCGTGATTGACAGGTCCGTCGCGAGGGTCTGTCGGTCGTGGTCAAGCAATCATTGACTGGGTCAGTCGCGATTGAGAGGTCCGTCGTGGCTGTCAGTCGCGATTGACTAGTCAATCACGATTGATGGCTTGGTCGTGATTGACACGTGTCACGCGTAGGTTCTGTCAGTCGTGGTCAATGGGTCGTTGACTCTCTCGGTCGCGATTGACATGTCGATCGCGATTGATAGGTCGGTCGGCAAGTGTTCGTCATGGTTTGTCGATCGTGATTGACAGGTCAATCGCGATTGACAGAAAACTGAGGAATTTTAAAATTTCAAACACATATTCATGAAGCCCTAGGCCTATACATCACATTTATGCACTTAGTTTTGCAAGAAGGTCAATTTTTTTCTCGATCCCGATTGACAGAGGTCAACACCTCGGGACCTGCACAGTCAAATTTTTTACCTGTTGGAGCTGGTGCAGCTGCTGGGGATGCTGATTCCTGCAGAAAATCTCAAAAAACACAGAAAATCACAAGCACACAAACGGTCTCTCGCTCTCTCATAAGTGAAATGAGGGGAAAGGGGTGGATAGGGTGATATGACCAAAAACTGAAAATTTTTGCGATGATGGAGATGGAAGTGGGAGATGGTGATGATGATGGCGGTGATGAAGAAAACAAAAGAAAATAGAAAAAAGGTGAAGAAAATACCTATAACTCCAACGCGTCAACTCTACCTCTTACCATCACACACTCGTCCTCAAAGCTCGATCCCCGGCAACGACGCCAAAATTTGGTGTAGCTCAGTGATGAATAGCACCTCCTTTAATGTCAATCCGGAAAGATGTGAGGATGGTTTCCACTTGCATGTACATTTGAAACCATCGTACCTTCTTTATATCTCTGCACAAAATATATTGTTTATTTATATTATTGCCCATTTGATTCGTAGTTAATTTATATTATTGGAACTCAGTTTATTCTCAGGTTTGTACGCTATGTGTATACTTTCTTGACAGAGAATAATGTGAATAGACGAAGGATAACTCCTACACTTGTTATGAATGCATATATGCATAGATTTTGGAACACAAATCTATGGAAAATATGTTGTTTATGGAATTAAATGAAGAAACCATAAAATGAAATAGATTTTCTGTACTGTTGATCTAATCGAGCTTGTCAAATATAAAAGACTTCAAGAATGAGGTTTGTTTATTAAAGTATACTATAAACATGATTCTGTGATGTAAGTTTTCAATGTTTGTATCAGATTCACGGGACTTTTATGTCTCTACATATGCAATATGTTTGGCGATGCAACAATAATCGCGTATGATGTATTTTTCTATCTCAGAGGTTGTTCATATTCAAATGATTACCGAAATGTGACCAATACACTTATGAATCATTTAAATTGTCACATGAAAAGCTGAATAAGATGAACTTGCAAGGATGGAGATTTTTTATGTTGCGTACTTTTTAAGTTCTAGGAAAAACTTTCCATGAATAATTAGTGGGATTGAACCTCAACTACACTTGCCAAACTAGAATTTTATAATCCCAAAAATACATCTCCATCGAAGAGCGAACGGGAATTACAAGAAATGAATATTTATATGATAACAAAATATTGAATATATTATAATCAAACAAATAAAATATTCAAAAAGAAAAATCATCGAGACATGAGAAACATTGGAGCATGGACTCTCATATACAATAAAGGCTCAACTTATTCAACAATTGTTTTTTAGTATCAAGCATAGCAGAAAACAATATCATTCTTAGTATAAAATAATGATCTTGTTTCATTGGTCCTAAATGGTATGAAAGATGCTCAGCAGTGAAACGCTTATAAAAGTTCTGTATTTGTGAAAGAGAAACTATTGACTTTGAAGAAATGGTGTGTGTTATGATAATAATAATAGTTATACGAATAAATGATGGACAATCCATGGAAAATAGTAGTGTAGGTCATGCACTTTATGCACGAATTGAACATTGTTGAAGACATGGAATAGGAAGAAACTTCAGAATTTGTGGAAAAGAAACCATTAAACATCAATAATCCTTATGATTCTGCGAATTCAGGCCTGAAAATGCATAGTAGGGGTAGATATTCTATCCTTCGAGTAAGAATCGATGCTCACCGAGGTAGCCAATGTATTAGATGTTTCAAAGATGCTAGAAGTTTCCATATGTGGTATGATTGTTGGTAATATCAAATACATGATGGATATAAAATTAAGCATTGTGCACAGGGTGATGAGTAAATTTACAACAACAATAAAAATGTATTGATGATGAATATAAGTAAATATGCAAATCAAAGTGATGATGTTTCGTACATTGATAGAGCATGATCTCAGTAATAAACCGGATGAATTTTGATGAATTTTAACCTAATGGTAGTGAATATCTTCCTAGGTTTCCTTTTAATCTCTTCTTCGTGATGAAGGTATAAAATGTGAACTCAGTTGCAAATATACTCAACAAAATGGAGTATCGAATGAGCGGAATACATGTTTAGGAAAAAAGAGCAAGATCAATGATAAACAAAAAGCAATTGCCTTTCCGGCTTAGGGCTTGAGTACTAAACACAATGGTGTATTTGTCGAATCGTATGCAAATTTCTAAAACACAGTGTAAACTTCCTTCTAGATTTGGCATAATGTAGAATTAGTTATTGGTTAGGTATGTGTGCTTGTATGTGTACGTTTTCTACGATATCTTTATTAATCGAGAACAACTCAAGAGACAAAAAAACAAAATGTAAATTTTTTTATTATGTAGATAATCAAAACGATTATAAGTGTTATAATCTAGTAATAAAAACTACGATTTCGTAGCTATCTGAGTTGTTATGAGCCATTGCATTGGTATACAGACCATGTTTTGCAGCTTCAAGAATAAGTGCAAGAAGATATGGAAGGTGGATGGCAGGATTCTAAAAGACGAAGTTCACAAGAAACAAAAGGTTTAGATGAAAAATATATTACAACCTACATCCAAAGAGGAAAATAAAGGTTAAAAAAAAGGTTCTTGAATGAAGTGATGAAACCAATGAACAAGATATTGCTGTGATATTTAAATCTAGTTTTCAAAGACATGAATACTAGTTTAAGAGGATTACTAAACGAAGCAAGCGAACTGAATGATATTTTGAATCAAATTGTATCTCGCATTCAGTATTTATGTGAATTCTTGTTCAAGAGTACGAGTCTATATGTTTTGACGAGGGAAAGAAAAATATAATTTTACTAAATCCAATGCAAAACGACATACATATATTGCATGAAGGAAAGGCCAAATAGCTGAACGTGCCTTTCAAGGAATAAAAAAGATATCCTCAAAAGAAATATGCCATCGCTTAATAAAGAAAAAAATCAATGGAGTTTCTCCTTAGTATGATAAAAAACATACATGAACGTGCTTCGAAGAAGGATAATTATTTGTGTCATCGACTAAGAGTCCACAAATCACTCGATCATGACCACAGGGGAAGGACAAACCCTCAATATGGTGCATTTGCACTTAATTGTGAACAAGAAAGGATAGATTGGATAAAGTCTTAGACATACGCATCATCTCACTCTCTTCTATTTTCTTCTAAAACAGAAACTAAAAGAGAAACTCTCTCTCTAGAGAGAGAGAGAGAGAGAATTTTATTTTTTTCTTAAATAAAACAGAAAGCTTTGACAAAGGGCGGCTTTCTTCAAGGCTTTTGCAATAAATATATTTTCACATCTGGATTGGTGGTTCATAGATATGCATTCTATTTCTAAATAAAAGAGATAAAGCTTAAATCAGAAAGGGTCTTCAATAGTCCAATAAAACAACTTTTAAACACACTAAAAGGAGGAATATAGAGGATTATTATAGAATACAAGATGCAAAAAAATCGCAGGACACATCCACTCCTTTATGATGGGTCCATTTCCTTTTCAGTTTTTCGTCTTAGATGGAAAAAACGTTTCTTTGTCTAAAGGACATTTTTGTTATGATTTTTCAATCTTCTACCATAAAGTCTTACCATATCTGGATGAATCACTCTTAAAGTTCTCGACGCGCCATTACTCACATGCTTATAATATCTTCATTTGGAATTATAGTATGTTTCTCCATCGTTCGACACAAATGGATACATCAGTAAATTCAGTAAATCCGATTAGGACAGCCAACTTGAGAAGACAACTTACAACTAGAGAAGACAACTTGAAAGCATATAGCCTTGATTAGCTCTGGAAAATGAAGCAAGTAGGCTTTCGTACAATTTGTTGGATCCCTGACTGAACTCTCGTGGAATTCTTCGGACCTTACATCGCGGGGCGTCATGATAACCTTTTGGAAAAAAACTGTGGAATGATACTCATTCGAAAGTACTGCAAGACAAAGAAATTATTGGTAGCAGGAATGACTGGTAGGAAAACCACCATTCATGGCTACAGAAGCCGCCAAAAGGATGCCAACAACATAACACTGCAGAATCTAAAGTAAGCTTCAACGACCGTTATGTAAAAGACATTGAAGCAATTACATATCTCTCTAACTTGCTTACCTCCATTCTACACACTACAAAGACGATATAGCTTACTACCATTATTCATCTTTCTGAATCTAATGATTTACACAACCTTCTGAGAAGCATTTTTTATTTCAACAAATGTTACGTTTTTGTTTATTTTTGAGACTGTGGTCCTCCGAATATGAATATTTAAAACTCGGATGCTTCATCTAAATTGGTTTCTTTCCTCTATCGCTTCATATTTATCGAATTTGTTTTTTGCAAATTTTTATTTTCTCCTTTGCATTCATGGAAGAAAACGTCCTCATGGGGCAACAAATCGTGTAGATTGCCAAAGGCTATATCTAGCTATATATGTATTCCAAAATTCTGTTCGTATTATTTCCTGTTTTAATTGTTCATAATACGGAATTAAAATGATAAAATTTCAACCTTTCTCTCTCTTACTCTCTCTCTCTCCCTCTTTGTTATACACACACATACACACACACATATAATATATATATATATATATATATATATATATATATATATATATATATATATATATATATTATATGTGTGTGTGTGCGTGTGTGTATATGTAGACGTTCTTTATGGATGATCGGAATTGGAGTCCAACTATGAAGAATCCATTTAGAATATTTCATTTGTGCGTACTTCTTCCAACATCGTCAATACTCGCGGATTGTTTTGCTAATCCGAGCTATATAGTTTGCATGACTCCACCCTACAGAAAAGAAAAGAAACAAAGAATGACTACTCTTTCCACCATAAAATTAGCAAAGGAAGTTTGATGTATCCAAACGCACATCATTCACGCAAGATAAACATGCGGGCTATTTGATTTTATTCCTAAGGATGTGAGCATATATTTATTAAATATAAGCTCTAAAAGAAATAAAAGGATACAAAAGGTTCATTACTTTAACATTTTACTTGGATATTTCAAATCTCTCTAGGGAAAAAAAGAAGTATCCTTCTGTATTATTCTATGTAGTATGTCATGCATGCTATGTGAATGTTTTTTCTTATAGATTAAATAAACAATTCAAATAATTTTAGGGATAACGTTCTATAAACATTAATACTAACAGGCGAAAAGGGTGTAGAAAGTTTCTCTTATTTTGGATTTTCTTTGTCGACATCGCTTTCAGACAAAAGAAAAAGGAAGAAGTAGAGAAGGAATAAGAGAGAGGAACATAGAAGGCTGATACTGTTCTTGTGTACTTTGTCACCGACCCATGTAATCATCAACTTATTTGCTTTCAAATTGAAAAAAATATAGTGTTTTAAAGGGGAAGAACCTATAGAGTTCTCAATCGTTTTATCTATGCCGTCAAGCAATCTGTCTAGGGATTATTACACACCAATAAATAGCTTTGCTAAGCAAAGATCTCTTTCGGATGATCTAATCAGCTCGGAAAAGGGACTTATTGATAGTCATATAGATTAAGGGCCTTTAGGGTATGAGAAGAATAGGTGATCTAGCGTTATTCTGTATCAGGAAAAGGAACTACAGGGTCTTCTCATTCTCAAAGGTTTCCATATAGTTTTGTAAGCAGTCTACCACATGAGGAGCTCTTCTTGTTCTCTAAACGCGGGTGCCATAGTTCCTTGAAAATACAATTTTCATCTTATCGAAGCCTTGTTTGTGCACCAATCCTGTTTTAAAGAATCATCTACCCTCGCAATTGGTTTGGATCTTGGAATATTCTATTGTCTGCCTCTATTTTTGGAGTTCAAAGCCTTTAAATAGGAGGGTTATCCTTACCAGCAAAAAGATCCATTCTCGAAGAATCCCGTGTGTTGGATTTCCACCTTACAAGAAAGCACTCTTCATAGCCATTTCTATGGATAGGGAATATGTCATCAAACGTGATAGAATATCTTTTTTTAATGATCCCTATGGTTATTACACTAAGTAACACCTTGTATGAAAGCTTCTTAGATCTATGAATAATTTCTTTATCTAAGTAAATAATTATAAAAACATGAAACCATATAGAGTTATGGTTTTATATGCAAGCAACACACTTGTAGTCTCTACTAGTCAAGCAAAACGGCTTCATCATCTTCTAAAATTCTAAAAGAGAGAAAACATTTCAGATCCATTAGGAATTACTAAAAAACTAGAGAACATGAGCGTGGGTTGATCAAGGTCTTCCATCTAGGGGACTCCTAGGATGGATACGTTTTTGCTATGTTAGTGCTTTTAAAGAAGACTCCTTATCATTTTAATGATATGGACTTTGATCATCCATTTATCCACAGGTTTTTTAGCTAAGGTCTACACATTGAGAATACCAAAATCATTTTTATCGTTGGGCCTAGAAGAGATCTTCTATATAGCCTTAGTCATCTTGCTCCTGTTGCATTGCCGTTTGCAGACCAACTTTCTATAGGCCCTCTTTATGTTCACATTTCATTCTTGTTCTATTTCAACAAAGATATAAAGTAGACAATAGAGAAAATCATAAACGTACAACTTTATGGATCTTCTTAGCATGTCCACCTATAGGGTGTTCTATTTTTCCATCATAATCTTGATTCTCGCAAGAACTAGAAAGTACTCTCATACCCATCCCCATTCCATACAAGAAAACGATTTGACCTCAGCTAACGCCCTTGCAACCATGATCCTTTAGAATATTCAGTGGAGGATGCATAATAATTTTGAAAGCTTCTCTAGAGTTTTTTCTTTTGGACATAGAGGCAATGCAAAAGATATCAAGGTAGTTCCAATATATGGGCACTCATCCAAATTCGTTCAAAAGAAACAAAATGTTATCATAAAAAGCTTGAGAACCAAATGATCGTGAACTTAAGTAAGATTCAGACCTCTAATTTCTCCCATTTACATTCGGATGTTCATTAACAAGTTGAGGCCATCTGTAGAAATTCCAAAAACTATTGTAGTAAAACAAACAAGCCATATATAATAGAATACAAGGATAGTGTAGCCAAGGATACGTAACCACTGATGTTCATACAAGCCAAAGCCTTCCCCATGGAACTGGTAAACATCTTGATGTTTTATTTTTTTGCAACAAACGTGCTTGAGGAATTAAAGGATGAGATCCAATTAGAATCTCTCATGACCTTTGTAAACGCTAAATTTTGAAAAGAAAAGGTTTTTATACATTTCTTAAACATACTTCAGTTCTTCCCGATTTCCAAAGATTGAATCAAGAATGAGCCTCAATTTGATCAAGAATTTTTAATTCTCATGAATGCAGAATTGCCGATGGCCTGCAATGCTACTTTCTAGAACTTTCATAATGATGTTGCATATACTCTATAGCATGGTGATAAAATGCAGAATTTCTATAGATTATTTCTCTCTTACTTTCGAATAGTTTTTATATCACCTTCACTCAATATCTCAATAGAATTCTTAAGATAGAACCTCTCTCGTGACCATGCAAAGACGGCCCATACGATCATTTTTAAAGGTTGAAGAGCTCATTATTGAGGCTATCAATAACCAATTCTTTTCATCTCAAGATTTTCATTGATCGTATCGTTCATTTGGAAACGGGGTATTTAGTTTGAGATCTATTCATTGTAGAAACTCTCTGGATCCCGTTAATGGGATAAGAGACATGCATTAAAACCTTGGACTTCATAGTAGACAAGATATCCAAAAATTATCAAGAAATTGAATAACAATAATTTCACGGTTATCCTCCATTATTATTTATCATTCTATGAGCAAATTCTTCGAGCTTCTTATTTTTTAATATTCTACGTGTCTTCGGTGTATTTCTGTGTCGTGGCCAACCACTAGTTTTAAATAATATTTGCAGCGTCTTTCTATTATCCTTCTCTTCATATCTAAGATCTCTTCTCATCTCAAGAAGGTCCTTCTAAGGGTGCTTTTAACCTTGGTCCACTCTATTATCTACGTTAAAAGCCTTCCATAACGCATTTCCATTCTTTCTTTCCTAAATTTTATGGACATCGTTTAGTGTTGTGTACAATAACCCAATTTTGTTGAATTCACTGATCCGATTTCTAATTATCTAGGTACGATTAAGAAAGACCATGTCCCAAATCTGCATCTTTTCCCTCTTTATGAAGAGGAGCATCATAAAATTTTTGAAGCTGCAAAGCTCAAGCCTATACATTTGGCTAGAAGTTCATGAAGAATTGAAGCTCCATCGAAACCATTGCTAGGAAGTTTTTTATCCTTTACCATTTGGAAAAGTCATTTTTGACTTGAGAGAATATTTGTAATCACTACCAAACTCAGGGACTTGTTAGTTGGAGAAGTCACGACTTCATTTGAGGTCATACCTCCTAGATTGGAGGACTACGTTTTAGTGAGAGCCAATGCACGATTCAAATTCAAATTTAAACATCACATCTATAAAAGATGGCTGAGAAACTCGCAGGCAAGAGACTTCAATCCCGAGCCATTATTGATTAGATTTGTACAAGAGTGAGGCTCACTTTATAGCCTACACTACTCGCCATCATTAGGCATTGATTATCAAGCCTATGATCTTGTACAACATTGTTCTTTTATACAATAGAGCTACATTTCTCATCTATGGTTTTTTTGTGATAGTAACTCACAATAGTCAACTTGTAGTGATCATCTGTAATATGTCTATCATAGGCACATGCATACCTTATGGTTTAGAAGCATATCCATTATTGAAAGTAATGGGAATGAAAAGCAAGATAATTGGACTGAATATTTGCCTTAGCCGAGTTTGCATACAATTGTGCATTGCGAGCTGCTCTTCCATCGCATATTGCTTTATCATGGGTGTATGTACTTGTGTTTGATATCATCATTAGAACATATTAATCGTGAGATGAACATATGGTTATGCACATAATATTAGGTGAAAATATGAGAGACCATGTGAACCTAAGATTTGAGTTGTGAAATCATTTAAATCATAATCTAAACAAAAAAAAACATTAAATATAAAATAAAACGTAAAAGAAAATCAACTCAACGTAAAGCAATAAAGGTTGCTAAATTTGTGGAGAAAAAGAACGAACAAATTAGCGAGCACGAAAAGTAATGAATAATAAAGCAAAGCTTAAAAATAAAAAAGGAAACGCAAAACTCGCACGCAAGCAATTAAAAATAGAAGTTATAAACTCCCGTCTAGTCTGAGAGCAGATGTGGTGAACCACTTGCATGAAAGTGTAGTACTATGAATATGTATCACACGAAGTACTGACTACTGCATAGATTAACAAACGAGAGCGACGGAATTATCTCCTATCTCCTCCTCCATAGATTATCTCCTCCTCCATAGATTGAGGAGCAAGGGCGGCAAGAATATGTCTGCTCTTCCTCAGAACCTCCGCATGCAACTTTTCATGAAGAATTTTCTGATTCACAGAAGTCTAATTCTCCTAATGCATCCCCGAACCTACGCTGCACCTCCGCCTTCACCATGTCCAACAAGAAGAGATGCACCTCTTCTTTCATATTTTTCATATGTTTCTTGCTTCAGTATAACATTCTATCGTTCTCTCTCCCAATCCAGAAAGATCTGAACACACAGAAATCTGAGAATTACCTTGTGATTGAGAGTGTGATTGAGAGTGAAAATGAGAGTGAGAATGTGATTGAGAGTGTGAGTGTAAATGAGATTTTGAAAGCTCGGGGTGGTTGGGGGGTCAAGGCTTCGTCAAGAAGCTATTTTCCAAAGATATTGTATAAAGATGTTCGAATCTTCATTTGGAACCTATTACTTGTATCTGGAATTGTAAAACATGAGATTCATAAGATAAGTTTTCTTTCGTAAGCTTCCATTCTCTTAATTATTTTGTTCTATTTTGTAAATAAAAATTATATTATCTGATATATTTCTTTTCTTTATGGGTTTGACGAGGAACGCTACAAGTGGTATCAGAGCGGAGTTGGATTCCGAGACAAGATGCAAGCTTTGAACACAAAGATAGAAGAGCAAGATGAGTCGATTCAGAAACTTCTTGGAGAATCACATAAAAAAGAGGTGAAAGCAATCAGCGGATGTCGCTATGCAAGCTTAGCCAGATATGTAATTTTTCCATTATTTTCTTCATGTCCATCGATTGTGCTTAGTATATCTCATTTAATGAATATCATCTCGATAAAGGTTACAAGGTCGGATAGTCCATGAGTCGTGTATCAAATAATAACACATCATGATTGTGAATATCAATTCCTTAATTGTTTACGAGAGTACGTTCTTCCAACTCTGAGGACAGAGTTCTTCAAAGAGGGGAAGAATGTAATATGCCTATCATAGGCACATGCATACCTTAAGGTTCATAAGCATATCCATTATTGAAAGTAATGGGAATGAAAAGCAAGATATTTGGACTGAATATTTGCCTTAGCTGAGTTTGCATACAATTGTGCATTGTGAGCTGCTCTTCCATCGCATATTGCTTTATCATGGGTGTATGTACTTGTGTTTGATATCATCATTCGAACATGTTAATCGTGACATTAACATGTGGTTATGCAGATAATAATATTAGGTGAAAATATGAGAGACCATGTGAACATAAGATTTGAGTTGTGAAATCATTTAAATCATAATCTAAACAAAAACAAACATTAAATATAAAACAAAACCTAAAAGAAAATCAACTCAACGTAAAGCAATAAAGCTTGGTAAATTTGTGGAGAAAAAGAACGAACAAGTTAGCGAGCACGAAAAGTAATGAATAATAAAGCAAAGCTTAAAAATAGAAAAGGAAACGCAAAACGCGCACGCAAGCAATTAAAAATACAAGTTATAAACTCCCGTCTAGTCTGAGAGCAGATGTGGTGAACCACTTGCGCGAAAGTGTAGTACTATGAATATGTATCACACGAAGTAGTGACTACTGCATAGATTAACGAACGAGAGCGACGGAATTATCTCCTATCTCCTTCTCCGTAGATTGAGGAGCAAGGGCGGCAAGAATATGTCTACTCTTGCTCAGAACCTCCACGTGCAACTTTTCATGAAGAATTTTCTGATTTAGAGAAGTCTAATTCTCCTAATGCATCCCCGAACCTACGCTGCACCTCCGCCTTCCCCATGTCCAACAAGAACAGATGCACCTCTTCTTTCATATTTTTCATATGTTTCTTGCTTCAGTATAACATTCTATCGTTCTCTCTCCCAATCCAGAAAGATCTGAACACACAGAAATCTGAGAATTATCTTGTGATTGAGAGTGTGATTGAGAGTGAGAATGAGAGTGAGAATGTGATTGAGAGTGTGAGTGTGAATGAGATTTTGATAGGTCGGGGGTGGTCGGGAGGTCAAGGCTTCGTCAAGAAGCTATTTTCCAAAGATATTGTATAAAGATGTTTGAATCTTCATTCGGAACCTATTACTTGTATCTGGAATTGTAAAACATGAGATTCATAAGATAAGTTTTCTTTCGTAAGCTTCCATTCTCTTAATTATTTTGTTCAATTTTGTAAATAAAAATTATATTATCTAATATATTTCTTTTCTTTATGGGTTTGACGAGGAACGCTACATCATCTCTCACTCATTTCTTTATCATTTTCAATGTTCTATAACTTGTTGGAATCAGCTCCAAATTCGCTATATGCTCACAAAGTTTGAAGGAAATCCATTCAGCCAATTTGGAGAAAAGTGCATCGAAGCACTCACTGGTCAAACTCTGTAGAGGTCCTAAAAAATTAGGGGTAATGATTTGATTGCTTACTAGGCTAATTAGCTACCTCTAAGAGTAATTTTTCTAATTCCTACTGTACTGGAAGCACTGAGCATAACACGCACCAGGTGTGTGAACAAAGATAGAACTTTTCATTGATCCTTCAAGTTGGAGGTAGTCTATTTTGATTCAATCATTTCTCACATCATTTCCAAAGGGCCTACAAGTCAACTATGAATCTAAAAGGGGCCTACAAGTCATTAGAAAGCTAAAAGGGCCTACAAGTCAACTATGAATCTACAAGGGGCTGGTAAAAACCAAGATTTAGCCGTACCTACCCATTTCCTGGAGTGTCCGTCCATCTTTCCGAACATGAATGATCTCCTCTGTATGATAAATTTCAAATAATCTCCTTTTATGTTCATGTCTGCTCTACACTTCACTCCAATAGCCGCATCAGCAATGGATGCTCAGAATGTGTGTCGATTTTAAGCAAGTAAAGGCAAAAGTAAAGATGAGAATCTCTTCGACAACATGAAGCAAGTTTTAGCTACACCTACTCATCTCTTGTGATTATCCACCATCTCCTTCACCAGGGAAGTATACTTGTTTCCTCATTCTCCTCTATTTTTTTCTTAAACAACTTCCTCATTCATACAATTTTCTATACATATTTCCTTAAACGCTCATCTGGCCATCGTCTATGTAGTCTTTTAACATACAAACAATACAAATCATGTTTTTAGTACTATATTATATCAATAGAAAAATCCAAAAACCTTCCAAGAGATTGTATGTAAACTTCATATATATATATATATATATATATATATATATATATATATATATATATATATATATGTATGTGTGTGATGTAATTTTTGCCATTACATTTATGTCCATGTGTTTCCACTTGCTATGGAACGCTAGAGGACTCACCTCCTCATTGGTCACGACTATTCTCACCTTGAGGGTCTAAGTTGGCACAATGGCAATAGCCTTGAGAAAACTCTGAGATTAAAGAAGGATGTGGAATATTATGTCACAAGCAAGGAAGTGTTGTCTCAATTTCTAAAGCTCGAGGTGGGAGTTTAAGTTCCAATCCTTTTGGCACCCCTCATCAAGATAAAACATTTTGTGCCTATCTGGCGAATCCTACACCATGTAATTGGGACAATCATCAAAGCCAACAAATTTCGGGTCCCCCTATGGTGCAAATGATGCCTCCATGGTTGGGAAAACTCTTCTATTCATGTCCCAAATCAATATCCATCTCGAAAGGCCTTGAGAGAACCATGTTGTTACAAGAACAAATCAATCCGAACCAAGCTTTGTTGGGTTAAGCAATCGGATGTTCCTAAACATTGTGGAGTTTTATAAGGGGGAAGAGTCTATTGAAAATATGGAATGAGAGGTGTGGAGCCCACTTTGGAAGCCCTCCTACAGAATGCTTCATCAAAGAATCTCTTTCCCTTTTACCCAAAAGAATTTCCATTCGTACGAAGCCCCCACCACTTTAGAAATCATAGAGTATTTTTTCTAGAGAGCAACAAGATCGAATTCAATTGGATCCCACATGAGGGGGGCAAGATGGCTAGCAACTTTTTTTGTAAAATTCTCTAGTAATCTAAGGATCCCCTATTTTATGGGATATGAGGGTTCCTATCAGCGTGAGGCCCATTCCCTTGCGGAGCTCTAATTTCATTTAATTATCGAACTTAAAAAAAAAGAATTGAAAAAAAATTGCTGAACATCCCTTGTGTTGCTGCGCTCAATAAATGGATTCAAAAGTTTTGCATTAAAAATCCATCCCTAATAATGTGGTTTGAGGCGCCACAGGAATTTTAATTTCAACAGTTCTAAATTTAGATAAGTTTATAGAAATACATCACTGAATATATAATGTGAATGGTTTTCAAGAAATCCATGAATAGCCAATGTGGACATGAAGAGATCTCGCTCATGCTCATTTTATCTCCTTTCCTTTAGGATGTCTCATGGATATAGTGGGGATTAAAAATGGGAGAAAATCAATGTTTTCTAAAAATCTCTTTCATGGCCTTCATGTTCATGTAAAGTGTGAGCTCTGTTCTTCCGTGAAACTAGCATTACAAAGACTATCTTATGCTCGTTTACCGTTGAACTTCCATGCCTCCAACGGAAAAGTGACATTTTGTTGGATACGTGGTAGATTTTGAAGCGCCAGTACTCCAACATACGTGGTTCTGAGTTATGGTTACACGAATTTGTGATTCTTTACTTTGTCATTGAGTATAATCGTAGCCTCTAATCATTCAGACATAGCCAAATGCATTCACATGCTTGGTTACGCTTTTGCCGTATCGGGAGATTGACTTTTCTGAAATGTTTCTCTTGTAAATTGCTTGACCCATATGGATATGTAAGCTTGATTGAATGGAAAAAGGACTTTGTACGTGAGACCATCTGAAAAAATTGGAAGTGAAGCCATCTGAAAAATTGTGAAGTAGAGATGTTCTTCTAACTTTGGTACTTCACATAATAATCGTCCATAGAAACTTCCCTGAACCTCTTGGCTAGACGGATTATATTCTTCAAGAGATTCCTCCGCCATCCTCGCTACCCCCCTTCAGGCATCAAACAGTCTTCCTCATAGAGAATAATAAGCTCAAACGAAAATGGCTCTCACATGCAGAAGATGAGAAAGAAAATATTGAGCGTACAATTATCTTTGGTGCTCCCTTTTGAAAGGGCTGATATGCCTTCTAGCGTACTTTGTATGTATCGTGTTATCCTTGTATCTCCTCTATTGTTGATACATTTTTGCTTTGCATTAAACTCGAAACAAGAAGTTTTAGCAGATATAAAAGCTATGTAGACCAACATTGACTGGCATAAAGATCACCAAAACGGTTTCATCCAGAGAACAATAGCATGAAAAAGAGAGTGCTGAGTATAAATTGGATCTTCGTACGTGTGCACACTCCCTGTCTCTCCCTCTCTCTCTCTATCCATCTATATCAATCCACATATCTACGTATTAGTGTCTCTCGTTTTCTTCAACCCTCTCTTTATCTCATACAGGCATCCTTTTTTCTTAGATCCTCAAATGCATGAACGTATCTTTTGTATCCTTCATCTAACATCTAGGTCTAGAGAGAGAATATAGAATTTGTCATCGCTGGATTCTGTGTATGTGCATAAATGGCCCTAGTTAGTCATTATTAACTTTATCCACGCAATATTGAACAGAAAATTGAAAGTGAATTGTTTGAATATCAAAAAACTTTTTGCATTCTTTCGGATTCCTACTAGGACCAAATACATAGAAAACTTGAAACTGAATTATTGTCATAAGCTAATCTCCGTTGTCTTGAAGTTGTGCTCGTAATAGATCACTTGTCGCATGAATTTTCCATGAACTTCTACAATCGAGTATAGCATGTGGCTGTAAAAGTTTCTTTCTTCTGTTCTTTTGTTTAGCTTTATGGATGGCTGCGAAAGCTTTAGTCAAAAACTCCAGCGCCAATATTACGTTGTGGGCCGGCATATCTATATCGATGGAAGTTAAGAAAGGCACGAAGGGGGAAAGGCAGAAGCGACATCTTTTGAGAGTAAATTTTTCCATGTGCTTTGCGTTGATGTAGAGTTTGGCGATTGATGTAGAGTTTGCGTTGTTACGTTTGCTCCATCTAACTTTTGTGGCAGCTAACTATTTTCGGAATTTTCGGAGGCCTCGTTGGAAAGACGAAAAAACAAATGAAGGCCTCATTGGAATATTTTGCTCACAAATTTAAACAACCATGAGAATTTCTTAAAGTTCTCGACGCGCCATTACTCACATGCTTATGATATCTTCATTTGGCTCTGCGTAATTATTTGGTCCAAGTGGAATTAGCCTTGCCAAGTTCGGTTCCAGTCAAATAGTTTCTTCTAGTGGAATTATAGTTTGTTTCTCCATCGTTCCACACAAATGGATACATCAGTAAATCCAGTAAATCCAATTAGGACAGCCAACTTGAGAAGACAACTTACAACTAGAGATGACAACTTGAAAGGATATAGCCTTGATAAGCTCTGGCAAATGAAGCAAGTACGCTTTCGTACATTTTGTTGGATCCTCACTGAACTCTCGTGGAATTCTTCGGACCTTACATCGCGGGGCGTCATGAGAACCTTTTGGAAAAAAACTGTGGAATGATACTCATTCGAAAGTACTACAAGACAAAGAAATTGTTGGTAGCAGGGATGACTAGTAGGAATACCACCATTCATGGCTACACAAGCAGCCAAAAGGATGCCAACAACATAACACTGCAGAATCTAAGGTAATCCTCACCACGTGTGGATATCCCTCCAGCAAAGCGACTGTATTTTGGACTCTTTCAACGACCGTTCTTTAAAAGACATTGAAGCAATTACATATCTCTCTAACTTTATCTATGTGTATCTCTCTAACTCTCTATGGATATCTCTCTAACTCTCTACCTATCCATCTATCTATCTGTGTCTATCACATAGATGAACCTTAGCATCTTAGTCCATCAGATGCATCGATATAGCTTGCTACCATTCCTCACGCTACCAAGACGAGATAGCTTACTACCATTATGGATCTTTCTGAATCTAATGATTTACACAACCTTCTGAGAAGCATTTTTTATTTCAATAAATGTTACGTTTTTGTTTATTTTTGAGACTGTGGTCCTCCGAATATGAATATTTAAAACTCGGATGCTTCATCTAAATTGGATTCTTTCCTCTAACGCTTCAAATTTATATATATATGTATATGTATATATTTGTGCGTGTGTGTATATGTAGACGTTCTTTATGGATGATCGGAAATGGAGTCCAACTATTAAAAATCCATTTAGAATATTTCAATACTCGCTGATTGTTTTGCTAATCCGAGCTACATAGTTTGCATGACACCGCCCTACAGAATAGAAAAGAATCAAAGAATAACTACTCTTTCCACCATAAAATTAGCAAAGGAAGTTTGATGTATCCAAACGGACATCATTCACGCAAAATATACATGCGGGCTATTGATTTTATTCCTCAGGATGTGAGCATATGTTTATTAAATATAAGCTCTAAAAGAAATAAAAGCATACAAAAGGTTCATTAGCTTAACATTTTACTTGGGTATTCCAAATCTCTCTAGGGGACAAAAGAAGTATCCTTCTGTATTATTCTATGTAGTATGTGTTGCATGCTATGTGAATGTTTTTTCTTATAGATTAAATAAACAAATCAAATAATTTTAGGGATAACGTTCTATATACATTCATACCAACAGACGAAAAGGGTGTAGAAAGTCTCTCTTCTAATGGATTTTCTTTGCCGACATCGCTTTCAGACAAAAGAAAAAGGCAGAAGTATACAAGGAATTAGAGAGAGGAACATAGAAGGCTGATACTGTTCTTGTGTACTTTGTGACTGACCCATGTAATCAAATACTTATTTGCTTTCAAATTCAACAAATTATAGTGTTTTAAAGGGGAAGAACCAATAGAGTTCTCAATCATTTTATCTATGCCGTCACTACGTATGCCACCCCCTCCTTCTTTCTCTCTGTTCCCCCTCCGCCCCCCGCTTGACTCCACCACCCCCGCCCCTCACCACACCACTCCCCCACCTCCGCAGCACCCCGCGAACCCCTCCCTCCTCCGCAGCGCCACAACGCCCCCCTTCTCTCTCTCTCTCTCTCTCTCTCTCTCTCTCTCTCTCTCTCTCTCTCTCTCTCTCTCTCTCTCTCTCTCTCTCTCTCTCTCTCTCTCTCTCTCTCTCTCTCTCTCTCTCTCTCTCTCTCTCTCTCCCCTCCACCCCGCGTCTCTCTCTCTCTCTCTCTCTCTCTCTCTCTCTCTCTCTCTCTCTCTCTCTCTCTCTCTCTCTCTCTCTCTCTCTCTCTCTCTCTCTCTCTCTCTCTCTCTCCCTTCTCTGCCCCCTGCTTAACTCCACCACCCCCGCCCCTCTCCACACCACTCCCCTGCCTCCACAGCACCCCGTGACCCCCTCCCTCCTCCTCAGCCCCATAGCGCCCCCTTCTCTCTCTCTCTCTCTCTCACTCTCTCTCTCTCTCTCTCTCTCTCTCTCTCTCTCTCTCTCTCTCTCTCTCTCTCTCTCTCTCTCTCTCTCTCTCTCTCTCTCTCTCCCCCTCCGCCCCCACTTAACTCCACCACCCCCACCCCTCACCACACCACTCCCCCCCTCCACAGCACCCCACAACCCCCTCCCTCCTCCGTAGCCCCATAGCCCCCTTTCTCTCTCTCTCTCTTTCTCTCTCTCTCTCTCTGTCTCTCTCTCTCTCTCTCTCTCTCTCTCTCTCTCTCTCTCTCTCTCTCTCTCTCTCTCTCTCTCTCTCTCTCTCTCTCTCTCTCTCTCTCTCTCTCTCTCTCTCCCTCCCTCTGCCCCACTTTTCTCTCTTCTCTCTTCTCTCTCTCTATCTCTCTATCTCTCTCTCTCTCTCTCTCTCTCTCTCTCTCTCTCTCTCTCTCTCTCTCTCTCTCTCTCTCTCTCTCTCTCTCTCTCTCTCTCCCTCCCTCTGCCCCACTTTTCTCTCTTCTCTCTCTCTCTCTCTCTCTCTCTCTCTCTCTCTCTCTCTCTCTCTCTCTCTCTCTCTCTCTCTCTCTCTCTCTCTCTCTCTCTCTCTCTCTCTCTCTCTCTCTCTCTCTCTCTCTCCCCCATCCACCCCACCTCTCTCTCTCTCTCTTCCTCATCCACCCCACCTCTCTCTCTCTCTCTCTCTCTCTCTCTCTCTCTCTCTCTCTCTCTCTCTCTCTCTCTCTCTCTCTCTCTCTCTCTCTCTCTCTCTCTCTCTCTCTCTCTCTCTCTCTCTCTCTCTCTCTCTCTCTCTCTCTCTCTCTCTCTCTCTTCCGCCTCTGCCCCCCGCTTAACTCCACCACCCCCGCCCCTCACCACACCAGTCCCCCGCCTGCACAGCACCCCGCGACCCCCTCCCTCTTTCGCAGCCCCATAGCGCCCCCCTTCTCTCTCTCTCTCTCTCTCTCTCTCTCTCTCTCTCTCTCTCTCTCTCTCTCTCTCTCTCTCTCTCTCTCTCTCTCTCTCTCTCTCTCTCTCTCTCTCTCTCTCTCTCTCTCTCTCTCTCTCTCTCTCTCTCTCTCTCTCTCTCTCTCTCTCTCTCTCTCTCTCTCTCTCTCTCTCTCTCTCTCCCCCTCCGCCCCACGTCTCTCTCTCTCTCTCTCTCTCTCTCTCTCTCTCTCTCTCTCTCTCTCTCTCTCTCTCTCTCTCTCTCTCTCTCTCTCTCTCTCTCCTCTGCCCCCTGCTTAACTCCACCACCCCTGCCCCTCACCACACCACTCCCCCGCCTCCGCAGCACCCCGCGACCCCCTCCCTCCTCCGTAGCCCCATAGCCCCCTACTCTCTCTCTCTCTCTCTCTCTCTCTTTGCCTGCCTCCACGCACTAGGAGATGGATCACTTACTTCAACCCCACTAGGATCTTTTGGTGCCCAAATAAAAAATAGTGGGTTGGAATAATCCCTTATGGTTACGGGGTGCAATTCAAAGTTTTGGTCGGAACACTAGTCATGGTTTTCTTAACTCCGGTAGTATATATAGTGGAAATTGAGGTGATTATGGCAGCACTCCTCCAGGTGGTGCATATGGAAAAATTACACCTCGTAGAAACCTTTAAAGCAGTGGGCCGATTGGATACAACAGTGCTAACCTGGAAGAAACCTTTGGAATAGGCTATAGGCTTGGTCGAAGCTCTAACATGATTGGCTTTGGTCTCAGATAGTGGAAGATATGCACTGGGATACACCTTCTACAGAATGGAGGAACATCCAAAAGTGTCAGTAAAAGTGTAAGTGATAAAAGTGAAAGTGGGAAAATGACTGTTGCTACCAACCTTTCATGACGACTGCCTATTTTTGAGGAGCCAATTCAAAATCAAATGGCATATATGATCTAACCCTCCAATTTTGGGCAATCAATCGATGCATGATTAGTGGACGTGAGGAATCCGTAAGGCCCTCTTGGCCTATTGGAGCCTTTAAAAGCAATGGACTTGTGTTCATTAGACGCACATATACTTACATCGTATGTCTCTCTCTCTCTCTCTCTCTCTCTCTCTCTCTCTCTCTCTTTGCCTGCCTCCAGGCACTAGGATATGGATCACTTAACTCAAGCTTGCTAGGATCTTTTGGTGCTTAAATAAAAGATAGTGGGTTGGAATAATCCCTTATGGTTACGGGGTGCAATTCAAAGTTTTGGTCGGAACACTAGCCATGGTTTTCTTAACTCGCGTAGTATATACAGTGAAAATGGAGGTGGTTATGGCAGCACTCCTCCAGGTGGTGCATATGGAAAAATTACACCTCGTAGAAACCTTTGAAGAAGTGGGCCGATTGGATATAGCATTGCTAACCTGGAAGAAACCTTTGGAATAGGCTATAGGCTTGGTGGAAGCTCTAACATGATTGGCTTTGGTCTCAAATAGTGGAAGATATTCACCGGGATCCACATTCTAGAGAATGGAGGAACATTTAAAACTGTTAGTAAAAGTGTAAGTGATAAAAGTGAAAGTGGAGAAATGATTGTTGCCTCCAACCTTTCATGTTGACTGCCTATTTCTCAGGATCCAATTCAAAATCAAATGTCATATTTGATCTAAGCCTCCAATTTTGGGCAATCAATCGGTGCATGATCAATGGACGTGAGGAATCGGCATGGCCCTCTTGACCTACTGGAGCCTATAAAAGCAATGGACTTGTGTTCATTAGACACACATATACTTACATGCGTACAGAGGTCCTCTCTTTGCACTTTGTGGTTACAAGCCTACTGTAGGAAGTCACTCTGTGGTGTGGATACAAAGCGTGGGCTTCCTAGTGGACGGCTAATATCACTATAGTGTGAAGAGAGTGGCCTGAATTTGTCTTCCTGTGTGAGTCAGTGGTATTTTTTATGCTCTTTTCCTTACAGCAATTCTTCTGACTTCGTATTGATCAGGGCTAACCTGCATCTAGCTGTGTTCATTGTATGGATTGGACGAATCTCTTGTAATGAATGTGTTTAGTTCTAGAGTGGCATGCTAGATTAGAGCATCAACTTTAGAGCATTTCTCTTGCCTATGTTGTAATCATCCGTTCGAACTAAGGAGTGATTGATTTTCCTTCATTGTTAGATGTCATTAATATTTTCTTAAGTATTCACAACTCTGTGCAATCATTGATATCTTCCTGCTCACAGAAGTGTTAAAGGGTATATTTCCCTAAGGAGAACCTCCCTTGAGTAGGTGAAGTACTGGAGTGCTTGCTGCATGCTCTTGTTAAAAGTAGATACCCTAGTACCTCCTCTACACATATAGATTAAGGGCCTTTAGAGCATGAGAAGAATAGGTGATCTCTTGTTATATTGTATCATGAAAAGGAAATATAGTGTCTTCTCATTCTCAAAGTTTTCCATATACTTTTGTAGGCATTCCACCACATGAGGAGCTCTTCTTGTTCTCTAGAAGCGGGTGCCATAGTTCCTTGAAAATACATTTTTCATCTTATCGAAGCCTTATTTGTGCACCAATCCTCTTTTAAACAATCATCTACCCTCGTAATTGGTTTGGATCTTGGAATATTCTATTTTGTGCCTCTGTTTTTGGAGTTCAAAGGCTTTAAATAGGAGGGTATCCTTACCAGCAAAAAGATCCATTCTCGAAGAATCCCATGTGTTGGATTTCCAGCTTACAAGAACGCACTCTTCATAGCCATTTCTATGGATAGGGAATATGTCATCAAACGTGATAGATTATCTTTTTCTAATGATTCCTATGGTTATTACACTAAGTAACACCTTGTATGAAAGCTTCTTAGATCTATGACTAATTTCTCTATCTAATTAAATAATTATAACAACATGAAACTATATAGAGGTATGGTTTTATATGCAAGCAACACACTTGTAGTCTCTACTAGTCAAGCAAAACAGCTTCATCATCTTCTAAAATTCTAAAAGAGAGAAAACATTTCAGATCCATTAGGAATTACTAAAAGATTGGAGAACATGAGCGTGGGTTGATCAAGGTCTTCCCTCTAGGGGACTCCTAGGATGGATATGTTTTTGCTATGTTACTGTCTTTAAAGAAGACTCCTTATCATTTTAATGATATGACCTTTGATCGTCCATTTATCCACAAGTTTTTTAGCTAAGGCCTACACATTGAGAATACCAAAATCATTTTTATCGTTGGGCCTAGAAGAGATCTTCTATATAACCTTAGTCATCTTGCTCCTATTGCATTGTTATTTGTAAAAAAACTTTCTATAGGCCCTCTTTATCTTCACATTTCATTCTTGTTCTATTTCAACCAAGATATAAAGTAGACAATAGAGAAAATCACAAACGTACAACTTTATGGATCTTCTTAGCATGTCCACCTATAGGGTCTTCTATTTTTCCATCATAATCTTGATTCTGTGAAGAAGATGATTCTACAAAAAGTCTACTGCACATAGCTCTCTCATTGACTTATCAAATGTGTAAAGTTTTTTATAGAACTTTGCACAAGGTGTCAGTTGCCTACAGTTTGTGCACCTCCTCCAAGTTAAAGCATTCCAAAAGACTCAGTAGATCTTGGGAAATGGACTTAATAGGTCACCTATGTCTAAAACTGTTCTTCTAAGAAGTCGATTTAGACAGCTATAACTTCTAACACTTGGTTCTCTCAATCTAGAACCCCTTTATGCAAATTCTTTTAGCCATAGGTAGCTTACCTTCCAACTTAAAGATTGAGTGCTTGCTTGGTCAAAACTTTACACTGTGGAAGGAGAACTAACCAAAACATTAACATTGAATTTGGACCTATTTTAGAAAACAGTGAACACTTCTTCACATATGAATGTTCCTACTCATAATTCTCACAGCCTGTTTACCATTAGGCTCTCAAACTTTAACCATAGACTCATTGACTATGGAATTAGACGTCTACAAAAGGATTCTTGAATCGATCAAGCACAGAAGGAGAATACACAGAAACATCGGGCACAATTTTTCTTCATTACTAGAGAACTTCTACTTCCGGATGAGAGAGCTAATCTTCACACTTCTCAAAAGTCTAATCACTTTTCATCAAAACATCAATTGCTGATTGGCTTGCACCAACAGCTCCCCCTCAATCATCAATTGAGGTTTTTCTAACTTCTTTATACCTGCCATGTCTTTGAACCTCTATAGCTTTGGTCCATCCAAGCTTTTGATTAGCATATCAGCAATATGATCTTTTGTTGAAGTATGTATGACTTCAATCTCTTTATCTATCACCTTCTCTCTTAGAAAGTGATACTGAATCTCAATATGTTTAGTCTTGGCATGAAAAAGAGGATTAGCAGCTAAATACAATGAACTCATGTTATCTTCATGAAGAGTGGGTGTACTCTGTATGATCTCAAAACTCTTCATAAGAGTCTTTAGCCATTTCAGTGCCTTTGCAGCTTCCACCATACCTTTGTACTCAGCCTCTGTAGATGATAAAGCAACTGTGTGTTGCTTTTTTGAACACCAAGAAATTAACTTATCTCCCACATAACACAAGTATCCATATGTTGATCTCCTATCATCAGGATTACCTGCCCAATCTGTATCCCTATAGATCTTGATTTTTGTATCTCATGTAAAACCATAATACAAACCCTCTTTGAGTGTACCCTTAATGTACCTCAACGCTCTTTGTCCTCCAATCCAATGTTCTTTCCTAGGGCAATGCATGAATTGAGATAATACTCCCACTACATATGAGAAATCAGGCCTAGTTAAAGTAGCATAAATTAGACTACCAACCAAACTTTGATATAACTTTATGTCCTTGAACTCTTCTCCACCATATCTGCTCAATTTATGATTCACCTCCATTGGAGTAGGTGCTACCCTGCAATCATTCATCTTAAACTTGATGAAAACGTTTTTCAAATACCTTTCTTGAGTTACATACACTCCATGTTGAGTATATGAGATCTCCATTCCCAAAAAATATGACAAGTTTCCCGAGTCACTGATTTTGAACTCTTTCTCCATTTGCTTCTTTAGGCTTTGAATGCCTTTCTCATCTGTACCTGTAAGAGTTATATCATCAAGATATATGCACATGTAAATGAACCCATCTTCACTTGCTTTGACAAGCAAGCTACTATCTGCTTTAGATACTTGGAACCCATGTTCTTTTAAGAAGTTTACAAGTCTATAATTCCATGACCGTGGGGCCTGCTTCAAGCCATACAAAGCTCTCTTGACCTTGCACACATAATCTCTATACTTTTCATCTCTCAATCCTTGGGGTTGCTCCATGAAAACATCGTCTGAAATATAACCATTTAAAAAAGCATTCTTCACATCTAATTGACATATTTTCCAACCTTTACATGCAACAATAGCTATGAGTGTCCTGATGGTTGCCATCTTTGCCACAAGACTATAGGTCTCATCATAATCTATACCATATGTCTGAGCAAACCCTTTCACAACAAGTCTAGCTTTATACCTAGACACACTTCCATCTGCATACCTCTTTGTCTTGTAGACCCATTTGCATCCAATGATCTTCTGACTATTTGGTTTAGGAACCAAATCCCATGTGTCATTCTCCATCAATGCATCATACTCTTCCTGCATAAATTCTCGAAGAATCCCATGTGTTGGATTTCCAGCTTACAAGAACGCACTCTTCATAGCCATTTCTATGGATAGGGAATATGTCATCAAACGTGATAGATTATCTTTTTCTAATGATTCCTATGGTTATTACACTAAGTAACACCTTGTATGAAAGCTTCTTAGATCTATGACTAATTTCTCTATCTAATTAAATAATTATAACAACATGAAACTATATAGAGGTATGGTTTTATATGCAAGCAACACACTTGTAGTCTCTACTAGTCAAGCAAAACAGCTTCATCATCTTCTAAAATTCTAAAAGAGAGAAAACATTTCAGATCCATTAGGAATTACTAAAAGATTGGAGAACATGAGCGTGGGTTGATCAAGGTCTTCCCTCTAGGGGACTCCTAGGATGGATATGTTTTTGCTATGTTACTGTCTTTAAAGAAGACTCCTTATCATTTTAATGATATGACCTTTGATCGTCCATTTATCCACAAGTTTTTTAGCTAAGGCCTACACATTGAGAATACCAAAATCATTTTTATCGTTGGGCCTAGAAGAGATCTTCTATATAACCTTAGTCATCTTGCTCCTATTGCATTGTTATTTGTAAAAAAACTTTCTATAGGCCCTCTTTATCTTCACATTTCATTCTTGTTCTATTTCAACCAAGATATAAAGTAGACAATAGAGAAAATCACAAACGTACAACTTTATGGATCTTCTTAGCATGTCCACCTATAGGGTCTTCTATTTTTCCATCATAATCTTGATTCTGTGAAGAAGATGATTCTACAAAAAGTCTACTGCACATAGCTCTCTCATTGACTTATCAAATGTGTAAAGTTTTTTATAGAACTTTGCACAAGGTGTCAGTTGCCTACAGTTTGTGCACCTCCTCCAAGTTAAAGCATTCCAAAAGACTCAGTAGATCTTGGGAAATGGACTTAATAGGTCACCTATGTCTAAAACTGTTCTTCTAAGAAGTCGATTTAGACAGCTATAACTTCTAACACTTGGTTCTCTCAATCTAGAACCCCTTTATGCAAATTCTTTTAGCCATAGGTAGCTTACCTTCCAACTTAAAGATTGAGTGCTTGCTTGGTCAAAACTTTACACTGTGGAAGGAGAACTAACCAAAACATTAACATTGAATTTGGACCTATTTTAGAAAACAGTGAACACTTCTTCACATATGAATGTTCCTACTCATAATTCTCACAGCCTGTTTACCATTAGGCTCTCAAACTTTAACCATAGACTCATTGACTATGGAATTAGACGTCTACAAAAGGATTCTTGAATCGATCAAGCACAGAAGGAGAATACACAGAAACATCGGGCACAATTTTTCTTCATTACTAGAGAACTTCTACTTCCGGATGAGAGAGCTAATCTTCACACTTCTCAAAAGTCTAATCACTTCTAACTCTTCTGAATTCTTGTATTCTACACTCTCTCATATTTGCCCCGACATTTTTCCTTGTATATATAGGCAAATATTTACAAGCTGCTAATTATACAAAAGTATAAGTGAACTATCTCTGAATTAATGTACATATATGTACACATCTTCATCTTCTGGATATGCACTTCATGCTTCATAACTTGATCTTTTCTTCAGTCCTTTGCTTCAATTCTTCATCAAAACATCAATTGCTGATTGGCTTGCACCAACAGCTCCCCCTCAATCATCAATTGAGGTTTTTCTAACTTCTTTATACCTGCCATGTCTTTGAACCTCTATAGCTTTGGTCCATCCAAGCTTTTGATTAGCATATCAGCAATATGATCTTTTGTTGAAGTATGTATGACTTCAATCTCTTTATCTATCACCTTCTCTCTTAGAAAGTGATACTGAATCTCAATATGTTTAGTCTTGGCATGAAAAAGAGGATTAGCAGCTAAATACAATGAACTCATGTTATCTTCATGAAGAGTGGGTGTACTCTGTATGATCTCAAAACTCTTCATAAGAGTCTTTAGCCATTTCAGTGCCTTTGCAGCTTCCACCATACCTTTGTACTCAGCCTCTGTAGATGATAAAGCAACTGTGTGTTGCTTTTTTGAACACCAAGAAATTAACTTATCTCCCACATAACACAAGTATCCATATGTTGATCTCCTATCATCAGGATTACCTGCCCAATCTGTATCCCTATAGATCTTGATTTTTGTATCTCATGTAAAACCATAATACAAACCCTCTTTGAGTGTACCCTTAATGTACCTCAACGCTCTTTGTCCTCCAATCCAATGTTCTTTCCTAGGGCAATGCATGAATTGAGATAATACTCCCACTACATATGAGAAATCAGGCCTAGTTAAAGTAGCATAAATTAGACTACCAACCAAACTTTGATATAACTTTATGTCCTTGAACTCTTCTCCACCATATCTGCTCAATTTATGATTCACCTCCATTGGAGTAGGTGCTACCCTGCAATCATTCATCTTAAACTTGATGAAAACGTTTTTCAAATACCTTTCTTGAGTTACATACACTCCATGTTGAGTATATGAGATCTCCATTCCCAAAAAATATGACAAGTTTCCCGAGTCACTGATTTTGAACTCTTTCTCCATTTGCTTCTTTAGGCTTTGAATGCCTTTCTCATCTGTACCTGTAAGAGTTATATCATCAAGATATATGCACATGTAAATGAACCCATCTTCACTTGCTTTGACAAGCAAGCTACTATCTGCTTTAGATACTTGGAACCCATGTTCTTTTAAGAAGTTTACAAGTCTATAATTCCATGACCGTGGGGCCTGCTTCAAGCCATACAAAGCTCTCTTGACCTTGCACACATAATCTCTATACTTTTCATCTCTCAATCCTTGGGGTTGCTCCATGAAAACATCGTCTGAAATATAACCATTTAAAAAAGCATTCTTCACATCTAATTGACATATTTTCCAACCTTTACATGCAACAATAGCTATGAGTGTCCTGATGGTTGCCATCTTTGCCACAAGACTATAGGTCTCATCATAATCTATACCATATGTCTGAGCAAACCCTTTCACAACAAGTCTAGCTTTATACCTAGACACACTTCCATCTGCATACCTCTTTGTCTTGTAGACCCATTTGCATCCAATGATCTTCTGACTATTTGGTTTAGGAACCAAATCCCATGTGTCATTCTCCATCAATGCATCATACTCTTCCTGCATAAATTTTTCCCAATTTTCCTTACCTTTTGTCTCTTCATATGTAGAAGAGTCTTCATCTGCTTTTATTATATAAGCATAATCTTTGGTAGCCAAAAAAGAAGTGTCATAGCTATACCTTCTAGGTTGCCATTTGTGTCTTCTTGACCTTCTGAGTTCTCCACTCCTTGAGGTTTCTGGTTCATCACATTCTGGATCAAATCTTGGCACTTCTTCAACTTCAACCTGTACTTCATTGTTCTCCTCTTCATCAAATATCAGAATCTTTGATTTACCTTTCTTTTGATTCACAACTTCTTCATCACCTGCATAAATATTGATTGTACTTGCATACCAAGTACCTTGCACATCAAATGTAACATCCTTTGATACAAGGAATTGTTTTGTGGATGGACTCCACAACCTATATTCCATCTGCTTATCATCATATCCAATGAATACATATTTTTCAGCTTTAGGTTCCTATTTATGCCTCAATTGTGATGTTACATATGCATATGCCAAACATCCAAAAACTTTGCAATGATCTAAAGTAGGTCTCTTACACCACCATGCCTCATATGGTGTCATACCATTCAAAGCTTTACATGGTAATCTATTGACCAAATAAGTAGGTGTGTTTACAGCCTCAGCCCACAAGTAATTTGGGCAATTTTTCTCCTTCATCATGGATCTTGCGAACTCAACAAGAGTTCTATTCCTTCTTTCTGCTACACCATTTTGTTGAGGAGAGTACCTACAAGTAATTTCCCTTTTTATACTTGCATTTCACAAGTAATCACTCAACTCATTAGAGAAATACTCTCCCCCTCCATTTGACCTTAGTCTCTTCAACTTATGACTTGTAATTCTCTCTACATACACATGATAATGTTTGAATGTATTGAATATCTCTGACTTATCTTTGATCACATGGATAGTGATCCGTCTGTAGCATCATCATCATAAATCACATAATACCTTGAACCATTGATACTAAAATCTTTTGATGGTCCCCACACATCTGTGTGTACTAATTCAAGCTTCTCTGAATACATAAAACCATGCTTGGAATAAGATTGCTTATGAGCCTTACCTAATTGAGATGCCTCATATTTGCATGTCATATGTTGACGTGCAATACTACGCAATCCAAGCATTGAACCATTATTAACCATATCTTTGATACCTCTCTCATTGAAATGTCCAAGCCTCTTGTGTCAAAGATCTAACTCAGAGATCTTATGTCCTCCTAAGTGAACAAAGCATGACCAACATTACCTTGGATCTTCAATGTGAACAATCTTCCTTCTTTCTTCCCTGAAATAATTTGGTTATACCCATTGCTAGGGTCTTCCACAAACACTCCTTCATTAGTGAGCCTAACTTCATAACCTTTTTCAACAATTTGTCCTACACTTATCAGATTCTTAGGAATTGTAGGAACATACAAAACCTTACTCCACAGAGTACTTCCATCCTTGGCCTTCACTGATCCAATTGACTTCACATTTTGCTTTGTACTATCACCTGTTTGAACTACATGATTAGTTACCTTATTCTCCAAATTAGTCATCAAAACTATGTTACCACTCAGGTGATTGCTACACACTGAGTCAATGTAGAAGACTCTTTGGTCTTCACTTTGCCTTTCACAAGTTGCATTCATTATCAATGTTGAATCCTCCTTCTGATCTGAAGCATAATTGTAGTAGGTATTGTTGTATTGTTGACTTAGGAATCCTCTACCTACATTCCTTCCAAAGTTACCTCTACTACCTCTACCTCTAAAATTACCTCTTTGATTTCTACCACCTCTTCCTCTTGAATTAAAATTCTGATTATATCCTCCATTATTCTGAGTATTATGCCAACAATCATTAGCTAAATGATTTGTCTTACCACAAATCCAACAAACTTTGACTCCATCTTTATTACTCCTTCAAGTTGGCTTGGCTAGATGTACCTTCATCTTCATTTGTTTGTTGCTTCCCTTTGATATTCTTCTTCTTATCCTTTGAATACATTGCATGACCTGTACTTTTATTACCTTCACCTTTGACATCCTACTCAAAGCTTAACATATGTCCTAGCAACTGATTTAAGTTAGGAGTAAAATGATCAAGTGATAATTCAGTAGACAAAATGAATGGCTTCCATTTGTCATCACCTCTCAAACCTATGAGGATCTCCCTTACCAATTTATCCTCCTCAATATCTTCATCAACTGCTCCTAATGCATTTGCAATGTCCTTCATCCTTGTTACATAGTCTAAGATGGATTGAGAGGCCTTCTTCTTGAATGTGGTAAACTCTGCCCACAAGGATGCCTTCCTTGGTTTTGTGATGTTTTGGAAATGCTCCTCCAAAGCATTCCAAATATCACCTGCACTCTCAAGACCTCTAATGTGAGGTAGCAAGTAGTCATTAACTGCCATATAGATAATGCTCCTAGCTCGAGCATCTTTCTTCATCCTAGTCTTCAGATCTGATAATTCTTCCCTAGGTAGAACACTAGGATCTCTGAACTGAGGCTTTTCTTCTTCACATGTAATATAACCTATCAAGTTTGTGCTCATAAGGTGATCCTCCATCCTCATTGACCATGCTGGATAGTTCTCTCTATCCAATTTCTCTATTTGAAGAGAATCTCCCATCCTTTCTTCACCTGTGTATTGAATTCTTCAACCTTTACGAGTAATAAATGTACCTTTACTTCAAATGAAGTTGATTTTGACCTCTTTGATGTCATATGGCCTCCTTTTGAAGCTTTTCTCTCAAGCTTTCACCTTTTGAATCTTTAGATGTTGAATTCTTTATGACTGCAGCAGTCGGGGTCCTCCTTTCTTCAATTTTGATGCTTCCTGCTCTGATACCACTAATGGAGAGTGTTAATCTCCAAAAGAACAAGCTACTCTTGAAGTTAGAGCAGCTCTATATCAAGAGTAACTCAAAACCTTCACCAATTTTGAGGATTAATGATCAATTGAAAAGATTTTGGATAAACTCTGAAGAAGATGATTCTACAGAAAGTCTGCTGCACATACCTCTCTCATTGACTTATCAATGTGTAAAGTTTTTTATTAAACTTTGCACAAGGTGTTGCCTATAGTTTGCACACCTCGCCAAGTTAAATCATTCCAAAAGACTCAGTACTTGAGAAATGGACTTAACAAGTCACCTATGTCTAAAATTGTTCTTCCGAGAAGTCAATTCAGACACCTCTAACTTCTAACACTTGGTTCTCTGAATCTAGAACCTATTTATGCAAACACTTTTAGCCATAGGTAGCTTACCTTCCAAATTAAAGATTCAGTGCTTGCTTGCTCAAAACGTTACATTGTGGAAGGAGAACTGACCAAAATTTTAACATCGAAGTTTGTGCCTATTTCAGAAAACAATGAGCACTTCTTCACATATGAATGTTCCTGCTCATAATTCTCACACCCTGTTTACAATTAGGCTCTCAAAGTTTAACCATCAACTCATTAACTATGGAATTAGACGTCTACAAAAGGATTCTTGAAATGATTAAGCACAGAAGGAGAATACATAGAAACATCGGGCACAATTTTTCTTCATCACTAGAGAACTTTTACATCTTGATGAGAGAGCTAATCTTCACACTTCTCAAAAGACTAATCACTTCTAACTCTTTTGAATTCTTGTATTCTACACTCTCTCATATCTTCTCCGAAATTTTTCCTTGTATATATAGGCAAATATTTACAAGCTCTTGACTATACAAAAGTATAAGTGAACTATCTCTGAATTAATGTACATATGTGTACACATCTTCATCTTCTGGATATGCACTTCCTTCATGCTTCATAACTTGATCTCTTCTTCACTCCTTTGCTTCAATTCTTCATCAAAACATCAATTGTTGATTGCCCTGCACCAACATCATACCCATCCTTATTCCATACAAGAAAACGATTTCACCTCAGCTAAGAGGCAATGCAAAAGACATCTATGTAGTTCCAATATATGGGCACTCATCCAATTTCATTCAAAAGAAACACAATGGTATCTTCCATAAAAATCTTGAGAACCAAATGATCGTGAGCTTAAGTAAGATCCAGACCTCTTTTTTTTCCCATCTACATTCCGATGTTGATTAACAAGTTGAGGCCATCTATAGAAATTCTAAAAACTATTGTAGTAAAAAAACAAGCCATATATAATAGAGTACAAGGATAGTGTAGCCAAGGATACATAACCACTGATGCTAATACAAGCCAAAGCCTTCCCCATGGGACTGGTAAACATCTTGATGTTTTATTTTTTTAAAACATATGTGCTTGAGGAATTAAAGAATGAGATCCCATTAGAGTCTCTCATGACCTTGTAAACTCTAAATTTTTAAAAGAAAAGGTTTTTATACATTTCTTCAACATACTTAATTTCTTCCTGATTGCCAAAGATATGTTCAAGAATGAGCCTCAATATGATCAAGAATTTTGAATTCTCATGAATGCAGAATTGCCAATGGCCTGCAATGCTACTTTCTAGAACTTTGATAATGATGTTGCATATACTCTATAGCATGGTGATAAAATGCAGAATTTCTATATATTATTTCTCTCTTACTTTCGAATAGTCTTGATATCAACTTAATTCAATATCTCAATAGAGTTCTTAAGATAGAACCTCTCTTGTGACCTTGCAAAGAGGGCCCATACGATCATTTTTTAAGATTGCAAGAGCTCATTATTGAGGATATCAATAACCAATTCTTCATTTCGAAATGGTGTAATTATTTTGAGATCTATTCATTGTATAAACTTTCTAGATCTTGTTAATGGGATAATAGACATGTATTAAAACCTTCGACTTCATAGTAGACAAGATATCCCAAACTACTCAAGAAATTGAATAATAATAATTTCACGGTTATCCTCCATTATTCTTGTATCATTCTATGAGCGAATTCTTTGAGCTTATTATTTTTTAATATTCTACTTGTCTCTGTGTATTTGTGTGTCGTGACCAACCACTAGTTTTAAAGAATATTTGAAGCGTCTTTCTATTATCTTTCTCTCCATATCTACGATCTCTTTTCATCTCAAGAAGGTCCTTCTGAGGGTGATTTTTACCTTGGTTCACTTTATTCTCTAGGTTAAAAGCCTTCCATAAGGCATTTCCATTCTTTCTTTCCTAAGTTTTAGGGACATCGTTTAGTGTTGTGTACAATAACCCAATTTTGTCGAAATCACTGATCCGATTTCTAATTGTCTAGGTACGATTAAGAATGACCATGTCCCAAATTTGCATCTTTTCCCTCTCTGTGAAGAGGAGCATCATAAAATTCTCGAAGCTGCAAAGCTCAAGCCTGTACATTTGGCTAGAAGCTCATGAACAATTCTAGCTCCATCGAAACCATTTCTAGGAAGTTTTCTATCCTTTACCATTTGTAAAAGTCATTTTTGACTTGAGAGAATATTTGTAATCACTACCAAACACATGGAGTTCTTAGTTAGAGAAGTCAAGACTTCATTTAAGGCAACATCTCCTAGATTGGAGGACTACTTTTTAGTGAGAGTCAATGTAGGATTCAAATTCAAATTTAAACATCACATCTATAAAAGATGGCTCAAAAACTCGTAGGCAAGAGACTTCAGTCGTGAGCCCTTATTGATTAGATTTGTACGGGAGTGAGTCTCACATTATAGCCTAATCTACTCGCCATCATTAGGCATTGATTATCAAGCCTATGATCTTGTACAACATTGTTCTTTAATACAATAGAGCTACATTTCTCATCTATTGTTTCTCTCTCATAGTCACTCACAATAGTCAACTTGTATAGATCATGTCTCACTCATTTCCTTATCATTTTCAATAGTCTATAGCTTGTTGGAATAAGCTTCAAATTCGCTATATGCTCACAATTTTTGAAGGAAATCGATTCAGCCAATTTTGAGAAAAGTGCATCGAAGCACTCACTGGTCAAACTCTATAGAGGTCCTAGAAAAGCGAGGGTAATGATTTGATTGCTAAATTGATTGCTCTATGTATACTGCATCATTTTAAGTGATTCCACTTGGAATCATTAGCTTATTAAGCTAGTTAGATACCTCTTAAAGGAATTTTTCTAAATCCTATTGTACTAGAAGCACTGAGCATAACACGCACCAGGTGTGAACAAAAATAGAAGGTTTTCAATGATCCTTCAAGTTGGAAGTAGTCTATTTTGATTCAATCATTTCTCACATCATTTCCACAGTACATAGGCACTTGTATAGTGTCATTGGAAAGCTACAAGGGCCTACAACGTAAGTATGAACCTACAAGGGGCTGGTACAAAGCACGATTTGGACGTACCTACTCATTTCTTGGAGTGTCAATCCATCTTTCCCAACATGAATAATCTCCTCTATGATAAATTGCAAATAATCTCCTTTTATGTTCATGCCTGCTCTACATTTCACTCCAATAGCTGCATCAACAATGGATGGTCAAGGAAGTGTGTCGATTTTTAGCAAGTAAAGGCAAAAGTAAAGTGGAGAATCTCTTCGACAACATGAAGCAAGTTTTAGCTACACCTACTCATCTCTTGTGATTATCCACTATCTTCTTCGCAAGGGAAGTATACTCGTTTCCTCATTCTCCACTATTTGTTTCTTAAACAGCTTCGTCATTCATACAATCTTCTATACATATTTCCTTAAACGCTCATCTGGCCATCGTCTATGTAGTCTTTTAATATACTAACAATACAAATCACGTTTGTAGTACTATATTATATCCACAGCAAACTCCAGAAACCTGCGAAGAGATTGTATGTATAGTTCATATATATATATATATATATATATATATATATATATATATATATATATATATATATATATATATATATATATATATGTGTGTGTGTGTGTGTGTGTGTGTTTATGTAATTTTCCGCCAGTACATTTTATGTCCATGTGTTTCCACTTGCGTGTACATTTTAAACCATCGTACCTTCTTTATATCTCTGCACAAAAGATATCGTTTATTTATAGTATTGCCCATTTGATTCGTAGTTTATTATATTATTGGAACTCAGTTTATTCTCAGGTTTGTACGCTATGTATATCCTTTCTTGACAGAGAATAATGTGCATAGACGAAGGATAATCCCTACACATGTTATGAATGCATATATGCATGGATTTTGGAACACAAATCTATGGAAATTATGTTGATTATGGAAGTAAATGAAGAAGCCATAAAATGCAATAGATTTTCTGTACTGTTGATCTAATTGAGCTTGTCAAATATAGAAGACTTCAAGAATGAGGTTTGTTTATTAACGTATACTATAAACATGATTCTGTGATGTAAGTTTTCAATATTTGTATAAGATTCACGGGACTTTTATGTCTCTACATATGCAATATGTTTGGCGATGCAAAAATAATTGCGTATGATGTATTTTTCTATCTCAGAGGTTGTTCATATTCAAATGATTACCGAAATGTGACCAATACACTTATAAATCATTTAAATTGTCACATAAAAACCTGAATAAGATGAACTTGCAAGGATGGAGATTTTTTATGTTGCCTACTTTTTAAATTCTAGTAAAAACTTTCCATGAATAATTAGTGGGATTGAACCTCAACTACACTTGCCAAACTAGAATTTTATAATCCCAAAAATACATCTCGATCGAAGAGCGAACGGGAATTACAAGAAAGGAATATTTATATGATAACAAAATATTGAATATATTCCAATCAAACAAATAAAAGATTCAAAAAGAAAAATCATCGAGACATGAGAAACATTGGAGCATGGACTCTCATATACAATAAAGGCTCAACTTATTCAACAATTGTTTTTCAATATCAAGCATAGCAGAAAAGAATATCATGCTTAGTATAAAACAATGATCTTGTTTCATTGGTCCTAAATGGTATGAAAGATGCTCAGAAGTGAAAGGCTTATACAAGTTCTGTATTTGTGAAAAAGAAACTATTGACTTTGAAGAAATGGTGTGTGTTATGATAATAATAATAGTTATACGAATAAATGCTGGACAATCCATGCAAAATAGTTGTGTAGGTCATGCACTTTATGCACGAATTGAACATTGATGAAGACATGGAATAGGAAGAACCTTCAGAATTTGTGGAAAAGAAACCATTAAACATCAATAATCATTATGATTCTGCAAATTCAGGCGTGAAAATGCATATTAGGGGTAGATATTCCATCCTTCGAGTAGGAATCGATGCTCATCGAGGTAGCCAATGTATTAGATGTTTCAAAGATGCTAAAAGTTTCCATATGTCGTATGATTGTTGGTAATATCAAATACATGATGGATATAAAATTAAGCATTGTGCATAGGGTGATAAGTAATTTTACAACATCATAAAACTGTATTGATGATGAATATAAGTAAGTATGCAAATCAAAGTGTGGTGTTTCGTACATTGATAGAGCATGATCTAAGTAATAAACCGGATTGGTTCTAGAATTTGCATGCACCTTGTTTGATGGAAACGTTGAAAGAGCTGAGAGTTTCGTTCATGCGATATCTGAATTTCGATATGTACGTTTTGAGAATAAGAAAACAAATCAGGTATTTAAACATTTTCTACATGTACCTTCCGGAAGCAAAAATTTGATTCCGCTAGCTGAAATGTTGGAAAAAAAGTTATCATGTGTGATTGAACACATCTGCATGTTTTGTTCAAAATCAAAAGAAACATTTTAAGTCTGGAAATGGGATAATGGGAAGGAAGAGCTTTTACATTGAAAATAAATCCTAAAGTTGTGTCTTATATTAAAAATGTACAAATTGAATCGTGAAATAAGCAAATACTACATCTAGTAGAAGAAATTTGAAATACATGACTTGCATAGATATAAATATTTGTGTACCTATTATTTCAAAGCAAAATATGTTACACTTTTGTGATCCTTGTCAAAATGGTAGGAAATGATGGAATGCGTTTTCAAACGGCAATTGTACTCATAGAAAACATGTATTATGTAATTTTTTGGATGATTTTGTTCAGATGATCTTTGTATGTTTTCGTAAAGATAGATGTGATGTGTTTTATTATTTTGATGAATGTTAACCTAATGGTAGTGAATATCTTCCTAGGTTTCCTTTTGATCTCTTCGTCATGATGAAGGTATAAAATGGGAACTCAGTTGCAAATATACTCAACAAAATGGAGTATCGAATGAGCGGAATACATTTTTAGGAAAAAAGAGCAAGATCAATGATAAACAAAAAGCAATTGCCTTTCCGGCTTAGGGCTTGAGTATTAAACACAATGGTGTATTTGTCGAATCGTATGCAAATTTCTAAAACACAGTGTAACTTCCTTCTAGATTTGGCATAATGTAGAATTAGTTATTGGTTAGGTAGGTGTGCTTGTATGTGTACGTTTTCTACGATATCTTTATTAATCAAGAACAAATCAAGAGACAAAAAAACAAAATGTATTTTTTTTATTATGTAGATAATCAAAACGATTATAAGTGTTATAATCGAGTAATAAAAACTACGAGTTCGTAGCTATCTGAGTTGTTATGAGCCAGTGCATTGGTATACAGACCAAGTTTTGCAGCTTCAAGAATAAGTGCAAGAAGATATGGAAGGTGGACGGCAGGATTCTAAAAGACGAAGTTCACAAGGCACAAAAGGTTTAGATGAAAAATATATTACAACCTACATCCAAAGAGGAAAAAAAAAGGTAAAGAAAAGGTTCTTGAATGAAGTGATGAAACCAATGAACAAGATACATGGCATCTGGAGTGTGGAGATGCCTCGCTTGGGATCGTCACAAGACTCGCCTTCTCATGGGACAGGACACACCGAACTCGCTTGGTCTCAAATGGCACAATGGAAATAGCCTACGCAAAATCCCGAACATCAAAGAAACGGTTGACCTCCAGATCAGCCTCAACAAGAAGTGGTGCCTGTCTTGGACGCGGCTTCGGTGGGACATGAAATTCATGGGTATCTGGCACCCCCTAATAGAGATAAAGAAGTCGGTCCTCTTATGGCAAATTCTTCATCGAGGAATCTGGACCAATCATAAGGCTAGCAAACTTTGTGGGACCCCTCCTTGGTGCAAACGCTGCCACCGTGCTATCGAAGATGTCCCACACATCTTCCTTACTTGCCCCAATTCACACAGAATCTGGCAGACGGTTGGAATGAAAACCAGACTCCAAAAACAGCCTAGTTGGAAACAAGTCCTTTTGGGAGAAGCGATCGGCTGCTCTGCGACTCTCTGGAACGCCATCAGAGGGGAAGTCTTGTGGAAAATTTGGCGGGAGAGGTGTGCTCTCAACTTCGGCGATCCCCCCAGGGTGTGGTCGATTGAGAAATCTCTGTTCCTCCTTGGCAAAAGGATTGTTAACAGTAAGAAATCCCCCCCATTCAGGCACCACCAAGTCCTCCTCTTGATCAACAACAAGCTCAAACCCAAGTGGGTCCCGCATGAGGGCGATGAGAGGGTGATTAACCTTCTCTGTAATGCAACCTAGGATTCAATCAAGCTTCCCTTGCTTTGTGGGATTTGGGGGGTCCCGTGGGCACTAGTCCCCTTCTACTGTACCTTTATTTCTTAATTTAATTCAAGTCCGGGAGAGTAGGCTATTGCCGAACTTCCTTTATATTAAAAAAGAAAAGATATTGCTGTGATATTTAAATCTAGTTTTCAAAGACATGAATACTAGTTTAAGAGGATTACTAGGCGAAGGAAGCGAACTGAATGATATTTTGAATCAAATTGTATCTCACATTCAAGAGTACGAATCTATATGTTTTGAAGAGGGAAAAAATATATAATTTTACTAAATCCAATGCAAAACGACATACATATATTGCATGAAGGCAAGGCCAAATAGCTGAACGTGCCTTGCAAGTAATAAAAAAGATATCCTCAAAAGAAATATGCCATTGCTTAATAAAGGAAAAATCAATGGAGGTTCTCCTGAGTATGATAAAAAACATACATGAACGTGCTTCGAAGAAGGATAATTATTTGTGTCATCGGTTAAGAGTCCACAAATCGCTCGATCATGACCACAGGGGAAGGACAAACCCTCAATATGGTGCATTTGCAATTAATTTGTAACAAGAAAGGTTAGATTGGATAAAGTGTTAGACATACGCATCATCTCACTCTCTTCTATTTTCTTCTAAAACAGAAACTAAAAGAGAAACTCTCTCTCTCTCTAGAGAGAGAGAGAGAATTTTATTTCTTTTCTTCAAGAAAACAGAAAGCTTTGAAAAAGGGCGGCTTTCTCCAAGGCTTTTGTAATATAAATATTTTCACATCTGGATTGGTGGTTCATAGATATGCATTCTATTTCTAAATAAAAGAGATAAAGCTTAAATCAGAAAGGGTTTTCAACAGTTCAATAAAACAACTTTTAAACACACTAAAAGGAGGAATATAGAGGATTATTATAGAATACAAGATGCAAAAAAATCGCAGGACACATCCACTCCATTATGATGGGTCCATTACCTTTTCAGTTTTCGTCTTAGATAGAAAAAAACGTTTCTTTGTCTAAAGGACATTTTGGTTATGATTTTTCAATCTTCTACCATAAAGTCTTACCATTTCTGGATGAATCACTTCTTTAGAGTATCCCTAAAATTCACCAAACATATTTGCTCCTAGAATTTTCATATTGCCCCTCAGCTGATTACATTCTAGAGGAACTCAAGCAACCAAACAGCTGTCCAAGCAAATTATTGGTTGATTAAGCTTGAAAATGTATTAACAACCCTCCCAAAATTTAGCATTAGTTAATCAGGATGAGAAGAGATAAAAAAAAAAATTCTTGCGTCTTAAAGCCTTGCACACTAAAAAGGTCTTAATCTTAATAAAGAAAATAAAAAAAGTACTAAGTTTGCATAATCATAAAAAAACTAATTGTGCTGGGGGGGGGGGGGGGATCCCTATCGCGGCGTTATAGTTCAACGAAGAATAACAATGCTTATTGTATGGGCCTTGCTATTGTCACATCGATGAGTAATGTACATGAGATAACGTATCGTAAGACCTTCTTATTGTGTGGGAACATAAGCATCGACGTGAAAAGTACAGAATAAAGAAGGAGAACACCTCGTGATACGAACAAACTGAACAAGATAGATGTGCTACGGTGATTCACACATTCCTTCTCTCCTCGATGCTTTACTTTCTCTGTTGTTGGAGGCCAGAAGACCAAGGATCTTCAAACTGGAGAGGGTTTGCAGAAACTTTCTCTTGATGGGTTAATCTAACAAAAGCTGTATTCCCAAAATTAAATGGACTATTTGCATTAGCCAAAAGGATCAAGGTGGTTTGGGTATTGTAGACATTCAAGGAATGACAAATAACTTAGTGCCAAAATGGTTAATTAAAGCATGGAGCAATACTGATCCTCTAGGGCCAAGATTACTTTTAGAAACAAAAGTGCTTTTAAACTTGTGGGCCTCCCTAACTGGAAGGGTCTCAACCTTCTGACCGTATTGTTCTCCCCATTTCCAGCGCCATGCATGCTCTGTCTAGCAGTTTATCTCGAACTCTAAAATTCATAGGTTCAACGTCATCTTGGTTTTTCTAATTCGGAGTTTCACACCAACGTCTTATAATACTTGGAGTTCAGCTCTCCGAGAGGCTAGACTTCAATTCAGAATAACTTTTTCACAACTCTACTTAGTTCTCAACGACTTCATCATGGTCCTTGCAAATAATCTTTGGCATTTGAGCATTCTGAATGCTTGATGGGTCACCGTCTTTCATGACATACGAAAACGCATGTAAAAAAAGAGAAAGGACAAACGATACTTATATTATATCGCTGTTAGTCACCTTCCTTTTATTCAGGACTCAGTCATTTTCTACTTGTGAATATTATGTCTTACATTAAAGCATATAAACTTCAAAAGGGGAGATCCTTGAATGTATCAAAAAGACCCCACGTGTAGAAGATTCATTACTCAAGTCTAACTATTTTTCTATAAGGAATAGAGAAAGTAGTCAACATGAGCTTCAAATTTAAAATCAAACCCATTTTGAGGGTGTCAATACAAAATATCATAAATAAAAAGGAAAAAAAACAGAAAGCCTTATTCATTCATCAAACACGTATACTATATAAAGTATAACAATTCGATTACGCATTTATATTATTGTTATCGAACAAAACCAGAAGGAAGAGAACTTTGCACAAAAGATTAAATCTTTAGATAATACTTCTGATTTTTTGAGCTGTTTCTTCCTTGATAAATGGAAAATAACTGACAAAGGCAATTTCTTCCATCGGCAAATATCGTAACCTAGTTTGTCCTTCAGAACTGCATAAATTGTAATAGTATCAAACCCTACCGATTTGGTTGTATCCTTTCAACTGTAATCAAGGGTCTAACGAATGAACATTCTGAGATTTCGTGACTCTCTGTAGTATTTCGAAATCCTTAGAGCCTCAGTATCGGGACACCGGCTTGCTAGATTGTATGTTTCATAGGAGAGAGGTTAAGTAGGCATGCATCGCTAAAAAAAAGGGTTTAAGTAGGCATGCATACCTGAAAAAGGACTTATAGTAAGCTTTTGAAATAAGGTTTGGACTTCAAGGCGACAGTCGTCGTAGCAAACACTCAAAAGCACACATCTTTTCACAGCCTATTTATAATTTTCTGTTATAGTTTAGGGAAGACCTTGAGGAAGCATACCCCACTTTATATTTTCAGTTCTATACGTATCACTTGTGCTATGTAAAGGCTATTCTGGCTTCTTCTAGAGCTATTCTTCTCTCTGTCTCTCTCTCTCTCTCTCTCTCTCTCTCTCTCTCCTAGTATGGAAGTCCCTCATGAGTAGATGATTTTTTTCCATTATTATCACGTAAAGAACACTTGTGAATGTATCATTAATACATTGATTTTTGTCTTTCCTCGAATCCTTAACATTTTCAATAGAAAAAGGGAATTTTTAATCATTTTCCGAATTTCAGAAAATTTTGTTCAATTGGATCGCAGCTTTTAGGAAGATTCGCAAAAGTCTAAATTTATTTCCAGCGTATTTTTCAAGATTTTTCTGCATTCCAGCTTACTGTCAGTCTCAATATTTAAGGTATTACCTCTCAAATGAATCTCTCATGTACTCCTATAAGCAACTACATCACATGCTGTACGGCTCCAAACGTTTTCGTTGTACTCTCGTGTTGCTGCGTTCAATAAATGGCTTCAAAAGTTTTGGATTAAAAATCCATCCCTGATAATGTGGTTTGAGGGGACACATGAATTTTAATTTCAACAGTTCTGAATTTAGATAAGCTTATAGAACTACATCACTGAATATGTAATGCGAATGGTTTTAATGAAATCCATGAAGAGCCAATGTGCACATGAAGAGATCTCACTCATGCTCATTTCATCTTCTTTCCTTTAGGAGGTCTCATGCATATAGTGGGGATTAAAAATGGGAGAAAAGCCATGTTTTCTTACAATCTCTTTCATGGCCTTCATGTTCATGTAAAGTGCGAGCTCTGTTCTTTCGTTCGGTACATCTATGTTTACTCCGTAAAACTAGCATTGCAAACACTATTATATGCTCGTTTGCCGTTATAATTCCTTGCTTCCAACGGAAAAGCAACACTTTGTAGATGCGTTGTACATTTTGAAGCGCCAGTACTCCAACATACGTGGTTCTGAGATATGGTTACACGAATTTATGTTTCTTTACTTTGTCATTGAGTATAATCGTAGCCTCTAATCATTCAGACGTAGCCAAATGCATTCACGTGCTTGGTTACGCTGCGCAGATGACGTCGTTACAGCATCCTCATTCGCTTTGCCATAGAAGTTTGGTCCTCAGGAGATTGGCTTTTCTTAAATGTTTCTCTTGTAAATTGCTTGACCCATATGGATATGTAAGTGAATCCGGTATCTTTCGATACTATAGAAAACAATTTATGGCCTTTACTCACTTCGGAAAATGAACAAGGAGGAATTTGGACATTTTATTGGATTTCTAATGAACTCTCGTACACTTAGTTGGATCCTGAATGGCAAGGCGCTTGAGACTTCTTAGGAATGAGATACGAAATAGTACCTTAAAGATAATTGGCATATCAGCTTGTTTAAGAAAAACTATCGCCAAGAACGATTACAAAATAGGCAGTGGCATCACAAAAAGTGACTGAATTTGGTTTTCTATTTTTAGAATCAAAAAGATATTTTTGAGGCTCTAGACAAAATGATGCTGCACGTATTGTCAATATTGACTGGAATAGAGTGGAGATATTCAGATAGAATGAATCCACTGGGTTTCCTATTTTTGGTATGAAGCAACATGAGAAGGAAAATATCTAGAGAGTCAAACAACTCTTCTCGAAAGGCGTCTGTCTTTGGAAGTAACTTTGGTGAAAATCTAGAACTAAGATTCAGAGACATCAACTAGATCCACAGAGTGAACTTTGATCACTAGTTTCTGTTTTTACGAAGGACCAATGGTTGGAAGTATTCAAAGATTCCTCACCATTCTAGCCAAAAAGTCCCAAAACGCAAGGGAACAAAAATGAGGAAATGGATACGAAATTGAAGGTATATAGAGAATCTCAATAGAAATTGGTTCTTAAATGAGCCCTAGATCGGATAAGATCTTAAATTCAAAAGTCTCGTGTACCAAATGCCGGAGTGCAAGAACGCTACCCTTCGTCCACCACGGGATGTAGAACAATATCAAAGACTGGACAATCTACCGTAAGCTTGAAAATGTATTAAGAACCTTCCCAAACTTTAGCATTAGTGAATCACGATGAGAAGAGATAAAGAAACATTTTCTTGGGTCTTAAAGCCTTGCACACTAAAAAGGTCTTAATCTTAATAAAGAAAACAGAAAACGTATTAAGTTTGCATAATCGAAAATCAAAATTAATTGTTCTGTGGGGAGGGGGGATCTCTATCGCGGCCTTGCTATTGTCACATTGATGAGTAATGCACGCGAGATAACGTATCGTAACACCTTCTTATTGTGTGGGAACATAAGCATCGACGTGAAAAGTACAGCATAAAGAAGGAGAACACCCCCTGATACAAACAAACTACACAAGATAGATGTGCTATGGTCATTCACACATTCCTTCTCTCCTCGATGCTTTACTTTGTCTCTTGTTGGAGGCCAAAAGACCAAGAGATCTTTAAAGTGGAGAGGGTTCGCCGAAACTTTCTGAGGATGGGTTCATCTAACAGAAGTTGTATCCCCAAAAGTAAATGTACTACTTGCAATAGCTTAAAGGATCAAGGGGGTTTGGGTATTGTAGACATTCAAAGAATGACAAATAAGTTAGCGGCAAAATGGTTAATTAAAGGTGGAGCAATAGTGATCCTGTAGGGCCAAGATTACTTTTAGAAACAGAAGTGCTTTTAAACTTGTGGGCCTCCCAAACAGGAAAGGTCTCAACCTTCTCACCGTATTGTTCTCCCCATTTCCAGTGAGTCCCAAAGACTCAAGCTTGGTTTGTTCTCTATTGAAGAGTTCTAACGAGGTTAAATATTTTATGAGAATCAATGAAGCTTGGAAATGGGTAGTTCATATTAGAATGATTTGGATAGTTTATGAGACGCAATGAAGCTTGGAAATGGGCAGTTTGTATTAGATAAAATGATTTAATCTTGTTCCTCATCAAGCACATTAGAGGTGTGGAGTCTTGGAACCTCCCAAAAGCTAGGAAGCCTTGGAACAAAGGCTTTTGTTTCTGGAAACACCTCTAGAATCAAGGAACTTGTAAGTGGATTAGATTTGAGCACATTGATCTGGTCAAAAGAGTGCACTATGAAGAGGGCCATTTATTGTAGAGTAGATTGAATGCTATGGTGTTGGTGCATTTTACCCAAGCCTACATGCTTGATATATTTGATATCATCCTCATTTGTAAGTCACATGAGTAGTCATGTGAACACCTCTTGTAAAAGAGTACATTTTATCTCTTGTAAATGGAAAAAGAAAAAAGGAAAACGATGGCTTACCTCATCCATGATGTAAAAGCAAATTTGTGGCTCCAACTACCAAAATCACGAACTTTTGACCTGAGGGAATCTCTCCTAACTTTGGGGATCACTTTTAGGTGGAGCCATTTGAATTCGAATTCAGAACTCCCTCCAAGAATAGCTATAAGAGGAGCAAGAAGGAAGAGGCGATTAGCAAGCCTTGTACGTGACCACTTCATGTCATTTTGTAGAGATTGAAGAGCTTACTCCATAGCTCTATCATTATACTCCCATTCTGCAAAGATTCATTGCCAATGTGGTTGTAATCATATGTGAATCTATACATCTATCACCATTTACTTCTCTGTTTTGTTCTCTGCTATACTCACTCAGAGCATTACCTTCAGAAGGTCATATCTCGAGTTTTACTAATTCTTTTGCAGTGATTTAACTTGCGTTGGCTAGCGTATACTGTCTACTTTGCGCATATGAAGTTTCAAGGTTATTGGATTTATAGTTTTGGAGATATCCGCATTTTACTGCTCACTGGTCTATCTTTGTAGAGCCCCGAGAATTGTGGGAATGTTCCAGAAATTGATGAAACTTGTTCTCAGTGCTCAGTCCATCATTTGAAGTGTTTTAACTTGGAATAGCAAGCTTGTTAAGTCTATTTGCTATGCCCAAAAGGAGTTTTTCTAATTCCTTCCAGATTGAGAGCACTATTCATTTTTTCCAGCAGGTGTATGTCCAAAAATAGCAAGTTTTGGGAGCTAGTCATTTCGCAACTAGTATGTCTTGACTTAAACTTTTGGGATACATGTTCCAAAGTACTTGGCTGATATTTTAGTGGATTTAGAAGGCTCAAAGGGTCTACTAATCAACGCTAAAGTCCCAGTTGGCTGGTGTCAAGCTGGTTGTAGCAGCACCTACTCATCTTTGGATTGCGTCCACCATCTCTCTTCACAGTGGTATCAGAGCATAGTCAAGCAACATGGGAGATGGATTTCCATCAACAATTGACAAATTGGATCGAAACAACTACCCGGCATGGTCTCTAAGGATGGAGGCTTACCTTCAAGGGAGGAATCTATATGGATTCATATCCGGAGATGAAGCAATGCCAACCATGAGGAACAAAGGGCAACCATCACATGAAGAAGTGGAAGGACTTTCGAATTGGTGTTCGAAGGATGCACTTGCAAGGTCCTATATTCTAAACTCAATCTCTGATTCTCTTTTATCTCATTTCAAGGGATGCAAGACATCAAGAGAAACCTGGAATGCACTTGCTTCTTTCTTCTCTTCCAACACTCAAGCAAGGAAGAACCAATTGTGGATGGAGTTCACAACAATGAAGAAAAGCCCGAAGCAAAATGTGACTGATTATGTCACAAAGATGAAGGAGATTTCCGACCAACTTGGAAGCATTGGAGAGGTAATTGAAGAGGAGCAAATCATAAGACAAATCATGAATGGAATCAAAGCAGACCACAAGTGGGAGTCATTCACAACAACCATGGATTTATACATGGATATGCATGTACCCGACCTCAACACACTCATGGGCCAACTCTTCACTCATGAAGCAAAGATTAGCAAAGGTGGTGAGTCCTCAAGAGGTAATCAAACTTCTGCCTTATATTCTGATAAAGTTAAGGTCAAGGACAAGTCAAAAGAATAGGAAGAATGAAGATGAAGGAAGCTCTTTCCAAGCAAACTTTGCAGGTAGAGGAAGAGCTAGAGGAAGAGGCAGAGGTGGAAAGCAAGGCAGGGGGAGATTCCAATCATCTCAACCTCGCAACATATGTGGCTTATCTAACCATACTACTGAAGAATGTTTCAGGAACCCGAGGAACTCAAGAGGAAGAGGATTCAATAGAGGTGGCTATGGATCAAATAGAGGTAGATACAATGGAGGCTACAACAACAACAACTATTACAACAACAATTACAACAACAACAACAACTATCAAAGTGGCCATAGAGGAAGAAGAGATTACAATAACTATGCAGAGGAACAAAGTCAAGAAGATTCATTATTGATTATGAATCTATCAGCGAAGAAGGGTAAGGATGATGATCACATATTTTACATTGATTCAGGATGCTCGAACCATGTAGCAGGAAATGTGGCTTTACTTTCTGATTTGGAAGATCCTCATAACAAGCATGAAGTGCAGACAGGAGATGACACAAAGCACTCAGTGGAGAAGATAGGTAATGTGAAGACATCAGATGGGAATATGAACCTCTTAAGCAAAGTCTTGTATGTCCCTACAATTACCAAAAAGTTAATAAGTGTTGGACAGATTGTTGAAAAAGGATTGCAAGTTAGATTCAATCGATTTGGAGCATATGTTGAAGACCCAAGGCAAGGCTTTCGAAGGATTGCCAACGGAGAAAAGACAGGAAGGCTTTTCACTTTTGAAGTGGAAGATACAAAGAACATAGATTTGTTTAGCTATAGATCTCAAACTCTTACAGAGTTGGAGATATGGCACAAAAGGCTTGCTCACATTGGTGAGAGGACACTCAAACAGATTTGCAGGGACCAAAGTGTACTTGGTTTGCCTAATATCACAAGGCAACACATGATTTATAAGTGTGAAGCTTGTCAACTCGGCAAGGCTCATAGACAGCCTTTCAATAAGAAAGGATATATGTATCAAAATCCTTTGGATCTAGTGCACACGGATGTGTGGGGTCCAAGCAAGGAGCCATCTATATCAGGCTCAAGATATTATGTGTCTTTCATAGATGATTGTAGCAGGTGGACCATTCTGTTTTTCATGAAGCACAAGGATGAAGTGTTTAATTACTTTAAGAAGTATATTGCTCTTGTTGAAAACCAAACAGGTAGGACTTTAAAAAGACTCAGATCAGATGGTGGAGGAGAATACTTCTCTTCTAAATTTGATGCCTTCTTGCATGAAAGAGGCATTAAAAGGGAAGTCACTACAAGGTATACACCCGAACTCAATGGTGTAGCAGAGAGGAGGAACAGAGCTATTGTCGAAGCTGCAAGGTCCATGCTCAACGAAAAGGGATTGCCAAACTACCTATGGGCAGAGGCTGTGTCTACAGCCACATATCTCATAAATAGACTTCCATCTAAGTCACTAGATGGAACCACTCCATATGAAGTGTGGAATGGAAGAAGACCTAGTCTAGAGCATTGCAAAATCTTTGGATGCTTAGCCTATGCTCATATTCCTTCTCAAGTAAGAGGGAAATTGGATCCCAAGGCAGAGAAGTGTGTATTCATTGGTTATGATCAAAACCACAAAGGATATAGATTGTACAATCCAACCAATAAAGGATTTTCTGTGAGTAGAGATGTAATTTTTGATGAAAACAAATCATGGTTTGATGATGACAAGAAAGTGAAGCTGCCATATGACTTGGATGAAGATTTTCCATCACTTCAACCAAAGGAGCCAAAGCAGATTGAAGAAAGTGATTCGGAGATTGACATAGAAGACTTGGAAAGACTAAAGCTATGGAAGAACAAAGGTAAAGCAAAGATGCAGGATGCTACATATGGACCCGAGAGCTCACATCAACCACTTAGAAGGTCTTCGAGGGAGAAAAAGAAACCAGAGAGGTTTGGTTATGATACTTCTTTGGTCACCAAGCACTCAATCTACATTGCAAAGGATTCAACCAATGAAGAACCTACCACATTCGAAGAAGCAGAAAGCAAGAAAGCTTGGAGAGATGCAATGGATGGAGAAATGGAAGCCTTGAAGGAGAATGACACTTGGGAGCTTGTACCTAACAAGCAATCTATGAAGATAATCGGATCTCGATGGATATACAAAATCAAGAGGAATCCAGATGGAAGTATAAATAGACACAAAGCAAGGTTAGTTGCTAAAGGGTTTGCTCAAACCCATGCTATTGATTATGAGGAGACTTTCTCTCCTGTTGCAAAAATGCCTACAATTAGGGTTCTCATTAGTCTTGCTTCATCTAGAAATTGGAATCTTTATCAACTTGATGTAAAGAATGCTTTCTTGAATGGATGGATTTCTGAGGAAGTGTATATGGCACAACCTCCTCGATATGAGGATGCACGTCATCCTAAATATGTATGCAAACTAAAGAAAGCTTTGTATGGATTGAAGCAAGCTCCAAGAGCTTGGAATTTCAGATTGGTGACTTATTTGTAGGACCAAGGATTCAAAGCTAGCAAGGCAGATACCTCTTTGTTCATAAAGAGGAATGGATCTGAAGTGATCTATTTATGTGTGTATGTTGATGATATTATTATCACAGGCAATGATCTTGAAGGAATCAAACAAGTAAAGGCTCAAATGAAGGAGGAGTTCAAAATAAGTGACCTCGGACCACTCACTTATTTTCTTGGATTGGAGTTGATCTACTGAGATTCAGGTATATACATCACACAAAGGAAGTATGTCCATGACATGCTCGTCAAGTTCAAGATGGAAAATACCAAGTGTGCAGGTACACCTATGGAGCAAAATCATAAGCTTAGTGCTTACGAAGGAGAGCCAATTGAAGACATCACAAGCTATCAAAGCTTGGTTGGAAGTTTGAACTGTGCAACACTCACAAGGGTGGATATATGCTATAGTGTTAGCATATTGAGTCAGTTTATGCATAAGCCGAGAAGACCACATATGGAAGCGGCCAAGCGAGTCCTCAAGTACCTAAAGGGGACCATGAATGAAGGTTTGTTCTATTCATATACTTCACATATTGAGCTAATGGTCTACTCAAATGCAGATTGGGCCGGATCTAAAGATGATAGAAGAAGCACATCCGGGTATATATCATTTGCAGGTTCAAAAATCATTTCTTGGTCATCAAAGAAGCAACCAACCGTGGCATTATCTTCTACCGAAGCCGAATATAGAGGTTTGGCTAATGCAACTCAAGAAATCATGTGGTTAAAGTCTTTGTACATAGATCTTGGACTTCATTCTTTAACACCTCACATTTTTGGTGACAACACAAGCTCACTACATCTAGCAGCTAATTCGGTATACCATGCTAGAACCAAGCATATTGAAGTCCACTACCATTATGTAAGGGAGAAGCTAATGAGCAAGGATATTCAACTATCCTATGTCTCTACAGATATGCAATGTGCAGACATGTTGACGAAAGCTCTTGATGGTACGAAGTTAAGTAGATTCAAGTTGATGATTGGCTTGCAAGAAATCGAGGACAATTGAAGACTTATTTGGAGGCCAAGCATGTTAGGCTTGAGGGGGAGCTGTTGGTGCATTTTACCCAAGCCTACATGCTTGATATATTTGATATCATCCTCATTTGTAAGTCACATGAGTAGTCATGTGAACACCTCTTGTAAAAGAGTTCATTTTATCTATTGTAAATGGAAAAAGAAAAAAGGAAAAGGATGGCTTACCTCATCCATGATGTAAAAGCAAATTCGTGGCTCCAACTACCAAAATCACGAATTTTTGAGCTGAGGGAATCTCTCCTAACTTTGGGGATCACTTTTAGGTGGAGCCATTCGAATTCGAATTCAAAACTCCCTCCAAGAATAGCTATAAAAGGAGCAAGAAGGAAGAGGCGATTAGAAAGCCTTGTACGTGACCACTTCATGTCATTTTGTAGAGATTGAAGAGCTTACTCCATAGCTCTATCATTCTAGTCCCATTGTGCAAAGATTCATTGCCAATGTGGTTGTAATCATATGTGAATCTATACATCTATCACCATTTACTTCTCTGTTTTGTTCTCTGCTATACTCACTCAGAGCAGTACCTTCAAAAGGTCCTATCTCGGGTTTTACTGAACCTTTTTCAGTGATTTAACTTGCGTTGGATAGCGCATACTGTTTACTTTGTGCGTAAGAATTTTTAAGGTTATTGTATGTATAGTTTTGGAGATATTTGGATTTTACTGCTCACTGGTCTATCTCTACAGGGCCCTGAGAATTGTGGGAATGTTCCAGAAATTGATGAAACTTGTTCTCAGTGCTCAGTCCATCATTTGAAGTGTTTTAACTTGAAAAAGCAAGCTTGTTAAGTCTATTTGCTATGCCCAAAAGCTTTTTTTCTAATTCCTTCCAGGTTGAGAGCACTGTTCATTTTTTCCAACAAGTGTCTGTCCAAAAATAGCAAGTTTTGGGAGCTAGTCATTTCGCAACTAGTCTGTCTTGACTTAAACTTTTGGGATACATGTTCCAAAGTACTTGGCTGATATTTTGGTGGATTTAGAAAGCTCAAAGGGTCTACTAATCAACTCTGAAGTCTCAATTGGCTGGTGTGAAGCTGGTTGTAGCAGCACCTACTCATCTTTGGATTGCATCCACCATCTCTCTTCATATATGGAACACTAGAGGACTCACCTCCTCATTGGGCATGACTACTCTCTTCACATATGGAACGCTAGAGGACTCACCTCCTCATTGGGCATGACTATTCTCACCCCGAGGGTCTAGGATGGCACAATGGCAATAGCCTTGAGAAAACTCAGAGCTTGAAGAAGGATGTGGAATATTATGTCACGATAAAGGAAGTGTTGTCTCATTTGCTAAAGCTCAAGGTGGGAGTTTAAGTTCCAATCCTTTTGGCACCCCTCATCAAGATAAAACATTTTGTGCCTATGTGGCAAATCCTACACCATATAATTGGGACAATCATCAAAGCTGACAAATTTCAAGTCCCCCTATGGTGCAAATGATGCCTTCATGGTTGGGAAAAATCTTCTATTCATGTCCCAAATCAATATCCATTTGGAAAGCCCTTAAGAGAACCATGTTGTTACACGAACAAATGAATCGAAACCAAGCTTTGTTGGGTTAAGCAATCGGATGTTCCTAAACATTGTGGAGTTCTATAAGGGGGAAGAGTCTATGGAAAATATGGAAAGAGAGGTGTGGAGGCCACTTTGGAAGCCCTACTAGGGAATGCTTTATCAAAAAATCTCTTTCCCTTTTAGGCAAAAGAATTTCCATTTTTAAGAAGCCCCCCCCCCCCCCCCCCCCCACTTTAGAAATCATAGAGTATTCTTTCTAGAAAGCAACAAGATTGAAATCAAATGGATCCCATATGAGACGGATAAGATGGCTAGCAACCTTGTTTGTAAAATTCTATAGTAATCTAAGGATCCCCTATTTTATGGGATATCAGGGTTCCTATCACGTGAGGCACATTCACTTGTGGAGCTTTAATTTCATTTAATTAAAGTTTGGAAGAGTAGGCTCTGTCGAACTTCTTAAAAAAAAAGAATTGAAAAAAAATTGTTGAACATCCCTTGTGTTGCCGTGCTCAATAAATGGCTTCAAAAGTTTTGGATAAACAATCCGTCCCTAATAATGTGGTTTGAGGTGCCACAGGAATTTTAATTTCAACAGTTCTAAATTTAGATAAGATTATAGAACTACATCACTGAATATGTAATGTGAATGGTTTTCATGAAATCCATGAAGAGCCAATGTGGACATGAAGAGATCTCGCTCATGCTCATTTTATCTTCTTTCCTTTAGGATGTCTCATGGATATAGTGGGGAGTAAAAATGGGAGAAAAGCCATGTTTTCTAAAAATCTCTTTCATGGCCTTCATGTTCATGTAAAGTGTGAGCTCGGTTCTTCCGTGAAACTAGCATTACCAACACTATCTTATGCTCGTTTACCAATGAACTTCCTTGCTTCCAACGGAAAAGTAACATTTTGTGGATACGTTGTAGATTTTGAAGCGCCAGTACTCCAACATACGTGGTTCTGAGTTACTGTTACACGAATTGTGATTCTTTACTTTGTCATTGAGTATAATCGTAGCCTCTAATCATTCAGAAATAGCCAAATGTATTCACATGCTTGGTTACGCTGCGCAGATGACGTATCAGGAGATTGGCTTTTCTGAAATGTTTCTCTTGTAAATTGCTTGACCCATCATATGTAAGTGAATCGGGTATCTTTCGATACTATAGAGAACAACTTATGGCCTTTATTCACTTGGGAAAATGAAGAAGAAGGAATTTGGACATTTTATTGGATCTCTAATGAACTCTCGTGGTACAATATCAAAGACTGGACAATCTATCATCCTATGCCTTGATAAAAAATTTACCATTAAACGAGTGAGGATATGAATCAAATTTTGTTTTCCTGTCCTAAGAATTCTTGCGTACAGAATCCTGTCCTAATGAGCATCTAAAGCTCAAAAGCTTGATTGAATGGAAATACGATTTTGTACGTGAGACCATCTGAAAAATTTGGAAGTGAAGCCATCTGAAAAATTGTGAAGTAGAGATGTTCTTCTAACTTTGGTACTTCACATAAGAATGGTCCATAGAAACTTCCCTGAACCTCTTGGCTAGACGGATTATATTCTTCAAGAGATTACTCCGCCATCCTCCCTACCCCCCTTCAGGCATCAAACAGTCTTCCTCATAGAGAATAATAAGCTCAAACGAAAATGGCTCTCACATGCAGAGGATGAGAAAGAAAATATTGAGCGTTTTATATTGGCTTTCTAGACCATTACAATTATCTTTGGCGCTCCCTTTTGAAAGGGCTGATATGCCTTCTAGCGTACTTTGTATCTATCGTGTTATCCTTGTATCTCCTCTATTGTTGATACATTTTTGCTTTGCATTAAACTCGAAACAAGAAGTTATAGCAGATATAAAAGGTATGTAGACCAACATTGACTGGCATACAGATCACCAAAACGGTCTCATCCAGAGAACAATAGCACGAAAAAGACAGTGCTGAGTATAAAGTGGATCTTCCTACGTGTGCACACTCCCTGTCTCTCCCTCTCTCTCTCTCTCGCCATCCATCTATATCAATCCACATATCTACGTATTAGTGTCTCTCGTTTTCTTCAACCCTCTCTTTATCTCATACATGCATCCTTTTTTCTTAGATCCTCAAATGCATGAACGTATCGTTTTTTGTCATCGCTAGATTTTGTGTATGTGCATAAATGGATACATCAGTAAATCCAGTAAATCCGATTAGGACAGCCAACTTGAGAAGACAACTTACAACTAGAGAAGACAACTTGAAAGAGTATAGCCTTGGTTAGCTCTGGCAAATGAAGCAAGTAGGCTTTCGTACATTTTGTTGGATCCTGACTGAACTCTCGCGGAATTCTTTGGACCTTACATCGCGGGGCGTCATGAGAACCTTTTGGAAAAAAACTGTGGAATGGTACTCATTCCAAAGTACTGCAGGACAAAGAAATTGTTGGTAGCAGGGATGACTGGTAGGAATATCACCATTCATGGCTACACAAGCCGCCAAAAGGATGCCAACAACATAACACTGCAGAATCTAAAGTAATCTTCAGGACGTGTGGATATCCCTCCAGCAAAGCGACTGTATTTTGGATTCTTTCAACGACCGTTATGTAAAAGACATTGAAGCAATTACATATCTTTCTAACTTTCTCTATGTGTGTCTCTCTAACTCTCTATGGATATCTCTCTAACTCTCTACCTATCCATCTATCTATCTGTGTCTATCACATACGTGGACCTGAGCATCTTAGTCCATCAGATGCATCGATATAGCTTACTACCATTCCTCATGCTACAAAGGCGAGATAGCTTACTACCATTATGGATCGTTCTGAATCTAATGATTTACACAACCTTCTGAGAAGCATTTTTTATTTCAATAAATGTAACGTTTTTTTTTATTTTTGAGACTGTGGTCCTCCGAAGATGAATATTTAAAAATCGGATGCTTCATCTAAATTGGTTTCTTTCCTCTAACGCTTCAAATTTATCGAGTTTGTTTTTTGAAAATTTCTCTTTTCTCCTTTGCATTCATGGAAGAAAACGTCGTCACGGGGCTACAAATCGTGTAGATTGCGAAAGGCTAGATCTAGCTATATATATATATTCCAAAATTCTGTTCGTATTATTTCCTGTTGTAATTGTCCATAATACGGAATTCAAGTTATAAAATTTGAACACCTCTCTCTCTCTTACTCTCTCTCTCTCTGCCTCTTTGTTACACACACACACACACACACATATATATATATATATATATATATATATATATATATATATATATATATATATATATATATATATATATATATATATGTATGTATATATATGTGCGTGTGTTTACATGTAGACGTTCTTTATGGATGATCGGAATTGGAACCAACTATTAAGAATCCATTTAGAATATTTCATTTGTGCGCATTTCTTCCAACATCCTCAATACTCGCTAATTGTTTTGCATGAATCCACCCTACAGAAAAGAAAAGAAACAAAGAATAACTACTCTTTCCACCATAAAATTAGCAAAGCAAGTTTGATGTATCCAAACGGACATCATTGACGCAAGATAAACAGGCGGGCTATTTGATTTTATTCCTTAGGATGTGAGCATATGTTTATTAAATATAAGCTCTAAAAGAAATAAAAGGATACAAGAGGTTCATTAGCTTAACATTTTACTTGGATATTCCAAATCTCTTTAGGGGACAAAAGAAGTATCCTTCCGTATTATTCTATGTAGTATGTCATGCATGCTATGTGAATGTTTTTTTTTATAGGTTAAATAAACGATTCAAATATTTTTAGGGATAACGTTCTATATAGATTCATACTAACGGACGAAAAGGGTAGAGAAAGTCTCTCTTCTAGTGGATTTTCTTTGTCGACATCGCTTTCACACAGAAGAAAAAGGAAGAAGTATACAAGGAATTAGAGAGAGGAACATAGAAGGCTGATAATGTTCTTGTGTACTTTGTGACCGACCATGTAATCATCAACTTATTTGCTTTAAAATTGAACAAATTATAGTGTTTTAAAGAGGAGGAACCTATAGAGTTCTCAATCATTTTATCTATGCCGTCAAGCAATCTGTCTAGGGATTCTTACAGAACAATAAATAGCTTTGCTAAGCAAAGATCTCTTTCGGATGATCTAATCAGCTCAAAAAAGGGACTTATTGATAGTCATATAGATTAAGGGTCTTTAAGGCATGAGAAGAATAGATGATGTAGCGTTATTTTGTATCATGAATAGATGATCTAGTGTTGGATCAAGTCTATGACAAGCCTAAGTATTGGCTTGAGTCCCACAAAGTCATAGAAGAAGCCTTAAAATCAAGACAATGTAAAGTTCACTTGTGAACTACCTCTTGTAACTTTTGAAGACTTTACTTAATGTAAAAGTGAAAGAATCTTAAGTGGTTGACTCGACTTGATCCAAAAGGGAAAGAGGAGCCATGAATTTGTGATTTGTGGTAGATAGAGAATCAAATCAATCACTAATTGATTGAAGAGTGATTGAGGGAAGTTAGCCTCCCAATATCAACTATAAATACATGGTAGTCTTACTCGTGGTTATGTGAAGACCTCCAAGAGCTGAGCTTTATGCCATATCAAGGTGTGATTACAAGGCACACATATGTATGAGTAAGTCCATTGTATTGTACAATCAATATACTTTCATTTTCATGATCATTTGAGTTCATATTTCCATGTTCTTGTGCCATATCTCTCAATTTTCTCAGTCAGATTGTAGAGATGGTTTCTCTGAGCTTGGTGCATCATTTTCAGTGATTTAACTTGGTAAAGTTAGCTCTATAAGGTACTCCAATGGAGGTACTCCAATGGAGGTATTCCAATGCAGGTACTCCAATGGAGGTCAATCACAAATTGAGCTCACATGAAGTTGAAGTCATAGAGGACATCACATCATATCAAAGTTTAGTGGGTAGTCTCAACTATGCCACATTGACAAGAGTAGATATATGTTACAGTATGAGTGTGCTAAGTCAATTTATGCACACACCAAGGAAACCACACATGAATGCTGCCAAAAGGATTCTCAAGTATCTCAAATGAAACATAAATGAAGGACTTTATTATCCTTACGTATCTGATTTAGGCTTGAAGCTATTTTTCTGATGCAGATTGGGATAGCTCCAAGGAAGATAGAAGGAGCACTTCAGGTTATCTTACCTTTGCAGGTTGAAAGCTTATTTCATGGTCATCCAAGAAGCAACCCATAGTTGCTCTCTCTTCTATTGAAGCTGAATACAGAGGTCTTTCCATAGCTACACAAGAAGCTATGTGGATGAAGACATTACTCAAAGATCTTGGATTGGAGTTTGGAACTCCAACTATTTTTGGTGACAATATGAGTTCTATTCACTTAGCTGCGAATCCTATTTTTCATGCAAGGACGAAACATATTGAAGTTCATTATCGCTATGTATGAGAGAAGGTTCTAAGCAAAGAGATTCAAATATCATATGTGTCCACTCATCAACAATGTGGAGATATTCTAACCAAAGCATTGGATGGTACAAAGCTTTGCAAATTCAATGCTATGATTGGTTTACAGGTAATCTTGGACGATTGACCTCAAGCATACTTGGCTTGAGGGGGAGCTATTGGAGCAAGTCTATGACAAGCCTAAGTATTGGCTTGAGTCCTACAAAGTCATAGAAGAAGCCTTAAAATGAAGACAATGTAAAGTTCACTTGTGAACTACCTCTTGTAACCTTTGAAGACTTTACTTAATGTAAAAGTGAAAGAATCTAAAGTGGTTGAGTCCACTTGATTAAAAAGGGAAAGAGGAGCCACGAATTTGTGATTTGTGGTAGATAGAGAATCAAATCAATCACTAATTGATTGGAGAGTGATTGAGGGAAGTTAGCCTCCCAAGATCAACTATAAATACATGGTATTCTTAGTCATGGTTATGTGAAGACCTCCAAGAGATGAGCTTTGTGCCATATCAAGGTATTATTACAAGGCACACATATGTATCAGTAACTCGATTGTATTGTACAATCAATATACTTTCATTTTCATGATCATTTGAGTTCATATTTCCATGTTCTTGTGAAGTGTACTACTCACTGCCATATCTTTCAGTTTTCTCAGTCAGATTGGAGAGATGGTTTCAGTGATTTAACTTGGTAAAGTTAGCTCTATAAGTCTAATATTTTCTCACCAATTTTCATTGCATTTTGGTGTTTCAATCTTCAGTTATGGTCAGTTGAAGTCAACCCTGTGTGTTCATTTTCACTTCTCTGTCAGGTACCCGACTTTTTTACTCATCGTGTTAGAGTTGTTTCTCAGTATGTACTTACCCAAATTCAATGATTTAAAGTATTTTCGATTTAGCTTTTTTGTCTAATATAAGCATGCAAATTTGCATAATCATTGGATTCTTAAAACTGGAGTTATGTTCATTTTTCTGCTCACTATTCTCATTACTATAGCAACCCGTGAAAATCGGGATGATGTCATCACTTGTTAAACATCATTCTCAGTGTGTGGTTCTTAAAACTGGAGTTATGTTCATTTTTCTGCTCACTATTCTCATTACTATAGCAACTCGTGAAAATCGGGATGATGTCATCACTTGTTAAACATCATTCATTATTTTTTATGAGATTACTCTTTAGAGTTATCTCTTTAAGTTAACTAGACTTCCCAAAGAGGAATTAAGCTAATTGCTGCTATGCTCAGAGAATTATGCAAAACACTGGACATGTGTATGAACCAAAATAGCTAGTTCTTCACCTCTGAGCTAGCTTCAACTTATCTGTTTTGATCTATCTATTTGAGAGTGATCTTCCAAGGTACATAGGGTATTTAATACATCCATTGGAAAGCTAAAAGGGCCCATCATATAATCGTGAAGTTCCTTTGGCTCGCGTAGATCAAGGATTTTGCAACACCTCTTCATCTTCTAGCACATACCTATCCATCTCTTCAGAGTGGTATCAGAGCAAGGTTGGACAACATGGCACATGGATTTCCTTAATCAATTAACAAATTGGACAGAGGTAACTACTCAGCTTGGTCATTAAGAATGGAAGCTTATCTCAGTTTTTTTGGTTCCTCACATTAGAAGTTGTAAGACAGGAACTATGGGATGCACTTGAAGCCTTCTTCTCTTCAAGTACCAAAGCTAGGAGAAAAAAACCTAGTGGAGGGCAACCATCTTACATTGTTGCATTGGGGTGTTAAAATTATTCCCCATAAATGGTACTAGAGTATTTTGGATGCTTGGAGACATTCATGGGAATCATACTGAAGAGTTGAAGGAATCAAGACCTCGTGGAAGCAAAAGGAGGACTCATCAAAGCAAGAAGACATCAAAAGGGGGCTACATCGATCTAGATTTCAACTAGTCAAAGTTTAGCAAGGGAGAGGCTATCAAAAGGTAGTATACATACCTTCTAAAGCATACAACCACTTGAGGAGAAGCTATAGAAGCATCCTAGATCTCACTATGGAAAGAATACAATGCACAAATAGAGAAGTTGGAGAAAGGCAATTATCAACCATATAAATCTAGAGTTAGCAACTGGGGATTAGTGAGCAAGAGGGAGCCAATGCTTCATGTACATGATCCACCAATTCAAGGGCAAATCAGTGGATAGAAAGGGATAGGAGAGTCATATTGATTCTATTCCAACACATAAGCAATAGCATGATAGGGCATATACAAGATTTCAATACATCCAAGAAGGTTTTGAAGAACTTGCAGAGATTGTTCTCTTCATCAACCGAGGCAACAAAGAATCAGCTCAAGAATTAGCTAAATAATCTTAGGAAAGCACCAAGTACTAACATAAATGACTATATTTTGAAGTTTAAGGAGCTTGTAGATGCCCTAGTCTCCATTGGGAGCCCAATCGAAGATGATGATCTTGTCACAAACACTCTCAATGGCTTAAAAGAAAATAAAATGTGGAAAGCATTTAGCACATCAATTTGTGTGAGGGATTCCCTACAAAGATTTGATCAATTGGTCAGATTGGTGGTCATCGAGGAGATGAACAAAGGAGGTTCACAATCAACGGGCAACCGAGCCCAAGTTTTCTATGTAGGTAGAGGCAAAGGAAAAAGAGGTAGAAAAAAATCTCAAGGCAAAGGGAGAGGAAGGTGAAACTCACGATTAAGCGGCTAAGAAGGCTCTACGCTATCTTAGAGAAATCTTTTTAGTCGACTCTATGAGAGGATTAGCTATCTTAAAGAAATTTGTACTATATGCTCTTTTATATTTTGTCAACCTTGAAAAACTTCTAACATCCCTTATAGATTAGGAACTAGCCAATCAACTATTGCTTTGACTTTATCTTGGTCAATATGAAGTCCCTCTAGTTGCACAAGTTTATCTATAGCAAATAAACATTATTCCTCATTCCATAGAATTTGTGTTCTCTAAGATTTTGCAAAGTCTTCTTGAGATGTAAAGCATGCTTACAATGATCTTTAGAGTATACATATATATCACCAAGGAATATGAAGATGAATTCATTTAGATAATCATGCAAGTTATTTTTCATCAAGCACATGAATGTGGCAAGAGATTTTGTCAATCCAAAAGGTAAAACTATAAACTCCAAGTGGTCATAATGTGTTCGAAAATCTTTCTCGGGTATTTGTTCAGTTTTGATCCTAATTTGGTGATATCGAGATCTCATTTCAATGTTATGGAATACAATCACGACACTTAAATGACCTAATAAATCATCTATGTGATGGACTAGGTACTAATTTTTTAGTGTTCTTTTATTCAAACCCTCATAGTCAAAACATAATCTATAAGAGCAATGTTTCTTCTTCTAAAATAAAATAGGTTCTCCCCAAGGTGAAACAAAAGCTCGTATAAAGCCTTTCTTCAAAATCTCATCTAATTGAACCTTGAGCTCCTCTAATTCATCTATTTTAAATCTATAGGATACTCAAGAATATGTCTCACTCCCAAGATAAAGGTTGATGGTGTGGTCAATGTACTAGGTGGAGGTATAGCAAGAAAGTCTTTTTCTTGGTATACCTCCACCAAAACATTTTCAACAGAATTCAGAAGATTTTCATCATTATCTTCCTCATGTAGATAATGATTTTAAAACATTTCTTAGAAAATATTTTCAACAGAAGTCAGAAGATTTTCATCATTATCTTCCTCATGTAGATTTTTCACATACACTAAAAACATTATCTACCCATTAGATATATGTCTAATCATCATCATGACAGAAATGAGAACAGGCTTAGGATTATGCACCTCACCTAGAATATGGAAAGATTCACCATCTATCCTTAAAGTGATTGTTCTTGGTTCACAATCAATTATTGGTGAATGTTGAACTAGCCAATTCTATTCTTTTAATTACATCACCTTGTTCATTTGAATCTCATGAAAACACCAAGAAAAAGTAAATTTAAGGTTTTCAATGTATCCTTTTACATAGTGTAGTCGTCCATTGACCATCTCCACATCTTGTTATGTGCATATTTAGGGGGATCCTTAAAGAAAATTCTTTACACATCTCCATCTTCTCAAAAATCTCAGCCATCATAATAACATCCAAGAAATGAATAGCATTCAGGCAACCAACACATCTACATCCATTCACTTGCTAATGAACCTCCTCATGAAGCCCTTCAATAAACTTGCTATTCAAAGCATAACCACTAACCTCCAATTAATACTTGTGAAGACATTGAAAATTTTCTTTGTACTCATCAAAGTACAAGCTATGCTTGTCAATCTCATGTTGTCAATAATTATAGCACTCCATCCTCTTCTCCACATGGTAGTCTGGAGAACATTTTTTTTTCTTGCTCTCTAACGTACTTCCCTAGAACGAAGCCACAATGCATCAAATTATGCATGTAGGGATTCAACCTAGCTTTGCGATGCGAGCCACGTGTAGGATCTTTAAATTTGGCTTTGAATACTCACTCCTTGTCGAAGATCAAAGGAATCATCTAGCTCTTCAATCCATGCCTCTAGATCTTTGCCACTCTTTTTCTCACCAACAAAATCATTCAATTTTGGCTTCTTGAATACTTGATTGAGGACAAAGTCACCAGCCTTCATATCTTCATAATTGCATTTATCTAGCCAAAAGAGTGCACTATGAAGAGGGTCATTTATTCTAGAGTAGATTTAATGCTATGGAACACTCGACGACTCACCTCCTCATTGGTCACGACTATTCTCACCCTAAGGGTCTAAGATGGCACAATGGCAATAGCCTTGAGAAAACTCTGAGATTGAAGAAGGAGGTGGAATATTATGTCACAATAAAGGAAGTGTTGTGTTGATTGCTAAAGCTCGAGGTGTGAGTTTAAGTTCCAATCCTTTTGGCACCCCTCATCAAGATAAAACATGTTGTGCCTATGTGGCAAATCCTACACCATGTTGTTGGGACAAATTTTGGGTCCCCCTATTGTGCAAATGATGCCTTCAAAGCCAACAAATTTTGGGTCCCCCTATGGTGCAAATGATGCCTTCATGGTTGGGAAAACTCTTCTATTCATTTCCCAAATCAATATCCATCTTGAAAGCCCTTGAGAGAACCATGTTGTCACACAAACAAATTAATTGGAAGCAAGATTTGTTGGGTTAAGCAATCGGATGTTCCTAAACATTATGAAGTTCTATAAGGGGGAAGAGTCTATGGAAAATATGGAAAGAGAGGTGTGGAGCCCACTATGGAAGCCCTCCTAGAGAATGCTTGATCAAAAAATCTCTAGGTTCACCCTATTCTCTAGGTTAAAAGCCTTCCATAAGGCATTTCCATTCTTTCTTTCCTACATTTTATGGACATCGTTTAGTGTTTTGTACAATAACCCAATTTTGATGAATTCAGTGATCCGATTTCTAATTGTCTAGGTACGACTAAGAAAGGCCATGTCCCAAATCTGCATCTTTTCCCTCTCTATGAAGACAAGCATCATAAAATTTTCGAAGCTGCAAAGCTCAAGCCTATACATTTGGCTAGAAGTTCATGAACAATTGAAACTCCATCGAAACCATTGCTAGGAAGTCTTTAATCCTTTACCAGTTGTAAAAGTCATTTTTGACTTGAGATAATATTTGTAATCACTACCAAACTCATGGACTTGTTAGTTGGAGAGGTCATGACTTCATTTGAGGCAATATCTCCTAGATTGGAGGACTACTTTTTAGTGAGAGCCAATGCAGGATTCAAATTCAAATTTAAACATCACATCTATAAAAGATGGCTGAAAAACGCACAGGCAAGAGATTTCAATCCTGAGCCATTATTGATTAGATTTGTACAAAAGTGAGGCTCACATTATAGCGTACACTACTCGCCATCATTAGGCATTCATTATCAAGCCTTTGATCTTTTACCACATTGTTCTTTACTCACAATAGTCAACTTGTATTGATCATGTCTCACTCACTTCTTTATCATTTTAAATGTTCTATAGGTTGTTGGAATCACCTACAAATTTTCTATTTGCTCACAAAGTTTGAAGGAAATCCATTCAGCCGGTTTGGAGAAAAGTGCATTGAAGCACTCACCGGTCAAACTCTGTAGAGGTCCTAAAAAATTGGGGGTAATGATTTGATTTCTAGATTGATTGCTCAATGTATAGTGCATCATTTTAAGTGATACAACTTGGAATCGTTAGCTTACAAAGCTAATTACATACCTCTAAAAGGAATCTTTCTAATTCCTACTATACTAGAAGTAGTGAGCATAACGAGCACAAGGTTTGTGAACAAAAATAGAATGTTTTCATTGATCCTTCAAGTTGGAAGTAGTCTCTTTTGATTCAATCATTTCTCGCATCATTTACAAAGTACATAGGCACTTGTATAGTGTCATTGGAAAGCTCAAAACGCCTACAAATCAACTATGAACTTACAAGGGGCTGGAACAAAGCAGGATTTGGCTGTACTAACTCATTTCTTGGAGTGTCCATCCATCTTTCCCAACATGAATGATCTCCTCTGTATGATACATTGCAAATAATCTCCTTTCATGTTCATGTCTACTCTACACTTCACTCGAATAGCCGCATCAGCAATGGATGGTCAAGAAAGTGTGTCAATTTTCAGCAAGTAAAGGCAAAAGTAAAGATGAGAATCTCTTCGAGAGCGTGAAGCAAGTTTCAACTACACCTACTCATCTCTTGTGATTATTCACCATCTCCTTCACCACGGAAGTATACTCGTTTCCTCATTCTCCTCTATTTTTTTCTTAAACAGCTTCATCATTCATACAATCTTCTATACATATTTCCTTAAACGCTCATCTGCCCATCATCTATGTAGTCTTTTAACATACCAACAATACAAATCATGTTTGTAGTGCTATATTATATCAACAGCAAAATCCAAAAACCTCCCAAGAGTGTAGAGCTATAAGATATAGAGTTATTGTGGATAAGCTTAAAGCTCTAGATGTTACTTCTCAAGAGTTTCAAAGGTTACATTTGAGATTGTGCAAGGAAAGTTATCTTGAAGCTAGTTACTCCCTTGCCTCATCAAAAGAATTTTGGAGTGAGAAAATGGACAGGAACAACAACCATATGTTCTCTCTTTTGAAAAAAAATAAAGTCAGGGACTTCATTCCCAATTTGAAAAAGAAAGAAGGTGGTCACACTTTAAATATTGAAGAGACTCTACAGGAGGCCAAAAGCTTCTTTATGGATGTTTTCTCTGGTACTCCCAAGTGGGGGGAGGACATCTGGAGGGCCAGAGCTACTATTGCTCTAAAAAGGAAAAAAATGATTCCTGAAAGCCTGGTTCCCATCCTGGACCTGCCCCTCACTGCCGGTGAGATCAAAGATACCATTTATAAATTGAAACCCTGTAAGTCTCCGGGATTTGATGGATTTCCAAATGAATTCTTCATTCTTCTATGTGATTTTCTTACTCCTTATATTCTCTTGGTGTGGGAAGAGGCTTCTAGCAAAGGATTTCTCCCTTGTCACATAAACACTGGAGTAATCAGACTCATTCACAAAAGGGGAAATAAAGATGACCTCAATAATTAGAGACCTATCACTTGCCTCAACACAATCTACAAGATTATAGCTTCCACCATAGCCAGAAGACTCAGTCCCATGATGAAACACTTTATCCTCCCTGAGCAAAAAGGATTCATGAAAGGTAGATACATCCTTGATGCTATCATTTCTCTTTGGGAAGGCATAGACAATGCTAAAGACCTGGGCAAAAATTTTTATTTCTTCAAGATTGACTTTGACAAGGCTTATGATAGAATTGAATGGGATTTTATTCTCCAATCTCTTCAAGACTTGGGAGCTGGCAGAAGACTCATCAGAAATATTAGCACTCTTTTTGGCAATGCTTGTTCTAGAGTTGCCATCAATGGCCACATATCTGATCCCTTTACTCTTAGGAGATCCATACGACAAGGTTGTCCTCTTGCTCCCTTGCTCCCTTGCTCTTTGCTATTGCTAGTGATGCTTTGGGTTGGCTTGTTAAAGATGCTATGAACAATGGTACTATAAAAGGGATCAATGTGATTAACTCCCCTTCCCCTCTTGGGCTTCAAATGTTTGCTGATGATACTAATGTTATGCTAAATGTTGATGATCTTTCTGTGAACAAATTCCTGGAATGTTTAGAGATTTTTTGTCTTGCTATTGGTTCCAAAGTTAACCTTTCCAAAACTGGATTTAAAGCTTCTAATGATTATACTCCTGAATGTGTTTCTAGACTTGGATGCAACATTATCAAAGATGGAGAGATTTTTAGATTGTTGGGGATTCCCATGGGTTTCCAGATTTCTTTTGCTCAAAGGTGGGATTGGGTGGTTGAAAGGTTTAAAAAACACTTGACATACTGGTATGATACTAATAGCTCCCTCCCTCATAGAACTTTTGTTCTAAATCATTACATTCTTCCAAAATTGGTCTATTTCCTGGCTTGTTGGTCTCCTTCTAATAAGCAACTTGGACAGGTTATCAGTCTAGCCAGGAACTTCCTATGGGGAAGCAATTCTGATAAAAAAAAAGTACCCAAAGTGGCCTGGAAAGTGTGCTGTCTCCCTAAACATCAAGGTGGATTGGGCATTATTAATCCTGTGAAAATGGCAGACAACTTAGCTTCTAAATGGATTCTGAGATGTATTGACTGTAATGATGTTTGGGCCTGTCTTCTGAAAAGAAATACTGCTAGATTCTGTCTTTCTGACTACAGGGCCTGGAAAAATCTCAACCTTTGGGACATTATAACTTCCCCTCATCCCATCATCCCTTTTGGTAGTCCCTTAGTTTGCAGAATGTGGAGGGCCTGGTTCAAAGCTAAAAACTCTTTTAAACTCATCAATGAACTTGCCTGTTCTCTTCAATTTTATTTGCAAGAGTCTCCATGGTTGGATTGGCTTGCTTACTGTGAAAAAAACAGCCTGTCAATCAGGCAACACAAACGCCACAAAGCTGGAATTACTACTTGGAACAACTACATGTGTGGAGCTAGGGTAAGAACTGCACAAGAAATCCTTTCTAGCACTAATCTGTCTATGTCTTGCTTGCAGGTAATTCAAAAGCACAGAATCTTGCTGATGGAAAAGAAGTACAGGTGGCATAGGAAAACAGTTGATCTGGTGGATGTTGCTAATGTCATCTTCAAACAGTTCAAACATGACAGAGGTTCTGCTGATCAAATCCTGAAGAAGCTCAACTCTAGATGGCAGGTGAATTGGTCTACACACAAGTGGTCTTACAGATTCAAAGCCCTGTGGGCCTTTCCAGATTGTAGCAAACATTCTTTTCTTCAATGGAGGATGTTACACCATGGCCTCTGGACTGGTAATAAAATCAGGAAAATTAATAATAGTGGTGGATCCCGTATATTTTGTGGCCTTGTCGAGGATGTTTCACACCTCTTCCTTGAATGTCATCATGCTAAAAACTTCTGGTCTGCTGTGGAGAAGTATCTGCTAGTGAATGGTCTCCCAAAACTTAGTAAAATGGAAGTTATTCTTGGCTGCTGTAATCACTTGGATATTTTGCTGTGGAATATTTGGAGGGGCTACATTCTTTGGTACATTTGGCTCAGTAGGAATGAGGCTACATTTGGTAGCAGAAAAAGGAACTATCTTATCACTTTGCCTGTTATTCTGAAAAATGCTTCTCTGTCCTGTATTAGGAGAATCAGAGATGCCTCTTGTAATAACTATGATGTCTTCAAGATTTTGTCTGAAAATTCTCCCTCTAGATGGAAAAAACTGTTAGCTAAATAGTACTCTTGTAAAAGGCTAGACATGTACTACTACTTGTAAATTGTCCTCTGGGACAGGTGTCTCCTGCCCAAGGCACTTTGTATATGGCCACCATTAATTTAAATTTTCCTTGTTTCTTCAAAAAAAAAAAAAAAAAACCTCCCAAGAGATTGTATGTAAAGTTCATATATATATATATATATATATATATATATATATATATATATATATATATATATATATATATATATATATATATATATATATATATATATATATATATATATATATATATATATGTGTGTGTGTGTGTGTGTGTGTAATTTTCCCGAGTACGTTTTATGTCCATGTGTTTCCAGATGCGTGTACATTTTAAACCATCGTACCTTCTTTATATCTCTGCACAAAATATATCGTTTATATATATTATTGCCCATTTGATTCGTAGTTTATTTATATTATTGGACCTCAGTTTATTCTCAGGTTTGTACGCTATGTCTATACTATCTTGATAGAGAATAAGGTGCATAGACCAAGGATAAACCCTACACATGTTATGAATGCATATATGCATAGATTTTGGAACAGAAATCTATGGAAAATATGTTGTTTATCGAATTAAATGAAGAAACCATAAAATGCAATACATTTTCTATACTCTTGATCCAATCGAGCTTGTCAAATATAAAATACTTCAAGAATGAGGTTTGTTTATTAACGTATACTATAAACATGATTCTGTGATGTAAGTTTTCAATATTTGTATCAGATTCACGGGACTTTTATGTCTCTACATATGCAATATGTTTGGTGATGCAACAATAATCGCGTATGATGTATGTTTCTATCTCAGAGGTTTTTCATATTCAAATGATTACCGAAATGTGACCAATACACTTATGAATCATTTAAATTGTCACATAAAAAGTTGAATAAGATTAATGTGCAAGGATGGAGATTTTTTATGTTGCGTACTTTATAAATTCTAGGAAAAACTTTGCATGGATAATTAGTGGGATTGAACCTCAACTACACTTGCCAAACTAGAGTTTTATAATCCAAAAAATACAGCTCCATCAAAGAGAAAATGGGAATTACAAGCAAGGAATATTCATATGATAACAAAATATTGAATATATCATAATCAAAGAAATAAAAGATTCAAAAAGAAAAATCATCGAGACATGAGAAACATTGGAGCATGGACTCTCATATACAATAAAGGCTCAACTTATTCAACAATTGTTTTTCAATATCCAGCATAGTAGAAAACAATATCATGCTTAGTATAAAACAATGATCTTATTTCAGTGGTCCTAAATGGTATGAAAGATGCTCAGAAGTGAAAGGTTTATACAAGTTCTGTATTTGTGAAACAAAAACTATTGACTTTGAAGAAATGGTGTGTGTTATGATAATAATAATAGTTATCCGAATAAATGTTGGACAATCCATGAAAAATAATAGTGTAGGTCATGCACTTTATGCACAAACATTTTTGAAGACATGGAATAGGAAGAACCTTCAGAATTTGTGGAAAAGAAACCATTAAACATCAATAATCATTATGACTCTGGAAATTCAGCCTTGAAAATTCATATTAGGGGTAGATATTCTATCCTTTGAGTAGGAATCGATGCACACCGAGGTAGCCAATGTATTAGATGTTTCAAAGATGCTAAAAGTTTCCATATGTCGTATGATTGTTGGTAATCTCAAATACATGATGGATATAAAATTAAGCATTGTGCATAGGGTGATAAGTAAATTTACAACATCATAAAAATGTATTGATGAGGAATATAAGTAAATATGCAAATCAAAGTGATGATGTTTCGTACATTGATAGAGCATGATCTAAGTAACAAACCGGATTGGTTCTAGAATTTGCATGCACCTTGTTTGATGGAAACGTTGAAAGAGCTGAGAGTTTTGTTCCTGCGATATCTGAATTTCGACATGTACCTTCCGTAAGCAAAAATTTGATTTCGCTAGTTGAAATGGTGGAAAAAAAAGTTATCATGTGTGATTGAACACATCTGCATGTTTTGTCAAAATCAAAAGAAACATTTTAAGTCTGGAAATGGGATAATGGGAATGAACAGCTTTAACATTGAAAGTAAATTCTAAAGTTGTGTCTTATAATAAATATGTTCAAGTTGAATCGTGAAATAAGCAAATACGACATTTAAGTAGACGAAATTTGAATTACATGAATTGCATAGATATAAATATTTGTGTACCTATTATTTCAAAGTAAAATACGTTACACTTATGTGATCCTTGTCAAAATGGTAGGAAATGATGGAATGCGTTTTCAAACGGCATACGCATAGAAAACATGTATTATGTAATTGTTTGGATGATTTTGTTCAGATGATATTTGTATGTTTTCGTAAAGATAGATGTGATGTATTTTAGTATTTTGATGAGTTTTAAACTAATAGTAGTGAATATCTTCCTAGGTTTCCTTTTAATCTCTTCTTCGTGATGAAGGTATAAAATGGGAACTCAGTTGCAGATATACTCAACGAGTATCCAATGAGCGGAATACATTTTTAGGAAAAAAGAGCAAGATGAATGATAAACAAAAAGTATTTGCCTTTCCGGTTCAGGGCTTGCGTATTAAATATAACGGTGTATTTGTCGAATCGTATGCAAATTTTTCAAACACAGTGTAACTTCCTTCTAGATTTGGCATAATGTAGAATTAGTTATTGGTTAGGTATGTGTGCTTGTATGTATACGTTTTCTAATATATCTTTATTAATCGAGAACAACTCAAGAGACAAAAAAACAAAATGTATTTTTTTTAATTATGTAGATAATCAAAACGATTATAAGTGTTATAATCTAGTCATAAAAACTACGAGTTAGTAGCTATCTGAGTTGTTATGAGCCATTGCATTGGTATACAGACCATGTTTTGCAGCTTCAAGAATAAGTGCAAGAAGATATGGAATGTGGATGGCAGTATTCTAAAAGACGAAGTTCACAAGAAACAGAAGATTTAGACGAAAAATATATTACAACCTACATCCAAAGAGGAAAATAAAGGTAAAGAAAAGGTTCTTGAATGAAGTGATGAAACCAATGAACAAGATATTGCTGTGATATTTAAACCTAGTTTTCAAAGACATGAATACTAGTTTAAGAGGATCACTAAACGAAGGAAGCGAACTGAATGATATTTTGAATCAAATTGTATCTCGCATTCAGTATTTATGTGAATTCTTGTTCAAGAGTACGAATCTATATCTTTTGAAGAGGAAAAAAAAATATAATTCTACTAGATCCAATGCAAAACTACATACATATATTGCATGAAGGCAAGGCCAAATAGCTGAACGTGCCTTGCAAGGAATAAAAAAGATATCCTCAAAAGAAATATGCCGTCGCTTAATAAAGGAAAAATCATTGGAGTTTCTCCTTAGTATGATAAAAAACATACATGAACGTGCTTGGAAGAACAATAATTATTTGTGTCATCGGCTTAGAGTCCACAAATCACTCGATCATGACCACAGGGGAAGGACAAACCCTCAATATGGTGCATTTGCACTTAATTTGTAACAAGAAATGTTAGATTGGATAAAGTGTTAGACATACTCATCATCTCACTCTCTTCTATTTTCTTCTAAAACGGAAACTAAAAGAGAAACTCTCTCTCTAGAGAAAGAAAGAGAGAGAGAGAGAATTTAATTTCTTTTCTTAAATAAAACAGAAAGCTTTGACAAAGGGCCGCTTTCTCCAAAGCTTTTGTAATATAAATATTTTCACGTCTGGATTGGTGGTTCATAGATATGCATTCTATTTCTAAATAAAAGAGATAAAGCTTAAATCAGAAAGGGTCTTCAACAGTTCAATAAAACAAATTTTAAACACACTAAAAGGAGGAATAGAGAGAATTATTAAAGAATACAAGATCCAAAAAAATCGCAGGACACATCCATTCCTTTATGATGGGTCCATTTCCTTTTAAGTTTTCCGTTTCTTTGTCTAAAGGACATTTTTGTTATGATTTTTCATTATTCTACCATAAAGTCTTACCATTTCTGGATGAATCACTTCTTTAGAGTATCCTAAATTTCACCAGACCTGTTTGCTCCTAGAATTTTCATAATGCCCCTCAGCTGATTACATTCTAGAGGGACGCAAGCAACCAAACAGCTGTCCAAGCAAATTATTGGTTGATTAAGCTTGAAAATGTATTAAGAACCTTCCCATAATTTAGCATTAGTGAATCACAATGCAAAGAGATAAAAAAACATTTTCTTGCGTCTTAAGCCATGCACACTAAATAGGTCTTAATCTTAATAAAGAAAATAAAAAACGTATTAAGTTTGCATAATCATAAATCAAAACTAGTTGTGCTGTGCGGGGGGGGGGGGGGGGGGGGGGGGTCTCTATAGCGGCGTTATAGTTCAACGAAGAATAACAATGCTTATTGTATGGGCCATGCTATTGTCACATCGATGAGTAATGTACGTGAAATAACGTTTCGTAAGACCTTCTTATTGTGTGGGAACATAAGCATCGACGTATAAAGTACAGAATAAAGAAGGAGAACACCTCGTGATACGAACAAACTGAACAAGATAGATGTGCTACGGTGATTCACATATTCCTTCTCTCCTCGATGCTTTACTTTTTCTCTCTTTGTTGGAGGCCAAAAGACCAAGAGATCTTCAAATTGGAGAGGGTTTGCAGAAACTTTCTCTGAATGGGTTAATCTAACACAAGCTGTATCCCCAATATTAAATGGACAACTTGCATTAGCTAAAAGGATGAAGGTGGTTTCGGTATTGTAGACATTCAAGGAATGGCAAATAAGTTAGTGCCAAAATGGTTAATTAAAGCATGGAGCAATACTGATCCTCAGGGCCAAGATTACTTTTAGAAACAAGAGTGCTTTTAAACTTGTGGGCCTCCCAAACTGAAAGGTGTCAACCTTCTCACCGTATTGTTCTCCCCATTTCCAGCGCTATGCTCTCTCTAGCAGTTTATCTCGAACTCTAAAATTCATAGGTTCAACGTCATCTTGGTTTTTCTACTTGGGAGATTCATATCAACGTCTTATAATACTTCGAGTTAAGCTTTCCCAGAGGCTAGACTTCAATTCAGAATAACTTTTTCACAACTCTACTTAGTTCTCAACGACTTCATCATGGTCCTTGCAAAGAATCTTTGGCATTTGAGCATTCTGAATGCTTGCCGGGTCACCGTTTTTCATGACATACGAAAACGCATGTAAAAAAAAGAGAAAGGACAAACGATACTTATATTATATCGCTGTTAGTCACCTTCCGTTTATTCAGGACTCAGTCATTTTCTACTTGTGAATTTATGTCTTACATTAAAACATATAAACTTCAAAAGGGGAGATCCTTGAATGTATCAAAAAGACCCCACGTGTAGAAGATTCATTACTCAATTCTAACTATTTTTTCTAAAAGGAATAGAGAAAGTAGTCAACATAAGCTTCCAAATTTGAAATCAAACCCATTTTGAGGGTGTCAGTACAAAATATCATAAATAAAAAGAAAATAAAATAGAGCCTTATTAAAAAAAGCCTTATTCATTCATCAAACACGTATACAATATAAAGCATAACAATTAGATTACGCATTTTTATTATTGTTATCGAACAAAACCAGAAGGAAGAGAACTTTGCACAAAAGATTAAATCTTTAGATAATGCTTCTCATTTTTAGAGCTGTTTCTTCCTTGATAAATGGAAAGTAACTGGCAAAGGCAAGTTCTTCCATCAGCAAATATCGTAACCTAGTTTGTCCTTCAGAACTGCATAAATTGTAATAGTATCAGATCCTACAGATTTGGTTGTATCCTTTCAACTGTAATCAAGGGTCTAACGAATGAACATTCTGAGATTTCGTGACTCTTTCTAGTATTTCGAAATTCTTAGTGCCTCAGTATCGGGACACCGGCTTGCTAGATTGTATGTTTCATAGGAGAGAGGTTAAGTAGGCATGCATCGCTAAAAAAAAGGGTTTAAGTAGGCATGCATACCTGAAAAAGGACTTATAGTAAGCTTTTGAATTAAGGTTTGGACTTCAAGGCGACAGTGTTCGTAGCAAACACTCAAAAGCACACATCTTTTCACAGCCTATTTATAATTTTCTGTTATAGTTTAGGGAAGACCTTGAGGAAGCATACCCCACTTTATATTTTCAGTTCTATATGTATCACTTGTGCTATGTAAAGGCTATTCTGGCTTCTTCTAGAGCTATTCTTCTCTCTCTCTCTCTCCTAGTATGGAAGTCCCTCATGAGTAGATGATTTTTTTCCATTATTATCACGTAAAGAACACTTTGAATGTATCATTAATACTTTGATTTTTGTCTTTCCTCGAATCCTTAACATTTTCAATAGAAAAAGGGAATTTTTAGTCATTTTCCGAATTTCAGAAAATTTTGCTCAATTGCATCCCATATTTTAGGAAGATTCGCAAAAGTCTAAATTTATTTCCAGCGTATTTTTCAAGATTTTTCTGCATTCCAGCTTACTGTCAGTCTCTATTATTTAAGGTATTACCTCTCAAATGAATCTCTCATGTACTCCTATAAGCAACTACATCACATGCTGTACGGCTCCAAACGTTTTCGTTGTACTCTCGTGTTGCTGCGTTCAATAAATGGCTTCAAAAGTTTTGGATTAAAAATCCATCCCTAATAATGTGGTCTGAGGGGACAAATGAATTTTAATTTCAACAGTTCTAAATTTAGATAAGCTTATAGAACTACATCACTGAATATCTAATGCCAATGGTTTTAATTAAATCCATGAAGAGCCAATGTGCACATGAAGAGATCTCACTCATGCTCATTTCATCTTCTTTCCTTTAGGATGTCTCATCCATATAGTGGGGATTAAAAATGCGAGAAAAGCCATGTTTTCTTACAATCTCTTACAATCTCTTTCATGGCCTTCATATTCATGTTAAGTGCGAGCTCTCTTCTTTCGTTCGGTACATCTATGTTTACTCCGTAAAACTAGCATTGCAAACACTATTATATGCTCGTTTACCGTTATAATTCCTTGCTTCCAACGGAAAAGCAACACTTTGTAGATGCGTTGTACATTTTCAAGCGCCAGTACTCCAACATACGTGGTTCTGAGATATGGTTACACGAATTTATGTTTGTTTACTTTGTCATTGAGTATAATCGTAGCCTCTAATCATTCAGACATAGCCAAATGCATTCACATGCTTGGTTACGCTGCGCAGATGACGTCGTTACAGCATCCTCATTCGCTTTGCCATAGAAGTTTGGTCCTCGGGAGATTGGCTTTTCTTAAATGTTTCTCTTGTAAATTGCTTGACCCATATGGATATGTAAGTGAATCCGGTATCTTTCGATACTATAGAAAACAATTTATGGCCTTTATTCACTTCGGAAAATGAAGAAGGAGGAATTTGGACATTTTATTGGATTTCTATTGAACTCTTGTACACTGAGTTGGATCTTGAATGGAAAGGCGCTTGAGACTTCTTAGGAATGAGATACGAAATAGTACCTTAAAGATAATTGGCATATCAGCTTGTTTACGAAAAACTATCGCCAAGAACGACTACAAAATAGGCAGTGGCATCACACAATTCGGTGGGGGGGAGGGGATCTCTACCGCGGCTTTGCTATTGTCACATCGATGAGTAATGTACATGAGATAACGTATCGTAAGGCCTTCTTATTGTGTGGGAACATAAGGATGGACGTGAAAAGTACAGAACAAAGAAGGAGAACACCCCCTGATACAAACAAAGTGCACAAGATAGATGTGCTATGGTGATTCACACATTCCTTCTCTCCTTGATGCTTGACTTTGTGTCTTGTTGGACGCCAAAAGACCAAGAGATCTTTAAACTGGAGAGGGTTTGCCAAAACTTTCTGAGGATGTGTTAATCTAACAAAAGTTGTATCCCCAAAATTAAATGGACTACTTGCAATAGCCAAAACGATCAAGGTGGTTTGGGTATTGTAGACATTCAAAGAATGAAAAATAAGTTAGTGGCAAAATGGTTAATTAAAGTTAGAGCAATACTGATCCTCTAGGGCCAAGATTACTTTTAGAAACAGAAGTTCTTTTAAACTTGTGGGCCTCCCAAACTGAAAAGGTCTCAACCCTCTCACCGTATTTTTTTCCCCATTTCGAGTGAGGCCCAAAGACTCAAGCTTGGTTTGTTCTCTATGGAAGAGTTCTAATGAGGTTAAATATTTTATGATAATCAATGAATCTTGGAAATGGGTCGTTCGTATTAGAATGATTTGGATAGTTTATGAGAAGCAATGAAGCTTGGAAATGGGCAGTTGGTATTAGAAAAAATGATTTGATCTTGTTCCGCATCAAGCGCATTGAGGTGTGGAGTCTTGGAACCTCCCAAAAGCTAGGAAGCTTTGGAACAAAGGCTTTCATTTTTGGAAACACCTCTACAATCAAGAAACTTGTTAGTGGATTAGATTTGAGCACATTGATCCAGCTAAAAGAGTGCACTATGAAGAGGGCCATTTATTGTAGAGTAGATTGAATGCTATGGAACGCTGGAGGACTCACCTCCTCATTGGTCATGACTATTCTCACCCTCAGGGTCTAAGATGGCACAATGGCAATAGCCTTGAGGAAACTCTAAGATTGATGAAGGATGTGGAATACTATGTCACAATAAAGGAAGTGTTGTCTCAATTGCTAAAGCTCAAGGTGGGAGTTTAAGTTCCAATCCTTTTGGCACCCCTCATCAAGATAAAACATTTTGTGCCTATGTTGCAAATCCTACACCATGTAATCGGGACAATCATCAAAGCCAACAAATTTCAGGTCCCCCTATGGTGCAAATGATGCCTTCATGGTTGGGAAAACTCTTCTATTCATGTCTCAAATCAATATCCATCTAGAACGCCCTTAAGAGAACCATGTTGTTGTTACACGAACAAATCAACAAGAAGCAAGCTTTGTTGGGTTAAGCAATCAGATGTTCCTAAACATTGTGGAGTTCTATAAGGGGGAAAAGTCTATGGAAAAAATGGAAAGAGAGGTTTGGAGCCCACTTTGGAAGCCCTCCTAGAGAATGCTTGATCAGAAAATCTCTTTCCATTTTAGGCAAAAGAATTTCCATTTGTAAGAAGCCCCCGCCACTTTCGAAATCATAGAGTATTCTTTCTAGAGAGCAACAAGATCAAATTCATATGGATCACACATGAGGGGGACAAGATGGCTGGCAACCTTGTTTGTAAAATTCTCTATTAATCTAAGGATCCCCTATTTTATAGGATATGAGGGTTCCTATCAGCGTGAGGCCCATTCACTTGTGGAGCTTTAATTTCAATTTATTAAAGTTTGGAAGAGTAGGCTCTATCGAACTTCTTAAAAAGAAAAAGAATTGAAATAAATTTGCTGAGCATCCCTTGTCTTGCTGCGCTCAATAAATGGCTTCAAAAGTTTTGGATAAAAAATCCATCCCTCATAATGTGGCTTGAGGTGCCACAGGAATTTTAATTTCAACAGTTCTAAATTTTCGATAAGTTTATAGAACTACATCACTGAATATGTAATGTGAATGGTTTTCATGAAATCCATGAAGAGCCAATGTGGACATGAAGAGATCTCGCTCATGCTCATTTTATCTTCTTTCCGTTAGGATGTCTCAATGATATAGTGGGGATTAAAAATGGGAGAAAAGCCATGTTTTCTAAAAACCTGTTTCATTCATGGCCTTCATGTTCATGTAAAGTGTGAGCTCCGTTCTTCCGTGAAACTAGCGATACAAACACTATCTTATGCTCGTTTACCAATGAACTTCCTTGCTTCCAACGGAAAAGTAACATTTTGTGGATACGTTGTAGATTTTGAAGCGCCAGTACTCCAACATACGTGGTTCTGAGTTACTGTTACACGAATTTGTGATTCTTTACTTTGTCATTGAGTATAATCGTAGCCTCTAATCATTCAGAACTAGCCAAATGTATTCACGTGCTTGGTTACGCTGCGCAGATGACATCGTTATAGCATCCTGATTCGCTTTTGCCGTATCAGGAGATTGGCTTTTCTGAAATGTTTCTCTTGTAAATTGCTTGACCCATATGGATATGTAAGTGAATCGGGTATCTTTCGATACTATAGAGAAGAACTTATGGCCTTTATTCACTTGGGAAAATGAAGAAGGAGGAATTTGGACATTTTATTGGATCTCTAATGAACTCTCGTGGTACAATATCAAAGACTGGACAATCTATCATCCTATGCCTTGATAAAAAATTTACCATTAAACGAGTGAGGATATGAATCAAATTTTGTTTTCCTGTCCTAAGAGTTCTTGCGTACAGAATCCTGTCCTAATGAGCATCTAAAGCTCAAAAGCTTGATTGAATGGAAATAGGATTTTGTACGTGAGACCATCTGAAAAATTTGGAAGTGAAGCCATCTGAAAAATTGTGAAGTAGAGATGTTCTTCTAACTTTGGTACTTCACATAAGAATGGTCCATAGAAACTTCACTGAACCTCGTGGCTAGACGGATTATATTCTTCAAGAGATTCCTCCGCCATCCTCCCTACCCCCCTTCAGGCATCAAACAGTCTTCCTCACATGCAGAGGATGAGAAACGAAAATATTGAGCGTTTTATATTGGCTCTCTAGACCATTACAATTATCTTTGGCGCTCCCTTTTGAAAGGGCTGATATGTCTTCTAGCGTACTTTGTATCTATCGTGTTATCCTTGTATCTCCTCTATTGTTGATACATTTTTGCTTTGCATGAAACTCGAAACAAGAAGTTATAGCAGATATAAAAGGTATGTAGACCAACATTGACTGGCATAAAGATCACCAAAACGGTTTCATCCAGAGAACAATAGCACGAAAAAGACAGTGCTGAGTATAAATTGGATCTTCCTACGTGTGCACCCTCTCCCTCTCTCTCTCTCTCGCCATCCATCTATATCAATCCACATATCTACGTATTAGTGTCTCTCGTTTTCTTCAACCCTCTCTTTATCTCATACATGCATCCTTTTTTCTTAGATCCTCAAATGCATGAACGTATCTTTTTGAATCCTTCATTTAACATCTAGGTCTAGAGAGAGAATATAAAATTTGTCATCGCTAGATTTTGTGTATGTGCATAAATGGCCCTAGTTAGTCATTAATAACTTGATCCACGCAATATTTAAATGAAAATTGAAAGTGAATTATTTCAATATCAAAAACCTTATTGCATTGTTTCGGATTCCTACTAGGACCATATACATAGGAAACTTGAAACTGAATTATTTCAAAATCAAAAGGCTTAGTGCATCTATAAAGAATGTTCTCATAAGCTAATCTCCGTTGCCTTGAAGTTGTGCATGGATTACGCTGGCTGAAGCTCGTAATAGATTACGTGACGCATGAGTTTTCCATGAACTTCTACAAGCGAGTATAGCATGTGGCTTCTTTTGTTTATCTTTATGGATGTACAAGCGAGTATCGCATGTACCTCCATAAATTGTCTTGAAGTTGTGCATGGACTCCAAGTTACGGCCGGGCTGAAGCTCGTAATAGTTTACGTGTCGCATGAATTTTCCATGAACTTCTAGAATGGAGTATAGCATGTGGCTGTAAAAGTTTCTTTCTTCTGTTCTTTTGTTTAGCTTTATGTATGGCTGCGAATATTACGAGGGAAGATAAGAAAGCCACGAAGAGTTCCTACTTACGTCCCTTTATCTATGGACCTCTCATAAGGCCACTGTGCAGAGGGAAAGCCAGAAGCGACATCTTTTGAGAATAAATGTTTCCATGTGCTTTGCGTTGATGTAGGGTTTGGCGATTCTTGGTGCTTACGTTTGCTCCATCTAACTTTTCTGGGAGCTAATTATTTCCGGAATTTTCGGAGGTAACTATTGATACGACTATACGCGAAAGACGGAAAACGAAATGGAGGCCTCGTTGGAATATTTTGCTCACAAATTTAAACAACCATTACTCACATGCTTATAATATCTTCTCGACGCGCCATTACTCACATGCTTATAATATCTTCATTTTGCTCTGCGTAATTATTTGGTCCAAGTGGAATTAGCCTTGCCAAGTTCGGTTCCAGTCAAATAGTTTCTTCTAGTGGAATTATAGTTTGTTTCTCCATCGTTCCACAAAAATGGATACATCAGTAAATCCAGTAAATCCGATTAGGACAGCCAACTTGAGAAGACAACTTACAACTAGAGAAGACAACTTGAAAGCATATAGCCTTGATAAACTCTGGCAAATGAAGCAAGTAGGCTTTCGTAGATTTTGTTGGATCCTCACTGAACTCTCGTGGAATTCTTCGGACCTTACATCGCGGGGCGTCATGAGAACGTTTTGGAAAAAAACTGTGGAATGATACTCATTCGAAAGTACTACAAGACAAAGAAATTGTTGGTAGCAGGGATGACTAGTAGGAATACCACCATTCATGGCTACACAAGCCGCCAAAAGAATGCCAACAACATAACACTGCAGAATCTAAGGTAATCCTCACCACGTGTGGATATCCCTCCAGCAAAGCGACTGTATTTTGGATTCTTTCAACGACCGTTCTTTAAAAGACATTGAAGCAATTACATATCTCTCTAACTTTATCTATGTGTATCTCTCTAACTCTCTATGGATATCTCTCTAACTCTCTACCTATCCATCTATCTATCTGTGTCTATCACATAGATGGACCTTAGCATCTTAGTCCATCAGATGCATCGATATAGCTTGCTACCATTCCTCACGCTACCAAGACGAGATAGCTTACTACCATTATGGATCTTTCTGAATCTAATGATTTACACAACCTTCTGAGAAGCATCTTTTATTTCAATAAATGTTACGTTTTTGTTTATTTTTGAGACTGTGGTCCTCCGAATATGAATATTTAAAACTCGGATGCTTCATCTAAATTGGTTTCTTTCCTCTAACGCTTCAAATTTATCGAATTTGTTTTTTGAAAATTTCTCTTTTCTCCTTTGCATTCATTGAAGAAAACGTCGTCACGGGGCTACAAATCGTGTAGATTGCGAAAGGCTATATCTAGCTATATATGTATTCCAAAATTCTGTTCGTATTATTTCCTGTTTTAATTGTCCATAATACGGAATTCAAATTATAAAATTTCAACACCTCTCTCTCTCTTACTCTCTCTCTCTCTCTCTCTCTCTCTCTCTATATATATATATATATATATATATATATATATATATATATATATATATATATATATATATATATATATATATATATATATATATATATATATATATATATGTATATGTGCGTGTGTGTATATGTAGACGTTCTTTATGGATGATCGGAATTGGAGTCCAACTATTAAGAAACCATTAGAATATTTCATTTGTGCGCACTTCTTCCAACATCGTCAATACTCGCTGATTGTTTTGCATGACTCCACCCTACAGAAAAGAAAAGAAATAAAGAATAACTACTCTTTCCACCATAAAATTACCAAAGGAAGTTTGATGTATCCAAACGGACATCATTGACGCACGATAAACAGGCGGGCTATATGATTTTATTCCTTAGGATGTGAGCATATGTTTATTAAATATAAGCTCTAAAAGAAATAAAAGGATATAAAAGGTTCATTAGCTTAACATTTTATTTGGATATTCCAAATCTCTCTAGGGGACAAAAGAAGTATCCTTCTGTATTATTCTATGTAGTATGTCATGCATGCTATGTGAATGTTTTTTTTTTTAGATTAAATAAACAATTCAAATAATTTTAGGGATAACGTTCTATATACATTCATACTAACAGACGAAAAGGGTATAGAAAGTCTCTCTTCTAATGGATTTTCTTTGTCGACATCGCTTCCACACAAAAGAAAAAGGAAGAAGTATACAAGGAATTAGAGAGATGAACATAGAAGGCTGATACTGTTCTTGTGTACTTTGTGACCGACCCATGTAATCATCAACTTATTTGCTTTCAAATTGAACAAATTATAGTGTTTTAAAGGGGAGGAGCCTATGGAGTTCTGAATCGTTTTATCTATGCTGTCAAGCAATCTGTCTAGGGATTCTTACACAACAATAAATAGCTTTGCTAAGCAAAGATCTCTTTTGGATTATCTAATCAGCTCGAAAAAGGGACTTATTGATAGTCAAATAGATTAAGGGCCTTTAGGGCATGAGAAGAATAGATGATCTAGCGTTATTTTGTATCATGAATAGATGATCTAGTGTTGGATCAAGTCTATGACAAGCCTAAGTATTGGCTTGAGTCCCACAAAGTCATAGAAGAAGCCTTAAAATCAAGACAATGTAAAGTTTACTTGTGAACTACCTCTTGTAACTTTTGAAGACTTTACTTAATGTGAAAGTGAAAGAATCTTAAGTGGTTGAGTCCACTTGATCAAAAATGTAAAGAGGACCCACGAATTCGTGATTTGTGGTAGATAGAGAATCAAATCAATCACCAATTGATTGGAGAGTGATTGAGGGAAGTTAGCCTCCCAAGATCAAGTATAAATACATGGTAGTCTTAGTCGTGGTTATTTGAAGACCTCCAAGAGCTTAGCTTTATGCCATATCAAGGTGTGATTACAAGGCACACATATGTATAAGTAAGTCCATTGTATTGTACAATCAATATACTTTCATTTTCATGATCATTTGAGTTCATATTTCCATGTTCTTGTGCCATATCTCTCAGTTTTCTCAGTCAGATTGCAGAGATGGTTTCTCTAAGCTTGGTGCATCATTTTCAGTGATTTAACTTGGTAAAGTTAGCTCTATAAGGTACTCCAATGGAGGTACTCCAATGCAGGTACTCCAATGGAGGTCAATCACAAATTGAGCTCACATGAATGTGAAGTCCTAGAGGACATCACATCATATCAAAGTTTAGTGGGTAATCTCAACTATGCCACATTGACAAGAGTAGATATATGTTATAGTGTGAGTGTGCTAAGTCAATTTATGCACACACCAAGGAAACCACACATGAATGCTGCCAAAAGGATTCTCAAGTATCTCAAAGGAACCATAAATGAAGGACTGTATTATCCTTACGTATCTCATTTAGGTTTGAAGCTATTTTCTAATGCAGATTGGGCTGGCTCCAAGGAAGGTAGAAGGAGCACTTCAGGTTATCTTACCTTTGCAGGTTGAAAGCTTATTTCATGGTCATCCAAGAAGCAACCCACATATGCTCTCTCTTCTACTGAAGCTGAATATAGAGGTCTTGCCATAGCTACACAAGAAGCTATGTGGATGAAGACATTATTCAAAGATCTTGGATTGGAGTTTGGAACTCCAACTATTTTTGGTGACAATATGAGTTCTATTCACTTAGGTGCGAATCCTATTTTTCATGCAAGGACTAAACATCTTGAAGTTCATTATCACTATGTACGAGAGAAGGTTCAAAGCAAAGAGATTCAAATATCATAAGTGTCCACTCATCAACAATGTGCAGATGTTCTAACCAAAGCGTTGGATGGTACAAAGCTTTGCAAATTCAAGGCTATGATTGGTTTACAGGTAATCTTGGAAGATTGAAGACCTCAAGCATACTTGGCTTGAGGGGGAGCTATTGGAGCAAGTCTATGACAAGCCTAAGTATTCGCTTGAGTCCTAAAGTCATAGAAGAAGCCTTTAAATGAAGACAATGTAAAGTTCACTTGTGAACTACCTCTTGGAACTTTTGAAGACTTTACTTAATGTAAAAGTGAAAGAATCTAAAGTCCTTGAGTCCACTTGATCAAAAAGGGAAAGAGGAGCCACGAATTTGTGATTTGTGGTAGATAGAGAATCAAATCCATCACTAATTGATTGGAGAGTGATTGAGGGAAGTTAGCCTCCCAAGATCAACTATAAATACATGGTAGTCTTAGTCATGGTTATGTGAAGACCTCCAAGAGATGCGCTTTATGCCATATCAAGGTATTATTACAAGGCACACATATGTATCAATAAGTCAATTGTACTGTACAATCAATATACTTTCATTTTCATGATCATTTGAGTTCATATTTCCATGTTCTTGTCAAGTGTACTACTCACTTCCATATCTCTCAGTTTTCTCAGTCAAATTGCAGAGATGGTTTCAGTGATTTAACTTGGTAAAGTTAGCTCTAAAAGTCTAATATTTGCTCACCAATTTTCATTACATTTTGGTGTTTCAATCTTCAGTTATGGTGAGTTGAAGTCAACCTTGTGTGTTCATTTTCACTTCTCTATCAGGTACCCGAATTTTTTACTCATCGTGTCAGAGCTGTTTCTCAGTGTGTACTTACTCAAATTCAATGATTTAAAGATTTTTTGATTTAGCTTTTTGTCTAGTATAAGCATGCAAATTGCATAATCATTGGATTCTTAAATATGGAGTTATGTTCATTTTCCTGCTCACTAGTCTCATTTCTGTAGCAGCCCGTGAAAATCGGGATGATGTCATCACTTGTTAAACAGCATTCTCAGTGTGTGGTTCATTATTTTTTATGAGATTACTCTTGAAAGTTATCTCTTTAAGTTAACTAGACTTCCTAAAGAGGAATTAAGCTAATTGCTGCTGTGCTCAGAGAATTATGCAAAACACTAGACAGGTGTATGAACCAAAATAGCTAGTTCTTCACCTTTGAGCTAACTTCAACTTATTTGTTTTGATCTATCTTTCTGAGAGTGATCTTCCAAGGTACGTAGGTGTGTCTAACCATCCATTGGAAAGCTAAAAGGGCCCACCATATAATGCTAGAGTTCATTTGGCTGGTGTAGATCAAGGATTTTGCAACAACTCTTCATCTTCTAGCACATACCTATCCATCTCTTCACAGTGGTATCAAAGCAAGGTTGGACAACATGGCAGATGGATTTCCTTCGTCAATTGACAAATTGGACAGAGGTAACTACTCAGCTTGGTCATTAAGAATGAAAGCTTATCTCCAAGGTAGAAGTTTATATGGCTATGTGACTGGAGATGAAGTTATGCCAAGTTTTAGGAACAATAGTCAACCAACACAAGAAGAGCAAGAAAGATTGAGCACACGGTGCTCCAAGGATGCACTTGCAAGGTCTTATCTCCTCAAATCTATCTCACGTTTTTTGTTGCCTCACATTAGAAGTTGTAAGACATCTCAGGAACTATGGGATGCACTTGAAGCCTTCTTCTCTTCAAGTACCAAAGCTAGGAAGCATCAACTATGGCCGGATTTCACAACTATCAAGAAAGCTCCCAAACAAAATGTGACTCATTTTTTCACAAAGCTCAAGGACATAGCGGATCAGTTAAGAAGCATTGGAGAGGTAATAGATGAAGAGCAAATATTAAGGCAGGTCATCAATGGCTTGAAGGCAGATGACAAGTGGGAAGCACTCACCACAGCTATGGATTTGTACATGGATATGCATGTACCTGATTTCAAGACACTCATTGGACAAGTACTTACTCAAGAGGCAAAGCTTATCAAAAATGGCAAAAGCTCTAAAAGTAATCAATCTTCAGCTTTATACACTCATAAAAGCAAGTCCAAAGATAACAAAGGAAAGACAAAGAAAGTGGATGATGAAGCAGGTACATATCAAGCTAACTATGCAGGTAGAGGAAGACACGGCAGAGGTAGAGGAAGAGGAGGTAGACAAGGTAGGGGGAGATCCCAAGACTCCAACCCATGTTCTATTTGTGGACTAACTAATCATACAACTGAAAATTGCTTTAGCAATTCCCGGAATCAAAAAGGAAGGGGATACAATAGAGGAAGTTATGGCTACTCAAGAGGAAGGTTCAACAATTATCATGGCAACTACAACAACTAAAATCATTCAAACTATCAAGGAGGCTACAAAGGAAGGAGAGAATTCAATAACTACACAGAAGACTCAAAAAAAGAGGATTCATTATTGATCATGAACATGGCTATGCCACAAGGTAAATCTGATGAGCATGTTTTCTACATAGATTCACGTTGTTCAAATCATGTGGCAAGAAATGTGGCCCTCCTATCAGATTTAGAAGATCCAAGGAATAAGCATGAGGTAATAGGAGATGATACAAGACATCTTGTGGAGTAAATAGGCAATGTCAAAGCACCTGATGGAAATATCAACCTACTCAGTAAGGTACTCTATGTCCCCACCATTACAAAGAATTTGATACGTGTTGGGCAGATAGTAGAGAAAGGGTTGCAAGTCAGGTTCACAAAAGCAGGAGCATTTGTTGAAGATCCAAGTCAAGGATTCAAAAGAATTGAAAAAGGTGAAAATGCAGGTAGATTGTTCACCTTTAGATTACAAGACACTAGAAACATTGCTCTCTTTAATTATGGTAGTTAGACACTCACATAATTGAAAGTATGGCACAAAAGGTTAGCACATATTGGTGAAAGGTCATTAAAGCAAATTTGCAGGGACCAAAGTGTACTTGGACTCCCTAATTTGCCAAAACAACATATGATTTATAAGTGTAGTGCATGTCAAGTTGGAAAGTCTCACAAGTTACCATTCATGAAGAAAGGTTATATGCATGGAGATTTCTTGGATTTGGTTCGTACAGATGTATGGGGACCTAGCAAGGAAGCCTCAATATCTGGATCAAGGTATTATGTCTCCTTTATTGATCATTGCAGCAGATGGACTATCCTATTCTTAATGAAACACAAAGATGAGGTTTTTTCATGTTTCAAAAGATATTTGGCTCTTGTGGAGAATCAAACAGGTGAATCACTAAAAAGGCTAAGGTCAAATGGAGGGGGAGAATACTTCTCCCATGAGTTTGGTTCTTCTCTTCAAGAAAGAGGAATCAAAAGAGAGGTAACTACATGGTACACTCATGAGCAAAATGGAGTTGGCAGAAAGGAGGAATAGGACAATGGTTGAAGCTGCAAGGTCCATGTTAAATGAAAAGCATTTTCCTAATTATCTATGGGTTGAGGCTGTATCTATAGCCACTTACTTGATTAACACGTTGCCTTCAAAATCCCTTGATGGGATGACTCCATATGAGGCTTGGAATGGAAGAAGACCAAGCTTAGATCATTGTAAAATTTTTGGATGTATTGCTTTTGCTCATGTTCCTTCACAGGTTAGAGGCAAGATGGATCCAAAAGCCAAAAGGTGTGTATTTATTGGATATCACAACAATCAAAAGGGTTACAGGTTATACAACCCTACCAAGAAAGGATTCTTGGTAAGCAGAGATGTAGTTTTTGATGGAAACAATTCATGATATGAAGATTCATGCAGGAAGGTCAATTTACCATATGATCTTGAAGAAGATTTTCTAAAGCTTGGTACAGAACAATTGAAGATTGAAGAACAATACACCTTAGAGGATGATGAAGAATCTCAGATGGAAAAGATCAAAGCATGGAAGTCTAAAGGTAAAGAAAAATTACAGGAACTTGGACATGAGGTAGAATCACCACATCATGGCCTAAGAAGATCTATGAGGGAAAAGAAGAAACCAGAAAGGTATGGGTTTCACACCTCATTAGTAACTAAACATTCTATCTACATAGAACAGGACATAAACCAAGAAGAGCCATCATCATTTGAAGAGGCCAAAACAAAAACAGAATGGAAGCATGCAATGAAGGAAGAGATTGAAGCACATGAGGAAAACAACACTTGGGATTTGGTGCCCAAGACTTCATCCATGAAGGTAATAGGCTCAAGATGGGTCTATAAACTCAAGAAGAATTTTGATGGTTCCATTAACAGGTATAAGGCAAGGCTTGTAGCAAAGGGCTTTGCACAAACTCAGGGAATTGATTATGAGGAGACCTTCTCTCCTGTGGCAAAGATGCCTACTATTATGGTTTTGCTTAGTATTGCCTCTTCCAAGAATTGGAAGATACTTCAACTAGATGTAAAGAATGCATTCTTGAATGGTTGGATAACAGAAGAGGTATATATGGCACAACCAGTTAGGATTGCCTCTTCCAAGAATTGGAAGATACTTCAACTAGATGTAAAGAATGCATTCTTGAATGGTTGGATAAGAGAAGAGGTATATATGGCACAACCGGCTAGTTTTGAGAATCAAGTTTATCTTGATTATGTGTGTAAACTTAACAAAGCATTGTATGGTTTCATTCTTGCAAGACAAAGGCTTTCAACCAAGCAAGGCAGATCCTTCACTCTTTATTAAAAAGAGTAATTCTGAGGTCATCTACTTATGTGTATATGTAGATGATATTATATTGACAGGGAATGATGTAGATGGTATGAAGAAGATCAAAGATTAGATGAGAGAAGAGTTCAAGATAAGTGATTTGGGTTCACTTACCTACTTCCTAGGTTTGGAAGTTGTCTACAAAGATCCTGGCTTGTTTCTCACTCAAAGAAAGTACATTAAGGACATGTTGGCAAAATTCAAGATGCAAGATTGTAAGATTGCAGGTACTCCAATGGAGGTCAATCACAAATTGAGCTCACATGAAGGTAAACTCATAGAGGACATCACATCATATCAAAGTCTAGTGGGAAGTCTCAACTATGCCACATTGACAAGAGTAGATATATGTTACAGTGTGAGTGTTCTAAGTCAATTTATGCACACACCAAGGAAACCACACATGGATGCTGCCAAAAGGATTCTCAAGTATCTCAAAGGAACCATAAATGAAGGACTTTATTATCCTTATGTATGTGATTTAGGTTTGAAGCTATTTTTTGATGCACATTGGGCTCGCTCCAAGGAAGATAGAAGGAGCACTTCAGGTTATCTTGCCTTTCTAGGATCAAAGCTTATTTCATGGTCATCTAAGAAGCAACCTACAGTTGTTCTCTCTTCTACTGAAGCTGAATACAGAGTTCTTGCCATAGCTACACAAGAAGCTATGTGGATGAAGACATTATTCAAAGATCTTGGATTGGAGTTTGGAACTCCAACTATTTTTGGTGACAATATAAGTTCTATTCACTTAGCTGCTAATCCTATTTTTCATGCAAGGACTAAACATATTGAAGTTCATTATCACTATGTACGAGTGAAGGTTCTAAGCAAAGAGATTCAAATATCATATGTGTCCACTCATCAACAATGTCCAGATATTCTAACCAAAGCATTCGATGGTACAAAGCTTTGCAAATTCAAGGCTATGATTGGTTTATAGGTAATCGTGGAAGATTGAAGCCTCAAGCATACTTGGCTTGAGGGGGAGCTGTTGGAGCAAGTCTATGAGAAGCCTAGGTATTGGCTTGAGTCCCACAAAGTCATAGAAGAAGCCTTGAAATGAAGACAATGTAAAGTTCACTTGTGAACTACCTCTTGTAACTTTTGAAGACTTTACTTAATGTAAAAATGAAAGAATCTTAAGTGGTTGAGTCCCCTTGATCAAAAAGGGAAAGAGGAGCCACGAATTCGTGATTTGTGGTAGATAGAGAATCAAATCAATCAGTAATTGATTGGAGAGTGATTGAGGGAAGTTAGCCTCCCAAGATCAACTATAAATACATGGTAGTCTTAGTTGCGGTTATGTGAAGACATCCAAGAGTTGAGCTTTATGCCATATCAAGGTGTGATTACAAGGTATTGTCCATTGTATTGTACAAGCAAGATACTTTCATTTTCATGATCATTTGAGTTCATATTTCCATGTTCTTGTGAAGTGTACTACTCACTGCCATATCTCTTAGTTTTCTCAGTGAGATTGTAGAGATGGTTTCTCTTGGCTTGGTGCATCATTTTCAGTGATTTAACTTGTTAATGTTAGGTCTATAAGTCTAATATATGCTCACCAATTTGCATTTCATTTGGGTGTTTCAGTCTTTAGTTATGTTCAATTGAAGTCAACCCTATGTGTTCATTTTCACTTCTCTGTCAGGTACCCGACTTTTTAACTCATCTTGTCAGATCTGTTTCTCAGTGTGTCCTTACCCAAACTCAATGATTTAAAGCTTGCTTGGTTTAACTTACTGTCTAGAATAAGCGTACAAATTTTCATGATCAGTGGATTATTAAAGCTGGTGTTATGTGCATTTTTCGGATCACTAGTCTCATTGCTATAGCAGCCTGTGAAAATCGGGATGATGTCATCACTTGTTAAACATAATTCTCAGTGTTTGGTTCATTATTTTTTATGCGACTACTCTTGAAAGTTAGCTCTTTAAGATAACTAGACGTCCCCAAGAGGAATTAAGCTAATTGCTGTTGTGCTCAGAGAATTATGCAAACCACTGGACATGTGTATGAACCAAAATAGCAAGTTCTTCACCTCTGAGCTAACTTCAACTTATCTGTTTTGATCTATCTTTTTGAGAGTGATCTTCCAAGGCACATAGGGTGTCTAGTACATCCATTGGAAAGCTAAAAGGGCCCACCGTATAATCCTAGAGTTCATTTGATTGGTGTAGATCAAGGATTTTGCAACACCTCTTCATCCTCTAGCACATACCTATCCATCTCTTCACACTTAGAGACCATATATCTATCACAATCCCTTTCCACCATGGCTTTGAACTTCTTGAATTAATAAAAGTTCTTAGTTATGTTGCTTGCAATCAAGCAAAGTCATTCTTGTGAAATAATAAATGAAGGTTACAAAATATCTATGCACTAGATTTGAACTCTCCTTTGTCGGTCCTAAAAATCTATATAACCAAACCAATTAGATGATTAGTCAGATATTTATTATTCTTAAACGATCATCTAGTGCTCTTACCCGATTGGCGAGCTTCGCACAAATTCTTGAGATTTTGATTATCAATAATTCGTAGTTGAAGTATTAAACTCTTCATATTTATTTCTTTTAACTATTAATATTACTATGTTTATACATATTATGCTAAAGATAGAATTATGCTAACATTCTACTCGAGTATACGAACTTCGAAAAGATACCAAGTGATAAATTTGTTCCTTAAAAGGCATCAGTCTTCTTAATCGAGTCTTTGGATAGGGCTATGTCCTCAAATGCAATCGGATGTCTTCTTTCTTCATTCAAATTCGTACGAAAACTTCTTAGCAGTTTGAATACTTAAATGAGCTCAAAATATGAAAGCGTATACAAATATGGTCTTGGTTGCTATAAACAACGTGTACTCACTTATGATGGAGCAAAGAGGCTTCTTCTTCTTCTAGAATTACCATAAATAAGAAAAACAAAATTGATCCTTTGGGGAATAAATAAAAGAGGGAAGAACAAGAGCAAAGGCCTCCACATCCGAATGCTTAAACCATTGATATCCTTGGGGTTATAAGAAATACTTCGTGTAAGCTTATGCATCTTTCTCCTATTGTTGTCTCCTATCTAAAGAAATTTGCACATGCTTTCTCCGTATTCCATAAGTCACGTTTCTTATATCTCAAGAAAGGTAGAAAGTACGTGACAAAAGAAATTAAAACATGTTTCCATCCATCAATATTTTGTGCAAACGTATCTAGATATCCCTCTCGTACTTGAACATACTTTCGGGTTTGCGTTGAGGTATGTAGATATGTAGAAGTCTATTTCCATGTTAGAGAATTAAGTCGCGTTGAGGTCCTTGCAACCTCTACCTCTTACAAATTGGATTCAAGGCTTCATAAGCATTTAAAAAGATTTTTTTAAGTATGTTTAGCTCTTGTACTCATAGGCAATGCCAAAGATATAAATCTAACATCGTTGTGATCAATGAAAATAGAAAGGACATCATGGTGAAAAGGAAACCCTACCTAATAGAGTGCTTAGAGTGTAACCGGTAAGAGGTGATTGTTGAATTCAATATGAGAAAAACCATTCATCATAAGAATGGATATGATCTTGATGATTTTTTTTTCTTTGGGAATGCATATCCTTGAAGGGTTGAGCAATGAGATCCATTTCATTCTATAATAGACTTTGTCCAAATCAAATTTCTATAAGAAAAGGTTTTGGAAAAATTTCTTAAGCATTCGTAATTCTTCCTTCCCAAATATCAACATCCATTTTTCGAAGCCTAGTGAAACCTATTGAATCCATGCTCACAAATTGCTCACAGTGCTATTTGGTGGAGCTTTCAGAAAGATGTTGTTTCCACTCTAGATCTTGGTGATAGATACAACACCCAAGTTGACAGCCTAACACTATAACTACGCTTTCTTCTTTTGGGAATACCATGCCATCCTTGGTCTCATTGTACAATCGACTATCAAATATATCCCAAATAGCGTTGGAAAGCGCTTAACAGTAATTTCATGGTTATCCTTTATTGAAGTACATTTATATCCGTTACTCTTGATCACCAAAGCAAAAACAAAATTGAGATTCTTCTTTTTTTAATATTCTACACATATTTTTGGTATATTTGTATATCTTTCGTAGGTGGCGATCTTTAAAACAATAACTGAAGCTTCTTTCAAATAACGTCATGCTCCTATTTGAGATTTCGTGTTTTGAGAGCTGTAGCTTTGAAAATCTATGAGTTGAACTAGATATCGGGCCAATAGAAACTATGAGATTCCTTTATTCTTTAGGTGATCCCACCTTTCTTTCTCGTGCCATTAGTTATGTAACCTTTCCATTTCAACCCATACAAAAGAACGTTCCTCATGTAAAGGTTACATATCATGAGAATGCAAGAGAAAAGAAAATGAACCCTACATGCGTGCCTAAGATTAGAAAGTGATTTGTGATATGTGTGCTTAAGATTAGAAAGTGATTTGTGATGGAATGAGGAGAGGAGGGTTGTGGCCACAATCGAATCCCTTAATCATCTATCCTAGGTATATGATTCCCTATGTTTTGGCTAGTCAAAACCACACAAACCTACTAAAATCAATGGTTTTGACCCTCAACTAGTGTTTGAGAGACATCGAATCCAGAGAAAAACCTTGGATTGCTTTCAAGATTCAATGGTTTATATCATTTCATATGTACTTGGACTCTTCAAGTTATAGTCCTTGGCGTTTTCGTACATCCAATGGTTATGTTGCTTCTCTAAGAGGAAAAGGTGCCTAAAATTTGGGCCAATTTATTATAAAAGAGACTAATGGATTTGATTTCATCCTTACATGGATCATAAGACATTCAATCGTCACCATTTAATCTTGTTGATATCCCGCTTATGGAAAGTATGCAGTATCAAAGAGATCCGCTATCCCTCTTTCAATAAGAAAGAAGGAGAAAAATTATTACCAAGGATTTTCAAATACCATTCATCGAATATGCGAATTATGAACTATTAGATCTTCAAGAAGTCAGTTTTGTTTTAATTATTGTTTGAACAGAGTAAGATGATCAACGTCACCTTGGGAAGAGTATGACTAAGTTCTATCTCTCTGAATTGATCAACTTCACCGTGGGAATAGTATGACTTAGTTCTATCTCTCTAAAGTGCTGGAGAAGAAGAAGTGCCATGATAAAAAATTTAGATGATTCCTTTATTTCATATTTTCAATATAGTCTCTTGGAGATTATGATATGAATATGTGGAGTCATTCTAAATGACAATCAAATGAGAATTTAGGCTGGTAAAGAGATAAACGTGAAGTTAACGACGGGGGTTCAATGCTTGTAAACCCCAAAAGTGAAAAATAAGGTTATACGTTTGTGTAGGTATATATATATATATATATATATATATAAAGATCCGACATAAATCAATGGAATCACTCGAGAGTAAGCGTTCGATCGTGACGACGAAATTTCGCGAAGGGATAAAAGTAGCTGTCTTTTTTCTAATTATTGTGTTAGACGCTTGTAAACGGAAAGCTTAAACATCTCTTTCCTCCTCGGAAAACAGATGATAGCGAACTGACGACAAATTTGTACATCAATTTACTCCTATCCAACGAGCTGAATTGAACATGGCTGTTAGGATGATGGACAGAGATTTCGAGATATCGGGTAGATTCCTATTCAGTTATCATTTCTAACTTATTTTGTTTATTATACAACCTTCATGCAACTTTTCTAAGACCGTGCCTAATATCTTTCACAATCTTCAAACACTTCAAACTCTCTCTGTTGTTTCGATTCTTTTCTTCACCATTGACTGTTCCACGTACATCTCTCTTGCAAATTGCTCGAATTGCTTCTAGAACTGTGTTTTATAAAGTTCTGATTAAATATATGTAATATCTAACAAGCGAGCTACGTTCTCTACTTTTCTGTCCACATAAATGACTATGATATATAGTTTGAATGCCTTTTGTAAAGTGCTCGATTCCGATGACTACCATTTTTGGATTTTTTTTTTCATTTACTTCTGTACTGTACAGTACACGGTTTCCTACGTTTAAGGCACATGGTTGTAGGAGATGTGAGCTTAATGCATAGTCGGTTATCTCCTGTTCATAACATGCTTTCTGAATTCAATATCTACGATAGAACTTCTATGTCGTAGCGCTTCCTCAATCACAAGCTTTTGATCATTCAAAAATATTAGAAGAGACAAAAAAAAAAAAAAACAAAATTTACACAAGATAAAAGAAGTTACGACGTGGAAGTATAGATAAAATATGTTTTAGAGAAAGAGAAGTATAGCTATGTAAAATAGCTTCCTCACAAAAATCTTGACCTCTCACCACCCCCAAGCAATCAATCTCACTCTCACTCTAACTCTCACTCTCAATCTCAATTGCAAGGTGATCCTTTGATTTTTGGCTTCCTATCTAATGACGGAGGAAATCCTTCTTAGAATAAAGTTGATTATCCTCCAAAGAAATTTTCCATCCATCAAATTTCGAAAAATTTTCCTCTCCTTGTGTTGCACAATAGTCTTGTAACTAAACGATAGTGAAGAATTCACGTAAGCTTCTTAGAATATAAAATGTTGAGCTCTTCGATTTGCACAATAGTCTTAGAGATTCCCTAAGTCCGAATCTACCTACAAACACTAGTTTTGGGTTCTATAAGATTATAAATTTACCTAGTTTTGGGTTCTATAAGATTCCCTAAGTCCAAATCTACCTACAAATACTAGTTTTGGGTTCTATAAGATTATAAATTTTAGAGAAAGAGTAATATCAAGGAATAATCTTACAATTAGCAAAATCTAAAACAAAAATAAGGTACTTCAATATCATTTACAAAATTTTCACAGAGACACTTTTATTCTCTTATGTGTGCTCTATCTTTCTCTCATACAAAATTTTGCTTTATTTTCTGTTCTTCACATTCAAGCTTCAACCAAAAAACATAGTACAAATAAGGTTAAGAGATAGAATATAAAACTTTTCAGCCCTAAGTTTTGACTACATACATAGCGTAGCTTAGATATTCAGTCTAGACAATATTCCCACAATATATAACCAGAAGTTCAAAATAAATTATGCCACTATAGAAAAACAAATTATTTCACTATAGAAAGGTCATTTGTATAGTGTTCGAATATGGATGACTACAGTTTTATAATTCCGATGACTACAGCTTTATATCCACTTTTATAACTACACTTATATAACTATGATGTACTATTTGTATGTCATTGAAGTTTTCAAATTATATGATGGGGATAATGCTTAGAAGGAATAATTAGGTCAGTTTATCAATGTAGGCAAAATTTTGGGTTGACAAGTTTTATATTCTCTCCCTAGACCTTATCTGAATTATGTTTTATGGTTGAAAATTGAACTTAAAGATTAAAGAATTAAGAGAAATGTTGTACGAGAGAAAGTTCGAGCATGCATATGCGAATAAAAGTGTCTATGTAAAACTTTGTGAAAAATTTATTTCACCATAAGTAAATGCCTTGGTTTTATTCTCTCTCTAGTTTCTTAACTTGTAGGGATCAAGAGTGATACTTGGAGGAAGATTTGGGCCTAGGTTATCTTTAACACAATTGTGTAGATTGAAAAACTCAATATAAGTTTAATCACAAGGGTAAGCTAATTCCTCACTATTTTTGAGTTGTGGGGTTTGGAATAGTGGAGTTCTCTTACGTACATATTATCATGCACAATTATGGATTTCTTTGGATATGTCTTTTTTGTTGCATTTATTCTAGTTTTCGATAGGTGCCAATAAAAAAAGAGCTTATCTACTCCAAACACATGCTTTTGCAAAATTTTTGTAGAGAGTCATCTTTCTCTAAATTTAATGGATTGCACATTCTTTTGATGGTCATCAACTCTAATATAACAAGACCTGCACATCGAAGAGACTAAAGCCAAAAATTAGAGAATTACCTCATGATTGACAGTAAGCGTGTGATTCAAACTGTGAGTTTCAATGAGATTGTGATAGCTTGGAGGCGGTCATAGTAACTGGTTCCATGGACCTTCAGATGAAATATAAATTTGCATTGTAGACCGTTTGAGATCTATAATTAGTCACTATCATTGTTAAAGATAAACCAAACTACATGGTTATAGAATACATTGCTTTTTTTCTCAAAAGTGCTCTTTGTTAAGATATCATTCATCTAGAGATAATCCCTCAAAAGCTTCAACTCATAACATAAGAGTTATATGCACTCATTTTAATTGATATTCATTTGGTTTAGAAGAACTGCTTAACTAGTGTATGTGCCAATTCCATCTCTATCTCTCTCACACACTTTAGTAGTAGTTTAGAAGCTCTATTAACTCTGCATATCACCTTCTGTTGATTCTTTCTCTCTCCCTTTATCTCTCTCTCTCTAATCAACGCAAATTAATGTTTGTGTTTCTCAAAGCCAATCTGTATGTGTTGAGCTTAAGTGTACATAGAAGTGGCACCACATCCTTTTCCATTTGATTGGAGAAACTTGGATATTTTAACAGTAGTATCATTCGAGAAGAGGTTAGTGAATATCAATTGATAGATTGTAATTTAAAAACTATCAAAACAATAAGCAACATCACTACCAGAACAAGAACAATGAGCAACTCCATGAAATGATTCATATTCTGATGAAATGCTACACCATTGTAGATGTCAAAGTGGTCACATAAATAATGTGCAAAACATTATCACATTAAAACTAAGTTTGTTGCTTATAAAAAGAGTAGAAAGCAAACTATGTGGAGTGCAACATTAGTTCCTCCTTCTTCCTCTCTCTCTCTCTCTTACTTTGATCATGTACACTATTTTTTTTCTCTTCTGCATAGGAGCATGAAAAGATAAAATAATGATGAACAAAGAAATCAAAATAATCTCAATTGCATGAAGAGCTACCGACTCTCATCCTTTGTTTTCATTCGTTCTGCTTTAGGTAGAGAAAAGAAATAGAAGAGATTATAGAAGAATCTCTCTCACTCCTTCTCTTAATTAATTATTTCTCTCGCTCTCTACTGTCCCTCTCTCTCTCTATGTCATCATGCTAGAGATAGAGGCATAAGGTCATTGAAAGTTAAAAATAAAACTATACATAAAGCATGAACAAGGAAAAGGAAAGAAGAGAAGTACCTGAAAAGAAATCATGGAAAATTCTAATGAAGGCTTGATATGGATTGATGAGTTTCCGTGAAGTTCCTTTCCTAGATCTTTAGATCCTTCTAATCTTTTGAATACATTTTTCAAAGATCTTCTTTTTATTCTTTTTCAATTTCAGAAAATCCAATCTTTCTTTTCTATTTCTGATTTTCTCTTTTCCTTTTTATTTTTCTATGGTTACTTTTTTACTTCTTTTTCTTTTTCTTTTTTCTTTTGATTAAGATTTAATTCCTTTTCACACTTATATACAAAAAAGTGACTAAATCAAGGGTTAGAGTTGGGAAAGATAGATTCCTAAACCTCCTAGCTAGGGATTTTATTTGGGACAACCTAGGGTTTCTTATGGATAGGGTCAGTAACATCGAATCAATGTTTGAATATACACAGAGTGGGCTTAAAATCATGGGTTTGTAAGGATTCAAAGTACATTTTTAGGTTTGAAAGGTTAGTTTTCATAGTTTTTGAGCTAGGATTTCAAGTTTTCTGAGGTTTCTAAAGATAAACACTATCATGGTTCTTCAAGACTTTTATATATACATGTTATTCTAGTTCTTATCTTGATCAAACACATGGCATTTTAATGGGTTAGTAGAGGATTAAAAGAATGGGATGTTTATACAAGCTAGTGTCACACTTTTCTAGTGTTTTCCTTGGTCCAAACTCACTGAAAAGTACAAAAAAGAATATTATTTTTATCATGCGATCAATAAATTAACTCAAATACATGAAAAAATGCACTCATTCTTGTGTTCCTACAAAAAACTCATCAGATCATGGTAAATAAAAGCATAAAAGGTAAAATTTTGAAAAACTCTTAGACAAAATCTCAAAGGGAACTCATCCTCACATTCCTATGGGAAAGTTGAGTCTTTAGTACTCTCGGTTTAAAAACAATGTTAGAGGAAAGATCAAATGCTTTCACTTTCCTTACCTATCACTATAAGATGATTTAGGAAAAGGAAATCCATTAGTGTATTTGGAAATGATAAAAGAAACACTCTAAACAAAAATGAAGCTCTATTTTGTTCTTTTTTTTTCATTGTTTTCTTTTTATTTCCATTTAGTTTTTAAACATGTGATTTGTTTTCTCTTTGTTATATTTTTCATCTCGTTATTTACTTAACTTCTTAATGTCTAAGGTACATGTTTTTCTTCTCTTATTTTTTCGGAGAGAGATTTACAGGGACATGGAGAGAGAGAGAGAGAGGACAATACCTCTCTTGCCTTCCTCTAGCTCTATTTTTCAAATTCTCCTTTTTGTTGAGGTCTTTTATGTTTACAAAATAGAGAGAGAGGAAGTAAGTAAGAGATTTATTTATCTCTTTGAATATCTCCTCTCTTGCTCCAAAAAGGATGAGGTTGACCTCGTGCTTTTTGGAGCAAGAGAGAGACATAGAGAGAGCAAGAAAGAGATTAACTGACTTGTAAGCGACTAGATGAAGGTGTTCCTTGCTATTAATTTCTCATGAAGTATTCTTTGATGGAGCTTGTTCATTGTAGAAGAAAAATCCTCTCACTTATCTAGACTTATGTTCTAGTAATAGTATAATTTTTATTAGGTTGATGATTAATGGTAACTTACAAAGAAGAGGTCTCACCTTGCTTGCTTGTGTATGTGTGTGAGAGAGAGAAAGTGGCTGTGGCAAAAAGGATTCAGTGTAGAGTTGGAAATCAAGAGGGAGAGAGAGAGGGAGAGGGAGAGGGAGAGAGAGAGAGAGGGAGGACAAAAATGCATGGAAGATGAACATAGTGGCGCTACATTTAGAAGAAGCAAGTGGTGAGAGAAAGATAGAAAGAGAGAAAGAGAAAGAGGGGATCGAGATTCTCTTGTTGTTTACTGGTTGTCATAGTTAGTAACATTGTTTGGTCCTATAGATAGTGAACTCATTAGTTAAAGTAAGTAGATCAAACGATTTTAATTTGATAAATTAAATAGCTAGTAACTAATTAAAAATCAAGTCTACAAATTCATAAATAAGAGTTAAAAAGATAAGTAAAAATAAAAACAGAAATGCAAGAATTAATTGAAGAAAATGTAACTAAAATTAAAAGAAACCTAGAAATATAAGTAAAAGAAAATAGCTATAATTAAAAAGAATCATGAAAATCACTAAAAGAATATAGAGAATATGAATAAATAAAAAAAAGAATAAGATTATTGAATGAGAAGATATCCATGTGAATATTGGAACCATCTTAAGCATGATATTCAAATAGATGGTTTAGAGTGCTAAAGAAAAATGGTAAAGTTTGTTTCATCTGGGTTTTAAAACCTTGAATACATAACAATTAGAAATGTAGGCACACGACCTATGGTAGACGAGTTTGTAGAAATGTTTGCTAAGAATTCCATCTACTCCATGGATGACTTGTATTAAGGGTATGAACAGTTCTAGTTCGCTATTGAGAGCAAAGACATCACTAAAGTGAAGACTCCACTAGGCCTTCTATGCATCTGTACTTTGTCATAGGTAGTGGGAAACTCAATAGCACACATAATAAATGCCATGAATCTGGTCCTAAATAACTTTATACCTTCTATTAAAATGCCTTTTATGAGGATATTCTGATAAAGGGTTGTGAGGAAATAGTGAAAGATGATACTTGAGATGCTTGTGATGTGGGGACTAATGGATGGACACTCCAAGAGATTGAGTAGGTACTACCAAATCTTGCTTTGTACCAGCCCTTTCTTTCCTCATAGTTGATAAGTGAACCTCCTTAGCTTTCCAACAACACCATTGAATGGCCTATGTACTTTGGAAATGATGTATGTAGAGATTGAATCAAAATAGACAACTTTGAACTTCAAGCTTCCAAGAGCACCTTCTATTTTTGACTTGACACCTACTAGATCTTTTGCTCAGTATGACCATCACAATAGAAATTGAACAAATTCCTTTTAGGGGTATCTAATTAGCTTAGCAAGCTAACTATTCCAAGTGGAATGATGTAAAAGGATTAACTATGCTCAGAGAAATCAATTTAGCACGTAAACCTTTACCCCCGATTATTTAGGACTGTTGCAGACTTTGACCAGTGATCACCTCGACGAGCGTTTCTCTGAAATGGCTACATAGAATTCAATCAAATTTTGCTAGCATGCACAGAAACCTGAGCTGATTCCATAAAGTTTCAGATCTTTCAATTTGGTGCTGAAATGAGTGAGATATCCTCTCCACAAGTTGAAAGACTTTCAAGTACTATGATAGAGAACTCAAAAATGAACAATGTATATATATGTATTAGTGAACACTTTTATACAATGCCATTGGCATGAACATCATTGCATAATGGTGTAGATAGGTGTGGGCTAGAGTGTAGGCCTCACACACACTCAAAGTTGATAGAGATGAGCTCGGGAATGATGAGTCTTACCCACGACTTTTTCATGATCATTTTTATAGTAAATGAGTTAAAGTTTGAATTTGAATTCAAACTTTTGGCTCCCTCTAATTATGCTCCTACATCCTAGGAGATATTCTATCAATGAAGACTAACTTTTCCACGAGTTCCTTCTGGTAGGTGTTAACAATGAATCCAAGTCAAACGTGACTTTTACAAAAGAGTAAAGTGGTAATTAACCACTAGCATTGGTTCCTATGCTTCTCCAACTATGTATGAACTTCAATGTATCCCTCAAGCCAAATGTGAAGGCTTGTGACTTGCACCAATAGTTCCCCCTCAAGCCAAACATTTTGGCTGGATCTTCATCTTCAGTCTTCATGTATATGTTGTAATCCAATCATTGATTTGAACCTGCAAAGTTTGGTTCCATCCAATGCTTTAGTTAACAAATCTGCACACTGCACGTTGGTTGATACATATGTTAGCTGAATGTCCTTGCTTAATAATTTCTCTCTCACATATGGTAATGAACCTCTATATGTTTGGTCCTAGCATGATAGATAGGATTAGCTCCAAGGTGAAGTGAGCTTGTCTTATCTCCAAAGATCAATGGTGGCCTAGTATATAGACCCAATTTTGTATACAATAGCTTGATCCATATGGCTTCTTGAGTGGCAGTTGCCAATCCTCTATACTCTGCCTCTCTAGAAGATAAAGCAACAGTAGGTTGCTTCTTTGAAGACCATGATATTGGCTTATCACCTACAAATGAAATGTATCCAGAAGAGCTCCTCCTATCATCCTTGCATCCTACCCAATCAACATATGAATAGATCTTAATATCCAAGTGTGACGTGTAAGGAAAATACAAACCATGATGTTGTGTACCCTTGAGATACTTTAATATCCTTTGGGCAGCCTCCAAGTGAGGTGCTCTTGGTTTGTGCATAAACTCACTTAGCACACTAACTCCATATGCAATATCTATCCTTGATAAGGTAGCATAATTCAAGCTACCCACAATGCTTTGATAACCTGTAATATCATCAATTTCATCACCTTCATGTGCACTTAGTTTTAGGTTTACCTCCATTGGAGTACTTGCAACTTTGGTATCCTGCAAATGAATTTTCTTCAACATATCCTGCATGTATTTTTTCTGAGTAATATATATTCCAGAGTTAGTATAGACTAACTCAAGTCCAAGAAAATACTTTAGTAGACCAAGATCACATATCTTGAACTCCTTCATCAGCTGGTTTTTGATCTATGTGATTCCATTGACATCATTACCTGTAAGTATGATATCATCTACATATACACATAGGTATGTTACCTCTGAATTACTTCTCTTAATGAATAAAGAAGTGCCTTCCTTGCTCATGATAAAACCTTGGTCTTGAAGGTATATGGTCAACCTATGATTCCATGCCCCAGATGCCTACTTCAATCCATAAAGAGCTTTATTCAATTGGCACACATATGTTAGCTTGTTTGGATCCTCATAGCGAGGAGGTTGTGACATATATACCTTCTCTAAAATCCATCCATTAAGAAATGCATTTTTTACATCTAATTGATACATGTTCCAATTTTTTGATGCAGCCAAACTTACCAACACTCTAATGGTTGGCATCTTCGCCACAATTGAGAATGTTTCTTCATAGTCAATGCCTTGGGTTTGTGCAAAACACTGGGCTACCAATCTCGCTTTGTACCTGTTAATTGATCCATCAGAATTTCTTTTGATTTTATAGATCCATCTGGATCCAATTACCTTAATGGACTCTTTCTTTGCTACTAGTTCCCATGTGTCACTCTCCTTGAATGGTTCAATCTCCTCATCCATAGCTTCTCTCCATTCTGTCTTGGTCTTTGCTTCTTCATATGATCGTGGTTCTTCAATTGACAAGTCTGTGTCAAGGTAAACAAAATGTTTAGTAACAAGAGATGTATCATGCCCATATCTAATAGGTTTTTTTCTCTCTCTTTGTGATCTTCGAATTGATTGATTTGAAGATTCAGGTATGTCTTCAAGCTTATTCATTTTGACTTTGCCCTTGGACTTCCATGCCTTGAACTCTTCAAGGTTGATAATATCTTCATCAAATTCTGAGTAGGTTTCTCCTTAGCAAGACTTGGAAACTCCTCCTCCAAGTCATAGGGTAGTTTGAACTTTGTGCATTCATTCTCATACCAAGAATCATTTTCATCAAGGACAACATCTCTACTAGCCATGAATCCCTTATTGGAAGGGTTTTAAAACATGTATCCTTTCTAATTTAGATCATATCCAATAAAGATACACTTCTCAGCCTTGGGGTCTAGCTTACCTCTTATGTGAGAGGGAATGTGTACATATGCTTTACATACAAATATCCTCGAATGATCAAGTGAAGGTCTCTTCCCATCCCATGCCATCAAGGGATGTAGATGGTAACCTATTTATGAGGTGAGTGGCAGTAGAAACACTCTCTACCCATAGGTAATTATGTAAGTTTTTTTCATTCAACATAGACCTAGTTGTTTCAACAATCAACATATTTCTTCTCTCAGCTACCCCATTCTATTAAGGAGTATACCTTGTGGTGATTTCTCTCTTGATTCCTCTATCCTGCAAGAATGCTTCAAATTCATTGGAGAAGTACTCACCTCCTCCATCTGACCTTAGTCTCTTTAGATTCTTCTCTATCTGATTCTCACAAGTGTAAGATATTTTTTAAAACAATTAAACACTTCATCCTTGTGCTTCATGAAGTACAATACAGTCCACCTGCTATAATCATCAATAAAAGATACATAGTACCTTGATCCTGAGAATGAGGGGTCTTTTCTTGGTCCCCATACATCTGTGTGGACATGCTCTAGATACTCCTCATGCATGTAGCCTTCCTTGAGAAGGGTAACCTGTGAGACTTCCCAAACTGACAAGCACCACATTTATATATCATGTGTTGTTTAGAAACATTGGGTATTCCAATTACACATTGATCCCTGCATATCTGTTTCAAGGTTCTTTCTCCTACTTGCCCTAATAGTTTATGCCAAATCTATAGCTCTGAAGGTGTTTGATCTTTATAACTGTATAGTGCAATATTCTTTGTGTCTTCTAGCTCATAAGTGAAAAGTGTACCTGATTTTTCTCCTTTAGAAATTCTCTTGAAACCCTGCTTGGGATCCTCCACAATTGCTCCAAATTGGTTGAATCTAACCTACAACCCTTTCTCCACAATGTGTCCAACACTCATCAAGTTTTTGGTAATGGTTAGTACATATACTACCCTACTCAACAAGTTATGGTTTCCATCACAACTCTTAACCTTTCCAACTTTAACTATTGAGTGCTTGGTGTCATCACCTATTTGTACTTGATGCTTACCTTTTGGTTCTTCAAGGTGAGAGAGTAGAGCTACATTGCCAGCCACATGATTTGAGCATCCTGAGTCAATGCAGAATAGGTTGTCATCATTTGTACCTGGTTTTGAGGTCATGTTCATGATCAGAAGAGGATCATCCTGCTATTTTGTATAGTTGTTGTAGTCCTTCCTAGATTTGAATCCTTCTTTGTAGTTGCCATTTTAGTTGTTGTAGTTATTGTTGTTGTTGTTTTTGTAGCCTTGGTGATGGTTGAATCTACCTCTTGACTGTGAGTATCCACCTCTTTGGTATCCTCTTCCTCTCTGATTCTTGTAATTCCTGAAACAATTATCTATAGAATGATTTGATAAGCCACAAATGTTGCATGGTGAGGAGTTATAGGATCTCCCCCTACCTTGCACACCTCCTCTGCCCCTTCCTCTTGATGATCTACCTCTCCCTGCATAGTTGGCTTGAGAGGTAGTGCCTTCATCCTCTATCTTCTTGCTCTTGCCTTTATCTTTAGCTTTACCTTTATCAGTATATAGGGCAGAAGAGCTATTACCTTTGGATGTATCTCCATTCTTGTTGAGCTTTGCTTCATGAGTGAACAATTTTCCCACGAGAGTTGTAAGATCTGGAATCTGCATGTCCATGTAAAGGTCCATGGCAGTGGTGAAGCTTTCCCATTTGTCATCAGCTTTGATCCCATTTATCACTTGCCTTACTATCTGCTCTTCTTCAATCTCTTGTCATATTCTTGCCAACTGATCTGCTACATCTTTAATCTTAGTCACAAACTCTGAAACAACTTGCTTAGGTTGCTTCCTTAATGTGGTGACCACAACTGATTTTTTATGGCCCTTGTGTTGGAAGAAAAATAAGATGACAAGGTTTCTCAAGTCCCTTGGGATGTTTTAGAGTTTCTAATATGTGGCAAAAGAAAATCAGAGATTGAGTTGAGTAAGTAACACCTTGCTAATGCATCTTTGGCACAGCATGTGTTGAGCTTTTCATGTTCTTCCTTTGTTGGTAGTCCTCTAGTTTTGAATGAGGGCAATTCCTCATCTCTTGAGATGTATCCATAAAGACTCCTTCCTTGTAGGTATGTCTTCATCCTTAGAGACCATGCTTGATAGTTTTTCCTCTCCAATTTATCAATAAATGAAGGAAAACCATCTCCCATTTTACCTTAACTTGCTATGATACCACCGTTGGGACTGATGGATGGACACTCCCAGAGATTGAGTAGGTACTGCCAAATCCTGCTTTGTACCAGCCCTTTCTTTCTTCAGAGTTGATAAGTGGACCTCCTTAGCTTTCCAACAACACCATAAAATGGCCTATGTACTTTGGAAATGATGTATGTAAAGATTGAATCAAAATAGACAACTTTGAGCTTCAAGCTTCCAAGAAAACCTATTTTTGACTTGACACCTACTGGATCTTTTGCTCAGTATGACCAGCACAGTAGGAATTGAACAAATTCCTTTCAGGGATATTTAATGAGCTTAGCAAGCTAACTATTCCAAATGGAATGATATAAAAAGATTAACTATGCTCAGAGAAATCAATTTAGCAAGTAAACCTTTACCCTGGATTTTTTAGGACTATTGCAGACTTTGACCAGTGATCACCTGGATGCACTTTTCTCTGAAATAGATGAATATAATTCCTTCAAATTTTGATAGCTTGTAGACAACTCTGAGCTTATTCCAAAAAGCTTTAGATCTTTGAATTTGGTGGTGAAATGAGTTAGATATGCTCTCCACAAGTTGACAGACTTTCAAGTACTATGATAGAGAAATAAAAAATGAACAATGTAGATATATGTATTAATGAACACTTCTATACAATGCCATTGGCATCAAGATCATTGCCTAAGGGTGTAGATAGGTGTGGGCTAGAGTGTAGGCCTCACACACACTCAGAATTGATAGAGATGAGCTCAGGTATGATGAGTCTTACATGCGACTTTTTCATGATCATTTTTATAGTAAATGAGTTAAAGTTTGAATTTGAATTCAAACTTTTGGCTCCCACTAATTATGCTCCTACATCCTAGGAGATATTCAATCAATCAAGACTAACTTTTCCACGAGTTCCTTTTCGTAGGTGTTTACAAAGATTCCAAGTCAAATGTGACTTTTACAAAAGAGTAAAGTGGCCTCTAGCATTGGTTCCTATGCTTCTCCAACTATGTATGAACTTCAATGTATCCCTCAAGCCAAATGTGTAGGCTTGTGACTTGCACCAACATGTGATTATAGGAAGTTTTTTCGCCACCATATCTCTGCTTATGAGAAGATTTTTAATAGATTTAAAAAGGTAGGGCTAATATTCTGTCTAGAGAAATCTATTTTTGGAGTGGACGTGGTTCCCATTCAAGGAAAATTATGTGGACATTATGGCCGCGAGACATACCCATAGAAAACTTGGGTTGGTCCACAAATAAGTTCAGATCCATCAGGGAAACATCTTACAACTTTTTCTTCAATGATAACTTAATTTGGTGACATGCTACGGGTAAGGCAAAGAATCCATGTGTATAAAGTAAGAGAAGTCTTTAGAGAACTCACGAGGAAGATGCAAGAGCACTTATGAGCAGGTTGTTAAGGATTTTATGCCATGTATGAGAAGATTAGGGAAGCCTACTAGCGGCCAAGAATATATGTGTGTGCGAGAGACTTCATGAGTTCTTATACCATATGTCGAGCACATGGCTCAGCTAGGCATAGATAATGTTTACATCCGACATACCCTCCTTGTATTCATTACAAGTGTGTAGCCGACCTTATGACCATGCCTAAAGAAAATGATAAAATGAGATACATTGTAGTTGCAAGAGAAGAGTTGACCAACCATGTGGAAGGTAGATCTCTTTGGACCAAAAACACTGATAATGTATGCATATTTCTCTTGAAAAAGTAATTTCATGATTTTGATACGTAGAGAATGTGGTTGCAGATTGGGAGAATTAAATGCAAGAGAGGTGAAATAATTCTTTGACCTTCATGGGATTTGTTTTTCTCTCACTACTACCTATAAGCCAGAGGCTAATGAAAAGGTTGAGAGAGGTCACCCTTCTATCATGAAGGCCGTGATCTCTAAGGCTTCAATAGAGACATAAAGTAGTGGCATAGATATATTTTGTTTGATTTATGGGGAGATAGGATGAGGTACATAGTCTATAGGATTTATGCTTGCTGAACTAATATACTTTTAGAAGTGAGTTTTTCTAATCAAGACCCAGATTGGAACATGGATGACGCTTTCCTGGGATGATGGAATGAAAAAAGAACTGTTATTATCACTAAGAAATAAGCAATAAGAGCAAGGAAACGAGAAGCTAAAAGAGAAAGTACAAACAATAAAGGAATCAAGGCTGAAAAAATAAGATTTACTTTGAAAAAAATCATCACCCTAGGCCACATAAGATACACATTGATAATTGGAAATCGGTGTATGAGAGTACATTTAATCATCACTATGATGCAAGAAAGAAATTGACTAAAAGATGGTTTCATCTATAGTCAATAGTGGTACATATGAGCTTCATGAATTTGTCACTACTCCTTTAAGATCTTTAAATGCAAGAAAAAGAGTAAAGTTATTCAAGAAGAGAAATGAAGAAGAGTATGCGATTGATCAAGAGGTGCTAGAAGATGAAGATGAAGATGATGCTACTAAACAAAACTAGATCAAATGTATGTATTTTATTGTTTTTCCAGTTTCTATTTGTTATTTTATGTATTTAGATTTCATGCATATAATATCTTCCATTTCATGAAGTTTTCAATGAATCGAAGAAGATTTTAAATTGAAACAATAAGTGATTAGGAATGCTACTGATATGCATGCAGTTGAGAGAGTAGGATCAAGTACTCTATAGCCATTATGAATACCTATATAGGATAGTCTTACTTGAAGCTCTTAGTAGAAAGAAAGATGTTTTACATGGATAGGTTGTGTGACATTCTAAAAAGTTTTAGGAAGTGAAATCTTAACTCCTTCTCATGCATATCTTGGGCTCCTCTTCTATGATTAGGGGTTAAGTCTTTCCCCTTAAACAGAAAGTTACAAAGTAAAAATAATAAATAAAGAAGTAATACATTAATTATTGCTACAGAGAGAAAAAGAAAAATAAACGAAAAGAAAAGTAAAGAAAAAGAAAAAGACAAAAAATAGTTTTCATGACTTAAATGTGGTCTTGAAACCACTTCTAATGTGTTTTATGTGGACTATACGAGATGGAGCTATGCAATAAAGAACCTTTTTGTATTTTTTGATAATCATAAAAGAGACAAACATGAGAACATTTATATAAAATGGCAATTGGTTTTGAAACAAGTCGATAGGAAAGATTATTAGTGACAAGTCTCAATTATTTATATAGGTGTAGTTTGAATTTTTTTTATGGTATTATGCTCACCAAAGGAGTTTTTCAATCACCACTTATGTACTTTAAAGTCCTATTCACTTTTCGTAGAACCTGCAAATTGCATATGAAAATCATGTTTCAATATCAAAAAGAACGACATCAAGATGAAAAGTCAAAATTTCTTTAAACGAATCTTGATGCACTTTTGTTTGGCTTTCTAGATTGGCTCATCGAAACAATGTGCAAGTTTAGTGGGGTCAGATTTCAGGATGAAAGCCCTTGGGTATTGTGTACCAAGATTTTTTCAAAAATTATTTCTTTATTTTTTTGGGCTATGATTTGATGAGTTTGCAACACGACGAAGAAAATGAATTTCATAGTTTCTCAAATACTTGATTTTTTAATTGATTGTATGATGAAAACCATTTGATTTGTATATTAATTTAGTTTTTTGGACCTAGGAAAACCAAAGAAACGTGTACTTCTACTCGTATAAAGACCATTAACTCTTTAACTCTTGAAACCCTAGTTGTATTTTAACCTAAAACCATGAAAAAATCCATTTCTTTGATAAGAAAACCCTAGTTGTGCCCCTAATTAAGTGAGAAATCCTATGAATCTTCATCCTTTAGAGCTCGAATCAATTGATATCCATAATCCATTTAAAACATTGAAGTAACCCTTGAAATCTACTTCCTAATCCTAAAAACCTTGACCTTTAATCTTTGTAAACTTACTTTGAACCCTTAGACACTCATGTGATTTAACCCTTAATGTATATATTTTACCAATAAATGGATGTTGATAATGCTAGCCATACAAAACCTTAGTTATTCTAATTAAAAGCCCTAGTTATGAACTTTTGAAACCCATTTTTCCCAACCGCAACTCTTGATTCAATTAACTTCTTTGTATATATATGTCTAATAAAATGACACTCTAATCTCAAAAATGAAAGAAAAGAAATTAACGAAGTAAAAATATGAAAATGAAAACTAAAAATGGAAAAATGAACATAAAAAATAAAAAGGGAAAATAAAAAAGAATTAAAACCAAAATAAAAAATAAAGAAAAAAAGAATTATTGAAATTCAAAAAAGAAGAAAACGAAGGTCTTCTGAAGAGAATCGAAGAAAAAAGAAGATCATTGAATGAGAAAAAGAAAAAGAAGAAGAGTGTAAGCATGGTGGTACATGTGCAAATTGAAAGGACGCTTCAATTAAAAAGATACCTTTGGAATTTTCTATAAATAAGGACACAATTGATCATTGGTTTTCATAATATTATTTTCAAGTACAATCTTTTGTTCCCTTAGGTATTCTAAGTGAGCTCAGAGAGATTTAGGGAAAAAAGGAGAGGGAGATGAGAGAATTTCTCTTTTTACTCCCTCCATATCTATTGCCATATCCATACCTATTGTCAAGATAAAATGAGAGAGAGTGAGTGAGAAAGAGAATAATTTATCTGTGATCTCCTTCTCTGTTGCTCCAAAAAGAATTTGTGTGCAAAGCGAGAGAGAGAGAGAGAGAGAGAGAGAGAGAGAGAGAGAGAGAGATTAATCAGGTTGTAAGCGAGGAGGCTAAGGTGTTTCTTCTTATTAGTTTTTCATAAAGTATTCTTTGAAGCATCTTGTTCATTGTAGCAACAAAACCATCTCATTTATCCACACTATGTTCTAGTGAAATTATGATTTTGAATAAATTTCATGATTAGTTTCTTATAGAGAGGGAGATTGTCTTGCTTGCTTGTATGTGTGCGAGAGAGAGAGAGAGAGAGAGAGAGAGAGAGAGAGAGAGAAACGGGTTCTCGCGAAATGGATTCGGTGTAGAATTTTGAGTCGAGAGAGAGCGAGAGAGAGAGAGAGAGAGAGAGAGAGAGAGAGAGACAGAGAGGAATTAGTCATGGAAACTCACAATGGAATACATAGAAGTGTATATAAACACTCTACACACTTGTACAGAGAGTGAAGCGAATTCAAATCAATTTGATTCATTTTTCGTCCATTTTTCTCTGCTCTAAATCTTCTCCTCCAAAGTCTGCAGACTTGCAAAGATCCGTTCTCACATCTCAGAAGTCCAGTTGTTATGCATATGCATAAGTGCTCATTGGAAAGATTTTAGTTTCTACTTTATGTTTGTAGAGTTTTATATCATTTGAATTTATACTTTCTGAGAAATAGATCATTCAAATGATATAAAACTCTACAAACATAAAGTATGTCGAGTAGAGGCATGCATATCGAAAGTGAAAAATTTACAATGCCTTAATCCAAAAATTTACAATGCCTTAATCCAAATCCGTAGGATGGCTTGATTAGATTTTAATGGATATTGGATTCGACTCATGGCATGTTATGGTGTATATCCTATGATGACAACCTCCATTTATTCCCTCGATCGAGGACCTTTGAGACTTCTAGAACCTCTTGAATCTGCATTTTCACAACATTCGCACCTATTTGGTTTCCGGCTTCCATCGTTTCTGTATTGCAATAAATTTCCCATTTATGTACTGCCCTTTGCATGCCGGTTTGCACCCCGATTACATTTGAGCTTACAAAAGCAGGATTGATTGTGTGTGTGTGAGAGAGAGAGAGAGTCCTAAGCTTTCTTTTTTTTACTTTTTTGTTTATGATCTTATCAATAAGTGTTTGTTTTTAGTTTTATATTTCTCGAAGTGTTTTTGTTTTTTTCGTTCTAATCTACGTTTTAACTGGAGCTTAGTTAAAATAATTAAGAGAAAATGAACAGAATGGAGAAAGGAGAACTCTTAAAACGGTAATTAGGAAAATGAAAATAAAAAGTAGTAAAACCGAAAAAGAATCAAAATTAATGAGAAAATCACAAATAGAAAACACATTAAAAATTTGAAAATACATTAAAAATAGGAAAATAAAAGGAAACATATATCTTTCTCAATGCGATGACTGCTCTAAGAGTTTCATCCAACTTATGGACTGTTCCTGATAGTCCAGATTTCCATTCCAAAAACTTTTACAGTAAAGAAAATGGATCTGTTCATGTACATATTTCTCCTCATTTGTGTAGTATATGCAAAACTTTAGTAGTTTCTGCATTGTTTTAGATCTAAGAATAGTGCTTTCTATTAATCATAGGTATTTTATTGAAACTAGTTTCTTTCTTGGACCTCAACTACGTAATATGATAATATGACTAAAGAAATTTGTCATAAACACTACCTATGAGTATATGGTAATGTTTCATGCTTGTTGGTTTTCTTGCGTGGGTACAGACTCTTCCATGCAGCCGTTTTTGACCTGGAAAAGTGAACACGTCCTCTATCCAAACAGGAACAAATTCGGGTCCATAAGGTATGCACGACGAAGATTGCCACCAAAACCGGTTCGTATTTCTCATTATTTTTAGCAATAATGAACGAGTCAAGTGCAATGAATGAACAAGTCTAACATTTTTCTTTTTTTCTGAGCAATAATTAGTTTTTTATTTTAATTTTATCAGTACTATAAACGATCTAGTTAGTTTGCCATCTTGCACGGGCTGTTGATTTAGCAAAATAAACCTGATGGTAAACAAATATTTGGAATTTATTGGACGATAAGTACTGCAATACTTATTTGAATACTGAACATGCCGTGTCCTTCCATCACATAGATCAACCTATTGACCATGATCTTGTTTGGTTCCTTCATAGCGCTTCTCATGAGATTTTCATTTCTCTATCGATTGTTTCTGCTACTTTCTCGTACGGTAAATAGCACGGTTGAGAGCAAACATTTGCATTGTTTCTTTGATTCATGAGACTCCTTCCGCAACGTCAGCGTGTTTTTAGCAATGGATTTTACAACAGCGCAGCAAACGGGAGCATAGGACAGTGATATTAGTATGCGACAAAATCATACATGCTCCCAAGTCAAGAATTTTCTTAACTTTTATTTATCATATTAAAGGAAAAAATGGATACAGAGCTGGGTTCACATGGACGAACAAAACATACATATGACCACTCACATACAATTCATTATTTAAATTTAACACGTGAACATACGCATACATGCAAGAGCATATATACGTAAATAGATCTCATTTTTCGTGCACACTGACTCATTTCTTTTCCCTTTCACAATAATATAATCCACATGTTTGAAAAAGGAATTACCGCCCGTCATAAGTCCGAAAAGGCATTTCGCCTTTGCCAGATGTATACTTAGTTCTTCGATAGAATTGCATCCTTCGGAAACGTTTTGAAATGCATGTCCATCATAGATCACAAAAGGTCTTCAAATAAACGCATTTTTTGTCTTGCATTAAAACGAAAATTATCCTCTTCCCATGAATGCATGAGCCCTTTTTGTATTGGTTTCCTAACAAAGTAGCACATTCACTTGTGTGATCCTTAATTAGATTTCCTTGATGTACATGTAGTCCATGTACGTTCTCTGAACTAATCAACAGTCTTCCTAATCCATTCATCGAATAAGGAAATTAAGTACTATGTAGTTGGGCTTACAAGCTTTAAGAAAATGAATGTGTTCATGTACATATTTCTCCTCATTTGTCTAGTATATGCAAAACTTTAGTAGTTTTTCCATTGTTTTAAATCTAAGAATTGTGTCGTCCTATAAATCATAGGTAATTTATTGAAACGAGTTTCTTTCTTGGACCTCAACTATATAATATGATTATATGACTAGCGAAATTTATGATAAACACTACCTATGAGTATATGGTAATGTTTTATGCTTGTTGGTTTTCTTGCCGTGTCCTTCTATCACATTTGTGATGTAGTTCATATTCGATTTAATTTATTGGAACCTACGGTAGGCAATGTCATAATTAGAGACATATGAATGAATATGAACATGATTTCTCAAACCTTTTATCAAGATCCAAAATAGAACTTTTGTGCTTCTTGGTCCACTCAAATCTATGTACAATGGCTTAGAAATGATTGCATACTTGTGCATAATTTTGTTGTAATAGCGAGAGCAACCCATACAAAACATTTATCTTCTGGCTATATTTACGCCTTGAAAAAGAAAAAAAAACTATTTGTAAACCTCTCTCAACAATCTCCCCAACACAAATTAGGTTTTTGGTCATAGTTGGCACATAAAAAACTTTGCTCAAGAGGTTCATGTTACCATCAGATGTCTTGACATTTCTAATTTGCTTGACTTAGTGTTTAGTATCATCACATATCTATAGTTCATGCTTCTCTTTGGGTTTTTCTAATATAAAGGAAGTTCGGCAATAGCCTACTCTCCCGGACTTGAATTAATTTAAGAAACAAAGGTACAAAAGAAGGGGACTAGTGCCCACGGGACCCCCCAAATCCCACAAAGCAGGGGAAGCTTGGATGATTCCTAGGTTGCATTACAAAGAAGGTTGATCACCCTCTCGTCGCCCTCATGCGGGACCCACTTGGGTTTGAGCTTGTTGTTGATCAAAAGGAGGACTTGATGGTGCCTGAAGGGGGGGGATTTCTTACTGTTGACAATCCTTTTGCCAAGGAGGAGTAGAGATTTTTCAATCGACCACTCCCTGGGGGAGTCGCCGAAGTTGAGAGCACACCGCTCCCGCCAAATTTTCCACAGGACTTCCCCTCTGATTGCATTCCAGAGAGCCGCAGAACACCCAATCGCTTCACCCAAAAGGACTTGTTTCCAACTAAGCTGTTTCTGAACTCTGATTTTCAATCCAACCATCTGCCAGATTCTGTAGGAGTTGGGGCAAGAAAGGAAGATGTGTGGGACATCTTCGATTGCGCGGTGGCAGCGTTTGCACCACGGAGGGATCCCACAAATTTTGCTTGCCTTATGGTTAGTCCAAATTCCTCGATGAAGAATTTGCCATAAGAGGACCGACTTCTTAGTCTCTATAAGTGGGTGCCAGATACCCATGAATTTCATGTCCCACCGAAGCCGAGTCCAAGACAGGCACCACTTCTTGTTGAGGCTGATCTGGAGGTCAGTCGTTTCGTTGATGTTCGGGATTTTGAGTAGGCTGTTTCCATTGTGCCATTTGAGACCACGCACGTTCGGAGCGTCCTGTCCCATGAGAAGGCGAGTTTTGTGACGATCCCAAGCGAGGCATCTGCTTTGCAAGGTGTTCCATTCTTCGTAGGAGATGTTTATACGAGGGTCGATATCCTCGTAGTTGATCCAACTGTTGGTGTCATGTTTCCAGAGGTGTTTCCATTTTTTGAATCCTTTGTTCCATAACTTCTTGGCATTTTGAATGTTCCATGGCTCCACACTCCGGATGCCATGAATCGGAAACCAGATAGAGTCGTTTTGTCTGATTCCGGCCGCCCACTTCCAGTCCTCACTAATTCTTGTGAAGCTTTTGACTTTATTCCAGCCCTTCCAAAGAGAGCATACGAGATTGGAGCCTTTCGGGAAGACAGGTATCGGGGAGAATAGCAGGGTCATGATGTCAAGGTTCTTCCAGTTCGGGGATCCCGTGAGGGCCAACTCATTTTTGTTTCTGAAGATTAGCTTGGCCCACGAGGTCTCCCTATTGCACCAAGCTTTAATCATCCATTTGGCTGCCAGTTTGTTAGCCATGCACCCAATGTCCAGGATGCCAAGCCCCCGCTATCTCTAGGGCTGGTGCAGATGGCCCATTTGATTTTAGGCACCCCCCTTCTGTTATGATCACCCGTCCAAAGAAAGTTTCTGCAGATGCTATTCAGTTTGGACAGGCCTTGCTCATTCAGTCTCCAGCAAGAAAGGAAGTAGATGGTAGACGAGAGGAGGAACGTGTTGATAACCATCGCCCGTCCAGCGAGATTGATTTGCATGCCTCTCCAGTAATTGAGCTTGTTTTCAAGTTTGGCCAGCACCCAGTTCCATCGCTGCTCCATAGAGACGCCAAACCCCAAGGGGATTCCAAGTAGCCGAAAGATTTGACCCTGCGGAATGGATTGACAGCCATGGTCAATGAGAAAGCCAGGTTGATGTCCCACAATGGCCCTAAAGGCGGTCTTATTGTGGTTGATTTTGGATCCAGAGGCCTCACAAAAGGTATCAAGACACCTCCAGAAAGTCTCCAGGCTGGTATTATCATTGTGAACGAACGCGTTCATATCGTCGGCAAAAAGTCTCATGATGATTTGACTGTGGTCGTGAGGTAGCTGGAGGCCTTTGATATTGCCAGCCTCCACATGATGAGCCACAAGTCTGCTCAGCCCTTCAGTGGCGATGGCAAAGAGAAGGGGGGCCAGAGGGCATCCTTGTCTAATAGATCTTTTAAGATGGATCGCCTTCGAGAGTTTGCCGTTAACGTTAATTTGGGTCGTTGCATTGCCGAGAAGGGTCGCGATCATCTTGGTGAATTTCTGACCACATCCGAGGTCTTGGAGCGACTGCAGAACATAGTCCCATTCTAGCCTATCGTAGGCTTTGTCAAAGTCGATCTTGAGGAAGACCACGTCTTGATTAGACTCATTTGCAAATTGAATACCTTCCCAAATATCCATAATGGTTTCCAGGATGGACCTGCCTTTGATGAAACCTTTTTGGTCCTCACTAAGCCAAGATCTCAGGTGGCACGCAAGTCTGTTGGCAATGACTTTGGCGATGATCTTGTATCCTGTTTGGAGCATCGTAATTGGCCGCCAGTTCTCGATTCTGTTTTTTTCCCCCTTCTTGTGAATCAGCTTGATAATTCCATTGTTTATACAGGAAGGAAGAGCACCAAATTTTAGCGCCTCTTGCCAAACCATCCGAAGAGGGGTGGCAACCACCAGCTTGAAGGATTTAAAAAACTCGTTAGTGAGTCCGTCGGGTCCCGGGCTTTTACCGAGAGGGAGGGCATCAATGACCTCAAAAATTTCTGATTCGGAGATCGGGGCATGAAGCAGGGAGTGGAGGTTGGGTGGTATTCTCCGGGGGGAAACCCTAGAAATGGCAGCCATGCAGTCCCTTCTATGGTGGGAGAGGGGATTCGAGGTTCCCAGGAGTCTCGTGAAGTGCTCTTCGATGATGCCAACATTATCTTCCTCCGAGTTGCATACATTGCCATGAGTGTCTAGCAGTAGGGGAATCGTCTCTCTGTTGTGTTTCCTTTTAAGGATACTGCACATCTCTTTGGTGGGTTTGTCGGCTTTTCCAGCCCACCACTCCTTGAAGAAGATTTGCAAGTTTTTCCTTTGTATTTCTTCCTCATATCTCAACGCTGTTCTGATTTTTCGGAGACCTTTCTGGGCTTGGTGTTTTCCTTTGTTTACTTCCTCCTCAAGTCGCCAGAGTCTGTGGTAAAGCGCTTCCCTACGAGCCCGCCGCACAGTCTCGAGCATCTTCTTAGTTCTGATCATGATCTTGCGAGACCTGTCGACCGCACTTCTCCAGCACTTGGCTGGGGCCAAGCCAGAGGCGAACGCCACCTTCCACACATCGGTAATCTCTTGATGGACGGAGGGGAGAGAGAAGGTGGAAGCGTTGGCATGAAACCACGGAGCCTTGTGGGTCCTGTTGGGAGGCTGAAACGTGATAACGATTGGGTAATGATCGGAGATGGTGAGGTCAGTACGTTGCGTGATGGAAGGGTGGCCCCACAGATGAGTAAAATTCTGAGAGATGTAGCATCTATCAAGTCTAGCTTTCCTAAGATCTTCGCCCGCTTGGAGATTCGACCAGGAAAAGCCACTCGAGTCTTTGAATTCGACCAGATCCAAGTGGAGTTTGGTCAAGTCCCACGTTTCTTTCTCCCGACTGTCTATGACCCTGCCCTTGCCCATCCATCTGTCCATAGGGTCCTCCACCATGTTGAAGTCTCCACATATAAGCACGTTGTGGGGAAGCGAGTCAAGAGAAGTCCAAGTGTTCAGCCTCTCCAAATCCCCGTTAGGGGCGTACAATGAAACCATAGTAACACAGAGGGGAGCACCGAAAGAAACCGCAATCCAGCGGTGATTTACATCTTCAATGGAGTTCTCAAGCTTTTCAAGCCAGGCTGTTTAACACCGATAGCCGTTCCACCGGACCCCCGCCGGTGCTTTGTTGGAATCCACACGTGGGCCGAGGAAATCTGTCTGAGTCGTTTCAGCAGGTCTTCTCTGTCAATTTTAATCTCTTGAATGCATATAATGTCTGGTTTTAAGCTAATGTCGCGGAGCCATTGACCAATGATGGCCGCTCTTGAGGGGTCGGTTAGCCCCCTAGCATTAAGCGAGATGACAATCATTTTTGTATTGATCCCTCTTTGCGGGAGGGAGCCTTGTCCTTTCTTCTCTTGGCTTCATCTTTCTTTTTCGCTGGGATCTGATCCCGACTTAGAAACCGGTTCTTGTGGGGGCTTTTCCAGGGTAGCTCCATAGGCTGTTTTCCTTTGCGGGAAACACCTTGCTGGGGGGGGGCTGGGCCCCGTACTGGGCACCGTTTCCGGGATCGTCGATCCAATGATGGAACTTTCACTATCCATGTTGTCTTCATTACTAGTGGTGAATCCATCATCTTTGCTTGTGGAGTAGCCCTCCTGCACGTTTTCATTACTATCAGGGATCTCCAGGCCTTTGACATCGGTGTCTTCCTCAAGTAGGTTCCCACCTGGGAAGTCAAGCTCGTTGATTTCCCTTTCCAGATTGCAATATAGGTTGCTGGAGGGGGAAACAGACTTGATGTTTCGCTCGGAGGTAGCCCTAGGGCTTCTTCTCCTTCTTCTTCTGACTTCTATAAACCCGTCTGCATCAGCTTCTGGATTAGGGGGATCCTTGAAGTCCTCAGTTTTCGTCGGGCGACTCAAATCACCATTGTTGTGTTGAGCATTTTTAGGGGCTCCTTGATTTCGCTTGTTTTGCCGTCTCAAAGGGCAATCTTTGATCCTGTGACCTTGTTGACCACAGCGAAAGCACGCGTTGGGAAGGTTTTTGTAAATGATGTCTTGCTCCCAGACATCTCCTTCGCCCAAGTCCAGTTTGATCTTCGATGGGAGGGGCAGACTGAGGTCAGCCTCGACACAAATTTGGGGGTGCCACCGGGCATTGAACGAGTGTCTTGTGCCTTCATAAATGGTGCCACCGATGTCCTCGCGTGAGGCCAACGGCTTGCCGATGGGAGAAACGATGTCCCATACAAAGTTGTACAAGAAGTAAGGCAGGTTAGGGAGCTCAACCCAAAGTGGGTATCGAAGCGGTTTCGATTTGTCGGGAGTAAAGTCAGGGGACCATCTGAAAAGGCATAGGGTCGCCCGGCCGAGCTGCCAAGTTCCGATACTAAGGGCCCGAAACGCCATGTCTTCATTCTCAAAGACTAGCAGCAAGTGGTTTGCCGGCAAGAACTGACACTTACAAACAACGAGCCCGCGGGGGAACCACTCATTGCGAAGCCACTGACGCACGGTTTCGAGCGGGGGCCTAGGGCCAAACATTTGGCCAACGAGGCAGACTTTCTTGAGCTCCTCCTGAGTAGATAAAATTGCGGATCTGTTGAGGGAGACCAAGGGGGGTTCAACATTCTCGAGGGCCTCTTGGGCGGCACAGGAACCCCCCTCCAGCAAGGCGGCCAGATTAGCAGCCTCCCCGGGAGGAGGGGCCAGATTGCTTTTCACCAGAGAGGGGGACATCAAAGCCAAGACAGAAAAGAAGGTCTTATACTAAAACTCTGATATCCCAAGATCCCACATAAGAAGGAGGCACCCCACCCCCAAAGAACACTCTTCTTCTTCAAATATCTGTCTTTCTCTTTTTTATCTGTCTTTCTCTTTTTTTCTTTTTTTTTTTTTTCTCTTCTCTCTCTTTTTTTTTTCTTTCTCTCTTTTTTTTTTTTTTTTTCCTTTTTTTTTTTTTTTTTTTTTTTTTTTTTTTTGAGCGAAAAGACTCCCTTAAAGGTCCCGAGCGCAAGGCATCAAATTGGATGAAGCTGCCTAGCCATCTGTTGTGCCCGCAAAAAGACAAAAAGGAACTTCAACGAGAGCCCGGCTTCTACCGCCCCACAGAGTTAGAGCCTCCGATAGCCACATCACCTCTGTCGTTGTCTCTGCCAGGCTGGGGTCCACTTGCAAAGGAAGAACAGCCGCCCGTCGCCAAAGGGAAGCAAACCGTCAATCGCGGCGTCCAAAACCATCAATCGCGCCTCCAAACCGTCAATCGCGGAGGAAGGGCGGGTTCGCAAAACCGTCAATCGCCCTTCGTCTGGTGCGTCAGTCGTGGCCCCCCTCCCCGCGATGGATGGCCCGCGATGGACAGCCGCCCTTGTCAATCGCCGCGAAGGACAGCCCCCCGCGATGGACGCCGTAGGCCGCAGTCACGCGTCAGGATAGCAGACCCCAGTCAGTCGCCGTGGGTCAGTCGCCGATGGACCCCGGCCCTCCCCGCGATGGATAGCCACCCGCGATGGACGGCCGCCCGTGTCAATCGCCGAAAAACCCGTCAGTCGCGACGGTCAGTCGCCCGCGCTCCTCACTCGTCAGTCGCGACGGTCAGTCGCCCGCGCTCCCCACCCCGAAACAAGATTTCTTGGCTCAGTCCATTGTAGCTTAATGATTAGAAGACCTTCAGAGTGTGTAAAAATACCCAACGTGCCAGTTTCTTGAATAACATAAGATATCTCTGCATACTATGTTAGAAGAAGACCATTCTCTCTCTCTCTCTCTCTCTCTCTCTCTCTCTCTCTCTCTCTCTCTTTGGGTTTTTCAAGGTCAGAGAATAATGCGACATTTATAGCCACTTTATTGGAAGAACCTGAATCAATGTAGAAAAGATGTTCATCATCTTTACCTTGCTTGGATGTCATATTCATGATGAGTAGAGAATCGTCTTGGTCTTCTATATAGTTGTTATAATCTCTTCTACCTCTGAAACCTCCTTGATAATTTTTGTTGTTGTAGCTTTGATTGTAGTTATTATTGTAATTGCTTCTATTGTTGTATCTGCCTCTATATTGTCCATAGCCACTTCTATGGAAGCCTCTTGCCCTTTGATTCCTTGTGTTCTTGAAGCATTCATCTATGGTGTGATTGGTAAGACCATGAATGTTGCAAGGTGGATTGTTTTAGGATCTCCCCCTCCCATGCTTTCCTCCTCTACCCCTTCCTCTAGCGCCTCTTCCTCTACCTACATAATTAGCTTGAGAGGTACTAGCCTCTTCTTCATGCTTCTTGATTTTACCTTTATCCTTACTTTTATTCTTATCTATATAGAGGCCAGAAGATTGGTTAGCTCTAGAGGTATCACCATTCTTGTTAGGCTTTGTTTCATGGGTGAAGAGTTGCCCCATCAAGGTCTTGAGGTTAGGTATTTGCATATCCATGTAAAGGTCCATTGCTATGGTGAAGGACTCTCACTTATCATCATCTTTGATGCCACTAATGATCTGCCTTACTATGTGTTCTTCTTCTATCTACTCTCCAATGCTTGCAAGCTAGTCAGCCCCATCTTTCATCTTGGTTACATAATCAACCACTCATTGCTTTGGTTGCTTCTTTACATTTGTAAACTCCATCCATATCTGATTCTTCATATCTCTCGTATTCGATGAGAAATATGATGAAAGTACTTCCCAAGTTTCTTGGGAGGTCTTACAATTCCTAATGTGATGCAACAACAGACATTGATTTTAGTAAATAAGACCTAGCAAGAGCATCCTTTGCACACCATGTGGTCAGCCTTTCTTGCACTTCCCTTGTAGGTTGATGCTTTCTCCTGAAGGTTCGCATCTCTTCATCTCCTCAGAGGTATCCATATAGACTTCTCCCTTGAAGATAGTATTGCATCCTTAGTGACCATGCTGAGTAGTTGTTTTTGTCTAATTTGTCAATAAAGGTGGAAATCCATCTCCCATCTTGCTTGTTGCTATGATGAAGTGGTGTTGCTTGATCTTGCTTCACACCTCGCAAGAATGATTGTTGAAGAGTGTAGTGGGACTCTCTACCTAGATAATGGTCATAAATGATCACATATGTTGCTTGGAACATGTTCTACTAATGCATGGATCGAAATAGATAGGTAGGGATTGATCCGAGGCCAAAAAATTTGCTTTTCTTGTTCCTACACCTCTTTAATGTTTTGAATAGTTCTCTATGTACAACATAAACTAGATTAATTCCTCTTGGGAAATTCTAAATATCCTAGAAAGTTATCAATCGTATGTGATTTTATCGAGATTGAGAGACTAGATGCAGAGAATGGTGTTTAACTAATCACACTATAGTCCGGACATTTTTTGAGTCCAACACTCAACAGACCACTAAGTAAAGGAATGTTAATATCTCAAGATCCTGAGAAGCAATGATAATGAAACTTTGTACTCGTGTACTAGACAGTATGATGAATAAACTATGCTTTAAATCATGAAAAATGATCAATCATACACTCAGAACATGCTCGGAGATGATCATTGTTTTGATATGGTCATGACAGAGAGGTGAGGTAAAAATATAATAGAAAGTATATACTAAAACATGTAAAGATACAATGTCATTGGCAATGATACATTGCAAAAGGTGAGGCGTATGAGTGAGCTATAGAGTAAGCTCCTCAAATCATAGTATGTCTTCTCTAGTGATCTCCAAGATTCGAGATATCCCGCGGGTCATGTCATCCTCTCTTTATAGTTGTAATTGGAGCCAATATTTGAATTCAAATTCAACGATGTCCACCTAAAAGTGAGTCAACATCTGAGTCTATTGTAGATCTTTGTTTCTCATGAGAACATGCGTAAAAAATCCATATAGTAGTAAATGCCAATTCTTCCTTCTCACAAGATAAAGGGGGCTATCTTTTTGGTGTAGAGGCCTCTACAACAACCATTGCAACCTTTTTCTTCTTTCCCTCTCTGGTAGAGAGTTTTAGAAAGCTCTTCATGACATGATCATTTCCTTTATACTATTTGTAGACTATATCTCTTTTTTTGTTTTCTTCTCATCTTTATCTTCCTTCTTTGATTGTGTGCCATAAAAAGATTTATGCTTACTAGTAAATGAGCTCCATTTAGCCTTTCCCTTGTAACTAGCTAAGAAATCGTGATCTTCAAGAAACATAATAGACTTGTTTTGCTTGTACTAATCTTCCTCCAACAAAATAGAGACAAACTCCTCATATGCTAAGGCATTTTTTCTCCTTTCATCATCAATCAGAGAGTACAAGGAAAAATCTGATATGAATTTGGAAGATCATTAAAAATAGTCTACGGAAGTGAACTATCTAGTAAGACTTCATCAGAGGAAATCAATTGTACCTTCAAATCTTTGATCTTTGTAAAAAAATCGTCCATAGAATCTGTGTCATTCATATGCTCACTCTCTAACAACTTTTGGAGGTAAGTAGCATGAGCCCTATTTTTTGCATGTATAAAGTATCCCAAAAACTCTTTGCTATTTTGTATGCGCATCAACATCTCCACCATCCTAAAAACGTAGCTTTACAGCAAATGCTGCATGAATTGCATCACAAATAGGAATGGGAAGATCATTATCTTCAACACCATCTCCATCACCTTCAATAATTGTATTTGTAGGTGTAATAGGGGATTTTTTAGTACCCTTAATAGTATGCAACAATCCTTTTTCGATGAAACATCATTTATGCCCATAATGACTAATTGCACCATCCAAATTGTTCTCGATAACCATCATACAAAATAGATATTTACGTTTAGCTAAGGCAACTTTCTAAATACCTTGATGTAGAAAAATGATTGTGTCTCAAAAATCTAGAAAGAATCACCTCATGGAGCTCTATAAATCTTGTACAAGATTTTGAGTTGCAAAGACAAGAGCTTATAGGCATCACTTTATTGACTATATTATTTACCAAATAAAGTTTAGAGAGAAAATATTTTTTAATAGAAAAAGAAAGAGAAAAGTTTACAAATATTATCAAGAGACACAAGAAAACATTCTCTCTTTTAACATATGAGATAGCCTATGGAGATCCAAAACACGTTCCACCCATGCTCAACTTTAGAGTGCCACATATTCGATGGAATATTTGACCTATTCATATCCCAAAGTCTCATTCACTTGAGTTGATGAGATTATTGAACAAGAAGATATCCATGTGAGTATTGGAACCATCTTTAGCATGATATTAAAATAGATGCTTCACGGTGCTAAAGAAGAATGGGAAACTTTGTTTTATGTAGCATTTGAAACCTCTAAATGACATCAAGATAAGAAATATAGGCACACGACCTATAGTAGATGAGTTTGCATAAACTTTTTCTAAGAATTCGATCTACTCCATGGATGACTTGTATTAAGGGTATGACTAGTTCTAATCAGCTATTGAGAGCAAACACATCACTACAATGAAGATTGCACTAGGCCTTATATGTGTATGTACTCTTTCATAGGTAGTGGTAAATTCAGTAGCTCAAATAATGAATGCCATGAATCTGGTAGTAAATGACTTTATATCTTCTATGAAGATGCCTTTTACTGAGGATATTCTAATAAAGGGTTGTGAGGAAATAGTGAAAGATGATACTTTGAATGCTTGTGATTATAGAAACTTTGTTAGTGATCATATCTCTGCTTGTGAGAAGATTCTTGAAAGTTTTAAAAAGGTAGGGATAACATTCTCCCTAGAGATTTCTATCTTTCCAATGGACGAGGTTCTCATTGTAGGACATTTATGTGGATATCATTGTCGCAAGCCATACCCATAGAAAATTAATGCCATAAAGAAAATTGTGGAGGTTTTTCATAATATTAGCAAAGTAAGACAATTCTTAGGAGCTTGTGGCTTCTATGTGATACGGACTCCTTACTTTGCTCATGTGGCAAACCCTCTATATTATTTGTTGAGAAAGAAAAGAAATTTATTTGGACAGAAAAAAAGTCAAGAGATATGCATAAAGTAATCCAACTACTTAATGCTTTGATTATGAAGCAAGTAAATTATTAAGGTCAGAGGCCTATTATTTTGGCAATTGATACCAATGCCATAGGTCAAGATGATGATAAGAATAAGAGATACATGGTTCACTTTGGGAGTTATCTGAGTTCATTGAAATCCTTGGGTTGGTCTACAAAAACCTTCAGATCCATGAAAAAAACATCTTACAACTTTTTCTTCAAGGATGGCTTTATTTGGAGACATGCTAAAGGTAAGACAAGGAATCCACAACGTGTATAAATAAATAGAACTCTTTAGAGAAAACTCACGAGGAAAATGCAAGAGACCTTATGAGTAGGTCACAAAGGATTTTATGCAATGTATGAGAAGATTAGGGAAGCCTACTGGTGGCCAAGAATATATGAAAAGGTGCGAGACTTTGTGAGTGCTTCTACCACATGTCAAGCACATTGCTTAGTTAGGCATAGAAAACATTTACATCCGACTTACCCTCCTTATATTCATTACAAGTGGTTAGCCGAGCATTTGACCATGCCCAAAGAAATTGATAAAAGGAGATGCATTGTAGTTCCAAGAGAATACTTGGCCAACCATGTGGAAGGTAAATCTCTTTGGACTATGAACACTTAAAATGTATGCATATTTATCTTAGAAAAAGTAATTTTGATGTTTTTTTTCATAAAGAAAGTGCTTGCATATTTAGGAGAATTAAATGCAAGAGAGATGAAATAATTCTTTGACCTTTATGGCATCTGTTTCTCTCTTACTACTACCTATATAACTTATGCTAATGAAAAGATTGCTCCTTCTATCGTGAACATGATCTCTAAGGCTTGTAATGGAGACATAAAGTAATGGCATAGATATATTCTATTTGATTTATGGCTAGGATGACGTACACAATCGATAGGATTCATGTCTGTTGAACTAATATACTTTTAAAAACCGGTTTTTCTGATCAAGGCTTAGATTGGAACATGGATGACTCTCTCATGGGATGATGAAATGAAAAGAGAAGAATTATTGTCACTAAGAACTAAGTAGCTAGAGCAAGGAAATGAGAAGCTATGAGATGGAGTACAAAAGATAAAGGAATCAAGGGTGAAAAATAAGATTTACTTTGAGAAAACGCATCACGGTAGGTGACTGATGATTGGTTTTTACTTTTTTTAGAATGTGCATTTTGCATATGAAAATCATGTTTTAATATCGAAAAGAACAACATTAAGATGAAAAGTAAAAATTGCTTCAAAATAATCTTGATGCACTTCGGTTTGGCTTTCCAAGTTGGCTCATCAAGACAATGGTTGTAGGTTTAGTGGGGTCAAATTTTGGGATGAAATCCCTTGGTTATTGTGCACCAAGATTTTTTTTCAAAAATTATATCTTTATTATATTTTATTGGCTATGATTTGATGAATTGCCAAGAGCAAGAAGAAAATGAATTTCATATTTTCTCAAATACTTGATTGTTTGATTGATTGTATGATGAAAACCATTTCACTTGTACATTTATTGAGTCTTTTGGACCTAGGAAAACCAAAGAAACCTGTACTTCTACTCCTATAAAGACCATTAACTCTTTAACTCTTAAAACCCTAGTTGTATTTCAACCCAAACCCATGGAAAAATTCATTTCTTTGATAAAAAAACCTACTTGTGTTCCTAATTAAGTGAGAAATCGTATGAATCTTTAGCCTTTAGAGCCTGAATCAATTGATATACATAAACCATCTAAAACATTGAAGTAACCCTTGAAATCTACATCTTAACCCTAAAAACCCTAACCTTTAATCCTTGTAAACTTACTTTGAACCCTTAGAAACCCATGGGATTTCACCCTTAATGTATATATTTAACCAATGATTCCAAGTTGATAAGCCTAGCCGTACAAAACCTTAGTTATTCTATTTACAAGCCCTAGCTAGGAACCCATATTTTCCCAACCATAACTGTTGATTCAATTAACTTCTTTGTATATATATGTGTAATAATATGCCAACATAGTCTCAAAAATGAAAAGAAAAAGAAAACGAAGTAAAAATATGAAAATGAAAACTAAAAATGGAAAAATGAAAATAAAAAATAAAAAGGGAAAATTAAAAAGAACAAAAATCAAAATACAAAAGAAAGAAAGAAAGAATTATTGAAATTCAGAAAAGAAGAAAAAGAAGGTCTTTAGAAGTGAATCGAAGAAAAAAGAAGATCCTTGATTTAGAAAAAGCAGAAGAAGAGACTAAGAATGTTGAAACGTGTAGAAATTGATAGGACGCCTCAATTAAAAAGATACCTTTTGGGGTTTTCTATAAATAAGGACATAATTGAACATTAGATTTTCGCAACGTTATTTTCAAGTTCATGTTTTTCTTCTGTTCGGTTTTCTAAGAGAGATTTAGAGAAAAAAGGAGAGAGAGATGACACCATGGCTTTTCCCTCCCTCCATCTCTATTGTCAAATTCTCCTTTTTGTTGAGGTATTTTAATGTTTAGAAGATAGAATGAGGGAGAGGGAGTGAAAAAGAGAGTAATTTATCTCTGTGATCCCCTCCTCTCTTGCTCCAAAAAGTATGTGTGTGCAAAGGAGAGAGAGAGAGAGAGAGAGAGAGAGAGAGAGATTAACCGGTGTTCCTTCTTATTAATTTTTCATAAGGTATTCTTTGAAGCATCTTGTTCATTGTAGCAGCAAAATCATCTCATCGTCCTACTGAGATTACGATTGTGAATAAATTTCATCATTAGTTGTAAGTTATAGAGAGGAAGATTGTCTTGCTTGCTTGTATGTGTGCGAGAGAGAGAGAGAGAGAGAGAGAGAAACGGGTTCCCGCAGAAGCAATTCGGTGTAGAGTTGGGAATCGAGAGAGAGAGAGAGAGAAAGAGAGAGAGAGACGGGGAATACAGAGAGTTTTGAAGAGAGAGATGTAGAAAACATTTGCACAATAAGGATTTTAGGAGAGCTGAACACTTTGACGGTATAGGAGAGAGAGAGAGAGAGAGAAAGAGAGTCCTTGGAATACACAAGTCATGACTAATAAAAATCGGTGCTGATGTGTCATAGCGGAGAGAGAGAGAGAGAAAGAGAGAGAGAGATTCTGGTAGATGCTATGGTAGACTTGCGGACAATCGTGCAAAGCAAAAGAGGTCGAATGAGACACAAAGAGAGAGAAAGAGAGAGAGAGAGAGGAAGAGAGAGAAATAGAGAGAAAGAGCAAAATGGTGTAGAAGATGAATGCGGTGGTGTTGAGATTAGGAGAAGTCGATGGTTAGAGAGAGACACAGAGAGATAGAAAGAGAGAAAGAGAGAGGGGGTCGAGATTCCATTTTTTTCTCTGTTTTTTGTTTATTGATTGTCATTTTTAATAATATTGTTTGGTTATATAGATAGTTAATTAGTTAGTTAAAGTAACTAGATCAAACGCTTTTGGTTTCATAAAGAAAATAGTTAGTAATTAATAAGAAGTTCATTCTAGGAATTGATAAACAAAAGTAAAATAAATAATTAAAAAGAAAAATAGGAATCTTGGAACTAATTCAAAATAAGATATGTAAATAAAATAAAAAATAAACTTGGAAATATAAGTGAACAAAAGAAATGAGGTATAATTAAAATGAATTGTGTAGAAAGTAAAAGAAAATAAAGAATAGGAATAAATAGTAAAAATATAAGATCTAATAAAAAAGAAAACTAATCAAAAGTAACGCATAGTTTTTCTTCAAAAGTGTGTTTTACGTATCTTCAAATGTAATAAAGTCTCTTTTTTCTAGCGTTATTTTCAGAAAAAAAACTTGAAGATTCAAAGTGAAGTAAAGAGCAGAAAGATCTTCTCGGCCTTGTACTAAAAAAAGATAGAGCAAACATTATTTTGCCCATCCATACTATGGTGGAGTTTTATTGGATCTTTATTTGTTTCAATGATCCTCTACTTTTAGTTAATTTAATTTGTATTAGGAATCTACCCCATACATTGTATATTTCTCATGGATGGAAACATTGTTCATGAGTATATGATTATTGAGGATTCCATTTTACTTGTCACTTTCAGTGTGGCATTTAGAGGTAGGACTTCATTTGTTTATGAATTCCTCTTGCCCGAATCTACTTCCAGTCCTACCCCTCCGGCTGATTTCATCTGTGACATCCTACTTTCTCTTTGATGTTCTTTGCGCTTACCCATGTGATGCAAGTACGGCTCAATATGCAAATGCCGCTTGCGAGATAGGACAATGTAACCCAGGGCCCGATCCAAACCTAGGCTCGTCCCCATCATGACCCTTCTCTCCCACACTTGTGTGGATTAGAGAATCGAATTCAAATCAAAGAGTCATGGGAAGTCACAACGGAATACGTAGCAGTTTATACACACACTCTACTCACTCGTAGATAGAGGAGAGTCAAGTGAATTCAAATCAGTTTGATTCATTATTTGTCCATTTTTGTCTTTTCTACATCTTCTTCTCCAAAGTCTGCAAACTTGCAGAGATCCGTTGTCACATCTCATACGCCCAGTTCTTATGCATAAGTGCTCATTGGAAACATTTAAGTTTCTACTTTGTGTTTGGAAAGTTTTAGATCATTTGAATTTATACTTTTTCAGAAGTAGATCATTGTGCATCTTGAGTTCGAGTAGAGGCATGCATATCGAAGCTTAGATTTTAATGGAGATTGCATTCGACTCATGGACTGTTATGGTGTATGTCCTATTAAGATATAGTAATGTGTGATGACAACGTCCATTTATTCCCTCGATCGAGGACCGTTGAAACTTCTAGAACCTCTTGAATCTGCATCATCACTACATTCGCACCATCTTATTTGTTTCCGTCTTCCATCGTTTCTGTATTGCAATAAATTTCCTATTTATGTACTGCTCTTTGCATGCCGGTTTGCACCCCGATTTCACTTGAGCTTACAAAAGCAAGTTTGATTGTGTGTGCTTGTGTGCGTGTGTGTGTGTGTGAGAGAGAGAGAGAGAGAGAACCGTAAGCTTTCTTTTTATTAGGTTTTTTTTTATGATCTTATCTATAAGTGCTTGTTTTTTTAAGTTTTATATTTTTTGAAGTGGTCTTGTTTTCTTTTTCCTTCCAATCTACGTTTTAACTAGAGCTTAGTTAAAATAAATAAGAGAAAATGATTTATAAAATTAAAAGAATGCAAAAAGGAAAACCGTTAAAACGATAATTAGGAAAATGAAAATAGAAAGTAGTAAAATCGAAAAAGAATCAAAATTAATGAGAAAATCACAAATAGAAAATACATTAATAAAATTACGAAAATACATTAAAAATACGCAAAATAAAAAGGAAAATATATATCTTTCTTACGGCGATGACTGCTCTAGGAGTTTCATCCAACATATGGACTGTTTAATGGATCTTGAAATTCCATTTGTATCTGTTCCTGACCAGTGCAGATTTCCATTCCAAAAACTTTTACAGTAAATAACGCTAAGAATCAACGATTTCTTTTTCATCAACGCCTTCGGAAACAATCGTGAACTAAGAGAGAATATTTCAACATTAAATCTACTACCTTTAATTCTTTATCTGAAGCACAACTACGTTCAAATATTCATTTGGAGCACTATTAGTTGAATGCTCCGAATAGAAGCTTCTAATAGAACGCAAACGCATATGAAGATGTACTTATCCCTTTTCTATTGGTTTGCTAACAAAGTAGCATATTTACTTGTGTGATCCTTAATTAGATTTCGTTGATGTACATGTACTCCATGTACGTTCTCTGAACTAATCAAGAGTCTTCCTATTCCATTCATCGAATGAGGAAATTTAGTACTATGTAGTTGAGCTTACAAGCTTGAAGAAAATGGATCTGTTCATGTACATATTTCTCCTCATTTGTCTAGTATATGCAAAACTTTAGTAGTTTTTGCATTGTTTTAGATCTAAGAATAGTGCTTCCTATAAATCATAGGTATTTTATTGAAACTAGTTTCTTTCTTGGACCTCAACTACGTAATATGATAATGTGACTAAAGAAATTTGTGATAAACACTACCTATTAGTATATGGTAATGTTTTATGCTTGTTGGCTTTCTTGCGTGCGTACAGACTCTTCCATGCAGCCGTCTTTTAGCTCGAAAAGAGAACATGTCCTCTATCCAAACAGGAACAAATTCAAGGTCCATAAGGTACGCAGGACGAAGATTGGCACCAAAACCGGTTGGTATTTCTCATTATTTTTAGCAATAATGAATGAGTCAAGTGCAATGAATGGACAAGTCTAACATTTTTCTTATTTTCTGAGCATTAACTAGCTTTTTTTTATTTTATCAGTAATATAAACCATCTAAATAGTTTTCCGTCTTGCACGGGCTGTTGATTAAGCAAAATAAACTTAATGGTAAACAAATATTTGGAATTTATTCGACGATAAGTAGTGCAATACTTATTTGAATACATAGAACATGCCGTGTCCTGCTATCACATTTGTGATGTAGTTCCTAGTCGATTTATTTTATTGGAAGCTACGGTAGCCAATTTCATAATTGGAGACATATGAATGAATATGAACGTGATTTGTCAAACCTTTTATCAAGATCCAAAATAGACCTTTTGTGCTTCTTGGTCCACTCCAATCTATGTACAATGGCTTATAATGATTGCATACTTGTGCATAAAGTTCTCGTAATATCCAGAGCAGCCCATACAAAACATTTATCTTCTTGCTATATTTACGCTTTGAAAAAAGAAAAAAGCATTTAGAATATTTTTCTTCATTTAAATTGTTATTTTGGAGCTTTGATGGTCTATACTAATGACCTGTCCCACCAGAAATAGATTCTTTTTTGCATCTACAGTCATGGAAATTTCATGATCACATATCTTGAGATTGAATCCTTTAAATTCTTCTATAACAATATAATCAATTCCTCTTCTTCACTTCTTATTATCTGCAAAATCTTGATTCTATGATTATATTACTTGGGACTCAATTTAAATAATCACGTTCTTTATTTCTTCTTTATTCGACTTCATATCTCTTTACATATTCAAGAAGGTTGAATATAGATCCTCATACATTCCATCTTTTAGCTTTTTGTTTTTCTCTTTCAATATAAATTAAGGAATAAGCTAAATTCATCATTGTTTCTAAAGACTAGATCATATTTCTCTATCTCCCTAAGCTATGCATCCTTTAAATACATTACTTTTTGAAAAACAAACACTTTAAATTTTCGGACATTACCCAATTTTTGGATTTCAAAATCCCAATCATCCACGAAATTTACCATGTGTCATAATTTACCATGAAGAACTTTCGGCTTCTCTCATAACACAATGATTAGGCTTCATGAACATGGTAGAGATCATGAAAAGATTGGGCTATGGAAATAAGAAAATAAAAAGATTCAACTACAAAATTTCTGTAATGAATCCTCTTGCTTTGATGGTCCTTTCAAAAAATAATGCAACCTTATTTATGCCCCACTGGGCTACATCTCTTGCATAAAGTAATCCAACTATTTAATGCTTTGATTATGAAGCAAGTTATTTATTAAGGTCAGAGGCTTATTATTTTGGCAATTGATACCAATGCCATAGGTCAAGATGATGATAAGAATGAGAGATACATGGTTCACTTTGGGAGTTATCTGAGTTCATTGAAATCCTTGGGTTGGTCTACAAAAACGTTCAGATCCATGAAAAAAACATCTTACAACTTTTTCTTCAAGGATGGGTTTATTTGGTGACATGCTAAAGGTAAGACAAAGAATCCACAACGTGTATAAATAAATAGAACTCTTTAGAGAAAACTCACGAGGAAAATGCAAGAGACCTTATGAGTAGGTCACAAAGGATTTTATGCAATGTATGAGAAGATTAGGGAAGCCTACTGGTGGCCAAGAATATATGAAAAGGTGCGAGACTTTGTGAGTGCTTCTACCACATGTCAAGCACATTGCTTAGTTAGGCATAGAAAACATTTACATCCGACTTACCCTCCTTATATTCATTACAAGTGGTTAGCCGAGCATTTGACCATGCCCAAAGAAATTGATAAAAGGAGATGCATTGTAGTTCCAAGAGAATACTTGGCCAACCATGTGGAAGGTAAATCTCTTTGGACTATGAACACTTAAAATGTATGCATATTTATCTTAGAAAAAGTAATTTTGATGTTTTTTTTCATAAAGAAAGTGCTTGCATATTTAGGAGAATTAAATGCAAGAGAGATGAAATAATTCTTTGACCTTTATGGCATCTGTTTCTCTCTTACTACTACCTATATAACTTATGCTAATGAAAAGATTGCTCCTTCTATCGTGAACATGATCTCTAAGGCTTGTAATGGAGACATAAAGTAATGGCATAGATATATTCTATTTGATTTATGGCTAGGATGACGTACACAATCGATAGGATTCATGTCTGTTGAACTAATATACTTTTAAAAACCGGTTTTTCTGATCAAGGCTTAGATTGGAACATGGATGACTCTCTCATGGGATGATGAAATGAAAAGAGAAGAATTATTGTCACTAAGAACTAAGTAGCTAGAGCAAGGAAATGAGAAGCTATGAGATGGAGTACAAAAGATAAAGGAATCAAGGGTGAAAAATAAGATTTACTTTGAGAAAACGCATCACGGTAGGTGACTGATGATTGGTTTTTACTTTTTTTAGAATGTGCATTTTGCATATGAAAATAATGTTTTAATATCGAAAAGAACAACAATAAGATGAAAAGTAAAAATTGCTTCAAAATAATCTTGATGCACTTCGGTTTGGCTTTCCAAGTTCGCTCATCAAGACAATGGTTGCAGGTTTAGTGGGGTCAAATTTTGGGATGAAATCCCTTGGTTATTGTGCACCAAGATTTTTTTTCAAAAATTATATCTTTATTATATTTTATTGGCTATGATTTGATGAATTGCCAAGAGCAAGAAGAAAATGAATTTCATATTTTCTCAAATACTTGATTGTTTGATTGATTGTATGATGAAAACCATTTCACTTGTACATTAATTGAGTCTTTTGGACCTAGGAAAACCAAAGAAACCTGTACTTCTACTCCCATAAAGACCATTAACTCTTTAACTCTTAAAACCCTAGTTGTATTTCAACCCAAACCCATGGAAAAATTCATTTCTTTGATCAAAAAACCTACTTGTGTTCCTAATTAAGTGAGAAATCGTATGAATCTTTACCCTTTAGAGCCTGAATCAATTGATATACATAAACCATCCAAAACATTGAAGTAACCCGTGAAATCTACATCTTAACCCTAAAAACCCTAACCTTTAATCCTCGTAAACTTACTTTGAACCCTTAGAAACCCATGGGATTTCACCCTTAATGTATATATTTAACCAATGATTCCAAGTTGATAAGCCTAGCCGTACAAAACCTTAGTTATTCTATTTACAAGCCCTAGCTAGGAACCCATATTTTCCCAACCATAACTGTTGATTCAATTAACTTCTTTGTATATATATGTGTAATAATATGCCAGCATAGTCTCAAAAATGAAAAGAAAAAGAAAACGAAGTAAAAATATGAAAATGAAAACTAAAAATGGAAAAATGAAAATAAAAAATAAAAAGGGAAAATTAAAAAGAACAAAAATCAAAATAAAGAAGAAAGAAAGAAAGAATTATTGAAATTCAGAAAAGAAGAAAAAGAAGGTCTTTAGAAGTGAATCGAAGAAAAAAGAAGATCCTTGATTTAGAAAAAGCAGAAGAAGAGACTAAGAATGTTGAAACGTGTAGAAATTGATAGGACGCCTCAATTAAAAAGATACCTTTTGGGTTTTCTATAAATAAGGACATAATTGAACATTAGATTTTCGCAACGTTATTTTCAAGTTCATGTTTTTCTTCTGTTCGGTTTTCTAAGAGAGATTTAGAGAAAAAAGGAGAGAGAGATGACACCATGGCTTTTCCCTCCCTCCATCTCTATTGTCAAATTCTCCTTTTTCTTGAGGTATTTTAATGTTTAGAAGATAGAATGAGGGAGAGGGAGTGAAAAAGAGAGTAATTTATCTCTGTGATCCCCTCCTCTCTTGCTCCAAAAAGTATGTGTGTGCAAAGGAGAGAAAGAGAGAGAGAGAGAGAGAGAGAGATTAACCGGTGTTCCTTCTTATTAATTTTTCATAAGGTATTCTTTGAAGCATCTTGTTCATTGTAGCAACAAAATCATCTCATCGTCCTACTGAGATTACGATTGTGAATAAATTTCATCATTAGTTGTAAGTTATAGAGAGGAAGATTGTCTTGCTTGCTTGTATGTGTGCGAGAGAGAGAGAGAGAGAGAGAGAGAGAGAGAGAGAAACGGGTTCCCGCAGAAGCAATTCGGTGTAGAGTTGGGAATCGAGAGAGAGAGAGAGAAAGAGAGAGAGAGACGGGGAATACAGAGAGTTTTGAAGAGAGAGATGTAGAAAACATTAGCACAATAAGGATTTTAGGAGAGCTGAACACTTTGACGGTATAGGAGAGAGAGAGAGAGAAAGAGAGTCCTTGGAATACACAAGTCATGACTAATAAAAATCGGTGCTGATGTGTCATAGCGGAGAGAGAGAGAGAGAGAGAGAGAGAGAGAGAGAGAGATTCTAGTAGATGCTATGGTAGACTTGCGGACAATCGTGCAAAGCAAAAGAGGTCGAATGAGACACAAAGAGAGAGAAAGAGAGAGAGAGAGAGAGGAAGAGAGAGAAATAAGAGAGAAAGAGCAAAATGGTGTAGAAGATGAATGCGGTGGTGTTGAGATTAGGAGAAGTCGATGGTTAGAGAGAGACACAGAGAGATAGAAAGAGAGAAAGAGAGAGGGGGTCGAGATTCCATTTTTTTCTCTGTTTTTTGTTTATTGATTGTCATTTTTAATAATATTGTTTGGTTATATAGATAGTTAATTAGTTAGTTAAAGTAACTAGATCAAACGTTTTTGGTTTCATAAAGAAAATAGTTAGTAATTAATAAGAAGTTCATTCTAGGAATTGATAAACAAAAGTAAAATAAATAATTAAAAAGAAAAATAGGAATCTTGGAACTAATTCAAAATAAGATATGTAAATAAAATAAAAAATAAACTTGGAAATATAAGTGAACAAAAGAAATGAGGTATAATTAAAATGAATTGTGTAGAAAGTAAAAGAAAATAAAGAATAGGAATAAATAGTAAAAAAATAAGATCTAATAAAAAAGAAAACTAATCAAAAGTAACGCATAGTTTTTCTTCAAAAGTGTGTTTTACGTATCTTCAAATGTAATAAAGTCTCTTTTTTCTAGCGTTATTTTCAGAAAAAAAACTTGAAGATTCAAAGTGAAGTAAAGAGCAGAAAGATCTTCTCGGCCTTGTACTAAAAAAAGATAGAGCAAACATTATTTTGCCCATCCATACTATGGTGGAGTTTTATTGGATCTTTAAATAGTTTTCCGTCTTGCACGGGCTGTTGATTAAGCAAAATAAACTTAATGGTAAACAAATATTTGGAATTTATTCGACGATAAGTAGTGCAATACTTATTTGAATACATAGAACATGCCGTGTCCTGCTATCACATTTGTGATGTAGTTCCTAGTCGATTTATTTTATTGGAAGCTACGGTAGCCAATTTCATAATTGGAGACATATGAATGAATATGAACGTGATTTGTCAAACCTTTTATCAAGATCCAAAATAGACCTTTTGTGCTTCTTGGTCCACTCCAATCTATGTACAATGGCTTATAATGATTGCATACTTGTGCATAAAGTTTTCGTAATATCCAGAGCAGCCCATACAAAACATTTATCTTCTTGCTATATTTACGCTTTGAAAAAAGAAAAAAGCATTTAGAATATTTTTCTTCATTTAAATTGTTATTTTGGAGCTTTGATGGTCTATACTAATGACCTGTCCCACCAGAAATAGATTCTTTTTTGCATCTACAGTCATGGAAATTCCATGATCACATATCTTGAGATTGAATCCTTTAAATTCTTCTATAACAATATAATCAATTCTTCTTCTTCACTTCTTATTATCTGCAAAATCTTGATTCTATGATTATATTACTTGGGACTCAATTTAAATAATCACGTTCTTTATTTCTTCTTTATTCGACTTCATATCTACATATTCAAGAACGTTGAATATAGATCCTCATACATTCTATCTTTTAGCTTTTTGTTTTTCTCTTTCAATATAAATTAAGGAATAAGCTAAAGACTAGATCATATTTCTCTTTCTAAAGACTAGATCATATTTCTCTATCTCCCTAAGCTATGCATCCTTTAAATACATTACTTTTTGAAAAACAAACACTTTAAATTTTCGGACATTACCCAATTTTTGGATTTCAAAATCCCAATCATCCACGAAATTTACCATGTGTCATAATTTACCATGAAGAACTTTCGGCTTCTCTCATAACACAATGATTAGGCTTCATGAACATGGTAGAGATCATGAAAAGATTGGGCTATGGAAATAAGAAAATAAAAAGATTCAACTACAAAATTTCTGTAATGAATCCTCTTGCTTTGATGGTCCTTTCAAAAAATAATGCAACCTTATTTATGCCCCACTGGGCTACATCTCTTGCATAAAGTAATCCAACTATTTAATGCTTTGATTATGAAGCAAGTTATTTATTAAGGTCAGAGGCTTATTATTTTGGCAATTGATACCAATGCTATAGGTCAAGATGATGATATGAATGAGAGATACATGGTTCACTTTGGGAGTTATCTGAGTTCATTGAAATCCTTGGATTGGTCTACAAAAACGTTCAGATCCATGAAAAAAACATCTTACAACCTTTTCTTCAACGATGGCTTTATTTGGTGACATGCTAAAGGTAAGACAAAGAATCCACAACGTGTATAAATAAATAGAACTCTTTAGAGAAAACTCACGAGGAAAATGCAAGAGACCTTATGAGTAGGTCACAAAGGATTTTATGCAATGTATGAGAAGATTAGGGAAGCCTACTGGTGGCCAAGAATATATGAAAAGGTGCGAGACTTTGTGAGTGCTTCTACCACATGTCAAGCACATTGCTTAGTTAGGCATAGAAAACATTTACATCCGACTTACCCTCCTTATATTCATTACAAGTGGTTAGCCGAGCATTTGACCATGCCCAAAGAAATTGATAAAAGGAGATGCATTGTAGTTCCAAGAGAATACTTGGCCAACCATGTGGAAGGTAAATCTCTTTGGACTATGAACACTTAAAATGTATGCATATTTATCTTAGAAAAAGTAATTTTGATGACTTTTTTTCATAAAGAAAGTGCTTGCATATTTAGGAGAATTAAATGCAAGAGAGATGAAATAATTCTTTGACCTTTATGGCATTTGTTTCTCTCTTACTACTACCTATATAACTTATGCTAATGAAAAGATTAATAGAGGTCATCCTTTTATCGTGAACATGATCTCTAAGGCTTGTAATGGAGACATAAAGTAATGGCATAGATATATTCTATTTGATTTATGGTCAAATACGATGACGTACACAATCGATAGGATTCACGTCTGTTGAACTAATATACTTTTAAAAGCCGGTTTTTCTGATCAAGGCTTAGATTGGAACATGGATGACTCTCTCATGGGATGATGAAATGAAAAGAGAAGAATTATTTTCACTAAGAACTAAGTAGCTAGAGCAAGGAAATGAGAAGCTATGAGATGGAGTACAAAAGATAAAGGAATCAAGGGTGAAAAATAAGATTTACTTTGAGAAAACGCATCACGTTAGGTGACTGATGATTGGTTTTTACTTTTTTTAGAATGTGCATTTTGCATATGAAAATCATGTTTTAATATCGAAAAGAACAACATTAAGATGAAAAGTAAAAATTGCTTCAAAATAATCTTGATGCACTTCGGTTTGGCTTTCAAAGTTGGCTCATCAAGACAATGGTTGCAGGTTTAGTGGGGTCAAATTTTGGGATGAAATCCCTTGGTTATTGTGCACCAAGGTTTTTTTTCAAAAATTATATCTTTATTATATTTTATTGGCTATGATTTGATGAATTTCCAAGAGCAAGAAGAAAATGAATTTCATATTTTCTCAAATACTTGATTGTTTGATTGATTGTATGATGAAAACCATTTCACTTGTACATTAATTGAGTCTTTTGGACCTAGGAAAACCAAAGAAACCTGTACTTCTACTCCTATAAAGACCATTAACTCTTTAACTCTTAAAACCCTAGTTGTATTTCAACCCAAACCCATGGAAAAATTCATTTCTTTGATCAAAAAACCTACTCGTGTTCCTAATTAAGTGAGAAATCGTATGAATCTTTACCCTTTAGAGCCTGAATCAATTGATATACATAAACCATCTAAAACATTGAAGTAACCCTTGAAATCTACATCTTAACCCTAAAAACCCTAACCTTTAATCCTTGTAAACTTACTTTGAACCCTTAGAAACCCATGGGATTTCACCCTTAATGTATATATTTAACCAATGATTCCAAGTTGATAAGCCTAGCCGTACAAAACCTTAGTTATTCTATTTACAAGCCCTAGCTAGGAACCCATATTTTCCCAACCATAACTGTTGATTCAATTAACTTCTTTGTATATATATGTGTAATAATATGCCAGCATAGTCTCAAAAATGAAAAGAAAAAGAAAACGAAGTAAAAATATGAAAATGAAAACTAAAAATGGAAAAATGAAAAAAATAAATAAAAAGGGAAAATTAAAAAGAACAAAAATCAAAATAAAAAAGAAAGAAAGAAAGAATTATTGAAATTCAGAAAAGAAGAAAAAGAAGGTCTTTAGAAGTGAATCGAAGAAAAAAGAAGATCCTTGATTTAGAAAAAGCAGAAGAAGAGACTAAGAATGTTGAAACGTGTAGAAATTGATAGGACGCCTCAATTAAAAAGATACCTTTTGGGGTTTTCTATAAGTAAGGACATAATTGAACATTAGATTTTCGCAACGTTATTTTCAAGTTCATGTTTTTCTTCTGTTCGGTTTTCTAAGAGAGATTTAGAGAAAAAAGGATAGAGAGATGACACCATGGCTTTTCCCTCCCTCCATCTCTATTGTCAAATTCTCCTTTTTGTTGAGGTATTTTAATGTTTAGAAGATAGAATGAGGGAGAGGGAGTGAAAAAGAGAGTAATTTATCTCTGTGATCCCCTCCTCTCTTGCTCCAAAAAGTATGTGTGTGCAAAGGAGAGAGAGCGAGAGAGAGAGAGAGAGAGAGAGAGAGATTAACCGGTGTTCCTTCTTATTAATTTTTCATAAGGTATTCTTTGAAGCATCTTGTTCATTGTAGCAACAAAATCATCTCATCGTCCTACTGAGATTACGATTGTGAATAAATTTCATCATTAGTTGTAAGTTATAGAGAGGAAGATTGTCTTGCTTGCTTGTATGTGTGAGAGAGAGAGAGAGAGAGAGAGAAACGGGTTCCCGCAGAAGCAATTCGGTGTAGAGTTGGGAATCGAGAGAGAGAGAGAGAGAGAGAGAGAGAGAGAGAGAGAGAGAAACGGGTTCCCGCAGAAGCAATTCGGTGTAGAGTTGGGAATCGAGAGAGAGAGAGAGAAAGAGAGAGAGAGACGGGGAATACAGAGAGTTTTGAAGAGAGAGATGTAGAAAACATTAGCACAATAAGGATTTTAGGAGAGCTGAACACTTTGACGGTATAGGAGAGAGAGAGAGAGAGAGAGATTCTGGTAGATGCTATGGTAGACTTGCGGACAATCGTGCAAAGCAAAAGAGGTCGAATGAGACACAAAGAGAGAGAAAGAGAGAGAGAGAGAGAGAGAGAGAGAGGAAGAGACAGAAATAGAGAGAAAGAGCAAAATGGTGTAGAAGATGAATGCGGTGGTGTTGAGATTAGGAGAAGTCGATGGTTAGAGAGAGACACAGAGATAGAAAGAAAGAAAGAGAGAGGGGGTCGAGATTCCATTTTTTTCTCTGTTTTTTGTTTATTGATTGTCATTTTTAATAATATTGTTTGGTTATATAGATAGTTAATTAGTTAGTTAAAGTAACTAGATCAAACGTTTTTGGTTTCATAAAGAAAATAGTTAGTAATTAATAAGAAGTTCATTCTAGGAATTGATAAACAAAAGTAAAATAAATAATTAAAAAGAAAAATAGGAATCTTGGAACTAATAATAGAAAAATAGGAATCTTGGAACTAATAAGAATAATTATTAAGGTCAGAGGCTTATTAAGGTCAGAGGCTTGTGACTGATTTGCAGGACCAAGGCTTTGTCAGATACCACTTTAGTAGTGAAACATACAATTAAGTGCCTACCAATGCTTCACACCTTGGCAATGCATAAGCATGCTCATATCAGAGAATACAATCTAAATATCAATTTGTGTTATGCACAATGAAATAAAGCATCAAATAGCCTATTAATATAGAAAAATTTCAAATGCATCTCCAACATCATGAAGAAGTAACCACAAACTTGTTTCCATAGGAGTGGAGATATGATTGCAATATTCAAGTCCAAAACATTGCAATAATGTGTCAATATATTTTGTTTGACACAAAGATATTCCCCTTTCAACTTACATAATTTGAATGCCCCATTAATGATGAAAATGCCCCAAATCTGATATCTTAAAAAAGGCATCTAAATTACCTTGAAATTCAGCACTATGCTTCTCATTAGGAGTAGTGAGCAGCATCGCATTAACATACACAACAATGATTAGAAGTACATAATCTGCATGCTTAATATATAAGGTGCTTTTGTTGGACTCTTCTCAAAACCATGTGGGATCAACTATGCATGTATCTTCTCATACCAAGAATGTGGTGCTTGCTATCTCTAAAATTCTACACAAGCCATTTGGGTAGAATTTTTGCATCCCCTACATCATCTTTCTCATCAACAAGTGCGTCATGTAAATCTCCATTAGGAATTGAATGATCTACATCATCATGTGGAACCTACAAAGTTGAGAAATTTCTTGATTTAGACTAACACTTGACTATTGACTTGTAAACATAGGCAACAAAGTGTCATACATACCTTTGGAACTAACTAAAGTCTCCTTTGTACATGAGAGTAATGGCTAAATTTCATCTTACAACAAAAACAACATCACCACTAACCAAAATATGCTTATTCTATGGATGATACAAACAATATGCCAAACAACCAAAGAAGCAAAGGTGAGGCAATAGATGGCTTGGGATCATGCTAAGTCTCATGTGGAGTGATAGACTGTAGTGATTTGGTGAGACACCTATTAAGTGTTGGAGGAAATGGTGGAAAGTCTTTAGAGATGAAGTGGTGGTTCTTGATCGTGCTTCACACCTACCAAGAATGATTGTTAGAGAGTTTAGTGGGCCTCTTTATCTAGCTAATGATCATAAATGATCACACATGTTGCTTGGAACATGATCCACTAGTCATTGGATCAAAATAGATGGGTAGGGATTGATCCAAGGCCAAAAAAACTTGTTATTCTTCTTCCTATACCTATTCAATGATTTGAGGAGTTTTGTGTCTATAGCAACAATAGCTTAATTTCTTTTGGGAAACTATAACTAACTTAGATAGCTACCAATCATGAGTGATTTCATCAAAATTGATAGACTACACACAGAGAATGGTGTTTAGCAAATCACACTATAGTCCCGACATTTTCAGAGTGCAATAGTCAAAAGACCAATGAGTAAAGATATATTAATATGTCACGATCTAGAGAAGCAATGATAATGAAACTTTGTAATAGTGTACTTGACAATATACTAAATCTACCATGCTTTAAATCATGACAAACTAGGAATCATACACTGAGAACATGCTAAAAGAAGATCAATGTTCTCATATGGTCATGAAAGAGAGGTGAGGTAAGAATATGATAGAAAGTATATATTAAAACATGTACAGATACGTTGTCATCGGCAATGATACATTGCAAAATGTGAGGAATATGAGTGAGCTATAGAGTAAGCTCCTCAAATCATAGTATGTCTTCTCTAATGATCTCCAAGAGTTGAGATATCCCATGGGTCATGTGATCCCTTTTTTATAGTTGTAATTGGAGCCAATATTTGAATTTAAATTCAAATATGTCTACCTAAAAGTGAGTCCTAAAGTATAGGATATATTTTCTCATTACTCAACAACCAAAAAGTTCGATATTTGATGCTTCCTAACTTGCTCGTGGTGGCAGGACACTTTTACAAAGGTAATTATGAATGATTTTTGCAAGAGATTGATCACATGGGGTTCCATAAGAGATGTTCTAATTAACCAAGTATGTGGGATTGGTTTTAATTGCACCAGCAGCTCCCCTCAAGCCTATTATGCTTGGTCTTCATTCCTCCTTGATTTCCTCCAAACCAATCATCAATTTGAATTTGTTCACCTTGGTTCCATCCATAGACTTTGTAACTATATCTTCACATTGTAAATGAGTTGATACATAGGATAGTTGAATATCCTTGCTAAGCAACTTCTCCCTTACATAATGATAGTGCACTTCATTGTGCTTAGTCCTTGCATGATATACAAGATTACGAGCCAAATGAAGTGAACTAGTGTTAGCTCAAAAGGTTAATGGAGTGTAAGAGTGTAACTCCACATTTGCATAGAGTTGTTTAAGCCACATAACTTCTTGAGTTGCATTTGCCAAGCCTTTTTATTCTCCTTCTATGGATGATAAGGCCACAGTTTGTTGCTTCTTAGATGACCATGATATAAGCCTTAAACCTACAAAAGATAGGTACCTGGAAGTCCTCCTCCTATCATCCTTGACTAGCCTAATTTGCATCACAATACATCTTTATATCTAAGTCAAAAGTGAAGGGATAGAACAACACTTCATTCATAGTACCCTTTATATATTTAAGCACCCATTTGGTTGCTTCCATGGGAGGTTTCCTTGGTGCACGCATAACCTGACTCAATGTAGGTACACCATAAGAAATTTCTGCTCTTCTTAGGGTTGCATAGTTGAGGCTCCCTACAAGCTTTTGGAAATTTGTAACATCTTCAAGAAGTTCTCCCTCATGAGAACTAAGCTTACGATTAAGTTCCATGGGTGTATCTGCAATTTAGGTATTTTCCATCTTAAACTTTAGCAACATATCATGTATATACTTTCTCTTAGTAATAAATATACCACAATCTCTATAAACAAGTTCTAAACCAAGAAAGTATGTTAATAAACCAAGATCACTGATTTTAAGTTCCTCCATTAGTTGAGCCTTAACCTGCTTGGTGCCATTAGTATAACTCCTTGTAATGATATTGTCATCCACATAGACACATAAGTAGATAACTTCTGATTTGTTCTTCTTTATAAATAAAGAAGAATCTGCCCTGGTAGCCACAAAGCCTTGGTCCTACAAATCAGTCACAAGCCTATGGCTCCAAGGTCTAGGAGCTTGGTTTAGGCCATCGAGTGCTTTCCTTAGCTTGCATACATAACCTGTTTTATCTTCATCTTCAAAACCTAGTGGTTGTGCCATATACACTTCTTCTGATATCCATACATTTTAAGAATGCATAGTTGACATCTAATTGAGATAGATTCCATTTCTTAGAGGCAGAAATACTTACCAAAGCCCTAATTGTTGGCATCTTTGCCACATGTGAAAATGTTTCTTCATAGTCCACTCCATGAGTTTGGGAAAACCCTTTGCCACCAACCTTGCCTTGTACTTGTTTATAGAACTGTTTAATTTCTTTTTGATTTTATATATCCACCTAGATCCTATTATCTTCATGTTGGGCTTCTTGGGAACTAGTTCCCAAGTATGGTTCTCCAGAAGTGCTTCTACTTCTTCCTCCATGGCTCCTCTCCATTCTTTCCTCTTACTAGCGTCTTCAAATGAAGAAGGTTCTTCTGTCATAGATTCTTTAGTGATATACACAGAATGCTTGGTTACTAATGATGTATCATAGCCATACCTTATGGGCTTTTTGCTTTCTCTTTGAGATCTCCTAAATTCTTGGTTGGAGGATTCTGGTATGTCTTCCGATTGCTTGACTTTGGTCTTGCCTCTTGACTTCCATGTCTTGAAATCCATTGGCTCTTCATCCTCTCAATTGATGTCTTCTAGTAATTGTTGATCTTCTTGAGTGAGGGTAAGAAAATCATTTTCCGAATCATAAGGTAACTTGACCTTCCTACAATCATCTTCAAACTATGAGTTATTTTCATCAAACACTATCCCTATGAACTTCAAATGCTTTGTTAGTGGGATTGTATAGCCTGTATCCCTTTTGGTTTTGATCATCCCCAATGAATATACATTTTTCAGCTTTAGGGTCAAGTTTCCCTCTAATCTCCGAGGAAATGTGTGCATATGCAATGCACGTAAATATTCTGCAATGGTCCAATGAGGATCTCCTACCATTCCATGCTTCATAGGGTTTCATACCATCCAATGATTTGGATGGGAGCCTATTAACCAAGTAGTTGGCTGGCTCAACATTTGTTGATCTACGATGACAAGTACAAGTTTTTTGTTTCTCTGACATGTATAGTGGTCACGTCAGTATATGTCAGGGATACCTCATTGATATTTATTACATTTATCTACCAAGAGTGATGGCACATTTGTTCCTTGCCAGCTCACTCATTCGCGGACATTAGGTTTTTCATTATGTACTAATCTTTATATATTGCACTTATTGTATTCTTGTTTTGAGGTCATTCTTGTACATTCCTTTTTATATAATAGAAGAAGAAGAAGAAAGAAGATCATTCTTCCTTGCCTCAATCTATGTGTGTGCTTCTCCTTGAGAGTGAGAGTGTGTGTATGAGCTCTCTTCCTTATCTCCTTCCTCGTGATATGGTATCAGAGCTTGCGTGGATGTAGAGAGCTCGTGGAGAAGGCAATAGTGAAAATTACGCAGTAAGGCATGGAAAAAACATGATTCACAAACGACCTTCATTTGCTTTGAAAATTTGCGTGCAGGTAGAAGACCTCAAATTATTTTTAGGAGATATCCATTTAGGGTCACTTTTTTTTGTGATATCGAAGTTTCAGAGCCATCTCCACCTCCATTTTGAGCCCTTAAGGTGAGGCCCGCAGAAAAACAAGATCACTTTCAGAAACTCTAACTTGTGTTGTGTTTGGCAACACTCATATATTCCAGATCGAGAATCTCAAGCGAGTTCATGTACTGTTGATACACGAAAACTATGTTTTTCTGAGATCGAACTGTCACATCATAGTGCGATAGTGTTCAAGCAGAAGTGCTTCTTGTAGTGTTTTGTAGTGTTGTGAATTGCTCGAAAAATGGCAAACGCAGATGTAATGAGTTAGCTTACGAGCGACAAGCTGGACAAGAACAACTTCCATGCTTGGAGATTCAAAATGATAAATTTCATGATGGGAAAATGCTACTAGAAGTACATCGGAGAGAATGAAAATGCTTCACAGTTACCAGAAAGGAATTGGACTATAGATTAGGTAAGAGCATATGAGGAATGGAATCAAGGAGCATGAAAGATAATGTATTGGCTATCTGTTAGCATACAAGATAGCATGACTGGACACATAGAGGATGCCAAGAATCCGAAAGAGGCTTGCAACAGTTTGGTCACATTGTATGAGACCAATACAAAGGAACGGAAATTACAACTCAAGAATGAGCTCCATATATTGGAGAAGAAGAGCATGTTGGTAAGTGACTTCACCTTGAAAATCAAAAGCATATGTGAGTCACTTGCATCTATTTGTGTGAATGTAGATGATGATGATAAGGTGGAAGTGTTTTTTCTTGGTTTAGGAGGTTCATATAAGCAGTTCAGAACTTATATACAAACTAGAGACTACGATGATTATTAGAGAAAAGAATCTTAGTGAGGATTCAAAATCCAAAGGAAAATCTAGTTGTGAGCAGGTATTCTACTCTGGTAGTAGAAGAGGCAAAGGTAGAGGTTTTGGACGTGGAAGAGGAAGTAGCAGCCAAGACCAAAGTCAACAACAGAATCATGCAGGAGGAAGAGGAGAGTTTTGAGGTAGGGAAAGCCAAAGAGGCTAGAGAAATTTCCAAAGAAATGATTCAAGTAATGACAATAAAGGATGTTGGAATTGTGGTAAACCTCGATACTTTGAACGTGATTGCAGGTTGAAGAATCAAAATAATAAAAGGTAGCAGAATAACTATGCATCCACAAGTGCAAATGATTCCGAGAAGTTGTTCATGCTTCAACATCACATGATGAATACGATGTCTGCTGGTGTTTCAAAATCAAATGATAATGTTTGGTATAATGATTCACGTGCTTCAAATCACATGACAAGTCATGCGGAATGGTTTAGTACTTTGCAAAAATTGCCACTTCCTGGATATGTTGAAACAGGTGGACACGTCAGATCCTATTGAGCATACAGGAAACATAGCACTATCAATGGAGGATGGAAAGGTAAAATATCTTGCTGATGTGCTGCATGTTCCAAATATAACAAAGAATTTGGTTTCTGTTGGATAAATGGTTGACCAGGGATTACAAGTCACGTTCAATGTTGATGGATTATATGTAGAAGAGTACAAGCACGATGGATGATTGGTTGCGAATGGAAACAAAGTGGGTAGGATGTTCACCTTAAATGTGAAGATTCCTGAATTGAATGCAGCCATGTTTGCAAAAGGTGTAGGAGTTATTGTAGATATAGGGACGTGGCACAAACAGATTGGATATGCAAACTTGCAAAGGCTTAAATTGATGGAGTAAAAGAAGATTGTCCATGGACTACCAAATTTCAAAGCTACAAAAATGCAAAAGGTATGTATAGCATGTCAATTTGGTAAACACTCAAGAGCATCATTTCCACATGACAAGCATGTTAGTGAGAATGTACTAGAAGTAGTACATACAGATGTTTGGGGTCCAGCAAAGACCGCATCTATGGGCGGTTGCAGGTTTTATGTTACTTTCATTGATGACCATACACGCAAAGTATGGATATATTTCATGAAAGAGAAGATCGAGGTGTTCACTCACTTCCAGAATTTTAAAGCTATGGTGGAAAAAAGAGATAGGGAAGTACATTCACACATTAAGATCTAATGGAGGAGGTGAATACATGTCAAATGACCTCAACAATTTTCTAAAAAATCATGGAATTCGGCATCAGTTTTCATGCAGGTACATACCACAATAGAATGATGTTGTTGAACACAAAAATAGACATATTGCAGAAATAGCAAGAGCCTTGATGGCTAAGACGAATATGCCTCATTGTTATTGGGAAAAGTTGTGCATATTGCTGTATACATCATGAAAAGAACTCTAATTGCTATTGTACATCAAGTTACACGTGAAGAGAAGTTTACAGGTAAAAAGCCAAACTTATCACACCTGAAAGGTTTTGGCTATATTCCATATGTACATGTCCCAGATGAATTGAGGAAAAAGCTTGATCCAAAAGCAAAAAAGTGCGTCTTCATTGGATACTCCCTTGAGCAAAAGGGATATAAATGTTATAACCCACTCACAGGATAGGTAAAGGTGCGCAGAGATGTGGTATATGATGAAATGTCAAGCTTCTATGTAGATGCCATAGAAGGACTGAATTTTGAATAGAATCAAGTGCAGAATCTCAAGTTTTGAGTGGACTAGGTGCATCACCAAGCAATAGTTCCAACTCAAATCCATGGAGTGGAAGATTGCGTGGAAATTTCAGTCGAGCAAATTCATCAAATACATCCAACAAAGGTAAAGAAAAGCTTTCTGGAGGTCATAAAACATGTGCAAGTTTTGAAGACGATGGAGATTCAAGTGGTTCAGAAAAGAATCTTGATGAGGAACTTGGACTTCCCTCTATGAAGACTCCACGAGTAAGAAGGGCACATGCAGATGATACAAGCAGAAGTGACCCAAGACCAACAAGATCTGGGAGGATGCGGAATTCAATGTAATGATTGACATATGACATTTATATGGCTCGTCATTCTGCCTACATGGCAAAGGTAATACAAGATGTTGAAGCTTCTTGCTTTGAAGATGCAAGTGGAATTGTAGATTGGGAAAAAGCTATGGATGAGGAAATGGTTGCACTTTATGGAAATGATACATGGATGCTGGTTCCATTGCCAGAAGGAAAGAAACCCATAGGCTGCAAATGGGTCTACAAGGTAAAGCATAATGCTAATGGTAGCATAAGAAGGTATAAAGCATATTGGTAGCTAAAGGATATGCACAGACATATGGCATTGATTGTGAGGAAACATTCAGCTTGTAGATAAAATCTCGACAGTCAGAAGACTTGTTGCATTAGCTATAGCAAAAGGATGGACTTTGCATCAGATGGATGTGAAGAATTCTTTCCTACATGGTGAGTTACAGGAGGAAGTATATATGGACCAGCCACAAGGATATGAAGATTCAAAGCATCTAGAATATGTTTGCAGGTGGCAAAAGGCTTTTTATGGGCTGAAGCAAGCCCCTCGTGCATGGCATGCAAGGATTGCTGATTACTTGACCAATATTGGGTTTTCTATGTGTGATGCAGATCACTCACTATTATGGCTATTTATGTTGATGACCTGATTGTAGGTGGTGATAATGAAGGAAGCATCAAAGAGGTAAAGCAACTTCTTATGCAGGAATTTGACATGAAAGACCTGGGTGTGATGTGCTATTTCTTGGGCATTGAATTCATACATACAGAAATAGGTATATGGATGTCCCAAAGGCAATATACCTTGAATATGCTACAAAAATATGGTATGGCTGACTGTAAGCCACTTTCTATGCCATTAAATCAAAATTTGAAGTTGGATACTACATCAGGTGAAGCCTTGGAAAATGCTACTATGTACAGGAAAATTCTGGGAAGTCTTATATATCCCACAATTACTAGGCCTGATCTGAGTTATACTGTTGGACTTGAAAGTCCGTTTATGCAGGTTCCCAGAAAGCCACATTTGGATGCTGCAAGTTTATGGATACATCAATGCAGATTGGTCTTGTCGCATTCTAGATAGAAGATCTACTAGTGGTTTTCTATTCTCACTTGGGAGTGCAGCTCTTACATGGAGCACCAAGAAGGTTTTCTATTCTCACTTGGGAGTGAAGCTCTTACATGGAGCACCAAGAAGAAACCCACTATTGCTTTGTCCAGTATAGAGGCTGAGTATAGAGGTGTTGCAATGGTAGCATGTGAGGCATCATGGCTAGAAATGCTACTCGCAAATTTAGGTGTGGAAGTGGGAAAGGCTATCACTATTTATTGCAATAATCTTAGCAGCATAGAGTTATCACGGAATTCTATTTTCCATGGTAGAACAAAGCATATTGAGGTACATTATCGCTTCATTAGAGAGAAGGTATTAGCAGGTGATATTGACCTTTTTTATGTGAGAACAGATGAGCAGGTTGCTGATATTTTCACCAAAGCACTTGGATCTGAGAAGTTGAAGAAGTTTCCAGAGATACTTGGATTAAACGATATGGCATTGAGCTTGAGGGGGAGTGTTGAGATATCAAGCTAAACATGTGATGATCCAGTATGATATGTACTAGTTTTTTGTTTCTTTGACACGTATAGTGGTCACGTTGGTATATGTCAGGGATACTTCATTGAGCTTTATTAGATTTTTTAACCAAGAGTGATGGCACATTTGTTCTTTGCGAGCTAACTCATTTGCGGACATTAGGTTTTTCCTTATGTACTGATCTTTATATATATTGCACTTGTTGTGTTCTTGTTTTTAGATCATTCTTGTACATTCCTTTTTATGTAATAGAAGAAGAAGAAGAAAATCATCTTCCTTGCCTCATCTATGTGTGTGATTCTCCTTGAGAGTGAGAGTGTGTGTGTGAGCTCTCTTCCTTATCTCCTTCCTCGTGACACCTCTCCCCATACATAATCAGGTAACTTCTTCTCATTCAACATTGACCTAGCAGCTTCAACTATTAACTTGTTCCTTCTTTTTGCTACTCCAATCAGTTCAAGAGTATATCTTGTTGTGACTTCCCTCTTTATGCCTCTATCCTATAAAAATGAATCAATTTCATGTGAAAAGTACTCACCACCTCCATGACATGTGATCCTTTTCAACCTTCTTCTTGTTTGGTTCTCAACTAGTGCCAAATACTCTTTGAAACATGTAAATACTTCATCCTTATGCTTCATTAAATAAAGGATTGTCCACTACTGTAATCATCAATAAATGAAACATAGTACCTTGAACGGAGATTGATGGATCTTTTTTATGACCCCATACATCAGTGTGTACAAGTTCCAAATAGTCTTCATGTATGTATCTCTTCTTGTTGAAGGGTTACGTGTGAGCTTTGCCAAATTGGCATGCTCCACGTTTGTATATCAAATGCTGCTTGGTCACATTGGGAATGCCAATCACACTCAAATCCATGCAAATTTCCTTCAAAGTTCTTTCTCCTATGTGTCCTAGCCTTTTGTGCCATATATCTAGCTCAGATAAGATTTTATCCTCGTAATTGAAAAGTGTTATGTTCTTGGTGTCTTCAATTCCAAATGTGAATAGTCTACCAGATTTCTCACCTTTAGCAATCCTTTTGAATCCTTGTTCAGGGTCTTCCATATATGATGCATGCTTAGTGAATGCGACTTGTAAGCCTATCTCAACAATCTGTCTAACACTAATTAGATTTTTGGTTATAGTTGGCATATACAGAACTTTGCTCAAGAGTTCCATGTTACCATTAGATGTCTTGACATTTCCAATTTTCTTGATTGAGTGTTTAGTGTCATCACCTATCTATACTTCATGCTTCCCTTTGGGTTCTTCAAGGTTAGATAATAATGCTACATTTCCAGCCTCATCATTGGAACAACCTGAATCAATGTAGAAAAGATGTTCATCATCTGTACCTTGTTTGGATGTCATATTCATGATGAGTAGAGAATCTTCTTGGTCTTCCGTATAGCTATTATAAATTTTTATTCTTGCCTCTGGATTGTCCATAGCCACCTCTATGCAAGCCTCCCCTCCTTTGATTCCTTGTGATCTTGAAGCATTCTTTTGTGGTGTGATTGATAAGACCACAAATGTTGCAAGGTAGAATGTTGTAGGATCTCCCCCTGCCTTGCTTTCCTGCTCTTCTCCTTCCTCTAGCACCTCTTCCTCTACCTGCATAATTAGCTTGAGAGGTACTAGCCTCTTCTTCATTCTTCTTCCTTTTACCTTTATCCTTACTTTTATTCTCATCTGTATAGAGGGTAGAAGATTGGTTACCTCTAGAGTTGTCACCATTCTTGTTAAGCATTGTCTCCTGGGTAAAGAGTTGCCCCATCTGTTTCGAAAGTCCATAGAGTCAATGTATTTATAGGAATTTTTTTTTCGGTCGAAAAGAGTGGTTACATGAGAGTGGCTTTGAAAAGCATGCATTAAATTAAAAGTTGGTAACTTTCGTAGAAAGCCTTTTCTTTTAATATCAGAAATTGCGGTCTACAATGACCCTTATTCTAACCACTACTTTTCTAACTATATCTAACAATAGAACTTTCTACATGAGTTTATTTACAAACTAAATTATAAATCAGAGTTATTGATTCCCGTCCTAAAGTAGGATTTTTGATGTTTGCCCTTTCGTGCCTTTCATGCCCTCATGAACCTTCAGTTGCTATATCAAAAGAAAAACACCAAAACTCATTAATACATTAATAAATTAACACTCCAACAATGCTTTGTTCAACATATTCCATAATTTATAATAGTATCCATATAGACTTCTCCCTTGAAGGTAGGATATCATCCTTAGTGACCATGTTGAGTAGTTGTTTCTATCCAAATTTTCAATGAAGGATGGAAGTCCATCTCCCATCGTGCTTGTTGTTGCTCTAATACCACTGTTGGAGGAAATGGTGGATAGTCTTCAGAGATGAAGTGGTATTGCTTGATCCTGTCTCATACCTACCAAGACTGATTATTCGAGAGTGTAGTGGGCCTCTTTAGCTGTCTTATGATCATAAATGATCACATATGTTGCTTGGAACATGATCCACTAATCAATGGATCAAAACAGATAGGTAGGGATCGATGCAAGGCCAAAAAACTTACTTTTCTTATACCTACACCTATTTGATGTTTTGAATAGTTCTCTATGTACAACAGCAATTAGCTTAATTCCTTTTGAGAAACTCTAACTAGCTTCAAAAGCCACTAATCATGAGTGATTTCATCAAAAGTGATAGACTACATGTAGAGAATGGTGTTTAGCAAATCACACTATAGTCCCGACATTTTCAGTGTGCAATAATCAACAGACCAATGAGTAAAGATATGTTAATATCTCACGATCCAAGGAAGCAATGATAATGAACCTTTGTAGTAATGTATTAGATAGTATGCTGAATCTACTATGCTTTAAATTATGACAAAGAATCAATCATACTCTAAGAAAAAGCTATGAGAAGATCACTATTCTGATATGGTCATGACAAAGAGGTGAGGTAAAAATATGATGGAAAGTATATATTAAAACATGTACAGATACAATGTCATTGGCAATGATACATTGCACAATGTGAGGGGTATGAGTGAGCTATAGAGTAAGCTCTTCAAATCATAGTATGTCGTCTCTAATAATCTCCAAAAGTTGAGATATCTTCCACGTCATGTCATCCTCTCTTGATGGGACCTAGTATTTGAATTCAAATTCAGCAATGTCTACCTAAAAGTGAGTCCTAAAGTATATGATATATTCTCTCGTTAGTCAAAAACAAAAAAATTTGAGATTTGATGCTTCCTAGCTTCCTTGTGGTTATCGGACACTTTTACAAAGGTAATTGTGAATGATTTTTACAAGAGATTGATCAAATGGGGTTCCATAAGAGATTTGCTAATTAACCAAGTATATGAGCTTGGTTTTAAATGCACCAACATTGAGTACATATGCTACACAAATAATAGCCTCAAGCCACAAGCTATGTGGTAAAGCCTGACTTTTGACCATAAATCTCACCATCTCCATGAGAGATGTATTCATTAAAACATGCAACTCTATTTTTTGGGCGTGTATATGGTGCTATACACATGTTTTATCCCATGGTCATCAAGAAATGCATTAAAATTAAAATCCATGTATTCCACCTACGATTAGAATGGAAGGTGCTAAATTTACATGTTGATGGATTTTCATCCAAAAGAAGGTGTTTGCATAGGACCATAAACATCACTATGAACAACTTGCAATTTATGATCAGATCTAACTAAACCATCTTCTCGGAAGAAATAACATTTCATTTTGACCAAAATACATCCTTCACATACATATTTAGAAGGTTTCTCAAGTTTCAATAGAGAGGACACCATATCAAATTTCTCGAGGAGTGGCACACTAGCATAATGACGGTCACCAAAGTGTGCATGTTAAAGCTTTGCATCTGAGATACACAAAGAGTCTTGAGCTATACATGCTGAATCATTCATAAATTTTTAATAGCCTATGAGCTTAATGAGCCACAACATAAAATGAAAGAAGAAATAATGACAATGCAATCTGAAAGATCATGAACTATACTCTTGCAATCAACAAACGTAACAACCAAGCCACCCTTGGCTAATGTTGAAACCAACATAAAAAACATGTTGAATTATTAAGCAAGTTTGATTTTGACATTAAGTATCTAGTTGGAAAGGAAAATAAGGCCGTTGATGCATTGAGTCCAAGATCCTTATGTAATCTCCTTTATGTAATAAATTCTAATTTTCTCAATCAAATTCAAGAAGAACTAAAACATGACTACTTTTATACACCTATTTTGACTTTTTTGAATCAAAACAGAGGATCGATGTATTAGGAGAAGTTTCATTAGCAGAATGGATCCTTGTATTGTAACAATCAATTATGCATATCTTTTGAGTCTTCGTTAAAAGTTAGAATTTTGCATGATTGTACATCTAGGTTATTCAAGGCCTATGTTGAAAAAAAGTGTTCTTACTTTTGGCCATGTACGAAGCGGGATATTAGAAAATATGTTAGTGAGTGTTTAAACTGCCAACAGGTGAAAACTTAGTTTAAGAGAATGCATGGAATGCTTCAACCTTTGGATGTTCCAAATTAGAAGTGGGAGTCTATTTCTATGGACTTTATCAGTAAATTACGTATGACTAGAAGTAAGCATTATACCATATTTGTTGTAGTCGATCGGCTTACCAAGATGGCACATTTCTTCCCTATTAAAAAGACTAATACTACTTTGAATGTTGCAAGAATCTTTGTAGAAGAAATTTTTTGATTGCATGGAATGCCTAAAAGCACAATTTCTAATAGGGACTCTAGATCTACATCATACTTCTCGAGAGCAACATTTGAATCAATTGGAACTCATTTATTGGAGTTACCTAAACATTTAAATGTGCATCCTATATTTCATGTTTGTTTACTTAAAAGATATGTACCTAATGTTGCTCCTGTTTTGCAGGACAATTATAAGTTGAAAGATGATGGCTCTTTTCAGCTTCAACCTGAAATAATTTTAGATAGGAAGGAAAGGTTGCTTAGAAATAGATATATAGTAGAAACTTTGGTGAATTGTCACTCATACCAAGCAGAAGATTCAACTTGGATTAGCTAAGATGATTTTCTAACATATTATCCTTCTTTCGAACTCTGATGATAGAGTTGCTTAAAGGGGGGAAGAATTGTAATAGGCCTCTTTTCTAGTGAAGTAATTCAATTCAAACTTTTTGAATTTCATTGTGGGGATAATGCATTGAATGATTAATTAAGTCATTTCATGCATGTAGGGAAATTTTTGGGATGAAAAGTTTCATATTCTCTCTCTACCTTATTTGCATCATGTATTCTAGTTGAAATTTGAAGGTGAAGATGAAAGAATTAAGAAAAACTATGTATGAAAGAAAGGTACAACAAGTATAAGAGAATAAAAGTGTCTAAGTAAAATTTTTGTGAATCATGTTTTAAGTACCTTGTTCAAGGCTCGACATTTAAGTCATTGTAAGAAAATGCCTTGATTTTACTCTCTCTAGAATCTTGAAACTTCTAGGGCTCAAAAGTGGCATTTGGAGGTGGACTTGGGCCTAGGTCCTCTCTAACACTACTATGTGGATTGAAAAATTGAATAAAAGTGGCTCTCACAAGCTTAAACTATTTCCTCACTAATTTTTAGTTACACGGCTTTGAAAAGTGCCATTTTTCAACACTTCAAAAAAAAGAGGGCTTCACTATCTCTATTCCAATCTCTTATTCTGATGCTTACATATCATCATGTCTAATTATGGATATTTTTGGATATGCCTTTTTGGTTTTTTTTTCTTATTTTTGAGAGGTACACAAAAGAAAGAACACTACGATTGCATGGATTTTTGTGAAAGTTCTGGAGAAACTTGAGATTTTCTAAATTTGGTGGATCACACACTTCTTTCGACAGCGATCAAACTCTTCTATAGGGAGACCTAAGCATCAACAAAGAGGATGCGCAAAAATCAAAGAATTACCTTGTGATTGAGAGTGAGACTGAGAGTGAGAGTGTGATTGAGAGTGCGAGTGTGAATGAGATTGTGATAGCTCCGCGGTGGTTGAGAGGCTTCGTCAAGAAGTTATTTTCAAAAGCTATTGTAACCATTGATTCTCATCTATAATATCAAAATTCCCCTATCTCTGAATCAGAAATCATTGAGGTCATTGATGCCCTCCCTCTCGGTAAAAGCCCGGGACCCGACGGACTCACTAACGAGTTCTTTAAATCCTTCAAGCTGGTGGTTGCCACCCCTCTTCGGATGGTTTGGCAAGAAGCGCTAAAGTTTGGTGCTCTTCATTCTTGTCTAAATAATGGAATTATCAAGTTGATACACAAGAAGGGGGAAAAGAACAGAATCGAGAACTGGCGGCCTATTACGATGCTCCAAACAGGATACAAGATCATCGCCAAAGTCATTGCCAACAGAATCTCGTGCCACCTGAGAACTTGGCTTAGTGAGGACCAAAAAGGTTTCATCAAAGGCAGGTCTATCCTGGAAACCATTATGGATATTTGGGAAGGTATTCAATTTGCAAATGAGTCTAATCAAGATGTGGTTTTCCTCAAGATCGACTTTAACAAAGCCTATGACAGGCTAGAATGGGACTATATTCTGCAGTCGCTCCAAGATCTCGGATGTAGTCAGAAATTCACCAAGATGATCGCGACCCTTCTCGGAAACGCAACGACCCAAATTAACGTTAACGGCAAACTTTCGAAGGCGATCCAACTTAGAAGATCTATTAGACAAGGGTGCCCTCTGGCCCCCCTTCTTTTTGCCATCGCCACTGAGGGGTTGAGCAGACTTGTGGCACATCATGTGGAGGCTGGCAATATCAAAGGCCTCCGGCTACCTCACGACCACAGTCAAATCATCATGAGACTATTTGCCGATGATATGAACGCGTTCGTTCACAATGATAATACCAGCCTGGAGACTTTCTGGAGGTGTCTTGCTACCTTTTGTGAAGCCTCTGGATCCAAAATCAACCACTCGAAGACCGCCTTTAGGGCTATTGCAGGACATCATCCTGGCCTTCTCATTGATCATGGCTGTCAAATCATTCCGCAGGGCCAAATCTTTCGACTTCTCGGAATCCCCTTGGGGTTTGGCGTCTCTATGGAGCAGCCATGGAACTGGGTGCTGGCCAAACTCGAAAACAAGCTTAACTATTGGAGAGGTATGCAAATCAATCTCGCTGGGCAGGCGATGGTTATCAACACGTTCCTCCTCTCTTCTACTATCTATTTCCTTTCTTGTTGGAGACCGAATGAGCAAGGCCTGTCCAAACTGAATAGTATTTGTAGAAACTTTCTTTGGACGGGCGATCATAACAGAAGGGGGGTGCCTAAGATCAAATGGGCCATCTGCACTAGCCCTAGAGATAGCGGGGGGCTTGGTATCCTGGACATTGGGTGTATGGCTAACAAACTGGCAGCCAAATGGATGATTATGGCTTGGTGCAATAGGGAGGCCTCGTGGGCCAAGCTGATCTTCAGAAACAAGAATGAGTTGGCTCTCATGGGGTTCCCAAACTCGAAGAATCTTGACATCCTGACCCTGCTATTCTCCCCGATCCCCGTCTTCTCGAAAGGCTCCAATCTCGTGTGCTCCCTTTGGAAGGGCTGGAATAAAGTCAAAAGCTTCACAAGAATTAGTGAGGACTGGAAGTGGGCGGCCGGAATCAGACAAAACGACTCTATCTGGTTTCCGATACATGGCATCCGGAGTGTGGAGTCGTGGAACATTCAAAATGCCAAGAAGTTATGGAACAAAGGATTCAAAAAATGGAAACACCTCTGGAAACATGACACCAACAGCTGGATCAACTTCGAGGATATTGACCCTTGCATAAACATCTCCTACGAAGAATGGAACACTTTGCAAAGCAGATGCCTCGCATGGGATCGTCACAAGACTCGCCTTCTCATGGGACACGACACACCGAACTCACTTGGTCTCAAATGGCACAATGGGAATAGCCTATTCAAAATCCCGAACATCAAAGAAACGGCTGACCACCAGATCAACCTCAACAAGAAGTGGTGCCTGTCTTGGACGCGGCTTCGGTGGGACATGAAATTCATGGGTATCTGGCACCCCCTTATAGAGATTAAGAAGTCTCTCCTCTTATGGAAAATTCTTCATCGAGGAATTTGGACCAACCATAAGGCTAGCAAACTTTGTGGGATCCCTCCTTGGTGCAAACGCTGCCACCGGGCTATCGAAGATGTCCCACACATCTTCCTTACTTGCCCCAACTCCTACAGAATCTGGCAGACGGTTGGAATGAAAATCAGACTTCAAAAACAGCTTAGTTGGAAACAAGTCTATTTGGGAGAAGCGATCGGCTGCTCTGGGACACTCTGGAACGCCATCAGAGGGGAAGTCCTGTGGAAAATATGGCGGGAGAGGTGTGCTCTCAACTTCGGCGATCACCCCAGGGAGTGGTCGATTGAGAAATCACTATTCCTCCTTGGCAAAAGGATTGTTAACAGTAAGAAATCCCCCCCCTTCAGGCACCATCAAGTCCTCCTTTTGATCAACAACAAGCTCAAACCCAAGTGGGCCCCGCATGAGGGCGATGAGAGGGTGATTAACCTTCTCTGTAATGCAACCTAGGATTTATTCAAGCTTCCCCTGCTTTGTGGGATTTGGGGGGTCCCGTGGGCACTAGTCCCCTTCTATTGTACCTTTGTTTCTTTATTTAATTCAAGTCCGGGAGAGTAGGCTATTGCCGAACTTCCTTTATATTAAAAAAAAAAATTCCTCTTTCTCTGAGTCATATCTTTTCTACTCTTCTACATCAGATTTTCTCTTATCTTGTGCAATCTGTGCATTTCTCTCCTCTATTATTCTTGATTGATCCAAAGATTGTGATTGGTGATAGATTGTGATTGAGGAAACGCTACATTGAATCTAAGCATTATCCCCACTATGAAATTTGTAAAATCCCTTGGTTATTGTGCACCAAGATTTTTTTTCAAAAATTATATCTTTATTATATTTTATTGGCTATGATTTGATGAATTTCCAAGAGCAAGAAGAAAATGAATTTCATATTTTCTCAAATACTTGATTGTTTGATTGATTGTATGATGAAAACCATTTCACTTGTACATTAATTGAGTCTTTTGGACCTAGGAAAACCAAAGAAACCTGTACTTCTACTCCTATAAAGACCATTAACTCTTTAACTCTTAAAACCCTAGTTGTATTTCAACCCAAACCCATGGAAAAATTCATTTCTTTGATCAAAAAACCTACTTGTGTTCCTAATTAAGTGAGAAATCGTATGAATCTTTACCCTTTAGAGCCTGAATCAATTGATATACATAAACCATCTAAAACATTGAAGTAACCCTTGAAATCTACATCTTAACCCTAAAAACCCTAACCTTTAATCCTTGTAAACTTACTTTGAACCCTTAGAAACCCATGGGATTTCACCCTTAATGTATATATTTAACCAATGATTCCAAGTTGATAAGCCTAGCCGTACAAAACCTTAGTTATTCTATTTACAAGCCCTAGCTAGGAACCCATATTTTCCCAACCATAACTGTTGATTCAATTAACTTCTTTGTATATATATGTATAATAATATGCCAGCATAGTCTCAAAAATGAAAAGAAAAAGAAAACGAAGTAAAAATATGAAAATGAAAACAAAAAATGGAAAAATGAAAATAAAAAATAAAAAGGGAAAATTAAAAAGAACAAAAATCAAAATAAAAAAGAAAGAAAGAAAGAATTATTGAAATTCAGAAAAGAAGAAAAAGAAGGTCTTTAGAAGTGAATCGAAGAAAAAAGAAGATCCTTGATTTAGAAAAAGCAGAAGAAGAGACTAAGAATGTTGAAACGTGTAGAAATTGATAGGACGCCTCAATTAAAAAGATACCTTTTCGGGTTTTCTATAAATAAGGACATAATTGAACATTAGATTTTCGCAACGTTATTTTCAAGTTCATGTTTTTCTTCTGTTCGGTTTTCTAAGAGAGATTTAGAGAAAAAAGGATAGAGAGATGACACCATGGCTTTTCCCTCCCTCCATCTCTATTGTCAAATTCTCCTTTTTGTTGAGGTATTTTAATGTTTAGAAGATAGAATGAGGGAGAGGGAGTGAAAAAGAGAGTAATTTATCTCTGTGATCCCCTCCTCTCTTGCTTCAAAAAGTATGTGTGTGCAAAGGAGAGAGAGAGAGAGAGAGAGAGAGATTAACCGGTGTTCCTTCTTATTAATTTTTCATAAGGTATTCTTTGAAGCATCTTGTTCATTGTAGCAACAAAATCATCTCATCGTCCTACTGAGATTACGATTGTGAATAAATTTCATCAATAGTTGTAAGTTATAGAGAGGAACATTGTCTTGCTTGCTTGTATGTGTGCGAGAGAGAGAGAGAGAGAGAGAGAGAGAGAGAGAGAAACGGGTTCCCGCAGAAGCAATTCGGTGTAGAGTTGGTAATCGAGAGAGAGAGAGAGAGAGAGAGAAACGGGTTCCCGCAGAAGCAATTCGGTGTAGAGTTGGGAATCGAGAGAGAGAGAGAGAAAGAGAGAGAGAGACGGGGAATACAGAGAGTTTTGAAGAGAGAGATGTAGAAAACATTAGCACAATAAGGATTTTAGGAGAGCTGAACACTTTGACGGTATAGTAGAGAGAGAGAGAGAGAAAGAGAGTCCTTGGAATACACAAGTCATGACTAATAAAAATCGGTGCTGATTTGTCATAGCGGAGAGAGAGAGAGAGAGAGATTCTGGTAGATGCTATGGTAGACTTGCGGACAATCGTGCAAAGCAAAAGAGGTCGAATGAGACACAAAGAGAGAGAAAGAGAGAGAGAGAGAGAGGGAGAGAGAGAGAGGAAGAGAGAGAAATAGAGAGAAAGAGCAAAATGGTGTAGAAGATGAATGCGGTGGTGTTGAGATTAGGAGAAGTCGATGGTTAGAGAGAGACACAGAGATAGAAAGAAAGAAAGAGAGAGGGGGTCGAGATTCCATTTTTTTCTCTGTTTTTTGTTTATTGATTGTCATTTTTAATAATATTGTTTGGTTATATAGATAGTTAATTAGTTAGTTAAAGTAACTAGATCAAACGTTTTTGGTTTCATAAAGAAAATAGTTAGTAATTAATAAGAAGTTCATTCTAGGAATTGATAGACAAAAGTAAAATAAATAATTAAAAAGAAAAATAGGAATCTTGGAACTAATAATAGAAAAATAGGAATCTTGGAACTAATAAGAATAATTATTAAGGTCAGAGGCTTGTGACTGATTTGCAGGACCAAGGCTTTGTCAGATACCACTTTAGTAGTGAAACATACAATTAAGTGCCTACCAATGCTTCACACCTTGGCAATGCATAAGCATGCTCATATCAGAGAATACAATCTAAATATCAATTTGTGTTATGCACAATGAAATAAAGCATCAAATAGCCTATTAATATAGAAAAATTTCAAATGCATCTCCAACATCATGAAGAAGTAACCACAAACTTGTTTCCATAGGAGTGGAGATATGATTGCAATATTCAAGTCCAAAACATTGCAATAATGTGTCAATATATTTTGTTTGACACAAAGATATTCCCCTTTCAACTTACATAATTTGAATGCCCCATTAATGATGAAAATGCCCCAAATCTGATATCTTAAAAAAGGCATCTAAATTACCTTGAAATTCAGCACTATGCTTCTCATTAGGAGTAGTGAGCAGCATCGCATTAACATACACAACAATGATTAGAAGTACATAATTTGCATGCTTAATATATAAGGTGCTTTTGTTGGACTCTTCTCAAAACCATGTGGGATCAACTATGCATGTATCTTCTCATACCAAGAATGTGGTGCTTGCTATCTCTGAAATTCTACACAAGCCATTTGGGTAGAATTTTTGCATCCCCTACATCATCTTTCTCATCAACAAGTGCGTCATGTAAATCTCCATTAGGAATTGAATGATCTACATCATCATGTGGAACCTACAAAGTTGAGAAATTTCTTGATTTAGACTAACACTTGACTATTGACTTGTAAACATAGGCAACAAAGTGTCATACACACCTTTGGAACTAACTAAAGTCTCCTTTGTACATGAGAGTAATGGCTAAATTTCATCTTACAACAAAAACAACATCACCACTAACCAAAATATGCTTATTCTATGGATGATACAAACAATATGCCAAACAACCAAAGAAGCAAAGGTGAGGCAATAGATGGCTTGGGACCATGCTAAGTCTCATGTGGAGTGATAGACTGTAGTGATTTGGTGAGACACCTATTAAGTGTTGGAGGAAATGGTGGAAAGTCTTTAGAGATGAAGTGGTGGTTCTTGATCGTGCTTCACACCTACCAAGGATGATTGTTAGAGAGTGTAGTGGGCCTCTTTATCTAGCTAATGATCATAAATGATCACACATGTTGCTTGGAACATGATCCACTAGTCATTGGATCAAAATAGATGGGTAGGGATTGATCCAAGGCCAAAAAAACTTGTTATTCTTCTTCCTATACCTATTCAATGATTTGAGGAGTTTTGTGTCTATAGCAACAATAGCTTAATTTCTTTTGGGAAACTATAACTAACTTAGATAGCTACCAATCATGAGTGATTTCATCAAAATTGATAGACTACACACAGAGAATGGTGTTTAGCAAATCACACTATAGTCCCGACATTTTCAGAGTGCAATAGTCAAAAGACCAATGAGTAAAGATATATTAATATGTCACGATCTAGAGAAGCAATGATAATGAAACTTTGTAATAGTGTACTTGACAATATACTAAATCTACCATGCTTTAAATCATGACAAACTAGGAATCATACACTGAGAACATGCTAAAAGAAGATCAATGTTCTCATATGGTCATGAAAGAGAGGTGAGGTAAAAATATGATAGAAAGTATATATTAAAACATGTACAGATACGTTGTCATCGGCAATGATACATTGCAAAATGTGAGGAGCATGAGTGAGCTATAGAGTAAGCTCCTCAAATCATAGTATGTCTTCTCTAATGATCTCCAAGAGTTGAGATATCCCATGGGTCATGTCATCCCTTTTTTATAGTTGTAATTGGAGCCAATATTTGAATTTAAATTCAAATATGTCTACCTAAAAGTGAGTCCTAAAGTATAGGATATATTTTCTCATTACTCAACAACCAAAAAGTTTGATATTTGATGCTTCCTAACTTGCTCGTGGTGGCAGGACACTTTTACAAAGGTAATTATGAATGATTTTTGCAAGAGATTGATCACATGGGGTTCCATAAGAGATGTTCTAATTAACCAAGTATGTGGGATTGGTTTTAATTGCACCAGCAGCTCCCCTCAAGCCTATTATGCTTGGTCTTCATTCCTCCTTGATTTCCTCCAAACCAATCATCAATTTGAATTTGTTCACCTTGGTTCCATCCATAGACTTTGTAACTATATCTGCACATTGTAAATGAGTTGATACAAAGGATAGTTGAATATCCTTGCTAAGCAACTTCTCCCTTACATAATGATAGTGCACTTCATTGTGCTTAGTCCTTGCATGATATACAAGATTACGAGCCAAATGAAGTGAACTAGTGTTAGCTCAAAAGGTTAATGGAGTGTAAGAGTGTAACTCCACATTTGCATAGAGTTGTTTAAGCCACATAACTTCTTGAGTTGCATTTGCCAAGCCTTTTTATTCTCCTTCTATGGATGATAAGGCCACAGTTTGTTGCTTCTTAGATGACCATGATATAAGCCTTAAACCTACAAAAGATAGGTACTTGGAAGTCCTCCTCCTATCATCCTTGCCTAGCCCAATTTGCATCACAATACATCTTTATATCTAAGTCAAAAGTGAAGGGATAGAACAACACTTCATTCATAGTACCCTTTATATATTTAAGCACCCATTTGGTTGCTTCCATGTGAGGTTTCCTTGGTGCACGCATAACCTGACTCAATGTAGGTACACCATAAGAAATTTCTGCTCTTCTTAGGGTTGCATAGTTGAGGCTCCCTACAAGCTTTTGGAAATTTGTAACATCTTCAAGAAGTTCTCCCTCATGAGAACTAAGCTTACGATTAAGTTCCATGGGTGTATCTGCAATTTAGGTATTTTCCATCTTAAACTTTAGCAACATATCATGTATATACTTTCTCTTAGTAATAAATATACCACAATCTCTATAAACAAGTTCTAAACCAAGAAAGTATGTTAATAAACCAAGATCACTGATTTTAAGTTCCTCCATTAGTTGAGCCTTAACCTGCTTGGTGCCATTAGTATAATTCCTTGTAATGATATTGTCATCCACATAGACACATAAGTAGATAACTTCTGATTTGTTCTTCTTTATAAATAAAGAAGAATCTGCCCTGGTAGCCACAAAGCCTTGGTCCTACAAATCAGTCACAAGCCTATGGCTCCAAGGTCTAGGAGCTTGGTTTAGGCCATCGAGTGCTTTCCTTAGCTTGCATACATAACCTGTTTTATCTTCATCTTCAAAACCTAGTGGTTGTGCCATATATACTTCTTCTGATATCCATACATTTTAGGAATGCATCGTTGGCATCTAATTGAGATAGATTCCATTTCTTAGAGGCAGAAATACTTACCAAAGCCCTAATTGTTGGCATCTTTGCCACATGTGAAAATGTTTCTTCATAGTCCACTCCATGAGTTTGGGAAAACCCTTTGCCACCAACCTTGCCTTGTACTTGTTTATAGAACCGTTTAATTTCTTTTTGATTTTATATATCCACCTAGATCCTATTATCTTCATGTTGGGCTTCTTGGGAACTAGTTCCCAAGTATGGTTCTCCAGAAGTGCTTCTACTTCTTCCTCCATGGCTCCTCTCCATTCTTTCCTCTTACTAGCGTCTTCAAATGAAGAAGGTTCTTCTGTCATAGATTCTTTAGTGATATACACAGAATGCTTGGTTACTAATGATGTATCATAGCCATACCTTATGGGCTTTTTGCTTTCTCTTTGAGATCTCCTAAATTCTTGGTTGGAGGATTCTGGTATGTCTTCCGATTGCTTGACTTTGGTCTTGCCTCTTGACTTCCATGTCTTGAAATCCATTGGCTCTTCATCCTCTCAATTGATGTCTTCTAGTAATTGTTGATCTTCTTGAGTGAGGGTAAGAAAATCATTTTCCGAATCATAAGGTAACTTGACCTTCCTACAATCATCTTCAAACTATGAGTTATTTTCATCAAACACTATCCCTATGAACTTCAAATGCTTTGTTAGTGGGATTGTATAGCCTGTATCCCTTTTGGTTTTGATCATCCCCAATGAATATGCATTTTTCAGCTTTAGGGTCAAGTTTCCCTCTAATCTCCGAGGAAATGTGTGCATATGCAATGCACGTAAATATTCTGCAATGGTCCAATGAGGATCTCCTACCATTCCATGCTTCATAGGGTTTCATACCATCCAATGATTTGGATGGGAGCCTATTAACCAAGTAGTTGGCTGGCTCAACATTTGTTGATCTACGATGACAAGTACGAGTTTTTTGTTTCTCTGACATGTATAGTGGTCACGTCAGTATATGTCAGGGATACCTCATTGATATTTATTACATTTATCTACCAAGAGTGATGGCACATTTGTTCCTTGCCAGCTCACTCATTCGCGGACATTAGGTTTTTCATTATGTACTAATCTTTATATATTGCACTTATTGTATTCTTGTTTTGAGGTCATTCTTGTACATTCCTTTTTATATAATAGAAGAAGAAGAAGAAGAAGATCATTCTTCCTTGCCTCAATCTATGTGTGTGCTTCTCCTTGAGAGTGAGAGTGTGTGTATGAGCTCTCTTCCTTATCTCCTTCGTCGTGATATGGTATCAGAGCTTGCGTGGATGTAGAGAGCTCCTAGAGAAGGCAATAGTGAAAATTACGCAGTAAGGCATGGAAAAAACGTGATTCACAAACGACCTTCATTTGCTTCGAAAATTTGCGTGCAGGTAGAAGACCTCAAATTATTTTTAGGAGATATCCATTTAGGGTCACTTTTTTTTGTGATATCGAAGTTTCAGAGCCATCTCGACCTCCATTTTGAGCCCTTAAGGTGAGGCCCGCAGAAAAACAAGATCACTTTCAGAAACTCTAACTTGTGTTGTGTTTGGCAACACTCATATATTCCAGATCGAGAATCTCAAGCGATTTCATGTACTGTTGATACACGAAAACTGTGTTTTTCTGAGATCGAACTGTCACATCATAGTGCGATAGTGTTCAAGCAGAAGTGCTTCTTGTAGTAGTTTGTAGTGTTGTGAATTGCTTGAAAAATGGCAAACGCAGATGTAATGAGTTAGCTTACGAGCGACAAGCTGGACAAGAACAACTTCCATGCTTGGAGATTCAAAATGATAAATTTCATGATGGGAAAATGCTACTAGAAGTACATCGGAGAGAATGAAAATGCTTCACAGTTACCAGAAAGGAATTGGACTATACATTAGGTAAGAGCATATGAGGAATGGAATCAAGGAGCATGAAAGATAATGTATTGGCTATCTGTTAGCATACAAGATAGCATGATTGGACACATAGAGGATGCCAAGAATCTGAAAGAGGCTTGCAATAGTTTGGTCACATTGTATGAGACCAATACAAAGGAACGGAAATTACAACTCAAGAATGAGCTCCATATATTGGAGAAGAAGAGCATGTTGGTAAGTGACTTCACCTTGAAAATCAAAAGCATATGTGAGTCACTTGCATCTATTTGTGTGAATGTAGATGATGATGATAAGGTGGAAGTGTTTTTTCCTGGTTTAAGAGGTTCATATAAGCAGTTAACTTATATACAAACTAGAGAAAATATTCCAAATTTTGCTGATCTCGTATCTACGATGATTATTAGAGAAAAGAATCTTAGTGAGGATTCAAAATCCAAAGGAAAATCTAGTTGTGAGCAGGTATTCTACTCTGGTAGTAGAAGAGGCAGAGGTAGAGGTTTTGGACGTGGAAGAGGAAGTAGCAGCCAAGACCAAAGTCAACAACAGAATCATGCAGGAGGAAGAGGAGAGTTTTGAGGTAGGGAAAGCCAAAGAGGCTAGAGAAATTTCCAAAGAAATGATTCAAGTAATGACAATAAAGGATGTTGGAATTATGGTAAACCTCGATACTTTGAACGTGATTGCAGGTTGAAGAATCAAAATAATAAAAGGTAGCAGAATAACTATGCATCCACAAGTGCAAATGATTCCGAGAAGTTGTTCATGCTTCAACATCACATGATGAATACGATGTCTGCTGGTGTTTCAAAATCAAATGATAATGTTTGGTATAATGATTCAGGTGCTTCAAATCACATGACCAGTCATGCGGAATGGTTTAGTACTTTGCAAAAATTGCCACTTCCTGGATATGTTGAAACAGGTGATGACACGTCAGATCCTATTGAGCATACAGGAAACATAGCACTATCAATGGAGGATGGAAAGGTAAAATATCTTGCTGATGTGCTGCATGTTCCAAATATAACAAAGAATTTGGTTTCTGTTGGATAAATGGTTGACCAGGGATTACAAGTCACGTTCAATGTTGATGGATTATATGTAGAAGAGTACAAGCACGATGGATGATTGATTGCGAACGGAAACAAAGTGGGTAGGATGTTCACCTTAAATGTGAAGATTCCTAAATTGAATGCAGCCATGTTTGCAAAAGGTGTAGGAGTTATTGTAGATATAGGGACGTGGCACAAACAGATTGGATATGCAAACTTGCAAAGGCTTAAATTGATGGAGTAAAAGAAGATTGTCCATGGACTACCAAATTTCAAAGCTACAAAAATGCAAAAGGTATGTATAGCATGTCAATTTGGTAAACACTCAAGAGCATCATTTCCACATGACAAGCATGTTAGTGAGAATGTACTAGAAGTAGTACATACAGATGTTTGGGGTCCAGCAAAGACCACATCTATGGGCGGTTGCAGGTTTTATGTTACTTTCATTGATGACCATACACGCAAAGTATGGATATATTTCATGAAAGAGAAGATCGAGGTGTTCACTCACTTCCAGAATTTTAAAGCTATGGTGGAAAAAAGAGATAGGGAAGTACATTCACACATTAAGATCTAATGGAGGAGGTGAATACATGTCAAATGACCTCAACAATTTTCTAAAAAATCATGGAATTCGGCATCAGTTTTCATGCAGGTACATACCACAATAGAATGATGTTGTTGAACACAAAAATAGACATATTGCAGAAATAGCAAGAGCCTTGATGGCTAAGACGAATATGCCTCATTGTTATTGGGAAAAGCTGTGCATATTGCTGTATACATCATGAAAAGAACTCTAATTGCTATTGTACATCAAGTTACACGTGAAGAGAAGTTTACAGGTAAAAAGCCAAACTTATCACACCTGAAAGTTTTTGGCTATATTCCATATGTACATGTCCCAGATGAATTGAGGAAAAAGCTTGATCCAAAAGCAAAAAAGTGCGTCTTCATTGGATACTCCCTTGAGCAAAAGGGATATAAATGTTATAACCCACTCACAGGATAGGTAAAGGTGCGCAGAGATGTGGTATATGATGAAATGTCAAGCTTCTATGTAGATGCCATAGAAGGACTGAATTTTGAATAGAATCAAGTGCAGAATCTCAAGTTTTGAGTGGACTAGGTGCATCACCAAGCAATAGTTCCAACTCAAATCCATGGAGTGGAAGATTGCATGGAAATTTCAGTCGAGCAAATTCATCAAATACATCCAACAAAGGTAAAGAAAAGCTTTCTGGAGGTCATAAAACATGTGCAAGTTTTGAAGACGATGGAGATTCAAGTGGTTCAGAAAAGAATCTTGATGAGGAACTTGGACTTCCCTCTATGAAGACTCCACGAGTAAGAAGGGCACATGCAGATGATACAAGCAGAAGTGACCCAAGACCAACAAGATCTGGGAGGATGCGGAATTCAATGTAATGATTGACATATGACATTTATATGGCTCGTCATTCTGCCTACATGGCAAAGGTAATACAAGATGTTGAAGCTTCTTGCTTTGAAGATGCAAGTGGAATTGTAGATTGGGAAAAAGCTATGGATGAGGAAATGGTTGCACTTTATGGAAATGATACATGGATGCTGGTTCCATTGCCAGAAGGAAAGAAACCCATAGGCTGCAAATGGGTCTACAAGGTAAAGCATAATGCTAATGGTAGCATAAGAAGGTATAAAGCATATTGGTAGCTAAAGGATATGCACAGACATATGGCATTGATTGTGAGGAAACATTCAGCCTTGTAGATAAAATCTCGACAGTCAGAAGACTTGTTGCATTAGCTATAGCAAAAGGATGGACTTTGCATCAGATGGATGTGAAGAATTCTTTCCTACATGGTGAGTTACAGGAGGAAGTATATATGGACCAGCCACAAGGATATGAAGATTCAAAGCATCTAGAATATGTTTGCAGGTGGCAAAAGGCTTTTTATGGGCTGAAGCAAGCCCCTCGTGCATGGCATGCAAGGATTGCTGATTACTTGACCAATATTGGGTTTTCTATGTGTGATGCAGATCACTCACTATTATGGCTATTTATGTTGATGACCTGATTGTAGGTGGTGATAATGAAGGAAGCATCAAAGAGGTAAAGCAACTTCTTATGCAGGAATTTGACATGAAAGACCTGGGTGTGATGTGCTATTTCTTGGGCATTGAATTCATACATACAGAAATAGGTATATGGATGTCCCAAAGGCAATATACCTTGAATATGCTACAAAAATATGGTATGGCTGACTGTAAGCCACTTTCTATGCCATTAAATCAAAATTTGAAGTTGGATACTACATCAGGTGAAGCCTTGGAAAATGCTACTATGTACAGGAAAATTCTGGGAAGTCTTATATATCCCACAATTACTAGGCCTAATCTGAGTTATACTGTTGGACTTGAAAGTCCGTTTATGCAGGTTCCCAGAAAGCCACATTTGGATGCTGCAAGTTTATGGATACATCAATGCAGATTGGTCTTGTCGCATTCTAGATAGAAGATCTACTAGTGGTTTTCTATTCTCACTTGGGAGTGCAGCTCTTACATGGAGCACCAAGAAGGTTTTCTATTCTCACTTGGGAGTGAAGCTCTTACATGGAGCACCAAGAAGAAACCCACTATTGCTTTGTCCAGTATAGAGGCTGAGTATAGAGGTGTTGCAATGGTAGCATGTGAGGCATCATGGCTAGAAATGCTACTCGCAAATTTAGGTGTGGAAGTGGGAAAGGCTATCACTATTTATTGCAATAATCTTAGCAGCATAGAGTTATCACGGAATTCTATTTTCCATGGTAGAACAAAGCATATTGAGGTACATTATCGCTTCATTAGAGAGAAGGTATTAGCAGGTGATATTGACCTTTTTTATGTGAGAACAGATGAGCAGGTTGCTGATATTTTCACCAAAGCACTTGGATCTGAGAAGTTGAAGAAGTTTCCAGAGATGCTTGGATTAAACGATATGGCATTGAGCTTGAGGGGGAGTGTAATATCAAGCTCAACATGTGATGATCTAGTATGATATGTACCAGTTTTTTGTTTCTTTGACACGTATAGTGGTCACGTTGGTATATGTCAGGGATACTTCATTGAGCTTTATTAGATTTATTAACCAAGAGTGATGGCACATTTGTTCTTTGCGAGCTAACTCATTTGCGGACATTAGGTTTTTCCTTATGTACTGATCTTTATATATTGCACTTGTTGTGTTCTTGTTTTTAGATCATTCTTGTACATTCCTTTTTATGTAATAGAAGAAGAAGAAGAAAATCATCTTCCTTGCCTCATCTATGTGTGTGATTCTCCTTGAGAGTGAGAGTGTGTGTGTGAGCTCTCTTCCTTATCTCCTTCCTCATGACACCTCTCCCCATCATAATCAGGTAACTTCTTCTCATTCAACATTGACCTAGCAGCTTCAACTATTAACTTGTTCCTTCTTTTTGCTACTCCAATCAGTTCAAGAGTATATCTTGTTGTGACTTCCCTCTTTATGCCTCTATCCTATAAAAATGAATCAATTTCATGTGAAAAGTACTCACCACCTCCATGACATGTGATCCTTTTCAACCTTCTTCTTGTTTGGTTCTCAACTAGTGCCAAATACTCTTTGAAACATGTAAATACTTCATCCTTATGCTTCATTAAATAAAGGATTGTCCACTACTGTAATCATCAATAAATGAAACATAGTACCTTGAACGGAGATTGATGGATCTTTTTTATGACCCCATACATCAGTGTGTACAAGTTCCAAATAGTCTTCATGTATGTATCTCTTCTTGTTGAAGGGTTACGTGTGAGCTTTGCCAAATTGGCATGCTCCACGTTTGTATATCAAATGCTGCTTGGTCACATTGGGAATGCCAATCACACTCAAATCCATGCAAATTTCCTTCAAAGTTCTTTCTCCTATGTGTCCTAGCCTTTTGTGCCATATATCTAGCTCAGATAAGATTTTATCCTCGTAATTGAAAAGTGTTATGTTCTTGGTGTCTTCAATTCCAAATGTGAATAGTCTACCAGATTTCTCACCTTTAGCAATCCTTTTGAATCCTTGTTCAGGGTCTTCCATATATGATGCATGCTTAGTGAATGCGACTTGTAAGCCTATCTCAACAATCTGTCTAACACTAATTAGATTTTTGGTTATAGTTGGCATATACAGAACTTTGCTCAAGAGTTCCATGTTACCATTAGATGTCTTGACATTTCCAATTTTCTTGATTGAGTGTTTAGTGTCATCACCTATCTATACTTCATGCTTCCCTTTGGGTTCTTCAAGGTTAGATAATAATGCTACATTTCCAGCGACATCATTGGAACAACCTGAATCAATGTAGAAAAGATGTTCATCATCTGTACCTTGTTTGGATGTCATATTCATGATGAGTAGAGAATCTTCTTGGTCTTCCGTATAGCTATTATAAATTTTTATTCTTGCCTCTGGATTGACCATAGCCACCTCTATGGAAGCCTCCCCTCCTTTGATTCCTTGTGATCTTGAAGCATTCTTCTGTGGTGTGATTGATAAGACCACAAATGTTGCAAGGTAGAATGTTGTAGGATCTCCCCCTGCCTTGCTTTCCTCCTCTTCTCCTTCCTCTAGCACCTCTTCCTCTACCTGCATAATTAGCTTGAGAGGTACTAGCCTCTTCTTCATTCTTCTTCCTTTTACCTTTATCCTTACTTTTATTCTCATCTATATAGAGGGTAGAAGATTGGTTACCTCTAGAGTTGTCACCATTCTTGTTAAGCATTGTCTCCTGGGTAAAGAGTTGCCCCATCTGTTTCGAAAGTCCATAGAGTCAATGTATTTATAGGAATTTTTTTTTCGGTCGAAAAGAGTGGTTACATGAGAGTGGCTTTGAAAAGCATGCATTAAATTAAAAGTTGGTAACTTTCGTAGAAAGCCTTTTCTTTTAATATCAGAAATTGCGGTCTACAATGACCCTTATTCTAACCACTACTTTTCTAACTATTTCTAACAATAGAACTTTCTACATGAGTTTATTTACAAACTAAATTATAAATCAGAGTTGTAGGATTTTTGATGTTTGCCCTTTCGTGCCTTTCATGCCCTCATGAACCTTCAGTTGCTATATCAAAAGAAAAACACCAAAACTCATTAATACATTAATAAATTAACACTCCAACAATGCTTTGTTCAACATATTCCATAATTTATAATAGTATCCATATAGACTTCTCCCTTGAAGGTAGGATATCATCCTTAGTGACCATGTTGAGTAGTTGTTTCTATCCAAATTTTCAATGAAGGATGCAAATCCATCTCCCATCGTGCTTGTTGTTGCTCTAATACCACTGTTGGAGGAAATGGTGGATAGTCTTCAGAGATGAAGTGGTATTGCTTGATCCTATCTCATACCTACCAAGACTAATTATTCGAGAGTGTAGTGGGCCTCTTTAGCTGTCTTATGATCATAAATGATCACATATGTTGCTTGGAACATGATCCACTAATCAATGGATCAAAACAAATAGGTAGGGATTGATGCAAGGCCAAAAAACTTACTTTTCTTATTCCTACACCTATTTAATGTTTTGAACAGTTCTCTATGTACAACAGCAATTAGCTTAATTCCTTTTGAGAAACTCTAACTAGCTTCAAAAGCCACTAATCATGAGTGATTTCATCAAAAGTGATAGACTACATGTAGAGAATGGTGTTTAGCAAATCACACTATAGTCCCGACATTTTCAGTGTGCAATAATCAACAGACCGATGAGTAAAGATATGTTAATATCTCACGATCCAAGGAAGCAATGATAATGAACCTTTGTAGTAATGTATTAGATAGTATGCTGAATCTACTATGCTTTAAATTATGACAAAGGATCAATCATATTCTAAGAAAAAGCTATGAGAAGATCACTATTCTGATATGGTCATGACAAAGAGGTGAGGTAAAAATATGATTAAGTATATATTAAAACATGTACAGATACAATGTCATTGGCAATGATACATTGCACAATGTGAGGGGTATGAGTGAGCTATAGAGTAAGCTCTTCAAATCATAGTATGTCGTCTCTAATAATCTCCAAAAGTTGAGATATCTTCCACGTCATGTCATCCTCTCTTGATGGGACCTAGTATTTGAATTCAAATTCAGCAATGTCTACCTAAAAGTGAGTCCTAAAGTATATGATATATTCTCTCGTTAGTCAAAAACAAAAAAATTTGAGATTTGATGCTTCCTAGCTTCCTTGTGGTTATCAGACACTTTTACAAAGGTAATTGTGAATGATTTTTACAAGAGATTGATCACATGGGGTTCCATAAGAGATGTGCTAATTAACCAAGTATATGAGCTTGGTTTTAAATGCACCAACATTGAGTACATATGCTACACAAATAATAGCCTCAAGCCACAAGCTATGTGGTAAAGCCTGACTTTTGACCATAAATCTCACCATCTCCATGAGAGATGTATTCATTAAAACATGCAACTCTATTTTTTGGGCGTGTATATGGTGCTATACACATGTTTTATCCCATGGTCATCAAGAAATGCATTAAAATTAAAATCCATGTATTCCACCTACGATTAGAATGGAAGGTGCTAAATTTACATGTTGATGGATTTTCATCCAAAAGAAGGTGTTTGCATAGGACCATAAACATCACTATGAACAACTTGCAATTTATGATCAAATCTAACTAAACCATCTTCTCGGAAGAAATAACATTTCATTTTGACCAAAATACATCCTTCACATACATATTTAGAAGATTTCTCAAGTTTCAATAGAGAGGACACCATATCAAATTTCTCGAGGAGTGGCACACTAGCATAATGACGGTCACCAAAGTGTGCATGTTAAAGCTTTGCATCTGAGATACACAAAGATTCTTGAGCTATACATGCTGAATCATTCATAAATTTTTCATAGCCTATGAGCTTAATGAGCCACAACATAAAATGAAAGAAGAAATAATGACAATGCAATCTGAAAGATCATGAACTATACTCTTGCAATCAACAAACGTAACAACCAAGCCACCCTTGGCTAATGTTGAAACCAACATAAAAAACATGTTGAATTATTAAGCAAGTATGATTTTGACATTAAGTATCTAGTTGGAAAGGAAAATAAGGCCGTTGATGCATTGAGTCGAAGATCCTTATGTAATCTCCTTTATGTAATAAATTCTAATTTTCTCAATCAAATTCAAGAAGAACTAAAACATGACTACTTTTATACACCTATTTTGACTTTTTTGAATCAAAACAGAGGATCGATGTATTAGGAGAAGTTTCATTTGCAGAATGGATCCTTGTATTGTAACAATCAATTATGCATATCTTTTGAGTCTTCGTTAAAAGTTAGAATTTTGCATGATTGTACATCTAGGTTATTCAAGGCCTATGTTGAAAAAAAGTGTTCTTACTTTTGGCCATGTACTAAGCGGGATATTAGAAAATATGTTAGTGAGTGTTTAAACTGCCAACAGGTGAAAACTTAGTTTAAGAGAATGCATGGAATGCTTCAACCTTTGGATGTTCCAAATTAGAAGTGGGAGTCTATTTCTATGGACTTTATCAGTAAATTACGTATGAATAGAAGTAAGCATTATACCATATTTGTTGTAGTCGATCGGCTTACCAAGATGGCACATTTCTTCCCTATTAAAAAGACTAGTACTACTTTGAATGTTGCAAGAATCTTTGTAGAAGAAATTTTTTGATTGCATGGAATGCCTAAAAGCACAATTTCTAATAGGGACTCTAGATCTACATCATACTTCTCGAGAGCAACATTTGAATCAATTGGAACTCATTTATTGGAGTTACCTAAACATTTAAATGTGCATCCTATATTTCATGTTTGTTTACTTAAAAGATATGTACCTAATGTTGCTCCTGTTTTGCAGGACAATTATAAGTTGAAAGATGATGGCTCTTTTCAGCTTCAACCTGAAATAATTTTAGATAGGAAGGAAAGGTTGCTTAGAAATAGATATATAGTAGAAACTTTGGTGAATTGTCACTCATACCAAGCAGAAGATTCAACTTGGATTAGCTAAGATGATTTTCTAACATATTATCCTTCTTTCGAACTCTGATGATAGAGTTGCTTAAAGGGGGGAAGAATTGTAATAGGCCTCTTTTCTAGTGAAGTAATTCAATTCAAACTTTTTGAATTTCATTGTGGGGATAATGCATTGAATGATTAATTAAGTCATTTCATGCATGTAGGGAAATTTTTGGGATGAAAAGTTTCATATTCTCTCTCTACCTTATTTGCATCATGTATTCTAGTTGAAATTTGAAGGTGAAGATGAAAGAATTAAGAAAAACTATGTATGAAAGAAAGGTACAACAAGTATAAGAGAATAAAAGTGTCTAAGTAAAATTTTTGTGAATCATGTTTTAAGTACCTTGTTCAAGGCTCGACATTTAAGTCATTGTAAGAAAATGCCTTGATTTTACTCTCTCTAGAATCTTGAAACTTCTAGGGCTCAAAAGTGGCATTTGGAGGTGGACTTGGGCCTAGGTCCTCTCTAACACTACTATGTGGATTGAAAAATTGAATAAAAGTGGCTCTCACAAGCTTAAACTATTTCCTCACTATTTTTTAGTTACACGGCTTTGAAAAGTGCCATTTTTCAACACTTCAAAAAAAGAGGGCTTCACTATCTCTATTCCAATCTCTTATTCTGATGCTTACATATCATCATGTCTAATTATGGATATTTTTGGATATGCCTTTTTGGTTTTTTTTCTTATTTTTGAGAGGTACACAAAAGAAAGAACACTACGATTGCATGGATTTTTGTGAAAGTTCTGGAGAAACTTGAGATTTTCTAAATTTGGTGGATCACACACTTCTTTCGACAGCGATCAAACTCTTCTATAGGGAGACCTAAGCATCAACAAAGAGGATGCGCAAAAATCAAAGAATTACCTTGTGATTGAGAGTGAGACTAAGAGTGAGAGTGTGATTGAGAGTGCGAGTGTGAATGAGATTGTGATAGCTCCGCGGTGGTTGAGAGGCTTCGTCAAGAAGCTATTTTCAAAAGCTATTATAACCATTGATTCTCATCTATAATATCAAAATTCCCCTATCTCTGAATCAGAAATCATTAAGGTCATTGATGCCCTCCCTCTCGGTAAAAGCCCGGGACCCGACGGACTCACTAACGAGTTCTTTAAATCCTTCAAGCTGGTGGTTGCCACCCCTCTTCGGATGGTTTGGCAAGAAGCGCTAAAGTTTGGTGCTCTTCCTTCTTGTCTAAATAATGGAATTATCAAGTTGATACATAAGAAGGGGGAAAAGAACAGAATCGAGAACTGGCGGCCTATTACGATGCTCCAAACAGGATACAAGATCATCGCCAAAGTCATTGCCAACAGAATCTCGTGCCACCTGAGAACTTGGCTTAGTGAGGACCAAAAAGGTTTCATCAAAGGCAGGTCTATCCTGGAAACCATTATGGATATTTGGGAAGGTATTCAATTTGCAAATGAGTCTAATCAAGATGTGGTTTTCCTCAAGATCGACTTTGACAAAGCCTACGACAGGCTAGAATGGGACTATATTCTGCAGTCGCTCCAAGATCTCGGATGTAGTCAGAAATTCACCAAGATGATCGCGACCCTTCTCAGAAACGCAACGACCCAAATTAACGTTAACGACAAACTTTCGAAGGTGATCCAACTTAGAAGATCTATTAGACAAGGGTGCCCTCTGGCCCCCCTTCTTTTTTCCATCGCCACTGAGGGGTTGAGCAGACTTGTGGCACATCATGTGGAGGCTGGCAATATCAAAGGCCTCCGGCTGCCTCACGACCACAGTCAAATCATCATGAGACTATTTGCCGATGATATGAACGCGTTCGTTCACAATGATAATACCAGCCTGGAGACTTTCTGGAGGTGTCTTGCTACCTTTTGTGAAGCCTCTGGATCCAAAATCAACCACTCTAAGACCGCCTTTAGGGCTATTGTGGGACATCATCCTGGCCTTCTCATTGATCATGGCTGTCAAATCATTCCGCAGGGCCAAATCTTTCGACTTCTCGGAATCCCCTTGGGGTTTGGCGTCTCTATGGAGCAGCGATGGAACTGGGTGCTGGCCAAACTCGAAAACAAGCTTAACTATTGGAGAGGTATGCAAATCAATCTCGCTGGGCGGGCGATGGTTATCAACACGTTCCTCCTCTCTTCTACCATCTATTTCCTTTCTTGTTGGAGACCAAATGAGCAAGGCCTGTCCAAACTGAATAGTATCTGTAGAAACTTTCTTTGGACGGGCGATCATAACAGAAGTGGGGTGCCTAAAATCAAATGGGCCATCTGCACTAGCCCTAGAGATAGCGGGGGGCTTGGTATCCTGGACATTGGGTGTATGGCTAACAAACTGGCAGCCAAATGGATGATTATGGCTTGGTGCAATAGGGAGGCCTCGTGGGCCAAGCTGATCTTCAGAAACAAGAATGAGTTGGCTCTCATGGGGTTCCCAAACTGGAAGAATCTTGACATCCTGACCCTACTATTCTCCCCGATCCCCGTCTTCCCGAAAGGCTCCAATCTCGTGTGCTCCCTTTGGAAGGGCTGGAATAAAGTCAAAAGCTTCACAAGAATTAGTGAGGACTGGAAGTGGGCGGCCGGAATCAGACAAAACGACTCTATCTGGTTTCCGATACATGGCATCCGGAGTGTGGAGTCGTGGAACATTCAAAATGCCAAGAAGTTATGGAACAAAGGATTCAAAAAATGGAAACACCTCTGGAAACATGACACCAACAGCTGGATCAACTTCGAGGATATTGACCCTTGCATAAACATCTCCTACGAAGAATGGAACACTTTGCAAAGCAGATGCCTCGCATGGGATCGTCACAAGACTCGCCTTCTCATGGGACACGACACACCGAACTCACTTGGTCTCAAATGGCACAATGGGAATAGCCTATTCAAAATCCCGAACATCAAAGAAACGGCTGACCACCAGATCAACCTCAACAAGAAGTCGTGCCTGTCTTGGACGCGGCTTCGGTGGGACATGAAATTCATGGGTATCTGGCACCCCCTTATAGAGATTAAGAAGTCTGTCCTCTTATGGCAAATTCTTCATCGAGGAATTTGGACCAACCATAAGGCTAGCAAACTTTGTGGGATCCCTCCTTGGTGCAAACGCTGCCACCGGGCTATCGAAGATGTCCCACACATCTTCCTTACTTGCCCCAACTCCTACAGAATCTGGCAGACGGTTGGAATGAAAATCAGACTTCAAAAACAGCTTAGTTGGAAACAAGTCCTTTTGGGAGAAGCGATCGGCTGCTCTGCGACACTCTGGAACGCCATCAGAGGGGAAGTCCTGTGGAAAATATGGCGGGAGAGGTGTGCTCTCAACTTCGGCGATCCCCCCAGGGAGTGGTCGATTGAGAAATCACTATTCCTCCTTGGCAAAAGGATTGTTAACAGTAAGAAATCCCCCCCCTTCAGGCACCATCAAGTCCTCCTTTTGATCAACAACAAGCTCAAACCCAAGTGGGCCCCGCATGAGGGCGATGAGAGGGTGATTAACCTTCTCTGTAATGCAACCTAGGATTTATTCAAGCTTCCCCTGCTTTGTGGGATTTGGGGGGTCCCGTGGGCACTAGTCCCCTTCTATTGTACCTTTGTTTCTTTATTTAATTCAAGTCCGGGAGAGTAGGCTATTGCCGAACTTCCTTTATATTAAAAAAAAAATTCCTCTTTCTCTGAGTCATATCTTTTCTACTCTTCTGCATCAGATTTTCTCTTATCTTGTGCAATCTGTGCATTTCTCTCCTCTATTATTCTTGATTGATCCAAAGATTGTGATTGGTGATAGATTGTGATTGAGGAAACGCTACATTGAATCTAAGCATTATCCCCACTATGAAATTTGTAAAATTCAAAATGAATTATTTCACTAGCAAAAGACCTATTACAATTTCATACCATAGCTTTGTTTTTGTTTTTTACTTACACCTTCAAAATACAAATCTTCTTCAACTCTTCCTAGTGTATACTTTTCACTTTTATTGAATTATCACAAGCAATTTAGTCTTGGTAAAATTACACATAATCCCATCGGGTACTTATTGTTTCAATACAATCAACCTGAAAGTTAAGAGAATTAAAAACTTTTGAGAAGAGCATTTTTTCCATCTGTCATCAAATAATGGAGAGAGAATCTCTTCGACAATCACCCACCCCACAAACCTTTACATCAACCTTGATGGGCCAAACCTAAAATAATGAGAAAAAAAGAAGTAACAAAACGTCTTGATTATCAAATTGCGAGTTGAAAACCTTAGTTATGTCATGCTTATGGAACGAAAAGAACTTTTTAATTTTTTTTATCTCGCATATTATAATTTCAAATGAAAAACTATTTAACCTTTTTGTTCAACCAACACATGGGACTACTTTAAAAATACATTCATAAAAAGGGCTACGCTTTCAAGTAACAATATTTCTCATCCACTGTTTCGACTTCAATCTTTATTTCCTATAAATATTTGCATGCAATGCATTTACACAAAATTCAATAAAATCATCTTACGCCACTCATGCATAATTCCACTTTATCATGCCCAAACTAAGTATATGTTTGACAGTGATTTGAATACCACTTCCAACTTCACTACATATTTTCTTCAATCAACATTTCTTTTCTTAATATATCTTTTCTTCTTCAACAGCAATTAATGTACTATAACTTCTACTTTTTTAGCTAGAAAGAACGTATATAAACGTTTGTTTGAGGATTTTATAAATTCATAACTTATTTGTTCTTAAAGGAAAGGACTAACCCATCTTCAGAGCAAAAGATCTAGGGGAATGCATAGGAAGGAACTAGGATCTTTATCAGATATGCTTATCATGCACTAACGTTTGTGTGTTGATAAAAAATTAATCAACGTTCCTAATTGAGATTAAATTTCTATTTATCCTATTTTTTCTTGGTCGGATCCATAATGATTCTAAAGAGAATTGCAGAAAAATATGTTCCTTATCAGGTCTAATAGTTTTCACTTATAATTTCATAATATTGTTAGCTTGTTTAAGATTTTGAAAATATGAATGCAATGTATGTAATACAATGAAAAGAAATATGTACAAACAAAAAAGAAATATGAGTAATATTTTAAGTCTTTTTTGAGTGAAGAGAGGTATCTTTGAGTATATCTATGAGGCCGTTCATATTGCAAGCTACATAGGTAAGGTTAAAGTTGTGCTAGTGGCATCAAAGCAAGTCGACACAAAAGGACAATTGAAAGAAAGAAGAGGAAGCTAGCAAAGACGTTGAAAGAGAAGGAGATATTGATTCGAGTTCAAGCACATGTATGCAATCAAAGGATCACCTCGTGAAGAAGTAAGGCATCTATCGCATCAAATTTCATATCTTCCATTAGAGAGTTGAAGCTCTCAATTAATATCACCCTTCTTGCATTAATGATCTCTAGGACATAATATTTGAGAACACCACATTAGGATATAGGATCCACATTGAAAAGCTGCATATGAAAAAACTACTAGCCATGGATAATAAGTATGTCTAGCTGTCTCATGGGAAAGTGTTTATGGGGACTTATAAGTGGAACCAATGCCAAGTTTAGATTGGGCGATGGACCAAATCCTTATCAAGTGATTAACTTCACATATTGAATGGGAAATAGATGATGTTTATCTTTATCCTGTCTCAACATATTACTATTGCAATTACAGTGCATAATCAAGACTTAGATACTTTGATATAGGTCTTGGAAATAGAAAGGAGGTTATACTCTTTTGCAACCAAGGCTAGAAAGATCCAATTGAAAAATGAATCAAGAATCTAACAAAGACACATAATAGCAACTTCAATGAATACATTCTAAAGATCAAGGAGAAAGAGATGCATTGGGATGCATAGGTATTCACGTAAATGCGGATGACCTAGTTGCATACACATTTAATGGACCTAGACATGATTAAAAGTTAGAGGATTTTACCATTGTTGTATATGTGAGAGTCAATCTTCTCGACTTTGAGAAACTAATTTCCTCAATAGTTATTGAAGAGATGAACATTCAGAGTTTAAAGGCAAAGGGGAAAGTGGGCCAAGCAATATATGTGGGTGAGGGGAGAGGCAATGCAAGAAATGTAGGTAGAGGTAGACAAAGGCGAGCAAGATGATCAAACGGAGATGCTCATCAAATCAATGGAACAAATCCAACTTCTGAAGAGGAAAAGGCAAGTATTGAGAGGGATGAGGAATATACAATCAAGCTCTAGACAATAACTACTTGGTTGGATGCTACATATGTGGAAATTATGGGAAATATGAAAGATTTCTTTCAATCAAAGGGACAAGGATATCTAATCATATTGAGGGAAAACAAACTATTCTTTTACTTTGAATGGAAATGAAAGTACGTTATATATCATGCACATGAGTGACTACAACACCCAAGGATGGAATATATGGTATATGATAGTGGATACAACAATCACATGAGCTGCACCAAGGAATTCTTCTAAAATATGTTGGTACCATGAAAGACGGGCTTGTGGAGATAGTTGATGATACTGCTTATTTAATGACACATATAGGTGATCTTTTGTTGGATGCTTCTCGTAAATCTAAGGGTTTGAAAGATAATGTTTGTGTTCACAAAATGAATAAAGTCTTGTTTTGTGGTTTAAATGGTTGAAAGAGGTTTGAAGTCCAATTTCAATGAAAAAGGATGCTTTATGGACAAACCTAAAGAGGGATTCAGATTGATGGCCAAAGGAAGGAGCGAGTGAAGGCTATTCACATTGGGTGTAAAGAAAAACTTCAACCACACAACCTACTTCACATATGGAAGTATGAAGGCATATTTGGACCTATGGCATAATAGGTATGGAAATATTGATACTCAAAGTTCAAATGAAATGGACAAAAAGAGGTTAATACTTGGAATAGCAAACCTTCGCTACCAAAATCTCAAGAATTTGTATCAATCTTGTTAATTAGATAAGCAAAAAAAAGTTAAAAATTAAGAATAAAAACCATGTGAGTTATGCTTCACTTTATTTAGTTCCTAGAGTTGTTAGGGGACCAACAAAGGAGAACTTAGATGGAGGTAATATATTCTTTGTAACCTTTATTGTTGATTGTAGAAAACCGACCTATCTTTATTGCATGATTCATACATCAGATGTTGTTTCATACATAAAGAAGTAAGATGCAGAGAGAATACTTCTACCATGAGTTTTCTAATTTCTTGGATTTCAATGGCATCAAGAAACAAGTAAAATGCAGGTACACACCTCAACGAAATGGTGTAGCAAAAAGGAAGCATAAGGACATTGCCGAATGTGCAAGGGCTATCATGACACTTATCCTATGTGTATGGCATACCTCAATAGGGTCTTTTGATCCTCTTCATTTTTGACGATGGTATTTTTCAACTAGGGTCTCATTTTCCTTCATACCATGATAGTTTGATAAGTCACATCTTTTATGCCTCATTTTCTTATCTCTTTGGGTTCTCTATATCCAAGGGTGGTATTTAATCCTTTTCCAATGGACTCCACCAAAGAAAGAAGCATTAGTTAGATTATTGAGCTTCACTTCTTGCTCCAAATGTTTAATTTCACCTATATAATTACTAATCCTAGTGGGGAGATGTCTATTCACATCATCATCCACACATATATGGGAGTTCCGTATCAAATGAAAAGTGTAAGTAATGCCCTCATAAATGAACCCATGGACATCCACATTGGATTGAAGTGTTCCTTCAATGGGGGCAATAACTTCCCTCTGAAACCATAGAGGAATAAGGGAAGACTTGGAAGCTCTACCCATAGAGTATGCTTCAAAGGATTTGAATTTTTAGAGAGAAGTGGGAGGTCGATTTAAATAGGCAAGAGTGGTGCAAAAGATGTGCGAAGTTCCAACATGAAGGGCCTAAAAGGCCATATCTTCATTTTCAAATAGGAGAAGCTTCGTGGCATGCTAGAAGAAGCTCAGACATATGCAGGATGCATTTTGAGGGGACCATTCCTTATGAAGACACTTTCTAGTGAGTTCAAGCATTAGATAGGGTCCGAAATATTGGTTAATAAGGCAAATCTTCTTTATTGCCTCGTGATTTCTCGTGACATCAACCATTGGGAGACACACAATTAGAAACTTGAATAAAAATTGGAAATTTCACCTAGAGAAGACAACTAAATTAATAGCTTTTGGTATTGCTTCTAGATGAAAAGCTTCCATGAGGAATAAAACACATTACCTTCAATCACAAATCTTCAACAAAAGAGCTCCTACGCCTTTCTACTTTACGCTTCACCACAAAGTGGAAGAACAAAGTTGACTAATCCTTAAAAAAAACACACTAAGTAGCCTCTCCTTCCAAACTAGCTAAGTCTCATCCCACACTTAACTTGCCCCCAACAAATTGCTGCTCCAAATAACGCACCCACAAAAAAGAGACTAAAGTATATACTTCCACTTGTACTTTGCTCTGCTGGGTGTTTTTAGGGAAAGTCCATACTACCTCTCTTGCACTTGAAGGGAGTCAGAGATTCACATGGGGTGCTAAAAGGAACTAGTAGATTAAAGAAACAACTACATTGTTAAGTACACGTGATATAAGAGGAAACGATACATGTGAAATAGCAACAAAAAAAAACTTTGTTTTATTATACATAACTCTTGAATTCTTATTAATCTTTATGAGGTAGATTTGCACAAATAAGCAAATTGTAGTTTCCAAGTATTGCTTCTCCATCTCTTCAACAAAAGGCAAGGAAACTCGTAACATTCGAAGAAAAAATTTTGCTTCAATCCTTATTACCTCCACTTGGATTCTCTAAATGTAGCACAAATCAGTAACTTGGTGTTCCCTTGCATGAATATTTTTCTATGCAACTTTGGACCTTTGTTCAACTTCCATTTCCTGAAAAAACTCTTTAGCTCGAGCTTTTAGATTAAATTCATAACTGTGTGTATACATGAGACTATTGCCTCGACCACAATTGAACATAGGTTGTGACATACTATGGTGTTTTTGTATCTACCTTAAATATATGAAAACAATCATAGATTTTGTTAAGCCAATTTTATAATCACCACTCCTATATTTATGTACATAATCTATTTTTGTTGTCCTTTTTCAAGATTTAGAAGCACAATCTCCCCAACTTCAGAACCATTGGCATCAAGGACCATTTGCATTATTCAAGATTCATGAAGCATCTTGGCATCAAAATCCCTTTGGTAATTTACCTCTTTACTTTTCTCTACTTTTTTGGAACTCCTGACTACCCATCAGAAGATCATCTTCTTCACAAAGACAGTTGGCTTGCTGGTCCAAACTCTCATCGATTAGCAAAAGGCTTGCAATGAAACTCAGGCAGATCAAGCTACTATATAAACACACAATAAAATGCAGATGTGCCCGCTCTATTAAAACCATTGATCGCTTAGTATTTCTTGTAACCACATGAAAAGAGAAAGGAGCATTATCGAATATCACACCTCTTCTTCAAGAGTATTTCAAGCCATGGATCGATCGACATTTGAAGGGATTATCAAGTACTTAGATGTAGTTTCAATCTCTTACATGTTCTTCCTAGGTCAAACCATCACGAAAGTGTACATTGTAATTAGTGCCTAGAACTTTATAAAACTTCCATACTATCAATCTATTGTTTTTTATAAACCATAGCCAATCTCTATGGCGCGCTCACAAATTAGACCAAGGAGTAATGTGAATGGAGTGCACCTGAGGAATGATGACTTGGGCACCCCTTTCTCCCATGGAAAGAGACGAGAAGTTTATATCACCTCCTTCTTTTAAAGTCTGTTTTTTTTTCTCTTTCCAACGGTTCAAAATGAAGATTCCATTAATCCTCTTTACACTCACTTCATGAGATTTGGATGTTTTCTTGACCTATCTGTTCTTTTGATTTTCGTGTTGTTCGTTTTTAGCAAACATAAGTCAAGTTGTAGATCCCACAAGAATTTTCCTTTCACTTTGTGATTGATTAATAAATTCTAAACATTGTTCACTGAGAATTTTGTCAATGTATCTAGACATGAGTAATCTCCACGAAATATTTCGTCCACATGGAAGCTTGAAAACAAATTCTTGGCACCTAGTTCTGTTTGCACGTCACAATCTCTATACATATCTATCAAGGCATTTCCAAGAAGATCTTGCTCTTCTATGCCTTGTTTTATGAATAGATCATGGATGTCATATCCTTTAATCTTTTCTTTTAAGCATGCATAGACATTAACACAATAGAAAAGGGTCATATTATCTATGATTTCACCTCCATGAGCCACCTTGCTTATAGTACTAGAGCACTTCCTTACCATATCCATTTCTAGCATAACCTCCTATGAGGGCATTCCAAACAACTATAAATTTTTATGTGAGATCATCAATGCCTTTCTATGCCACTTGAACTACCCTACATTTTGCATACGTATGGACTAAGTGACGCATTGAAATCATGCATCAGCAAGTGTTCTTATATTATTTCATGTTCAAGGGGCTTTTCTTTTCCAATGCTTATCTTGATTTTGGACCGTAGATCCAAGCTAAGATCCACTTCAATGTAGACCTGACCATGCCCTCTGAGGTTGAACAAGTACACCGATCTTTGATGAATGAAGCTACCAATGTCATCCCTAGAGGCTAACATTCTACCGATGGGCATAAAAATCTCCCTTATAAATTCATAAAGGAAGTGGGAAAGGTTAAGGACTTCTAGCTACAGCCCATAACACCTCAATTTTGACTTATTAGGGAGGAACTCTAGAAACCACTTGTAGAAGATAAGATTGTTTGCTAAACCTACCAACTCTTAACTTATAAGGCATGCAATGCCATTTTTGGATTTTCTAAAACTAAAAGCAATTGGTTCAATGGAAAAAAACTAACAATTTCTAACAAAAAAATTCATATAGAGACCATCCTTTAGGGAACCATTGTGGGAGAGACTCCAAAGGCAACATAAGGCCAAAGATCTCCACAATGAGGAAAATCCTATTTTCTTTTTATCGCTTAGCCAAGATGTTCTCCCCAAGCACGGTGACAAGAGGAGCTTTAATTCTAGAGACTTTGAGAGAACCACTTGAGACCAGGTCCTCTTAGGTTTGGCCCAGGTTTCAAACAACCAATGATGGTATAACCATTACCATATCCATAGTGCAAATCAAAACCCTTCTACACCTTGATCTTTAGATTATTTTAACTTTTAAAAAACCACTAGAAGGAGCTGCTAGAAGACACAACAAAAACTAGATAAGAAACCATAACAAAGAATACAAGGGTTTCCATGATTCAATGGCCCAAACTAATTTACCGTCCTTCTTCTTTTTCCCCCTTGCCGGTCCCTCACAATTAGAATGCAGCGTGCCCAATTTACATGCTCATGGATTTTTATCCATAACCATATATTTTTTGAAGCAAACAAACAGTTTGGACTTTATTTTTAATGGACAATCCTATGCATGCATGGGAAATCCATCAATGAATGTCACAAAGTAAGGGCAAATCCCAAAAGAAGATGTTTGCATAGGACCATAGACATCACTATGAACAACTTGTAATCTATAATCAGCTCTTACTAAACCCTGTTTAGGGAAGGAATAATGTTACATTCTGGCTAAAATACAACATTCATACATGTTTAGAAGTTTCCTCAAGTTTGTGCAGAGAGGACACCATATCAGATCTCTACATGCATAGAAAACTAGCATAATTCAAATGAGTAAAGTGTGCATGCCAAAGCTTTGCATTTGAGATAGACAAACAATTTTGAACTACATGCATTGAATCACTCATAATTTTTTTCATAGTCTATGAGCTTATACAGTCCATGGCATAAAATTGTTAGTCGGCCGCCGGATTGGCAACTGTATAACTTAATCTTGTTTCACACGCGCGAAAAGATGGTTACCAAGACATTTGTAATCTTTATAAGCAATGAAAAAAGACACTTCGGGACGTTCGAGAGATCACCAGATTGTCTGTCTGGGTGATTAAACGGAGCGCTACTGTAGTGTTAGTTTGTCTAATTCCAAGTGTTCGGAGTTTTCTAAGTAATCTGTTCACCCCTTATCTGCTTTGTTATCTGTGTCTGTGGTCTATCGATCTCTGTTGCGGTTGTGAGGTTTATTTACATTCCAGTAGATCATCGGACTATGGTATGAGAAAGTCGTTCTACGAGTCTCTGTAGCGATTTTCCTATTACGTATATCGTGGTGTCACTCTTTCTTGGAGTGTGCTGTCATTTATTGGTCATGTCTGTGAAGTTATGGTAGTATTCTTACACGCTGTGTAGGATTGTATTGACCTTAATACTGAAAGCGGTACTTGTACGATGAGATTAGGCTACGGCAAGAGTTATCTCCAATGTGTGTTAGTCTTCAAGCGCTGTGTATTTGAGTTGTTCACTTCTTCTGTGTCTCCTATTGTCTGTCTGTGAGTACCTATTCGGTGAATATTGAACTGTTGTTATTGTCCCTAATGTTACAGTAGTGTGTACTCAGAAAAGGGTTCTATGGTAACGCGGTACCACGATATTAATAGTTTGGTACAGTGTATTCGATAACAGCTGAAAGGGTTAGAATGACGAACCGTAAAGATTGAAAAGGGCATACTAAAGTTGATAGAATTATTGAATGTTTTTATATTGTGGTGTGAAGTAATTTTCTGGGAAACAAGTATAGCACCTCTATCTTTATACAGCCCTTCCACTCCCAAGATCCCAATAATCATTTAAACGCGCTACTGACAGTTGGTCTCGCGTTTTAAGCGTTTAACACTGGCGCCGTCTCTGGGAAAGTGGCAATAGATCAGATTGTTGCAAACTAGTTATGGAAACGTGACTGTAGATTGTAAATCGACATTACTAGTACGCGATTAGTACCAAAAGATGATACATGCCGGTTACTCGATCCGGTGAAATGTATCCAAAGAACCGCCAGCCTAGGGTACCTAATTTGCTAAGGACGCCTCCAGGAGGTAAAAGTGCAGATAGGTCTAACCCAGTTGTCAAGAAAGTAAAGAACGTTAGTAGTGATTCCGGTCATATTCTCGCGGAACGTACTACATCTTTGGTAGATTCCGCTACGATTTCGGCACAGTCTGTCGAAGAGATAGTAACTCTAGAATCTACCAGGATGCAGCCTAAGGTTCGTTTAACAACATTGGGTAAAGATTCCAATTTGTTTACGAATAGAAATGTTTTAGCCAAAGAAATTAGTAAGGAAGAAAAAGCACCCTATATTGGTGAAAAATCGACAGATTTCGGTGATATTTTGGTAAGAGTTGCTGAAAGATCGCAGTTTTCCGGCAACAGTTTACCATTTTTTGGTGAATCTTCAGCCCAATCACCGCTATTGGGAGTAAGCTTTCCTACAGTTGACATCAAGCAGGAAGGTAGCTTGTTCGAAGCTGAAATTTGAAACATACTGAACAATATTATCGACCCGGAAAGTGCACCAGCTGACGATACAGATTCCGACAGTCGAGATACTCAGCCTCGGGATACACAAGATAGTCACAATACAACCATTAGCACGATGAATGGGCAAAAAAAAAAAAAAAAACAACAACAACAACAACAACAGGAGCAGCAGCAACATCAGCAACAACAACAACTATGCCCTCCTAGGCCGAATCAACAGGAGTGACGTACACCAAATTTGGTGGATTTCCAGGTGATGACCCAGATGCTCATGTACGCACATTTTGAGATAAGTTACACAGTGCTCAATCATCCACCTAATCCGGCGTATAAAGCTATTGTCTTCCAATCTACATTGGTTAATGAAGCAGCTAGATGTCTTACAAAATATGATATTAACCATTTCGGCACCTATGAAGCCGTGATCGCAATGGCTTTACAACTTGAAAAAAAGGTTGGAGGATTTACAGAAGATCTGGAGTGGTTAAAAGCAAATAGAAATGTCGTCGAAGACCTGACCAGATAGATGTACTACACTACATGCAAGAATTCAGGCCATACTAGTGCCACTTGTGCCCTTAATCAGTTGTTTTGTGCTATCTGTTGGTGCAATTCAAGCCTTCACAATTTGGCTTGGATTACTTCATGAAGACAACACTTGTAGGAAGGACCATAGGAACTTATGCTTATAAGTTCTTATCATTTTTACTCCTTGTAAAAATCTAAGTGACTTGGAATCTTATGGACACACCTACTTGATTAGAATTGTTTGAAAAAGTTGTTGGATTATTGAGAGAATATCTCATTACCTTTTAGGTGAAAGATTCTAGGAGTTTGAATTTAAATTCAAACTTGATTTTTCAACAAAACTCTATAAAAGATGCAAGCCAAAAGTCACGGGTAGCTTAGCTCATCCTAGCTCACTTCCCCAGGCAACTATCATTGTATCTGAGTGTGTATGAGTGCTACATCTTAGCACACACCTCATTACCTCATCTAGCTATGGTTATCATGCTAATGAGATTGTACAATTATTTCAATTAATAGATATATTCATATTCATCAACTCTGTGTTCTCTGAGTGTACCACTTCAAGTCTATCAACTTCAAAGAGGCATATCTCAGTGCCTACTGCACCAAATCAAGTAATTCGAAGCTTGGTAGATCCAGCTCAAAGCATACTACAAGCATACAAAGTTTGAAGCAACTTGGTTCAGCCAATTTTGATAAATCGCGGTCGAAGTGCTCACTGGTATTTGTCTGCATACTTCCTAAAAAGTCAGGGATGTCCATAATTTTTCTAAAGTGATTTCTCTGAGTATAGTTTATCATTTTATCTCATTCCACTTGCAAATGGTAGCTTACTAAGCTAATAGAATACCTCTAGAAGGAATTTTGCCAATTGTAAGTGTACTGGTCATACTGAGTATAACTTTGAGCAGGTGTCAATACCAAAATAGCAAGTTTTCTTGGATTTTTGAAGTATCAAGTAGTCTGTTTTGATTTGATCACTACACACATCATTTGCAAAGTACATATATGATCTCTTGGTATCATTTGGAAGCTAAGGGTGTCTACTAATCATATCTGGAGTCACTGAGGCCTGATGCAAAGCAGGATTAGCAGCACCTACTCAATCTTCTGGAGGATCCATCCATCTTTCTCAACAGTGGTATCAGAGCAAACAAGGTAACATGGGAGATGGTTTTCCTTCATTCATTGATAAATTGGACAGGAACAATTATCAAGCTTGGTCTCTGAGGATGAAGACCTATCTACAAGGAAGAAGTCTATTTGGATTCATCTCAGGAGATGAGGAATTGCCCTCATTCAAAGCAAGGGGTCTACCCACCAAGGAAGAACAAGAAAGGCTTAATACATGGTGTGCAAAAGATGCATTCGCAAGGTCTTATCTTCTTAACTCTATATCTGATTTCCTTTTACCTCACATAAGGAATTGTAAGACTTCCCAAGAAACTTGGGAAACCTTGTCATCATACTTTTCATCTAATACAAGGGCCAGGAAGAATCAATTGTGGATTGAATTCGCAACCCTTAGGAAGCAACCAAAGCAATCAGTCTCAGAATTTGTGACCAAGATCAAGGATGTGGCAGACCAGTTAGCAAGCATAGGAGAGGAGATTGAAGAGGAACAAATAGTAAGGCAAGTAACCAATGGACTAAAGGCAGATGATAAGTGGGAAAGTTTCACCACTGCAATGGATCTCTACATGGATATGCATACCCCAGATCTCACAACTCTGATGGGCCAACTATTCACACATGAATCAAAGTTCACAAAGGTTGGAGATACATCTAAAGGTAACACTCCTTCTGCCCTATATACTGATAAAAAGATTAAAGACAAAGGTAAAGGTAAAAAGCAAGAGGATGAAGGGTCTACCTCCCAAGCCAACTATGCAGGGAGAGGTAGATCTTCAAGAGGCAGGGGCAGAGGAGGTAAGCAAGGTAGGGGGAGACCCTACAATTCATCACCATGCAATATTTGTGGATTGTCTAACCACACCACAGATGAGTGCTACAGAAACACCAAGGCTACAATGGCTACAACAATAACTACAACAACAACCATAATGGTAACTACCAAAGAGGATTCAGAAATAGGAAAGACTACAACAACTACACAGAGGAGTAGGATGACTCCCTATTGATCATGAATATGACTTCCAAGTCAGGTATCAATGATGATCAGATTCTGTTTTATATTGATTCAGGGTGTTCTAATCATGTAGTAGGCAATGTGGCACTACTCTCTGATCTTGAGGAACCCAAGGGCAAACATCAAGTACAGACAAGTGATGATACTAAGCATTCTGTAGTAAAGATTGGAAATGTAAAATCTTGTGATGGTAACCAGAACCTATTGAGCAGGGTACTTTATGTACCAACTATTACCAAAAACTTAATGAGTGTTGGTCAAATTGTGGAGAAAGGTTTGCAGGTCAGATTCACTCAACATGGAGCATATGTAGAGGACCCAAGACATGGATTCAAAAGGATAGCCAAGGGAGAAAAATTAGGTAGATTATTTACTTTTGAGCTAGAAGACACCAAAAACATTGCTTTATACAATTACAAGGATCAAACACTTTCAGAATTAGAAATATGGCACAAGAGACTAGGGCACATAGGAGAAAGGACCTTGAAGCAAATGAGCAGAGATCAATGTGTGCTTGGGATACCTAATGTATCCAAGCAACACATGATTTACAAGTGTGGTGCTTGTCAATTTGGTAAGTCTCACAGGTTACCTTATACAAGGAAAGGTTTTATGCATGAAGACTACCTAGACTTGGTGCACACAGATGTTTGGGGACCTAATAAGGATCCCTCCATTTCAGGATCAAGGTACTATGTGTCTTTCATTGATGATTATAGTAGATGGACTGTGTTATACTTTATGAAGCACAAGGATGAAGTGTTTAATTGTTTCAAAAGATATCTTGCACTAGTTGAAAATCAAACAGGAAGGAACTTGAAGAAGCTAAGGTCAGATGGAGGAGGTGAATACTTCTCAAATGAGTTTGAGGACTTCTTGCAGGAAAGAGGCATCAAGAGGGAGATAACCACAAGGTACTCACCTGAACAAAATGGGGTAGCTGAAAGAAGGAATAGACTTATAGTTGAAACAGCCAGGTCCATGCTTAATGAAAAGAAGTTGCCAAATTATCTTTGGGCAGAGAGTGTATCTACTGCCACCTATCTCATAAACAGGTTGCCATCAAAGTCTCTTGATGGAATGACACCTTATGAAGCTTGGCATGGTAAGAGACCATCATTGGATCATTGCAAAATCTTTGGTTGTGTAGCATATGTGCATATTCCCTCACAAGTAAGGGGAAAGCTAGACCCTAAAGCAGAAAAATGTATTTTCATTGGTTATGACTTGAATAAAAACGGGTACAGATTCTACAACCCAACCAACAAAGGGTTCAAGGTAAGAAGAGATGTCATCTTTGATGAGAATGAATCATGGTATGAGAATGAATGCAGGAAGGTTAGTCTACCCTATGATTTGGAAGAGGAGTTTCCAAAACTCTCAAGGGAGGAACCAATCCAGAAGGAAGAATCAAGTTCAGAAGATGATGACACAATCAATCTTGAAGAATTCAAGGCATGGAAGTCCAAAGGCAAGTTAAAGATGAAGAAGCTTGAGGATATACCAGAATCTTCAACTCAAGCAATGAGGAGATCTCAGAGAGAAAGTAAGAAGCCTATCAGATACGGGTATGATACATCTCTTGTTACTAAGCATTCAATTTATCTTGCAAAGGACTTGATAAGTGAAGAACCAGGTTCATATGAAGAGGCAATTACAAAACTAGAATGGAAAGGAGCTATGGATGAAGAAATAGAAGCTCTCAAGGAGAGTGACACATGGGACTTGGTACCCAAGAAGGACTCTATGAAGGTGATAGGATCTAGATGGATCTACAAATTAAAGAGGAACTCTAATGGTACAATCAACAGGTACAAAGCTAGGTTGGTAGCCAAGGGTTTTGCACAAACCCAAGGCATTGATTATGAGGAGACATTTTCTCCAGTGGCTAAGATGCCAACAATCAGAGTATTGGTGAGTGTAGCTGCATCCAAGAATTGGAACATGTACCAATTAGATGTCAAGAATGCTTTCTTGAATGGATGGATATCTGAAGAAGTCTACATGTCACAACCACCTGGCTATGAAGATCCCAAGAAGGTAAATTATTTTTGTAAATTGAAGAAGGCTTTATATGGATTGAAGCAGGCACCTAGAGCATGGAATTATAGACTGACAACATACCTCCAAGACCAAGGGTTTACTATGAGCAAGGCAAACACTTCATTGTTTATCAAAAGGAGCAATTCATAGATAATCTATCTCTGTGTTTATGTTGATGACATCATCATTACAGGTAATGATGTCCAAGGAATCAGAAGCATCAAAAATAAGATGATGAAGGAGTTCAAGATCAATGATCTTGGATTATTGAAATACTTTCTAGGACTTGAATTGGTTTATACTAATTCAGGTGTATATATCACTCAGAAGAAGTATGTGCAGGACATGTTAAAGAAATTTGGCTTGCAGGATGCTAAAGTCTCTAGTACTCCAATGGAAGTCAACCTAAAGCTAAGTGCTCATGAAGGGGATGAAGTCCAAGACATTACAGGATATCAAAGTATGGTAGGTAGTTTGAATTATGCTACCTTGACTAGAATTGACATAGCATATGGAGTTAGTGTGCTAAGTAAATTCATGCACAAACCAAGAGTACCTCACCTTGAGGCTGCAAAGAAGATCTTGAAGTATCTAAAGGGAACTCAGAACCATGGTTTGTACTTTCCTTATACATCAGACATTGACATTAAAGTGTATTCAGATGGAGATTGGGCAGGATGCAAGGATGATAGGAGGAGCACATCAGGATACTTATCTTTTGAGGTGATAAACCTATTTCTTGGTCAGCTAAGAAACAACCAACAGTGGCATTGTCATCCACAGAAGTAGAATATAGAGGGCTAGCTAATGCCACTCAAGAAGCTATTTGGTTAAAGCTTTTGTATACAGAGCTAGGCCTATACACTAGGCCCCCAATTATCTTTGGAGACAACACAAGCTCTCTTCACCTTGCAGCTAATCCAATATATCATGCTAGGACAAAACACATAGAGGTTCATTACTACTATGTGAGAGAGAAGTTGCTAAGCAAAGATATTCAGTTGACCTACATGTCTACTAATATGCAATGTGCAGATTTACTCATTAAAGCTTTGGATGGAAACAAATTATGCAGATTCAAATCCATGATTGGATTGAAGGATGTGATTGAAGATTGAAGATGAAGACTTAAGCCAAAGTGTTTGGCTTGAGGGGGAGTTGTTGGTGCAATTCAAGCCTTCACAATTTGGCTTGGATTACTTCATGAAGACAACACTTGTAGGAAGGACCATAGGAACTTATGCTTATAAGTTCTTATCATTTTTACTCCTTGTAAAAATCTAAGTGACTTGGAATCTTATGGACACACCTACTTGATTAGAATTGTGGAAAAAGTTGTTGGATGATTGAGAGAATATCTCATTACCTTTTAGGTGAAAGATTCTAGGAGTTTGAATTTAAATTCAAACTTGATTTTTCAACAAAACTCTATAAAAGATGCAAGCCAAAAGTCGCGGGTAGCTTAGCTCATTCTAGCTCACTTCCAGAGGCAACTATCATTGTATCTGAGTGTGTATGAGTGCTACATCTTAGCACACACCTCATTACCTCATCTAGCTATGGTTATCATGCTAATGAGATTGTACAATTATGTCAATTAATAGATATATTCATATTCATCAACTCTGTGTTCTCTGAGTGTACCACTTCAAGTCTGTCAACTTCAAAGAGGCATATCTCAGTGCCTACTGCACCAAATCAAGTGATTCAAAGCTTGGTAGATCCAGCTCAACAAGCATACAAAGTTTGAAGCAACTTTGTTCAGCCAATTTCAGGAAATCGTGGTGGAAGTGCTCACTGGTATTTGTCTGCATACTTCCTAAAAAGTCGGCGATGTCCATAATTTTGCTAAAGTGATTTCTCTGAGTATAGTTTATCATTTTATCTCATTCCACTTGCAAATGGTAGCTTACTAAGCTAATAGAATACCTCTAGAAGGAATTTTGCCAATTGTAAGTGTACTGGTCATACTGAGTATAACTTTGAGCAGGTGTCAATACCAAAATAGCAAGTTTTCTTGGATTTGTGAAGTATCAAGTAGTCTGTTTTGATTTGATCACTACACACATCATTTGGAAAGTACATATATGATCTCTTGGTATCATTTGGAAGCTAAGGGTGTCTACTAATCATATCTGGAGTCACAGAGGGCTGGTGCAAAGCAGGATTAGCAGCACCTACTCAATCTTCTGGAGGATCCATCCATCTTTCCCAACACTATCTGCAACACTACCGGACACACCACCGAAGACTGTGCATATAACGCCAAGGTACAGGGACCAGCAACTGTCAATGCTATTATACAGGAACCACGACAGCCAGCCAGTCACTATGTACCACCACAATTGATAAACAACTAGTAACAGGCTACCGAAATTACCGAGGACAAAGAAATAACAACTACAATGCAAATCCTTGGCAGGCCGGACCAGCAGAGGAAAACACTAATTTGCCACCACCTCGCTGCCATTTTTGTGGTGAATTTGATGACATTAGAAGATTTTGTAAGGATGCAGCTGAATATGATCAGAGGAAGAAAGAAGGTCAAAACCTAGTGACTAATATGGTACAAATCACACCAGTAGAAACGCAAGCTGTAGTAACTCAGACCGGATCCGGTAAACAACTGCAACGAGTAGTAGAAATATTTGAACCAGGCATACGTGAACAACAAAGGATGTATGATAAGGCTAGTCAATGGACCACCACGGAACCTCTAGTGTTCCCACATCCTATTCCGGTGACCCAGGCTCCGTTAACCGAGGAAGGAACACCAAAATAGGATTCTAATTCAGCAGCAGGCACATCATCTTCAGTGGGCGCATCATCTTCAGAATCTATGGAAAATACAATTCAATCATAAAAGGCCTGGGAAATTTTATCTAAAGCATCCATCACTCTTCCTCTGGGCGAATTACCTGCACTAGTATCGGGAGTTCGACAACAATTCCAACAACAATTCAGTCCTGTGCCTTCTTGCATTCCAGCAACAGCAACAGTGCAATAGAAACCTGATTCTACGGTCGATCATTCAGTTCCTTTAATTACGGTATGGTATAAAAATCATAAAATCACACAGGTACTAATTGATGGAGGATCTGGTGTCAACATTGCTACTACTGCACTGTGTAAAAAGTTAGGGTGGACCAAAATCGAACGAGTTCAGTTTTTTGTCAGAATAGCCGACCAATCAAGAGTTCATCCAGTAGGACTTGTGCGAAATGTACCAATAACTTTACAAGGTACAACATTTAAAATGACCTTTGTCGTACTAGAATTACCGGAATCCACCCTTGATTATAATATCCTTTTCGGCCATCCTTGGCTGAAGCATGCTAAGGTGATACAAGATTGGTCTGCATAGGAACTCACTTTCAAAGATAATAATCGTAAATACGTTGTAAAATTAGATGCTATACAACCTTGTGAGTTGCATGCTAGACCGTATTTTGCAGAACCAGTCCATATGCTAGATGGGTTGTCAGATGACAAAGAAGAAGAGTTTCTGAAAAATAACATTGACTTGATCTCCCTAGGAACTGTTGATCTACAATCTGTTGTAGATAATTGGAATCCTGCAGTTTGTACGGTGATGTCTGTAACAGAAAGAGATACGAAAGAAGATAAGGCTACCATAGATGACGCTGATCTAGAACAACTTTTTAAGCCAACTGAGGATACAGAGAAGCGTCGACAATTCTATGTTCCAGAAGATCAGCTGACCACCTACAATTTAGGGGATGAAGAAAATCCACGTCCTCTTAAGATAAAGGAAAGCTTACCTAAGTTATTTCAAGCAGATTTAATCCAACTACTTTAAGAATTTTCTGATGTATTTGCATGGGATTACAAAGATATGAAGGGTCTGGACCCGCGCATCTATCAACACAGGGTCATGCTGAAGCCGGAAGCAAAACCACTTAAGCAACCCAGCTACCGGATGAATCCGAACTATGCATCACAGGTAAAGGTAGAACTTGATAGGCTACTCAAAGTCGGATTCATTGTACCAGTAGAGCATGCTGAATGGATCTCACCAATTGTTATTGTCCCTAAAAAGAGTAAGTTGTTACGAATATGTGTAGATTACCGAAAACTGAATGCAGCTACGGTGCTTGATCCATTTCCGCTACCTTTTCTTGATACGATGCTTGATAGAGTAGCAGGACATGAAATGTATTCATTTTTAGATGGGTACAGTGGGTATAATCAAGTTAGAATGGCTGAACAGGATATACTAAAGACCGCTTTCATTACCAATTGGGGTGTTTTTGCTTGTACTGTTATGTGGTTTGGATTAAGAAATGCCCCTAGTACGTTCCAAAGGTGTATGCACGAAATATTTTCTCCTTACCTTACCTCTTTTATGCAAGCATATCTTGATGATTTTTTGATTTTCCGTAAGATGATAGCACACCTGTTCCATTTACGGTGCTGCTTTGAAAAGTGCAGAGAATACAGACTTTGTTTGAACCCAAACAAATCTGTGTTTGTGGTTTCATGTGGAAAGCTACTTGGCCACATTGTATCTGCAGTGGGTATACAAGTGGATCTAGGTAAAATCACAGCTGTGTTAAAAGCATCTATACCCACTTTACCTAAGGAAGTAATGCGCTTCATGGGCTAAGTAAGATGGCATGGCCGACATTTACGGTGGCTCGCTCATTTAGCCATTCCACTTAATTGATTAATCACGAAGAGTCCTAAACAATTTGATTGGACCCCGGACTGTCACATTGCTTTTGATCGTCTAAAGGGATTACTAACACAGGTTCCAATCTTACAGCCTCCTGACTAGGATCGCCCATTTCATGTATTTGTTGATGCTTCAGATATAGCAATAGGGAGCATTCTAATGCAACAAACCGATAAGTGGTTTAGACCAGTATAGTATGCAAGTCGAAGATTGGCCCTTGCTAAAAAGAATTACTCTGTAACAGAAAGAGAATGTCTAGGTCTAGTATATACTGTCAAGAAATTCAGACATTATTTGTTGGGCCGTAAATTTACTTTTCATGTAGATCATGCTGCACTTGTCTATCTAGTTCAGCAACAACATCTAGGTGGTCGATTAGCACGATGGGTTCTGCTTTTACAAGAGTTTGACTACAAAGTTATTCATCGACCAGGCAATTCACATGCCTTAGCAGATTTTCTTTCTCGCTTAGATTCCGGTGAAGCTCCGGTCGGTGTAGATGACACAACACGGACAATTTATGTTTCTGAACTGACTAATGATGAAATTGCAGACCCACCTGTGCCATCTACATATTATGATCAGATCTTGACCTTCCTCACCGATGGATACCTTCCCCCTCAGACTTCTCCTGCAATATGAAGGAAAATTTATGTTTTCAGTCGCCGATTTCGGTTGATTGCTGGGGAATTATACTATATGGATCACACTGGAGTTTTACTTCGTTGTATTCCACCACATGAAGTTAACTTAGTCATTTATTTGGCTCACTCAATTCCTTCCGGTGGCCATTTTGCTGCAGATTTAACACACCGGAAAATTCTGCAGAGTGGTCTTTGGTGGCCTACTATGTACAGGGATGTATTGTTGTTGGAGATAGACGTCTGCAGAAGCACGCGAACAACACAAGGAAGAAGAAGAAGCTTGGAGCACAACACACAAGACTGAATGTATTACTAGAGAATGTACAAAGATAAGTAGCCCATTAGGGCAATAGGCGTATATACAAGCCGGGGCAAAAAAACCTCCTAAAGAGGGAAAAAAGTGCCCCGGCGGTCCTAGAGTGTTCACACACATCACTACCTAAATATATCAACAAATCCCCCCTGGGAGTGATGCGGTGAACAAGGAGCTGGCACTCATGTATAAGGAAGTGCCAAGCTATGTGGAAATCACTCCACAAAAGGAAGTAAGCCCAAAGCTTTGCAGAAAGCTTCAAACTTCTCCCTAGGCAGAGCCTTCGTGAAAAGGTCTGCAATGTTCTCCTGCGTGGGCACATATGCCAAGCTGATCTCCCCAGCAGAGAACCTCTCCCTGACATAGTGATAATGCACCTCAATGTGCTTAGTGCGAGCATGGAACACAGGGTTCCTCGCAACTGCCAATGCGCTCTTACTATGAGTGAAGATGGTGGTGGCAGAAGACTGGCCAACACCCAAATCAGCCATAAGGCGTCTGAGCCACACACAATCAACAGTCGTTGTGAAAGCTGCCCTATACTCAGCCTCACAACTAGAAGTGGCCACATTAGGCTGCTTCTTGCTCAACCAAGATATACATGAGCTACCAAGCATGAAGCAAAAACCACTGGTGGACACACGAGTGTCATAGCCACCAGCCCAATTTGATTCAGAAAAAGCATGCAAATCTGGCGGTAGTGATCCCCCCTTGGGATAAAACAACCCAAGTAGCCGAGTACCACTCAAGTAGCGAAAGATGCGCTTAACTGCTTTCCAATGCGTGACTCCTGGGTAATGCATAAACCTGCTCATCTGTGAGATAGCAAACTGAATATCTGGCCGAGTAATGCATAAGTACATCAAGCATCCAACAGCCTGCTGATGGAGAACAGCATCAAATGCATCTCAAGCATCATGAAGACTCAAAAGTAAACCTGTCTCCATAGGAGTGGCAATAGGCTTATAGTCTTCAAGGCCAAAATGCTGCAATAATGTGTCAATATATTTCGTTTGACACAAAGCCATTCCACCATCAACGTGCATAAACTGAATGCCCAAATAGTGATGCAAATGCCCCAAATCAGACATCTCAAATGAGGCATGCAAATCAGCCTTAAAATCAGCAATATGTGTCTCAATAGGACCAGTGAGCAGCATGTCATCAACATAGACAACAATGATCAGAAGCACATCATTAGCACGTTTAACATATAAGGTGCTTTCACTTGGACTATTCTCAAAACCATGTGCAATCAGATAGGCATGTATCTTCTCATACCAAGCACGTGGTGCTTGCTTTAAACCATATAATGCCTTCTTTAACCTGCAAACCTGGTTTTCATGCCCTTTCTGCACAAAGCCACGGGGCTGAAAAACATACACTTCTTCATGCAAGTCACCATTCAGAAATGCTGTTTTAATGTCCAACTGATGTACATTCCAACCATGATGGGCTGCAAGTGCACAAATGCTGCGAACAGTAGTCATACGGCATGTAGGTGCAAAGGTCTCATCAAAATCAATGCCTCTTTCCTGTGCATAACCCTTTGCAACAAGCCTAGCCTTATACCTATCAACTATACCATCAGGTTTACGCTTCAGCTTGTATACCCACTTAGTGCCAATGGCCTTCTTGCCAGGAGGCAAGTCACATAAAGACCATGTACCATTCTTCATTATAGCATCATATTCAGATTGCATAGCAGCCATCCAATTTTCTGAATTTTGTGCTTCATCAAAAGAAACAGGCTCATTCTCATCACAGAGACTAGATGCAGCCATAGCATAGCAATCTGATGCAAAGGAGGCACTATGAGAGCCTGAACGAGTACGATATGACAAAGGTGCATCTTATTTGCTGTCACGCAAAGTTTGCACCAGCCATTTTGGCATAGTTTTTGCCTGCTCAATATCAGCTCTCTCATCAACAAGTGCATCATGTAAATCTGCATCAGAAATGGAATGATCTGCATTATCATATGAAACCTGCAAAGGCTGAGAAGTTGCCTCATTAGGACCAGCACTAGCCTGTCCACCTGTAAAAAGAGGAATCAAAGTATCATACATGTCTTTGGAGCTAACAAATGTCTCCTTAGTACATGAAAGCAATGGCTGAATAGCATCTTCCACAAAGACAACATCACGGCTAACTAGAATGCGTTTAGTCTGTGGATGATACAGACGATAGCCTTTACTTTCAGAACTGTACCCAACAAAAATACATTTTACTGCCTTATCATCCAATTTTCTACGATGTTGTTCAGGCACTAATGCATATGCCAAACAACCAAAAACACGCAGATGAGCAACAGATGGCTTGCGGTCATGCGAAGCCTCATATGGAGTGATAGACAGCAACGCTTTAGTGGGACACCTGTTCAGTACATATGTTGCACACATGACAGCCTCAAGCCAGAAACTATGTGGTAAAGCCTGACTTTTGACCATGCACCTCGCCATCTCCATGAGTGACCTGTTCTTTCGTTCAGCAACTCCATTCTGTTGAGGTGTATACGGCACTATACACTGGTGTTTTATCCCACGTTCAGCCAGAAATGCATTAAAATCTGAAGACATATATTCCCGCCCTCGATCATAACGGAGGGTGCCCATTTTACAGTCTGACAGATTTTCAGCTAAAACCAAAAACTGTTTGAAGCACATGAACACTTCGGACTTTGCTTTGAGTGGATATACCCATGCATACCTGGAAAAATCATCAATGAAAGTCACGAAGTAAAGGTAATTTCCAAAAGAGGGTGTCTGCATAGGACCACAGACATCACTATGTACAAGCTGCAATTTCTGCGTAGCCCGAACTGAACCATCTTTTGGAAAGGAAGAATGCTGCATTTTGCCCAAAACAGCCTTCACAAACATGTTTTCCAGGTGCCTTAAGTTTGGGCAAAGAGGACACCATTTCAGATTTCTGCACGCGTAACAAACTAGCAAAATTCAGATGACCAAAGCGTGCATGCCAAAGCTTTGCATCTGACATAGCCTGAGAATCATGAACTACACATGCCGAATCATTCACAGATCTTTCATAGTCGTTGAGCTTATACAGCCCACGACATAAAATGCCAGAAGCAATAATCACATCGCCATTTGAGAGATCATGAACTGTACACCTGTCATCAACGAATTTCACAACCAAGCCAATCGTGGCTAATGCAGAAACTGATAACAGGTTCTTTTTGATCCCTGGCACAAATAAAGCATCTAACAAAGTGAAAGAACTACCATCAGCAGTAGTCAGAATGATCTTACCAACTCCCATAACAGGATAAGAGGAGTTATTGGCGCATGTGACAGTATTCCCTGTAGGGGCAGGCTCAAGTGAAGAGAAGAAACTACGCTACGAGGTAATATGTTTGGTCGCCCCACTCTCAAAGTACCAAACATCTGAGTCTACTGCAAACATGCACTAATCATGTGAAGATGGGTCAAAACTGCAGACAGTAGTAAACGCCCATTCTTCTCCCTGCACAAGATTTGCAGACTCTGTTTTTGGTGTAGAGGCCTCTGCAACAACCGTTCCAGCCTCTTTCTTCTTTGCCTCTTTAGCAGCCAGTTTTGGACAGTTCTTTATAATATGATCATTTCCTTTACAGTACTTGCAAAACAATTTCTTCTTTTCTGATTTCTTTTCATCTTTATCCTGGTTCTTCGATTGTGCAGCATTTGCAGATTTCTGCTTACTAGTAGAAGAGCTCCATTTTCCTTTGCCCTTCTGACTAGCCAAGAAAGCTTGATCTGCAACACCCATAATGGACCTGTTCTGCCTGGACTGATCTTCCTGCAACAGAACAGAGACTAATTCCTCAAATGACAAGGCATTCGGATTGCCTTTCATCATCAACCGAAGAGTAGAGGCAAAACTCTGATATGAATCAAGAAGACCATTTAGAACGGTCTGCACAAGTGAGCTATCTGGTATAACCTCATCAGCAGAAATCAATTGTTCCTTTAGGTCTTTGATCTTTCTAAGAAAACTGTCCATAGAATCACATTCATTCATGTGCTCACTCTCCACCTGTTTTCGGAGGTAAGCAACACGAGCCTCATTCCTAGCCTGGTACAAAGTGATAAGTGTATCCCAAGCATCCTTTGCTGTTCTGCAAGAGCGAATGTGAGGAATAATGGCACGTTTGACAGACAAGGCTATCAATGCATGTGCCTGGGCATCTCTGCCATCCCAACGAATCTGCTCTGCAGTAGGTGCAACAGAAACAGCAGCACGAACAGGAATCTGCGGAATATCATCTTCGACACCATCTTCATGAGCTCCAACACCTGTATTTGCAGTACTTGTCATTACAGGTGTAACAGGACGTCTTTCAACACCCTGCACAATGTTCCACAATCCTTTTGCAACCAGTACATGTCGCATCATATAAGCCCATAATGGGTAGTTGGTACTATCCAACTTATCCTCAACAACCAACATACGAAATACATCACTACTTTCAGCCATGGCCAGTGACTAAAATACCTTGATGCAGAAAATTGATTGTATCTCAAAAAGTTGAACAGAACTGCCCAGACGAGTTCTGCTAGACCTGTAGCAGACTTCGAGACGCTTAAACTGGCGAACAGAAACTGGTATATACCTTTGGCACAAAAGGACGAAATAGCCTGCACAAGCGTTGTGATAGTGCGTTCGGAGGCCAAAACGAGCTCAGATCCCGATTTCGGCACAACAAGGCAAAGCTGTTTTGATCTCGAAAACACCCTGAGTATGCTCACCAAATTTCGTGCGAATCTGAGATTGCAAACGGAGGAGTGTCGATGGCGCCCTAGAAGAAGCGACGACCTGCTCTGATACCAATTGTTGGAGATAGACGTCTGCGGAAGCACGCGAACAGCACAAGGAAGAAGAAGAAGCTTGGAGCAGAACACACAAGACTGAATGTATTACTAGAGAATGTACAAAGATAAGTAGCCCATTAGGGCAATAGGCGTATATACAAGCTGGGGGAAAAAAACCTCCTAAAGAGGGAAAAAAGTGCCCCGGCGGTCCTAGAGTGTTCACACACATCACTACCTAAATATATCAACAAATTGCAGTTTGTCAAAAAATGTGATAATTGTCAGAGGACTGGAAAACCTTTACAACACCATTTCTTCCCTCTACAACCTGTCCTGCCATTAGATCCTTTTCAGAAATGGGGTCTAGATTTCATTGGCCCTATTACACCACCAACAATCCTCAGTAATAATGGTTATATTTTGACATGTACAGATTATGCTACCAGATGGGCAGAAGCCTCGGCTTTATGGTCTGCCACAGATGTTGCGGTAGCCAAGTGTCTACTGAGAGATGTCTTCCACATTTTGGCTTACCGCTGGAACTTGTTATAGATCAAGGCACTCATTTTGTCAACAATTTAATGAAAGTACTCACACATTCATTCCAGGTCACGCATAAGTTTAGTTCTCCTTATTATCTTCGTGCTAATGGTTTGGCTGAAAGTACAAACAAGACTTTGTTGAATATGCTTCGAAAATTGATTCTGGATGCACCAGAAAGATGGGATCAACTGTTACCTGCAGTATTATGGGCATACCGAACGACATACAAGGTAGCAACAAGATTAACCCCTTTTAAACCAGCTTATGGATTGGAAGCCATAGCAGCGATGGAGATAGTTGTGCCAAGTTTACGAGTAGCAATCACTCAGAAACTGTTACGTGAAGAATCTCTGTCATTTCGGTTGGATACACTCAGAGAATTAGACAAGCATCGATGGCACAATTTTTTGACTATTCAGGAAGTACAGCTAAGACAAGCTCGAACACATGATCGATATCTAAAGACTCCAATTTTTTCGGTGGGACAACTTGTAGTCTTTTACAATGCAAAGTCAAATCGCTCTGCTGGCAAATTCAAGTTACGATGGTTTGGTCCCTATTGGATTGCTGAACAAGTGGTCCCAGCAACTTTTCAATTGACCACTTTCACCGGAATTCCTCTTCCAAAGGTGATAAATGGATCAAAGCTGCGGTCATATCAACAAGCATCTAATCCACACTCAAACGTTTCGCGGTTGGCCGCGTCTTTTGGAGTTCTCTTTTCTTTTATTTTCATTTCTTTTCTTTTTTGCATGCTTAATACAATAAGTCTGTAAATATTCGTGTTTTGATACCTAATTATGTCCACAACCGCCCTGACCTTTCCAGCTACTCATACATGCACACCGAAGTTAAGAAGTTATCATCTCAACGTCGCAAGATGATTAGTGATTTTGATTTCTCTCCCCGGCAACGCATCTACTTAACCTTTTCTGTTTCGTCAAAAATCGCTATTGTGTTTGTGTGATTTGTGTCATTGTGTGTACCCTCTCTTCTGTGTACTTGTGATTGCTTTCTCTGTTTGCGCCATGGAAGCTTTGGCTAACTATGCCGCTTTTCGTGATGGACTCCCTGCCGACGTAGGAGAGTTCCTGCACATCTGTGGGCTATCCAATTTCGCTGAACTACCTTGGCATTCAGTGGAATCCCACCCCTTCTTTGCCCAGATCATCTCCGCCATCGCCAACACACCTGCCACCGAGCAGAGTTGGCCAATCACCTCCCTACCATCCCGTACACTGATCACCTTCCAAACTTTCGCTGAGTCATTTCGACTCCCTTCGCAAGGTCGGGAAAATGGCCCGAACCTCCCCATAGCAACCATGATACAATTATTTCCTAGGTATTCCTCAAACGAATACGTGATCCTATGTCCACCGGAACCTGAAAGATCCGCCCTTCAGTTCTTAGTAGCTATCCTGAACCTACAGAAACGTACTTATGGAATATCTCGTCCATTCTACTCCGCCATAGACTTAGCCGCCCGAGAACCTATAAATTTTGCGTCGTACTTCTTCCACCGCATTCACAAAGAATGTGTGGCAATCATCAAACAGGTAAACAAGGGAGGAATGCCAAGATCGAGACTCCCTCATATCCTATCCTTCCTGTTTCCGGCCATTCTTGTAGCACAACCACCACCCAGAGGCCCGGTCCTATGCCATGAAGAGTCTGTGCAATTATTGGAGGATGATGAAGAAGACGAAGAGGAGCTAAATCAACTCTTCCGCCGGAAGAGAATCAGGATCAGTTCATCTGAAAGTGAAGCACAAGGTTCAGCCGAAGGAGATAAAGAAGGTGACAAAGAAGCAGAAAAGCAAGATGAAGAAACCTTCCATGACACCTCCACATCTATGCAGCATGAATCATCCACGCAGTCATCTTCAAAAGGGCAACAAGAACAGGAGGATCACATTGAAGCCGACACAAGCTCGTCAGAAGAGGCATCACAGCAACAATCGGAGCCGGAAAAACAAAGAGATGAAGAACAGGTCATTAAGGATATTTTCGACGAACTACTTAGAGCAGTAGAATCTACAGTTGCTGATACCGCCGGCACTGCACAACAAACCATAGATAAGGTAACACAATCTCACTCTGTCCTTCCCACTCCTCCATCAGAGCCGCCACTCAACCCCATTATCCCTATCCAACCCATCCACCCCAACGAACCCACTCCCTCTTCTTCCTCATCCCCCAATTACTCTCCACCGAACTCCCAACAGCTGCTAACCGCGTCCTCATCCCAACCTCAACCTCAGCTTCCAATTCCTTCAATTCCAACGATCTCTGAACTTGCAAACATGGGCCAACTGTTAATTCAGTTATCACAGCAATTGCCAATCCAGATGAGAGAAGTCACTCATAATATTCGAAATGAATTACAACACAAGGTGGATGTCCTAGAAGCAGATATCACGCCTCTACAAGAAGAGATAGATGCGGTCAAAGCAGAAAACCATCGGCTGCAATCCCAAATTACCCATCTCCAAGCCCAGCTTGCAGAACAGCAGACAATTGCCAATCACAGAGATACAACACCAGCAGATCTCCACCAAAAGGACAACTTATTAAGCGAAGCACAAGCCAAAATCATAAAATGAAGCAAGAGTTACAGGATAAAGAAGATGCAAGAATCGCATTAGGAAATCTGCTCGAAGAAACCAGAGTTCAACTAAACGAAGTGGTACAAAAAGGCCAAGAACAACACGATCTGGCAATGAAGACAGCGGAAGAACTACAAAGATATAAGGATCAATTAGCTGATGTAAATAATATGCTGAAATGTTATTTGTCAAAAGAAGCTGAAACCCAGAAGGTAATAACATATCTCCGTAGAGAAAGGGACGCATACTCCAGAACCATACAGTTCCAGAATCAAGAGATCAAAACAAGGGAAAATCAACTGGACAATAAAAAAGAAAGAGTAATCAGTATGGAGAAGCAGGTTGCAGAAATGAAGATATCCAGAGATGCGGCTTTGTCCAACAAATTCTACTTACAAGAGGCTTTTCTACAGACGCAAGCAGAGATTTTGCTCACTAAAGCCATAGCTTTAAGTTTTGTAAGAGTAGATGCACAGCTAGTAGAACCAGACACCCTCTAACAAATGTTAGAAACTCTAAAGAAAAAGATCGCCCGCACCTTTAGATTAGCCAGAAATATGTACTTAGAAGGCATTATAGAAGAACAGTAGTTTTGTAAAACCTGCGGGTTCGAGTCTACCGTGCGTGCCAGAGTGTTAGTCGGCCGCCGGATTGGCAACTGTATAATAGAATCTTGTTTCGCACGCGCAAAAAGATGGTTAACAAGACATTTGTAATCTTTGTAAGCAATGAAAAAAGACACTTCGGGACGTTCCAGAGATCACTAGACTGTCTCTCTGGGTGATTGAACGGAGCGCTACTGTAGTGTTAGTTTGTCTAATTCCAAGTGTTCGGAGTTTTCTGAGTAATCTGTTCACCCCTTATCTGGTCTGTTATCTGTGTCTGTGGTCTATCGATCTCTGTTGCGGTTGTGAGGTTTATTTACATTCCAGTAGATCATCACACTGTGGTCTGAGAAAGTCGTTCTGCGAGTCTCTGTAGCGATTTTCCTATTAATTACGTATATCGTGGTGTCACTCTTTCTTGAAGTGTGCTGTCATTTGTTGGTGATGTCTGTGAAGTTATGGTAGTGTTCTTACACGCTGTGTAGGATTGTATTGACCTTAATACTAAAAGCGGTACTTGTACGATGAGATTAGGCTATGGCAAGAGTTATCTCTAGTGTATGTTAGTCTTGAAGCGCTGTGTATCTGAGTTGTTGAGTTCTTCTGTGTCTCTTGTTGCCTGACTATGAGTACCTATTCGGTGAATATTGAACTGCTGTTATTGTCCCTAATGTTACAGTAATGTGTACTCAAAAAAGGGTTCTGTGGTAACGCGGTATCACGATATTAATATTCTGGTACAATGTATTCGATAGCAGGTGAAAGGGTTAGAATGACGAAACGTAAAGATTGAAAAGGGCATACTAAAGTTGATAGAATTCTTGAATGTTGATATATTGTGATGTGAAATAATTTTCTGGGAAACAAGTATAGAGCCTCTGTCTTTACAGACCCCTTCCACTCCAAAGAACCCAATAATCGTTTAAACGCGCTACTGACAGTTAGTCTCGCGTTTTAAGCGTTTAACAAAATGCTAGAAGAAATAATGACATTTCCATTTGAAAGATCATGAGCTTTACTCTTGTCATCAACAAACTTAACAACCAAGACAATCTTGGCTAATACTCAAATAGATAGCATTTTTTTTTATCCGTGGCATGTACAATGCAGTTGGCAATTTGGAAGAACTACCATCAACAACACTCAAAATGACCTTACCATCTCCTAGTATAGGATATGAGGATTTTTTTCCCTATGTGACAATATTCCCTATAGGGGCATGGTCAACTAAACTAAAGAAGCTACATTGCTATTATTTGGTTGCCCCACTATCATAGTACCAAACATCTGAGTATATTGTAGACATATGCCACTCATGAGAAGATGTATTATAAATGCATACATTAGTAAATTCCCATTCTACCTTCTCCACAAGATTAGGAGACTATGTTTTCGGTGTAGAGGCCTCTACAACAACCATTCTAGCCTCTTTTTTCTTTGTTTCTTTGGAAACCAATTTTGGACAACTCTTTATCACATGATAATTTTCTTTACACTATTTTCAAATTATCTCTCCTTTTTTGTTTTCGTCTCATATTTATCTTCCTTCTTTCATTGTACACCATAGAAAAGTTTTTGCTTACTAGTAGATGAGCCCTATTTAGCCTTGCCCTTCTAACTACCTAAGAAATCTTGATCCGCAACACACATAATAGACATGTTTCCCTTGGACTAATGCTCATCCAACAAAATAGAGATAACATCCTCATATGTTAAGGAAATTGGATTGCCTCTCATCATCAATCAAAGATTAGAAGGTAAACTTTGATATGAATCTAAAAGACCATTAAGAAGAATCTATACAACTAAACAATCTAGTAAGACTTCATTAGAAGAAATGAATTGTTCCTCTAAATCTTTGATCTTTGCAAAGATGTTGTCCATAGGATCTCATTCATTCACATGCATTGTCCAAATACGTTTGGAGGTAAGCAACATGAGCCTCATTTTCTTCTTGTATAAAGTATCCCAAGCATCCTTTGCTATTTTTCAAGAGCAAATATGAGGGATAATGGCATGTTTGATAGACATGGATAGAATGCATGTGATTTAGCATCTCTTCCATCCCAACAAAGTTGCTTTGGTGTAAGTTCTACAAGAATGGTAGCACGAATAGGAATGTGGCGATCATCATCTTCCACACCTTGTGCATCACCTTCAATAATTGTATTTGTACATGTAATAGGGCATTTTTAAGTAACCTACACATTATTCCACAATCCTTTTGCTATGAATACATGATGCATGAATATATGCTCGAAAAGGAGTGATTGGTACCATCTAGCTTGTTGTCAGCAATCAACAAATAGAATACATCAATACTTTTAGCTAAGGCCATTTACCAAATATCCTGATGTAGAAAAGCGATTGCATCTCAAAAAGTTGGAAAGAGTCACCCTATCAAGCTCTTTTAATCTTATAGAGGAGTTCAAGGTGCTTCTACTAGCCAACCAAAACTTGGATACATGTTTGGAACAAAGGGAGAAATTTGCCTACAAAGGTGTTATGATAGTGCACTTTGTTAAATAGATCCTAGACCAAAATTGTGCCACCACAAAGCAAAGTAGTTTTGAACTCCTAATCACCCTACCTATGCTCATAATTTCTATGCAATTTTGAGACTGTGACGAGAGGGGTGATAATGAACCAGTAAATGAAGTAGAAACCTATTGTCATACTAATTGTTGGAGTTGGAGTTCTACGCAAAAGAGCAAGAAGAAGCTTCAAGCTCAACATAACAATGCATAAATTACTAAGTAAAAGCACAAATTAAGTAACCCATTAAGGTTATAGGCATATATACAAACCATGAAAAAAAGACCTCCTAAAAAGCAAAAAGGGGCCGGACGGTCCTAAATGTGTTTACACAGACAAATACAAAAATAAATCAACTTTTTTTTTACCTTCTCTTTTGTAGAATAATGAAAAATCTAAATTTCTTGTTTTATATAGATAAACTAATGAAGTAGTATGCGAGATACTGATTCCATTCCCTTCAGCCTACCGAGGACTATGGAGTGCTTTATACAAGTAGTAAACATAATTGGTGTTGTATTTATTTTCAAGCCCTAATGGTTGGTGCATCTAGAACAAATCTTCTAGCTCTTCATTTAGGAAATAATTCTTCATGTCAAATCATGCAGTAGAATTGGGTATAAATGTTTCTAAATGGGTGAGTTCTACTAGTTCAAGTAAGGCATCCTTAGTGTATGCCATAAAGAACATGATATTCTAATTGTATCATAAGAATTCCTTGATTACTCATGGCTAAGAAGGAGTACGTGCATAGCCATCTGCTCATCATCTTTTTTGGAAGATACAAGAAGTATATTTAAATAGGCATGTAAAGAAGTACAAAGGGCAGAGATGCCCGCACCAAAGAGTTACCTGACCTTCAGGGGAGAAGAGCAACCTGGTGAATGCAATCATAACCTAATTGTTACAAAGCTAGACCATGTCAAGTTTGGATGGGGAGTACATAGCTAAAAGGGAGCATACCCAATTTGGAGGAGCAAGAGTAGCCAAGTGAAGACTCGCAGAGAAGCCAACAACAAAGAACACATATGAGATAGACATTGTATACCAATTCTTTTGAGGGTTATACAGAAGGAAACCAGAAATGCAATTGAGAACGTGTTGTTGAGGATAGTCATTCCTGCTCCTCCAAATATGCAAGAGTATGTGGGCTCTAGAAATGTTCCACAGAATAAAGTCAAAAGAGTTACAGCATCCCAGGAGGATCTCTTTGTAGGCGAGGTTAATGTTATATTGCTTCAGATAGTAAGACTGGAGAGACTGCCAAAAATACTGGGCATGTCTACAATTCAGAAAAATGTGTGAGACATCCTCCACTTTGTAACAAAATTTACATACACCTGTGTTAATATTTTACTTCTTCTCTTTACTTCCACACTAAACAGTTTTGTGCATAATAAGCCAGAGTAGAACAGAGTGTTTGATGTTGAAGGGTAAATTCCAATTATAGAGGAATCTGTGACACGACTCTTTAGGCTTCTAGTTGACCTTCAATTTAATGTTGAGTTTATGAATTATCTGAAGAAGTATCCCCCATTTCTTCTTGTACTTCAACAGCATGTTCTGAGCAACTTCAGACAACAAGGTGATTCTCCTCCTTAGAGAAATGTCAGCATTGTCCACGAGTATTCTCCTATGCTTGAGGAGGACCTACAAACAACGAGTAGAGGTATTACTATCCATGAGATCTTCTTCAGATATTATCTCACCATTACAAGTGAGATCATTCCAGGTGGAGAAGCCAAGTCTAAAGCATTTATGTTATTTGATTTCCATATGACCATTATTCCAGAGAGACAACCAACCAATCCACATGCTTTCCTGTAGGAAAAAATCAAAAGCATGGAAGAACGCGTTATCTTGGCAAACTTGCTTTTTCACATCCATCCAATCATACCACATTCTACAACACAGAATGGATTCTTTTGAAAGAGAAAGAGGTGGGGGGAAGCTATAATATCCCATAAAGAATGATTATTCCAAGCTTTATAGTCAGCCAATCTAAATTTGTGGACATTCCTTTTTATTAGCATAGCCCAACAGTCTTGAGAGTCTATGGACCTAGCAATCCATTTAGAAGATAAGTTGGACGACATTTCTAAAGGATAGAATATCCCAAGGCCTCCCTCGTTTTTAGGCAGACATCAAATCTTCCAAGAGACTTTAGGGATTTTATTGTTCATAAGGCTCCCCCCTAGAGGAATCTCCTAGAAAGGCCGATGTGCTGATTAAGATGAGCTTTATTAGGCCTCAAACAATAGAGAAAGTACATAACAAAGGACAAAAGATAATGATTAAGCACAAAAATCCGATGAGAAATGGAGGAAATAGAGACAACCCAATGAAAGAGCTTTTTTCTGAATTTGTCAATCACCCATTTTCATCTTTGAGTTAGGGAGACTTGGAATCCCATAGGGATGCCAAGAAGTCTAAAGATTTCTCCATCTCTTAACAACTCACAACCCAAGTTGTTAAAGCAATTAGGAACCATGTTGTTAGAGGCTTTAAACGAAGTTTTCATGTGGTTAATGTGAGACCCACTAGCGGAATAGAAGGTGTTGAGAGAGTTAAGAATGCACTCAGCATATCCCCATAAGCTTTAGTCAAAATATTAGTATCATATGCAAAGGCCTACAAGCATAGTTGATTGTGAGATCTAGGAAGACTAATTCCTTCAACTTTTTTCTCCTCTAAGGCATCCTTGATCAACCACCCAAGGACATGAGTGGAAATAGCAAACAAAAGGGGGGCTAAGGGGCAACCTTGCCAGATAGACCTTCTAAGTTTAAAGTGGAGGGAAAGACTACCTTTAATAGAGATTCTAGAATGGGCATTTCCAAAGAGAGTACTAAGAGCTTTAATAAATCATTTGCCAACACCAAGGTCATGGAGGGATTGGAGAATGAAGTCCCACTCAATCCTATCATAAGCTTTGTAGAATCTATCTTAAAGAAGTAGTAGTGTTGCTTAGACTCATTGGCATAGTATATCCCTTCCCAAAGGGAGATAATAGCATCTAAGACAAATCTACCTTTAACGAATCGTTTCTCCTCAAGGAGGACAATATCTTTCATGATGGGGCTCAATCTTCTAGCAAGGGAAGAGGCAATGATTTTCTAGATGCAAGTAAGACAAGTGATAGGTATCGAGTTATTCAACTCCTCTTTATGGCCTTTTTTATGGATCAATTTTATAACTCCAATGTTGACTTCAATAGGGAGAGTGCCCCAGCTAACAAAATCCTTCTAGGTCAAGAGAATGTAAGGAGCCAAGAAATCTTTCAGAGCCATAATGGACTCATTATGTATACCATCAATCCTAGGAGACTTGCAGGGCTTCAATTTACCAATGGTTCCTTTAATCTCACCGGCAATGAGGGGCAGGTTGAGCATGGAAGCCAGGCCAGAAGGAATAATCTTTTTCCTTTTAAGAGCAATAAGGGCTTTGGCTCCGCGGATATCCTCCCCCACTTGGGAGAACTAGAGAAAACATCTGTAAAGAAGCTAGTAGCCTCCTACAAGTTTTCCTCATCTGAACTAGCAAATCCACCATCCTTTTTCTTAAGGAAAGGAATATAATCCTTGATCTTTCTCTTTTTTAAAAGAGTAAACATGCTTCTAGTAGGTCTGTTAACATTCCTAGCCTAGAATTCTCTTGAAGAGGTTAAGATACTTCTAGCCTCAAGGTACTCTTCATATCTCAGCTTCTTGTGAAGGGATAAAAATAAGGTCCATCTTATTAGCGCTTTGAGAGGAAGCCAAGAGATTAATTTCTTTCACAAGATCATGTCTTCTTTTAGCTCTAGCTTCTCTTTTTACCTTCTTGAAGTGGGTGAAGAGAGCCTGAATTTCTCTAACCGCTTTCGCCCAAGCTATACTAGGGTTAGCATACTAGCGAAAGTAATGGGAGATGATCACGTTAGATGTGTCAAGGACATAAGGGACCTTAAGAAGGTTAGGGTCTAGATGAGGTCAACCCACCCTATCATTTGGCCTATCAACCTTAAGAACAACATTTAAGGGGGAATGGTTAGAGATATAGAGGGAGTGGTCGATCTCTTAACGGGTATTGCTAAATGTTTGCAAGTACTGAATATTACCATAAGCACGGTCTAGTCTAGCAGAACAGTAGTGAGGGAATTTTTGTTTATTGCTCCACGTGAATCCTGAGTGGGAGGAGAAGTCAAACAAGTTGTGAGTGGTGGATAGCCTAATCCAAGGCTGCCACTCAAGCCCAGAAATAGTGTTCCCCTTCTTATCATGTCTATCTCAGACGTTGGTGACCATATTTAAGTCTCCCACCAAGATGATAGGACCTTCAAGGTCATTAAGCTCTTCCGAGCATTAAGTCCTAAGACTAACACAGTTAGAAGCATAGATTTTTCTGATTTTCAATGCTCTGTGTTTGATAGACCTTTACTCCAACAGGTTCTATAGGTTTCCCATCTGTATAGATAAGTGAACCAATTCTCGCAAAATTTCATAGTTGGGGTTGATGAGGACGAATGTTGATTCATGCGACGGCAATGTGACACCAGGCATTGATGAGGGACGTTAATTCCATAAACCACGGGCATTCGAAGCATCAGAGGTGTGATCAAATTCCGATTGCTTATGGCTCAATTTCTAGGACTATAGGTCTCAACATGTTCTGCTTGCAGGTCATATGTATGATCGCCTCTCGTGATCTGCCATAGTTCTATGCCATAGCTCATCTTATTTTCTTTCGCTTTTGTTTTGTTTTCAAGCTGTAAACATAGCCATTGAATTGTTCAGCTGAAGAGGATGAGGGCGGATTAGGCGAATTCTGTGCGTTCATATCTGCAGCTTTGCCTGAATCAAGACAAGGAAAAGATTATGGAGCTTTGTTTTTATCTGAAACATATAGTGGCTGGGGTCGGGCGATCTTAGTCTTCTTTTCAGAAGGATAAGGCGAAGATTTGCTCTGTCATCCATGGAGACTCGATAGAGCGACGTGCAACATTTTTTTTTTTTTTTTTTTAAAATGGAGGTTCAGCCGAAGCCTACTCCCCCGGATTTTAACTTTGAAATTGCAACTGTACAAGTGAATGGGCATAGCACCCGCGGGACCCCCCGTATCCCACAAAGCAGGGGTTAGACAAGGTTACAACTGAGAGACATGGTTACAACTTGGTTTAACTGGCCTAAGCCATAACATGTCCAGCCTCGAACTTGAACCTTGGACCTCCGCCTCAAGAGGCCAAAGCTCAACCAACTGTCCTACAGGACGTGCAACATTGTGGGGCTCCGAAGTCCGGACGATAAAAGTCTCCATTTCAAAAGACTAAGGATGAAGATATTCAATGGCGGAGAATAAGGATCGGAAAATCTTGTGTTGTCGTCATCCGAGAGCGATTGTATTTAGGGATAAACATTTTTATTTCAGCCTTTTTCTTTTTAAGAGGAACGTCTACCAAAGTCAAGCCTCCTTGGTTTTAATTAAATAACGAAAATAAAGAAAATATAAGGAATAGGCATAGTGCTCTTGGGATCCACCGTATCCCACAAATAAGGGTTAGCACTCAAGAGACGCACAATTACATCCAAGGAGGAGAACGAATCTAATCTTTAAAGAGAGTTGGAATTACAAGTAATAAGGATCTCATCACCCTCATGGTGTTCCATTACGTTTGATCTTGTTGTTCTCCATTATGAAAATCCTATGATGTCTAAGTGGTGGGGACTTCCTGCGTTTTTGGATTCCTTTACAAAATAAGTGAAGGGATTTATCTATCGACGATTCTTTTGGGTTTTCACAAAATTTTTCCCCATATATTTCACTCCGAGTCCTCCATAGTGCTTCCCCCCTTATTGTGGTCCATAAGGCTCAAGAACTACTGAGGGCTTCATCAAGCATCACTTGTTCAATTGATTTAACTCTTTAGCTTTAGGATTCTTGTGGTAATCCCCCATACAGACTTACCTTTAGGACACAAGAAGAAGAAGAGATGGCCAAGTTCTTAATGACCACGAAGGAATTTCTTACGCTATTGAGGGGCCCCGCATATCATATTATCCTTGACATTGTTGGAGATGACCCTATGGAGAAACTACCACATAAGAACTGAATTTTTCACATGAGAGGATGACATAAGTCGATAAACTTAAGTTGTCATTAGATACTAAGAGAATTCACACACCATCTCCTCTAAAGGGGATATATTATTCCTACTTCTTCTTGGTGTCTATATATGTCAAGAAAGTGCTAGATTGTGCTCTCTGATTATAGCAAACAAGATTTCGGAAATATGCCTCTAATTACAAAAATACTCACATAGGGAAAATAGTACAAGAATATTTAGGTGATACAAGAAGTCCCACAACCCAGGATTGATAGGTGTAGATAACTCAGCTAGATATGATATAGGAGATCCCACAACCCGGGATCATAAGTATGGAGCAAGATCTTTGGATTACAAGAACTCCCTTTTGGGAGATGAACTAGATAGAAGAAAGAACTCCACAAGATCTTGTACTATCAGATTACAACAGGACAAGGTTAGATGTCCAAGATACAATGTTGGAAATTTAGTAGGGTCATTACTAATACCATAGGTCCAAGGTTCCATAGGTCTAGCATCTACAACACATAGTTTAGCAATCTTCTAATATTGACAAAACATGAACATACCACACTTAATCATACAAATGATGAGACAAAGATCGAGAAAGATTACACAACATGTGTAAAGTGTTACATAAGCCACTGCTTACTCACACTATCATATATATAAATGTCAATTTACAATGTGGGAGCAAAACTCTCAACCACTCTATGTGAAGAGAAATAGATGGATGGGTGAATGTACAAGTGTAACAAACATATTCAGATGCATGGACAGAAATCTGAATATATATGAGATGTGTGACCTGATAGGTTGTAGAAGAGTGAATATGAGTGACAGAAAGAGGAAGGATTAGTATAAAACTGATAATCAACAAACCCTTATCTAACTTTAGGCTATGGAAGACCCTAAGTCAGATACGTGTGTGAAAGATCACATACGAACAGAAGTAGCAAAGAATGCTAACAAGTTTGCTACCATAAATCCTCAAACTCATATGAACATACCTTCTCGAACACCTCATCTAAATATACATAAAGCATACTTGTACTGACTCTCTTGTACTTATGCCGAATAGGACTCCTCCTGATATGGATGACACTGCCTCTATAAACTCCAAGTAGTACTTGTGTGCATAAAGAGAACATGTACCTAAATTCTTAACATAAGATGCAAATCTTATGTTAACCACCATCCAATGCCTTTGAAGTAACCCAAAATCTTCATGTAGAAGACAATCTTCAAATACATCATGTGGATGGCCGATCCACACCACCAAGCTACTGCAGGCTAAATCCTCTCCATATGCATGAGTGTGAGCACACTCTTTTTCTCCAAGAAGAACTCCATAGCTACTCCTCAACATGCTCCAACATAGCACCATGGGTGCCCCATGTGCTAAGAAGCACCACCTCTAATGAGGGACCAAGCTCCAAAGCTTGTGTTGAAATAGGTGAAGGATAGAAGACAATGAACCAAGCATGTTCTTTTATAGTAGTTGATTATCCTCTTGAAAAGCATCATCAAAAGCACTACAATCGCATAAAGCACATATAAAAAAAAAACAAAATTACGCGAATTCAAATTCGGACTCATCGGTCTTTTATGAGAGAAAAAGATATAATAAAAACACTCTTCACGTTTAGTGTTGTCGAGGCCAAGACTCAAACCTAGGTGGAGTCTTTGGAATGCTTATGACTTAGCCACGATGGCCACGCTGTTATGTTGTAGAGGGAGTAAAACAAAATCTATACATGCTGTACAAACTTGAGCAATTTTTGACCAATGGACATTGTTACAAATTGGACTGGATGTGCAAACTTCATAATCTTCAAAGTACTAATCCCGAATTGAACTTCAAATCTTTTCTTCAAAAGTCTTCTTCAAAACTTAATTTGACTTTCCTTCAAACTTCAAAAACCTGAACTTGCTGAATATGAACCATAATACTTGAGAAAATATGCAAAACTAGTTATCCAATAGTGTACTCATCAAACAATCACTTGCTTGATAACAAATGTAGCAAGTACTGACTCTGAACCTGCTATCTCCTGTCTTCTCAAACCTAAAAACATACACTAGGATCCATATATTTTCATTTACCTTAAGAAAGTTTTCTCAATGTACTTCTGCCGTGTCATGTAGATACACTAAACAAAATCACGAACTGAATCCTAGGACTTGTGACTGACAACTCACAACTTAGTGTTTTATGAACACTATTGGTTCATGTCTGACTGTACTCAAGTCAAGTCAACTCAACTCAACTCATGAGTCTCATCAAAATCTATGATGTCATCATGTCTTCATCCTTGTTCAATCTGTAACTCCTTCATACCTCTTTCCTTTAGAATCTAGTATAAGCATATATGTGTGCACTTCTGAAAACATACCTCTCTGAAATATCAAGCTTCTCTTCAATAGAACTCTCGAACCTTCTCCTGAACAGGAACATCCTAACACGAACTTTCTCTAGACATTCTCCTTCTTCGTTCTTCTTTCAAAGTTGGAACATAAAGAGAACCTGACAAAGGAAATATTGGAATACATGAAATAAGAATACCTATAGATATGACTTTGCATTCTTCCACATATTGCTGAAAATAAGTCTTTATGTTTCATCACCTCCTTGGATGATTTAACACTAGTATTCATAATTCTTCAATTTATATCAGATTTTATGAAATCTCAAACGTCTTCCTTCTTTCAATAAATCTGATCTTCCATGATTTAGCATTGCTACCATATCATCAATACCTGTGTCTTGAAACAAAACATCTAAATCCTTTTATTAGCATTGCAGTTCCCAATAGCTTTCTTTGTAACTCTTCAGCTTCCCATATTGTAGAATAAGGTTATTTGATCCTAACATAATAAAACCTTGCTGAAAGCATTTTAGGATTCATAATCTTCTGCAACATAACAAGTATCTTCTTCTATTTTTTTGCAACACTAATATGATAGAATCTGAATCTTTGACTTACTTTTTCCAATGCTAAGAACTTTTAAAGGATAGACAACTGACACATAAATACTTAAGATCTTCAAGAGCTTCAAGATCATCCAAGATCATATAAGATCATACAAGATCTATGATCATTTCAACAAAATACCTCTCTAGAATCTGCTCTCATCAAACCTTCATGACTGAATGTCTGATTTTCTACTTGAATGTCTCCAAGTGTCCATGCTTCTCACAAAGTTGTAAAACTTTTCTTCAAACAAATCCTTCCCAAGAATCTACAACTCCTACTTGAAACATAAGTGGAAAAACTTCTCACCTTGAGAACTGCGAAAGATGCAAGTTCATACTTCATCTTTTCATATTCTTCTCGGGTGAAATATGATAGTATCTGCTTGAATTTCTTTTAGCTAACTCCACTTCTCAATCAAGTGATAGGATGTAATAGAAAACCATTTTGAATACAAGCATGTATCCAAAAATCTAGACAATCATAGAAAGTAGTTTCTCCATCTTACTAGTACATAAAATATCTAAATTTTTTGAAGTTTTCTCAAGAGTTAGATAAAGAAGAAATATACTTCTCTGCAACTTGTCATATACCAAGTAGCTTTGTATTGACACTCGAAGAACTCTTTGAGGGAACATATAGTTGCTTTCCCTTTGGAAATGTTGGACTTTCTTCTTCTACATCTTTCTTCCACCTGATGATGTCAACATCTTCATTTTCTCTTACATATCTTTTGTTTTCTTCATCTTGAAGTAGCAAGAACTTTTCACTTCTTCAAATGAACTTTTCTCTTCCTCTAGTGCTAAGAGTAAGAGACAAAATAAACATGGTATACAAATGGAAGTGAATATAGAATCATGTTTTACCATCTCCTCATATTTCTGAATCAAAACTCTCCTTCAAATGTGACTGATTTGACTAAATTCACCAACCTTTTGGCTGAATGAACAATTTCCTTTCTAGAGTTACCTCTCTAGGTACAAAATGTGAGAAAAAACTTCCAACCAATTTACAAGATTGGCAAAAAACAAAAGTGATGCTCTCCACATTTATCTTCTTAGATAAAATTTCTTGACGTGAAAGAGATCTCTCAAAACTCTCTAGAAAAACCTCTAGATACTTGTTTTGATGTAGCTAATTCTTTTACTTTCAAAATAATGAAAGTGTATGAAAGCACTTCTTCAATCCTTCAAATCTCGTCATAACTGCTCTTCTAAGATATGACCTGCAAATGACAATATGATAGTACAAACTAATACGTGTGATTTCATGTTGATTAGGTTCCTTCATCTTCTCCAACCCATTTTTTTTCCTTGAATTTGAAGTAGCCTTCTCTTCATCAAGTCTGGGTCTTCAAATAATACTTCCGAAAGTATTTTTACTCTTCAAAAGTATTTGATTGCTAACAGATCATCAACTTCATACTCCATACTGATGAATAAACATGTGATTGAATTGTCTAATTCTCAAATCTCTACTCATCTAGATTAAGTGTGTATGTCAACTCTTAAATGTTAGAAGATTCTCTTAAATCATATGTTGTAGACTTGAAAGTTTGGGAACTTGGGAGTCTAAGCGCATGGATGAGCTCTGATACCAAAGCCCTAAAGCTTTGATACCAAATGTTGGAAATTTAGTAGGCCCATTACTAATAGCACAGGTCCAAGGTTCCATAGGTCCAGCATCTTCCAATATTGACAAAACATGAACATACGACACTTAATCATACAAATGATGAGACAAAGATAGAGAAAAACTAGACAACATGTGTAAAGTGTTACGTAAGCCATTGCTTACTCACACTATCATATATATAAATGTCAATTTACAATGTGGGAGAAAAACTCTCAACCACTCTATGTGAATAGAAATAGATGGATGAGTGAATGTACAAATGTAACAAACATATTTAGATGTATGGACATAAATCTGAATATATATGAGATCTGTGACCTGATAGGTTGTAGAAGAGTGAATATGAGTGATAGAAAGAGGAAGGATCAGTCGAAAACTGCTAATCAGCAAACCCTTATCTCACTTAAGGCTATGGAAGACCCTAAGTCAGATACGTGTGTGAAAGATCACATACTTACAAAAGTAGCAAAGAATGCTAACAAGTTTGCTACCAGAAATCCTCAAACTGATATGAACATACCTTCTCAAACACCTCATCCAAATATGCATAAAGCATACATGTACTGATTCTCTTGTACCTATGCTGAATAGGACTCCTCCTAATATGGATGACACTGCCTCCATAAACTCCAAGTAGTACCGGTGTGCATAAAGAGAACATGTACCTAAATTCTTAACATAAGATGCAAATCTTATGTTCACCACCATCCAATGTCTTTGAAGTAACACAAAATCTTAATGTAGAAGACAATCTTCAAATACATCACGTGGATGGCCGATCCACACCACCAAGTTTTTGCGGGGTAAATCCTCTCCGTAAGCAAGAGTGTGAGCACACTCTTCTTCTCCAAGAAGAACTGCATAGCTACTCCTCAACATGCTCCAAGATAGCACCATGGCTGCCCCATGTGCTGTGAAGCACCACCTCTAATGAGGGACCAAGCTCCAAAGCTTGTGTTGAAATAGGTGAAGGATACAAGACAATGAATCAAGCATGTTCTTTTATAGTTGTTGATTATCCTCTTGAAAAGCACCATCAAAAGCACTACGATTGCATAATTCTCATATTAAAAAAAAAACAAAACTATGCGAATTCAAATTCGGCGCCGTTCCTCTTTTATGAGAAACATGGAAAACTAGATGTATATCTCTCATGGTGCTTGGTAGTTGAAGCTTTAAGGTCTCTAGATTAATCTTGGCCAAGATTAAAAATTCTTCATGATCATCAATCTCGATAGGTGGTGAAGGACTAGGTCTCCCCCACCCCCCTCAATGGTGAAATTCGATATGGTTCCAACATGGATACATGGAAAACTAGATGTATATCTCATGGTGCTTGGTAGTTGAAGCTTGAAGGTCTGTAGATTAATCTTGGCCAAGATGGTGAATGCACCAAATATTTGATGATCTAACTTTGCACAAGGCCTTGAAGTTTGCAAATTATTTCTAAGTAAGCATACTTTATCCCCAATTCGATAGGATGGATTCTGAACACGATGTTGATATGCATAGTACTTATTGTTCTTGAGATTTTTTGGACCTTTTCCTTGAGTTCATTGTGAATATCCATCAGGATTTGGGCCTTGCCTTTGCCAACTCAGTTCTTGACATGATTTGAGAGTTGTATATCCATCCTTGGATGTTGCCCATCATTTGCAAAGAAGGGTGTCTGCTTAGTAGATGCATGAACACTATTGTTACATGCAAATGTTGCAAAGGTTAAAAGCTCAAACTAATCATTTTGATGATAATTGTTGTTGCAGTGGAGATATTGCTCTAGGATGTGATTCACCCATTCTGTTTGTCCATTATTTGGGGATGATTTGTTATAGATAGTTTAACTTGGACACCAAGGATCTTGCAAGGACTGTTCCAAAAGCTTTCAATATGAATTGTGGACCTTGATCACTAACAATATCATCATGAAACCCATAAATCCCAAAGATGTATTTGAGAACAAGTCTAGTAGTGGCTCCACTTGTGATTGCCTTGGTAGTTGGAATGAAGTGTGACATCTTTGTAAGTCTATCCACAATAAAAATACTAACATCATACTTTTCTGACTTTGGTAGATCTTTGATGAAATCCATAGATAATGAAGCCCATGGCCTTTCTAGAATAGTTAGAGGTTGCAAGAAGCCATGAGGTTTATGTCGGGTAACCTTAGATCTATTGCAAGTATCACAAGTTTGGATATACTCTTTGACTTCCTTCCACATTTAAGGCCACCAAAAATCCCTTCATATGAGTTCTATTGTTTTATTCACTCCAAAATGTCTTGCTGCAAGGTTTTCATGATGTTATTGAAGTACTTGGATCCTGGGCTTTCCTGGAGGGACATACAATAGGTTCTTATAGAGTATGAATCCATCCTTTTCCTAAAATTTTTTTACCTCTTGGGCATCTCCTTCTTGGGATTTCTACTTAACATTACAAAACAATTCATCTTGTGGTAGATTCTCATGGATCAAATGATGCAAGGCTGAATCTTCATGATGGCATGAAGAGATAGCTGGTAACTGGAGATGCTCATGCTTGAGTAATACACTCTCTTGTTGATCAAATGCCTCTTGATCCTTCTTTGGTGTAAGGTAAGATCTTTTAGACAGGGCATTTGACTGACATTGTTCACATCCTAGACAATATGTGATGACAAAGTGGAATCTAGATAGAAAGTTAATTCATCAAGAATTCCTTCTATTGAGAATCTGGGTGGTCATAAAATACTCTAGCTTCTTGTGATCTGTATACACAATAACATTATGAGATCCTCCTTCTAGATGGTGACACCAAGTATCAAACATGTCCACTATGGCAAGGTGTTCTTTATCATGAATTTCATAATTAATATATGGAGTCGGAAATTTCCTTGAATAATATGCAACTCACTGTAGGTTTCACTCATGTCCATGTTGGGAAAGAATGGACCCTAAGGCAAAGTTTTATGCACTTGTCTCTAGGAAGAAGGGCTTACTGGAATCCAGATGAACTAGAATTGTAGCAGTAGTGAATGTTGATTTCAAGGTCTGAAAAGCTTTTTGTGCTTCTTTGTTCCATGAGAATTTGGAGTTCCCTTTAAGCTTTGTAAGAGGTATCACTATCTTGGAATAATCTCTAATGAACATCCTGTAGAAATTGGAAAACCCTAAAAACATTGTACATCTCCAACACATGAAGGTGGTTGCCAATCAAGGATTGTCTCAATCTTCTTAGGGTCCATAAAAATCTCATTATCTCATACAATGTACCCTAAAAATTCCACTTTTGTCTTATGGAAAGAGCACTTCTCCAATTTCACATATAATCCTTGTTCTCTTAGTTTCTCTAGGAATATAACACGACATTCATGACCCTCTACATTTTTGGAGAATATCAAGATATCATCAAGGTATATAACAAAAAAATCATCTAAATATTATCTAAAGATATCATTCATTATATGTTGGAAGACAATTGGAGAATTTGTGAGACCCAATCGCATAACTACATTTTCAAAATGGCCATATTCTCTTTTGAAATATTGTTTTGCATTCATCTCCTTCTCTAATCGTGACAGGATTGTAAGCTCCTTCAAGGTCAATCTTTGTGAAGAATTTTGCTTTTCCAAGGGGTTGCAAGAGCTCTTATATTCATGGTAGAGGGTATCTATTCTTTATACTGAGTTTACTCAATCCACAATAGTCCACACACATCCGGAGAGTCCCATCCTTCTTCTTTACAAATGAAATACCATTCTCATCAATGTCCTTGCATAGTTCTGTAAGTTCCTCTAGGGATAGTCTGTAGATTGTTCCAAAGGGTAATTGTGATCCCACTTAAAGTTCTATGGCACAATCATAAGGTCTATGCTCTAGGAAGATATCTCCATTCTTCTTTTCAAAAACATCTTCAAAGCCTTTGTACCCATCACGTAGTTGTAGTGGATCCTCTTTCTTGGATTCTTCAGCTGGTATGGCATAGATCATATATGTTGGTCCCTTCCTTACTGCATGTATGAAGGCTTTGGCTCCGACATATGTAGGGTTTGTTGGAACAAATCCATTACAAGCCTAAGTATTGGCTTGAGTTTCTAAGAGAAGACAATATATGGAAATCTCAGAGTTCACTTGTGAACTCACCCTTGTAATTGTTTGATCATTTACTTGATGTAAAAGTTAAAGGAATCGAAAGTGGTTGGGTCCACTTGATAAAACTAGAGAGAGAAGCCACGAATTCTGATTTGGAGGTTGGAGAATTAATCAATCTCTAAAACTTAGGAAACTACTTTTAGTTGAGCAAGATTCAAATTCAAATCTAGGCTCCAAAACTCTTTATATATACATGGCAGTTTAGTCGCAGTTTTAGAGGCGTCCATAAGCTGAGCTATATGCTATATCAAGTGTGGATACAAGGCACACACATGTATTTATAAGTTCATTGTATTCTACATTCAATATACATTCATATTTATGATCATACAAGTTCATATCTTCATGGTTGTGTGAGCTTACTCTTTATTGTTATGCATCTAAGATTTTTCAATCATCTTGCCGAGATCACTACTCTCAGTGTGGAGCAACTTTTTTCAATGATTTAACCTGCTAAAGTTTTCTTTTAGAGTCTACTAATTCTCGCAAAATTTTGTTGCTATTGGAGTTCTCAATCTTGACTTAGGTTCACTTGAAGTTAACCCTGTCTGTTCATATTCACTTCTCTACAGATTTTTTATTTTTTTTAGTCAACTTGTCAGAGCTGCTTCTCCCCATGTACTTCCTCAAATTGCAGGACTCAAAGCTTGTTTAATTCATCATATTGTCTAGTATGAGCATACATAATTTCATAATCATTGAATATTTGAGTCTTGAGTTATGATCTTTTCTTTGCTCACTAGTCTAAGTACTATTGCAGCCCATGAAAATCGGGATGATGTCACAACTTATTAAACTTCATTCCCATTGTGTGATTTAATATTTCTGATGAGATTACTCTAGGAAGTTATCTCTCTAAGTCAATTAGATTTCCCCAAAAGGAATTCAGTTAATTGCCGCTATGCTTAGAGAATTATTCAAAACACTAGGCAGGTGTATGAATCAAAATAGCAAGTTTTACACCTCTGAATTAAATCCAACTCATTTGTTTTGGTCTATCTTTTTGAGATTGATCTTCCAAGGTACATAGGGTGCCTAACACATCCATTGGCAAGATAAAAGGGCCCACCACATACTCTTGGAGTTCATTTGGCTGGTGTACTGCAAGGATTTTGCAGGACCTCTTCATCTTCAAGCACATATCTATCCATCTCTTCACGATGGTATCAGAGCGAAGATGGCATATGGATTTCCTTCATCAGTTGAAAAATTAGATAGAGGTAATTACTCAGCTTGGACATTAAGGAGGGAAGCTTATCTCTAAGGTATAATATTATCTGGTTATGTGGATGGAGATTTAGTTATGCCAAGTTTTAGGAACAAAAGTCAACTAACACAAGAAGAGCAGCAGAGATTGAGCACATGGTCATCCAAGGATACACTTGCAAGGTCTTACCTCCTTAACTCTATCTCAGATTTTCTGTTGCCTCACATTAGAAGTTGTAAGAAATCTCAAGAAGTGTGGGATGCACTTGACGCCTTCTTCTCTTCAAGTACCAAAGCTAGGAGGCATCAAGTATGGCTGGAGCTCACAACTCTCAAGAAAGCTCCCAAACAAAATGTAAGTGATTTTTTCACAAAGCTCAAGGACATAGTTGATCAGTTGGGAAGCAATGGAGATGTAATAGATGAAGAGCAAATTGTAAGGCAAGTCATCAATGGATTGAAAGCAAACAACAGGTGGGAAGCATTCACCACAGCTATGGATTTGTACATGGACATGCATGTACCTGATTTCAATACACTCATTGGACAATTACTCACTCAAGAGGCAAAACTTATGAAGAATGGAGAAAGCTCTAAAGGTAATCAATCTTCAGCTTTATATACTGATAAATGCAAGTCCAAAGAAAACAAAGGAAAGTCAAAGAAAGTGGATGATGAAACACGAACATATCAAGCTAACTATGCAGGTAAAGAAATCTTGTGGAGAAAATGGGAAATGTCAAAGCACCTGATGGAAACATCAACTTACTCAGTAAGGCACTCTATGTCCCTACCATTACAAAGAATTTGATAAGTGTTGGATAGATAGTAGAAAAAGGATTGCAAGTCAGGTTCACAAGAGGAGGAGCATCTGTGGAAGACCCTAGCCAAGAGTTCAAAACAATAGAATTGTCCAATTGTAGCTTGGGCAGTTGTCTGGTTCATCATTTTGGCATTACTAACTTTGTATGGACTTCTTACCTGTACACCAGCTTGATGGTTTCTTTGTGAGTGTGCTCTTGCAGTTGTCACCATGATGTCCTCTAGTTCTGCCAAAGATGGCTTTCCTCGTTTTTATGCCAAGTACTTGTAACCCATAATGGATGATGCGTAAGTGCATTAGTGCATGGGTTTGACAAGATATGTGCCTTGTGCATGGCCTTGTAATGTGGCCCTATGCATGCATACTTGGGAAATGCATTGGAAGAATTATTGTGCAAGAAGTTGGGTCTTGAGCTAAGTGCTCAAGGGTATGCCGATGAAGAGGTTTCCTAATCGATCATGGTCATGTTGTTGTTGAAACATACAGTTCTTACCATGGTGAAAGTTCCATCGATCTTCAACTCTTTGTGTTGTACTTCTATCATGGTGATTGACCATCAGCTTGTCTTCTGTTGTTGATGGTTCGCATTGGAGATTCTTCAAGAGCACAATCCTGTTCTTTTTTTTTGGAACAATGGAATAAAACAAGAAAAAAGGTGTTAGCATCAATAAAATATTTTACATATGTCAGATGTGTCGCATGTGCCTGGGGTCCTCAATTGTGTCTATGCACGACCGTGTAATGTGGCCCTATATTAATGCATAGTTTGGAAATGCATGACCTGAATGGTGCAAAAGGCAAGGTTATGCCAAAGGCACATGGTTGTTGCACGTAGAGGTTTTCAATGTGGTTGGTGGATGTTGAGGCAGTCTATGTTCGAGGTCGCTAGTGGATCTTGAAATGATGTAATCCTTCTTATAGGGAACCATATCAGGATGGTATTTGACCCTATAGACATAAGCTCTATCCTCTGTATCTTTCGGTGGTTTCTAAATTTTGGTATCCATCGTTGTTGGCTCTTTCGCTCTCTGGAAGCTAGTGGTACTTTGGGCTTCCACACCCCTAATATTTTTGGTTTCCTTTTTATGTTTGTCAAAGAGGTGGGTTGATCTGCTTTGGTTCTTTGTGCTTGGTGTTGACCCTTGCTTCTCCTTGGCGTCTTTGTGGAAACTGTGCTTGTGAGGGAGATTTGTGGTGTTTGCACATGTAAGACTGTCTTGGGTACCCACATTTGTAATCGCCCTTGTTCAGCTGCAACTAACTTCTTTGGCTCCCAAATTTGTACGTTATTATGGTCGGCCTCCCTCTGCTTTGGTACCCAAATTTGTCGAAAACTGTAGGATTGAGCTAGTCCTCGTTTCCTGGTGCTTCTTTTAACATGGTTGACTTGCGTGAGTAGGAAGGGTTGCGGCAAGGCTGGTGGTTTTTCTCCTTTTTGTACCCAAATCTGCTTCATGCCCTAAGCTTCTTTCTTCTTGAATTCCGTCTCTCTACTTTATATAGCAGTTGTCATTTTTGTTTGCCTCTTTGGTCAAGTTACACTTACATTAGTATGTGAAGAAGAAGAGGGGTTTGCTGGACTTTGAGCTTTTGCTTCCATGATTGAGTCCTTGTGCTTCGTAGGGTTTTTGACACACAGGACATTTTCTTTACGAAGATTGTTTCGGAAGAACTAAGAGAATGTTTGCTACTTGGCTTTGTGCGCATGCAGTTCTCTAATTTTAATGTGATACATTGTTCAGGTGCCCCAACTTGAAGGAGTTGATGTCGTAGGTTCAAGTTGACTGCATGGTCGTAAATCCAATCTTGACCCAAGACAAGTGGCTCTATAATGTCTTCATCATGACATACTAGCATTTGGACTTTCATTGGAACATCTTGGAGGTAGATGGGAAGTTCCACCTCTCCCAAACAAGGGGTTTCCACACCTCCCAAACCTATGAGATAGGCTTCTATAGGCTGTATGTTCAATTGAAAGTCTTGGCAGTATGAAAGTCTAACTGCACTAATTGCTACACCTGAGTCAATCAATGCTCTCACACTCCTTGCATTCTTCCCTTGTCCTACTACGATGTTCACAAAGGGACGTCGATCAATTATTCGAGAAGCAATTGCACTTGATGTTTGACACATAACCATGTGGTATCTTGGGGCCTTACTATGGATATCCAGGCCTAGGCATCTTAACTTATTTCTCCTAATGTGTTCTCTAGCCTCTGCCTTTACTTCTTCTCTAACCCTTAACTCTTCTTCTTTTTGCTTCTTACTAGTGTTGAATCTCTGTAGCATATCCTCTGTAAGAGGTTCTTGATATAGCTTGACTCGACAACCACTGATATAGTTGGGCAAGATATCACCTTCTAGTGTCGCCAATTGAACTGCACCGCTAGTGGAAATTCTATTGATGATCATGGTCCATATCCTCTTTTTTCCAATTTACGGGCATGTTGTTTTAGTGTGTAAACCAACCGTACGTCTCCCTCTTTCAAGCCTTTATCTTTGATATGTGCATCAAAGTATGCCTTTTGTCTTTTCTTTGCAGCATAGATGCCTGCCGCCGCTCGTAGTCTTGTCTCACCTAAGCATTCGAGATCAAAGATCCTAGAGGATAGCTCGTATCCATTCCACTCATGCTCTTGTGCTAATTTTAAAGTTTGGATTAGGAAGTCCAATGGTAGCACAACATATTTTCCGAAGACCATCTGAAATGGGGTGGCATCGAGTACTGTTTTATAGGCAACTCGGTAAGCCCAAACAGTGTGATGAAGTTTTTTATCCCAATCAGAGCGCTTATTATTTACCAATTTTGTCAATACATTACATAGGATCTTGTTCGTGCTCTTAGCTTGTCCATTAGCCTGTGGATGATAGGGGGCAGACTTCTTATGTATCACCAAGAATTCTTGGAGAAGATTTTCAATGACTTCATTCAATAAGTGTGTGCCCCTATCACTTACTAACTCTATTGGTAAGCCATATTTCGTGAACACATTCTCAAATAAGAAATTTGTCATTGTTTGAGCATCATTCTTTGTTGTGGCTTTAACTTCTACCCACTTTGTAAGGTAGTCGGTGGCTACAATAATGTACTTAGGATGGGAGTTTCTAGCTGGGGGGTTAATAGGACCTACAAAGTCTATGCCCCACTTTGAAAATGCACGTCCTCCCATCATTGGTCTCAAAGGCATCTCATCTTGTCTAATTGGGTACTTGGCACATAGGTATGTGCATCCATATGAAGAGTGGGCCACCAAAGTCCTGAGAATAGAATAGTCTTAATTACTTGATCAGGACCAAAATTTCCGCCTGCAACACTACTATGGGTAGTTTCTAAGACTTTCAAATAATCTGATTCGTGAACGCACAGTCTTAAGTAACCATCTTTGCCTCTACGATATAGGTTTTTGCCTACTAAGGCATACTCTTTAGCCTCTTGCTCCATGCTTCGTCTTCTTGCTAGACTAGCCTCGCTAGGTAATGTTCCTGATCTCATAAATTCTACCAATGGAGCACTCCAATCTAGAATTAATGATATGTGATAAAGAGTCGACCTTGATCCACTCATGAATTTCTTTGTCTATACTAGGCCAATACACTCCTAAACGTTTTAGATTTTGCAATGTTCCTTGTTTAGAATAGTGATTCCCTAGAAATCCTTCATGGGCTTGTTGCAACCAACTACCATGTTCATCATCCTTGACACAACAAGCTAGAACACCTTCCATATCTTGTTTATACATGCTTCCTGCCAATATTTGATAGCTTTGTGACCACACAATTTCATCCTTGTTCGTCTTCACCTTCTTATTTGCGGGTCCAAAAGTTAGGACTCGTACCAACTCATTTGCCCATTTAGGAACAACTTCTAGATTGAACAGATAAGCATCGGGCAATTCATCAGACACTCCTTGCGGTGGCTCTCCTGAAGTGATGCAAGAAAGGTGATCCGCTCTGAGGTGGGTCTTACCTTGCCTAACAACCACTTCAAAGTCATATTCCATTAGTAAGAGGAACCATCTTACTAAGCGTCCTGTGTTGCAAGGTTTGTTGACCAAGTATAATAAAGCTTGATGATCAGTAAAAAATTTGAACTTTTTGGCCAATAGATAGTGTCTAAACTTCTTTACAGCATATATCATACCTAACCCTTCTCTTTCGGTTGTGGTGTAGTTTCGTTCAGCAGCGTTAAATTGCCTACTAGCATAGGCTATAGGCAAATCTAAATTTCCTTCTCCTGTGGGTTGTGACAACACACATCCTATTGCATAATTGGATGCATCCACATGTACATGGAATGGCTTATTCCAATCAGGAAGGGTCAGTATTGGTGTTGTGCACAAGCGTTTCTTCAGCTCATTGAAGGACTTCTTGCATTCGTCGTTCCACTCAAACTTTCTCAACAAGGCATAAAGAGGCTTAGCTATGATTGCATACATGTGAATAAACCTACGGATAATGGCCCATAACGGCTTGTACCTCTTTAAAATTCCTTGGCCTCGGTAGCTCCACGATGGCTTTTACTTTGTCCTCATATGTTGATATTCCGTTCTTAGAAACAATATGACCTAAGATTTTACCTTGACGTAGCATGAAGACACACTTTTCTGGGTTCAGACACACTCGGTGTTGTCTACACTTGTTGAAGATTTGTCTGAGCTCAGGAATGTGACATCTCCTTTCTTGGGAATCAGCACATTAATCGTCCACATATACTTCTAAGCTTTTTCGCAAGAACTCTTTGAAGACATGACACATGAGCCTTTGGAAGGTTATAGGTGCATTAGTCAGCCCAAATGGCATCACACAAAATGCAAAGACTCCCCACTCTCTGGCAAAGGCCGTTTTTTGTTGACCTTCTGTGGCAACGGCTACTTGGTTGTAACCTGAAAATCCATCAAGGAAGCTATAAACTTCCTTGCCCACGACATGCTCCAATAAATGATCAGTGATTGGAAGTGGATAGCTATCTCTAATTGTAGTGCCATTAACTTTTTTAAGATTAATACACACACGTAACTTTCCATTCTTCTTAGGCACCACTACAACAGGGGACACCCATTCACTATGCTCAATTTCATAGATGAATCGGGCTTCAATCAATCTGTCAATTTCGTCTTTTATTTTGGCTGCATAGGTGTCATTATATGTGTAGGGCTTCTGCTTGGTGGGCTTGGCATCTGTTATCATGGGGATCGTATGAGAACAAAACTTCGGATCTACTCCCTTCAAGTCTTTATAGTCCACACAAACACGTCCCTATATTCCCTTAATAAAGCTCCCAACTCTACTTCCTCTTCTTTACTTAGGTCATCTCCTATGTAGGTACATCTCTCTTCGTTTTCTTCAATGGTGACTACGACTTTTTTGGTCTTTTCTTTTTGTTATCATAGACTTCTCCTGTGCTGGCCTCTCTCTTAGGCATTCGTACCAAAATTTTTTGGTCCTCAATTTTGTATTTCTTGAAATTATCTAGTACTTCGAACAATAATTCCTTCTCTTCTTGTTTCAATCCCTGGCTTTTCTTTTTCTTTTGACCTCCTTCACTTCCATCCTTTGAATTGACAGTTTTAATGCTTGTGAGAGGTTCTTCTTCCTTTTGGGTAAACACTCCTATGTCTTTTAGATAGTGCTCCTCTGAAATAAAGTAACTATCCATCACAATGGACTCTAGATCGTCATCGTTCTCTTCTTTTTCTATGATATCACTAGGGTCACATTCTTCTAGCAAGGGCCGACACATGAACACTGAAATATCATAACCCTCCTCATCACAATGAGGTGTCCATTGTTCTTCATTGACAGCAATGTCCATGGTGGCTAAGATTTCTGCCCAACCATGAGGCTCAAATTCCTCATCTGGAAAGATCATTGGTGTATAGGCTGGGTCTCTAATTGGTGTATCTCCTTGAGAAGTTCCTTTTTCTCTCGCTTCTAGGCATTTCTCCTCTTCCTTTACGACCTTGCACATCCACAAATGAGTATCTTCATGTATCCAGGATGTCTCAGATGAACTTTTAGAATGCACAGAGATCAAATCTTCTTGCTCCTTGTGGATAGAATTCCACTGTAGGGGTGGTTCATCTCTGAAGGTGTAATCCTTCAAATTGACCTTCGTTGTGACCCCTATGCATTGCAACTATAAGGAGTTGGTTCCCCAATCGTGTACAACTTGCAGTTGTCATAGGAAGAGCCTTCCTAGGATCATTTCGTAGGTAGTAGTTTTACCAAAGTCGCATATAGCAAAGGTGTGCTCAAACTCTACACCACACGTGGTTAGAGTTATCCCTTCCAGCAATCCTAGAGGTCTTTCAACATGGCCGTCAGCCATCTGAAGTTTCATTCTAGTTGGTCTTAATGCTGGTGTACCCCATTGCTTCCACAGGGAAGTGGTCGCAATAACAACACCAGCACCAGAATCTATGATCGCTTTGGTTGTGTAACCTTGGTAGGTGATCGGAAGATAAGTATTACCTTCCTCACCTTCGCTCATGTCCCCTATTTTATCTAGAGGTATCTATGGAACTTTCTGGTTACAGTCTGATTTTGGCATATTGGAAGCAAGTTCTGGAACCTGATCCTTCACATGATTCCATAGCTCAGGTTTTGGTTTGAGCACCTCTTCCATAGTGAGATGACACTAAATCTTAGTGTTCTTCACAACATCAGTGTTTCTTGGAACCACTGAGTCTTCGTTTCTTATCAATATTGTGGGAGCTCTGATCTAGAGAGATTTAGATTCCCATGGGCCTGTGAATTGTGGCAACTCTTGTAAAGAATTGGATTCGAATCCTGAACTTTCTTTTTCTTGTTGCTCTACTTGGTCTCCATAAATAGATGGAATGTCTTGTGGGAATTGATCATTACGGTCATCAATTTCAAGAATAGGAGGGGAAACATCCTTCTCCTTGGCCCATTTCTCTTCTTGTATTTCCCGCAAGAACTTTTGAGTGTGCTGTTGAATTGAAAGAGGTTCTCCCTCATCTATGGAGTCAGGAACATAGACTTTCTGTGGTGATGAGATTTCTCTTTCAACAGTAGGTTGAGCGTGTGGAGGTAAAGAAACTTGAGGTTTATTTACCAACTGCTCTAATCTGTCTAGTAAGCCCTGGAAGTGCAAACCCGGTGTAATAGCATTCGTCTGATTGAATGATTGATTGGCCTCGAACATAGCTTGAGCTAGTTCCACCATTTTTATGCACATTTTTGTCCATTCAATCTCTAAATCTACTCTAGGGTAGCTCTTGTCTAGGTTTGCAGGTGTTGGCCCTTCTTGAAGTCGAGCCTGGTATGCCTTGAACATCATGTCTAAGTGTTCTAGGGTTGGATCTGCAAGAACAGACCCTGGTTGTGGTGTGTTTACAATGGTTGGTGGGTGGGGGTGAGGTTATGTGGATGGAGTTTCGACATGCGAGGAGCTTTGAGAGGCAATACCTTCTATTTTTGTTTTTGCGTCTTTCAGGCTTTCTTCTAGTTCAGATAACTTTTTGGTCCACTTAGGATTGGCTTTCTCCCTAGTATCCTTCCATGTTCTTGTTTTTCTCTTACTAGGCTCTCCTGATTCACTTGGCTCTGATTTCTCAGCAAGTTTAGCTTTTTGTAAGGCTTGTGCCCTCGTAACTGCATGTATAGGAGCCACATTATCACTACTAGAACTTGAATCCCCTACTAGGCCTACCACATTAACGGGTGTAACCTTTGGTGCACTAGAGGGATGTCCGGGACAATCTCTCAGGAGCTGTTCTTTGCCACACTCAAGAAAAACGACTTGTATTGTGACATTTTGTCCTTGTGTCGGAGTTGGGGGGTGGGATGGTTGTTCTCCTCGTATAGGTTGAGGTTGGCCATATCCTCCATGTTCATATGGTCTAGTTGCTCCTCGTGGTCCTGGACAAGGGTTATACCTAGGAACTTCTCTGTCTTGTTCTCTAGGAGGGTACCAGTATGGTCTACATTGGGGTAAGGTTGTGATAACCCTAATCCTTCTCTGGTGCAGACATGAGATGGATGATCTCCACCGCAAAGTGTGTGGCAATCTCAAGGAAGAAATTTGGTAGTTCCGTTGTTCTTGGACCCCTAATTTCTTGGCCACTAACTTTGCCACTTCCTCCACATAGCTCGAACTAGAAGTTTCATTGCTCCTTGTATCCTCTGATTTGGTAAGATCTTGTGTGCTTTTGAGATCCTCAGCTAAGTTGTCTTCCAAATCTATACATTCTTGAAGACAGTCACTAAGAGTCTGCAACTGTTTTATGTATACTAACATTCTCAATGTTCCATTAGTTAGACCTTCTAAAAATAGGGATATCATTTTCTGCTGAGAAGGTCTCTCTGTCACAGGGCATCGGTCTACATATTGACTAAATCTTCGTGCTGCATTTTTTAATGTCTCTTTGGGAGCTTGTTTGAAACTATGTAGTAAGGATGATGAATTGTGCTTGATCGCTCGCTTAGTGAATTCCCAGACAAATTCTTGGAAGAATTGTTCGATATTGCCAAAGGAATTTGGATCCAAGGATTGAAACCAAGCTAAGGCTATTCCCATGAGAGTTAACCCAAAGGATTCATATTGCATGAAAAAGTCATCCACTTGCTCCGCTCGTAACACTTGCTTGAATTCTGCTATGTGGTCATAGGGCTCTCTTGTGCCATCATAATGATTTTGCATACATTTGGCCAATTGGATTGGTCTCACTCGATACGATACCAGATGGCTCACGATACGATACCAGGGTAAGGGACGATACGATACTGGAGCTCTCACTATACGATACTGGTTCTATGGGCGATACGATACCAAAGGGTGAGATGATATGATACCACTTTTTTGCACGATACGATACCAAGATTTCAAGCGATACGATATCACCGTCATGCGCGATACGATACCGCTCGGTCAATAAAAGGATACCATTGGGGCGACCACGATTGCGATACGAGCACTTGACGATACGATACCAGAATTGTATCGCGATACCTCAAGTGGGTTTGGATGATACGATACCAAAAAAGGATGTGATACGATACCGAGTTGGCGATACGATACCAACTTTGCACGCGATACGATACTTATGCAAGTGGCGATAAGATACCACTATCACGCATGATGCGATACTGCTCGGTCGACGATACAATACCACAAGGTGCACGATACAATACCACTGGGGCGACCGTGATCGCGATACCAGCACTTGACGATACGATACCAGAATGGTATCGCGATACCTCAAGTGGGTGTGCATGATATGATACCTCGACAAGTATCGCGATACTCGAGAATTCTGGTATCGCAATACCAAAACTCAATCGGACACGATACTTGGAGATTTTTAAGCCCAAATTCAAAAATTTTTACACAAATGTGTAGTTTAGGTTCTCTTTGTCACTCCTATCAGCTTAGATGCTAAACGACCCTCCAAATGCACGATATCACCGTCGCGATACCAATCGCAGGTTTGGTTATGCCATGATACAGTCACTCAATTTTTTGAAGTTTTAACTACGCGATTCTTTGTATTTCTTCCACGCTCCAGATCTGAACACTCTCTAAACTCCTTGCACAACAAGAATGAAGAAGAAGAGGTGAAAATCGGGAATGTATAGACAAGAAAGCGGAAAAAACAGAGAAAGTGAAGATGGAAGAGATGATTATGATGATGATGAAGAAGAAGAAGAAGGAAAACTTAGAAACGGAACTGAAAATGGTGAATTTTTTACCTTCCAACGTCGCTACTCTACGTCTTACCATCACACGCTCTTCCTTCAAGCCCTCTCCCCGGCAACGGCGCCAAATTTGGTGTCACTCTAGCACAATGGCAAGTACCAACGTGAGGAGCTTCACTTCATGAATGTCAATCCGCGGAGACGTGAGGACCGATATGAAGACCAAGAGCAAGTGACGGCACAAGTGCGTGAGTGAAAGCACACGAACATGCACACACATACACACACGCGGACAAGGTATGAGCAAAGAGTGGAACAAGGAAGGACTTCAATTACCAAAGAACTCTCTTACAAAGCTCATATCTACAACAAGCTAACCCCCAAAAATGAGCTCTCCAGCCCTTTTTATAGTTATTTCTATTTGTGAGTTGCAACATGTTCCCATTTCAAATCTCTTTTAGAAATCACGTAACTTTAGGTGTTTGATTCATCTCTGCACATGTGCCCATTAAAAAAATGTATATCTCTAAAGTATTCAACTCAAATTTTTAAACGTCCAAATCAGAAAATTTAGAAGCCCTTATTAAACCCAAATACTATACACGATTTCAAATGAAGTAATCCAATGCATACCATGCATAGCTTAGTAATTTATCACGGCTAAATATCATTCTTGTCCTGATATCAAAACAGACCTTCAGATCAGAGGACTATTCAAATAGTTTAACGTTGAGAGAAAACGCACTAAAATGCAAACATCTAGGTGCACAGAATTTTGTAAATTTTGTAATAACACTGCATATCTACTTCTTCTTCTTCTTTGTACAATAAAATTGCAATCATTACACTAATTACGTATTACAATTCTGAAACTTGTTTTCCATCCTTCTACTCAATAATTATGCAAGGAAATGATGATTGAAGCACAACACACAACTCTAAATGAAGCACTGTAGGTTCATAATGCAGACAAGTAAGATCACCATGCAGACATATTATGAATATAAGTTTATTCAAAACACATCAACTCCCAATTCATACGTATGAGAGTCTGAGCCTTCGACAAATTCACTTCAAATTGTTTGTAGGGTCCTCATGTCCAGATGCAACGATGCCGATAAGAAAGCATTAATTGCGATTGCAGGAGATTGAAATTCCCTGGCTAGCTTCCTTAGTACATAGATGATTGTCTTCCCTTGCTATCCCTACTTTAAGTGTTGCTTAAGCTACTATTTCTATTCTATGAAATCCCTTTCTTTCCAAAATAGGTCACATAGACATTACAGCCGGCCGCCAAGATGAAGCATTCTCTTGATTGAATAATCTTCCATTTTTATCTTAGACACAGAACCTCCATTTGTCCTTCAGTGTAGCTCAGAGAAGGGCTCACATAATTGCGCATGAGGTGAGGTAATCACATTCCTCAAGAATATTCTGAACCTTAAAAAATACTTTCCTCGCATCTTCTAAACTTCTGCGCAATGTTAATAGATGAAGGAATCGATCTATTAGGGCAGAGGCTTTCAACCTTCTTTATTGTAGATCATCCATTGAATGCAGCACATCATAAAGAATCCCTTTCTCACAAAATCTGCGGATCTTCCCGAAGGGAGCTTGACCCTCTCAGAAAACCATGTTTACAATCCATAATTGACCTTTGGCATGATGAATTGTAAGGTCCTAAATTCATTCTCCTTTCTACAGAAGAAATCTCAAGATTTGCGCTAAGTTGCATCAATAATAGTACTTTGCAGTCCTCCTAACACCATCCTCTACAGCTTGCATTGGTAATTTTGTTGCAGAAGCAAGTTACTCTTCATGGCTGATTAATACTCCAAACACATTGTTAAGTTCAACTGCCCATGTAATCTGTTGTCTATTCTGCTCGCATCAAAATAAATCATCCTTCAATAAATCTGCACAAAATTTGCCTCATCCACAAGTGTTTTTGCGACAAGAAACGGACTCAATTTCTACTGATACACAGAAATAGCATCAAAACTTTAATAGCCGTCGTTGCATGTCGATTATGTGAGATTGTAGCACACCCCTGAAGTAAAAAAAAAACTTGTAGTCTGTTTTATCAGAATCCCTATTGTCTTGTCCGAGCCAACACTTGTAAGTCCACCTCCAATGTCAAAAACATTCCTCCATGCATACGTCTATCTCAACAATCCTTCGATCCTCTGTGCGAACTCACTCTGATTACTCTCCCCCTCTCCGCACGGATTCAGCAAAAAAATCATGAGACAGAGTTGAAACACGGACTGGTTCTATCTCCCACACAGGCGGTTGATTTTACTTGTAAGCTTCTAATTATGGGGAGCTTTGGTTCTGGAACCCCCCCATTCCATTGATCCTCCTCCCCTCTCTTTTTATCTGCAAAATATATGCCACCTGTGTGTTTCCGTCCGAGGTCCAAGCCTATAGCTATCGCATGCCGCCTCTTTTTCACCCTTCTTGATCTCCGCATATTGCCAAAAAAACCTAGAAGGCCCCTTTCCTCTCGTATGATGCCTCCCTGAGTTGGATCCCGATTTCTCCTTTGACTAGAGATTACTTATGCCTTGGATTTCACGTAGGGCAAAACATATCACATTTTGAATCTCACGCAAAGAACTTGAAGGCTCCAGAGTCAAGTTCAATGTCCTCTATCATCTTGAGAAAAGATATCTCACAATCCCTTGATGGCTCAACATAATTTTGCGAAACTATTTTTTCTGTTTGTAGGCTTCAAGCTTGTACCAAATTCCTTTGCCGATTTATTCATCTCCTCATATTCAACTCTGAGCTTTCTAATCGCTTTGATACCTTAATAGAGAAGGCCATCGGTGGCAGAGTATCAGTTCATCATGGCAGTACTTCAGGAGTGTGAGCCCTTCCATAAGTACAATTTTCACCCCCTCGAAAAGGAATACATCCCAGATATGAAGAGCAAGGAAAGGAAAAGAATATGAGAACAGTGTGATGAACCATTGGCTTGCATCCATGTTATTGACATCTCTCATTTGGATCTCAATTAAATCATCCATTGATGCCTCGAGATGATTTTTGGGCTTGAGCCCCAAATCTCGACCACATCTACCCCCTCTAAACATGTGGGGCCTCCAGACAATGAATACCAATCATTAATTCAAAGAAGATGAGAAGAATCAAGTGCATGGGCATGCAAAATCATTGTGTCTATGCACGGCCATGTAGTGGGCCCTATACTTGCATACTCTAAATGCATCAAAAAACATAAAGGTGCATAGAGAAGGTATAAGGCATTCGATGTTCAGGTTTCTCACTCTTTTATTCGGACTCATTTTATTACAATTCATTTAATGTGCAATTGGATGTGTGCTTATAGGATTCAAAATTATGTGCACATACATATTCTTGCATGCATACTTTAGATGCACCAATTCACAATTATGGTGCGGCTATGGAAATGCTTGTCACATATTCTAAACAAAGCTCCTCACCACTCATAATTTCTCTCACAAAGGCAATGACTCTCTTCCCTGATTCCACTCATAGCTCAATCCTACTCTCTTTCATGGTACTTGCAAATCATTTTTATGTGCAAATGAACGTGCACAAGGGATTCAAAAGCATGTGCTCTTTTTCAAATTAAAATATCCACACTTTATGTGCAATGGGACTCAATATGGTGCAAGAGATCAAGGTTCAAAGAGAAAGACTAAAGAAAAAAATTTCTTGAAATCCATGTTTTGTTTGTCATCTCCATTGTCTTCACTTGATCATTTCCTGCACTCATAAAACTAAACAAATCATGAGAAACATCACATCAGAATGACATTATATACATATGCAGTCCATGAAAGAACTTCAAAAAACCATTTGCAGTAAAACATAAACATGCAACTCGAAAGTGGTTTCCTTCTATAAAATCCATCAAAACTCTAGATCTTCAACTAACTCCATATCAACACCTATTCTCAAAAAACGCATAAGACAAATTAGTAGCATCACATTCAATAATCACATTTGATAAATTTCATTCATTTGAACATTAAAAACAGCTATTTGAATTATTTTTACTTCAAACCACTCATCCAACATGCATTCATTACCATAGATATTCCCACTTTAATTTCTTGCCTTTTGATTTTTATTTAGTTCCTTGTATCTATCTTAAGATTAAAGCAAAGAACACGAGATATATATACATTTTTCTTTACAAATTTCTCAAGTATTGTCATTTCTTATTTATTAGGGTTTTTCCCTTCAAACCATCTCCCTTGATGCATGCTTACCAAAGAAGTTGTGCATACAGAAGAACCAACATTGTATTGCACTCATCTTAGAAACATTCTTGAAGATGTTAGACTTGCAAGCAAGCCACTTCATTTGCATGTTTTTCTCTTGAAGGCGTGATTGGATTGCATAACTCTTGGAAATTTTGAAAATCCATGATGCAATCATTTGAACATAGTTGTCTTTATTCAGGATTCCCTCCAATGCATCATATGAAGGTGCGCATGATAAATGAGCTTATGTGTATAGATTTTTGAAATTTGGAGTATTTAGAACATCATCAACCAAATCCATCATGCATATGTTTTGATCCATTTTAGGGTTGAAATCATTTGAAAGAATTTCATCATTTCGATTATGATTATCCAAACTTCCTTCTTCATTGCAATTATTGTTTTGAATACATTCATAAGATTTACACTCTGAATAGGAAGGTTCATCATTCTTTGATTGTAGTTTATGCTCATATTTATCACTCAACATCTCACAATTTCTTCTTACTTGAATGCTATCAATTAGTGAGTCTGCTTCTACTTCTAGTCTTTCAAAGAACTCCTCATCATTGTTATGGTCCCAAATCATCTCTCCTTCAACATGAAGGGAATCCATATCTTCATAATCAAGAAACTCTTGAAATTCAATGTCACTAGAGTCTTGCTTATTGAGGTCACTATAGCACCGTCTCTCTCTCTCTCTCTCTCTCTCTCTCTCTCTCTCTCTCTCTCTCTCTCTCTCTCTCTCTCTCTCTCTCTCTCTCTCTCTCTCTCTCTCTCTCTATGTCTCTCTCTCTCTCTCTCTCTCTCTCTCTCTCTCTCTCTCTCTCTCTCTCTCTCTCTCTCTCTCTCTCTCTCTCTCTCTCTCTCTCTCTCTCTCTCTCTCTCTCTCTCTCTCTCTCTCTCTCTCTCTCTCTCTCTCTCTCTCTCTCTCTCTCTCTCTCTCTCCGTTGTGTCATAGCTCTCTCTCTCTCTCTCTCTCTCTCTCTCTCTCTCTCTCTCTCTCTCTCTCTCTCTCTCTCTCTCTCTCTCTCTCTCTCTCTCTCTCTCTCTCTCTCTCTCTCTCTCTCTCTCTCTCTCTCTCCCCCCCCCCCCTCGCGACCCCTGCCCCCGCGAGTCTCCCCCGCCCAACCACTGCCTCCTCAACCCCCCACCTCTCTAGCCCCCCGCACCCACTACAGCTTCCGCAGCTCACCCCACCCCGCGCTGCTCCAGCCCACCCCACCCCACGCTGCTCTAGCCCCCCCACCACGCACGAACCTTGCAGCCCTCCCCCAAGCTCCCCGCTACCTCCTCAGCCCCCCGCACGCTGCTCTAGCCTCCCCCACCCACCCAGGAACCCCGCAGCCCTCCCTAGGCTCCCTTTTCCCCCACGCGCAGCCCCCGTAGCCCCCTCTGCACTTCTAAGAAAAGCGAAAGTAGACTGCCACTGGGGGCCAGATCGATCGACTGTCTATCTGCCTAGATGAAGTTTCGTCTATCAACCTCTTCTCAAGGCCGAGGCTGTCATCCCAAAACTTTAGTGATATGCGAGTGATATATTGGTGATAATTCTTTCCTACGAGCCCCCCTCTCCTCCATTCATATAAGCTCTCATGTGTGAGCGAGAGCTTCGATATCGTTCCACTTACCCATGCTGTCAGATCCCAGATTTCATATTGCCATATTAGAGGAAGCAATTACAAGTGCTGTTGTAAAGGGTTGAGATGCTGATTTCTATGATAAAGTCGATGACGATGTTTCTATCAACATTGATGAACTTTCAAAACTCCTTCATGACCATTTGGATAAGCCAAGGGCATATATTGGTTGCATGAAATCAAGAGAGGTCGTATCTGAGGAAGGTCAATGCTGGTATGAAAAGGAATGGTGGAAGTTTGCTGATGGAAATCCTATTATCGACATGCAGCTGGAAAATTTTAAATTATCGCAAGAACAAGTGCGCATTATATTTATGTTAAGAGAGATCTTCTTCATTCATATGCACATGAACATATTTCAGTAGGCTCATGGATGCTTGGACTTGATGTACAACATATTGATGAAAAAAGGTTTGTTGTGGCAGTGCACCAAAAGGTGGAGTATGCTCGAATTTATGAGCTATGATGCTGGAGAAAGTCACATATCTTGAACAAGCACTGGAAGATTACCTTCTTATTATCACAGTTCTACTATGAAGTGCTTTCGGACTTGCACGCTCACCCACCTCCACCACCATCTCCATCGCCCCCTACACCCCCTCATCTTTTCGCCCACAACCCCCACACCCACCCCCACCACCATCTCCACCGTCCCCCTCCATCCCCTTCATCTTTTCCCCATAACCCTCAGCCCCACCACCATCTCCACCTCCCCCTCCACCCCCTCATCCTTTTCCCCAGAACCCCCACACCCACCCCCAACACCATCTCCACCTCCCCCTCCACCCCCTCATCTTTTCCCCCACAACCCCCACACCCACCCCCACCACCATCTCCACTGTCCCCCTCCAACCCCCTCATCTTTTCCCCATAGCCCCCACACCCAATCCCACCACCATCTCCACCTCCCCCTCCACCCCCTCATCTTTTTCCCCACAACCCCCACACCCACCCCTACCACCATCTCCACCTCCCCCTCCACCTCGTCATCTTTTCCCCCACAACCCCCACACCCACCCCCACCACCATCTCCACCCCCCCCCCCTCATCGTTTTCCCCACAACCCCCACACCCACCCCCACCACCATCTCCACCTCCCCCTCCACCCCCTCATCTTTTCCCCCACAACCCCCACACCCACCCCCACCACCATCTCCACCTCCCCCTCCAACCCCTCATCTTTTCCCATACAACACCCACACCCACCCCCACCAGCATCTCCACCTCCCCCTCCACCCCCTCATCTTCTCCCCCACAACCCCCACCCCCACCACCATCTCCACCTCCCCCTCCACCCCCTCATCTCTTCCCCCCAACCCCCACACCCACCCCCACCACCATCTCCACCTCCCCCTCCACCCCCTCATCTATTTCCCCACACCCATCCCTACCACCATCTCCACCTCGCCCTCCATCCCCTCATCTTCTCCCCCACAACCCCAACACCCACCCACACCACCATCTCCGCCTCTCCCTCCACCCCCTCATCTTTTCCCCCACAACCCCCACACCCACCCCCACCACCATCTCCACCCCCACACCCACCCCCACCACCATCTTCACCTCCCCCTCCACCCCCTCATCTTTTCCCCCACAACCCCCACAACCACCTCCTTCTTTCCGCCCCTCCATCTCCACTACCTCCGCTCCCATCCTCTCTCCACACCCATGCTTGATAAAAGAGAATTCAATAGTTTCGGCAAAAGTTCTTCTGATGTTGTTACATTGGTGCTTTTTGAGTATGAAGAAGATGACTCTTCCAATTAAGGAATTCTTTGGGCTCTTGGATTGGTGGAATTAAAATCAACCCTCCATCCCACCGTCCCTCAATCCCTCCATCCGCACCACCCACCATCTCTCACATTCATTGGGTCATTTCAATAGCACGGGCAACATGTAATGAGGATCTCAGCTTGGATGCAAAAGTGGTAGTAAAAGTGTAAGTGATAAAAGGGAAAGTGGAGAAATGAGTGTTGCCACCAACCATTCATGATGATTGCCTATTCTTAAGGATCCAATTCAAATCTAGTGGCATATTTGATCTACCCCTCCAATTTTGGGCAATCAATGGGCGCTTGATCAGTGGATGTAAGGAATCAGCATGGCCCTCTTGGCCTACTGGAGCCTATAAAAGCAATGGACTTGTGTTCATTTGATAGACACATATACATACGTACGTACACGGGTCCTATCTTTGCACTCTGTGGCTATAAGCGTACTGTAGGAAGTCACTCTGTGGTGAGGATACAGAGCGTGGGCTTCCTAGTGGAGGGCTAATAGCCCTATAGTGTGAAGGAAGTGGCTTGGTTTTGTCATTCATTGTGAGTCAGTGGTATTTTTGGTGTTAGTGGTATTTTCGTGCTCTTCTCTTTGGAGCAAGTCTTCACACTTTGTACTGATGAGTACCAGTCTGCATCTAGCTGTGTTCTTTTATGGATTGGATGAATCTCTTGTATTGATGTTGTTTAGTTCTGGAGTGGCATGTTAGCCGAGAGCATCAACTTTTGAGCATTTCTTTTTCCTATATTATAATCATCTCTGTGAACTAAGGAGTGGGTTTGACCTTTACTATTGCCATTGTCATTGATCTTCTCTTTGTGTGTCTACATTTACTGTACAATTATTGTGATCTGCCTGCTCATAGAAATGTTAAAGGGTATACTTCCCTAAGGAGGACCTCCCTTGATTAGGCAAAGTACTAGAAGTGCATATTTTCTGCTCTTGTTAAAAGTGGATACCCTAGTACCTCCTCTACACTTTGGTAGGCCCAATGGGATATTGAGAAAGTGTGTTTATCAAGAGGAGGTGAATCTTTTGCTAGAAGTTGGATACAGTGAAGGGCATCTAAAGGGGGAAGAATTGGCTCATAGAATCATCCACAAAGGACTATGGTGGCCTCACATTTACAAGGATGTGATCAAGTTTTCTAAAGAATGCCACACTTGCCAGACATGTGCTCCTACGCCAACCAGATTGAATTTCCAACCATTAGTCATATCTACAGGATGGCTCCCATTTGAACGATGGGGTGTTGATTTCATAGGACTAATTAGTCCAACTCGTCAACCTGGGGGTAAGAAGTATATTTTGATGGTCACATGTTATGCAACTAAATGGATAGAGGCTAAAGCTACTATGGACTGCATGACTTTAACAGTAGCTAAGTTTTTATATAAACGTATTTTCTCAAGATTTGGTTGCCCACTGGAGATCACTAGTGATAGAGGCACACATTTTGTAAATCAATTGCTCCAATTTATATTTGACAAGTACAAGGTTTTTCATAAGAAGTCATGTGCCTACCAATACCCATGCTTTTGAACAAGGTCTGCATCCATATTACTTCTTTAGCTGCTTCCACAAGTTCTTTATATTCTGCTTCTGTTGACGATAAAGCCACTGTATGCTGCTTCTTTGAACACCAGCTTACAAGCTTATCTCCCAGGTATATCATATACCCATGTGTTGACCTTCTGTCATCTTCACTTCCTGCCCAATCTAAGTCACAGTATGCTCTCAGTTTTATATCTGATGTAAAAGGATAATATAATCCTTCTTTTATATATCTTTTGATATATCTAGGAAGTATTTGTCCTGCAATCCAATGTTGATCCTTCGGATAATGCATAAACTCTGCACCATCATATTTGCTGAGTTTATGATTTACTTCAAGTGGTGTTGAAGTTTCTCTGTGATTCTCCATGTTAAACTTCTTCAGTAAGTTTATGAGATACCTTTCTTGCGAAACATATATACCATGATCTGTATATGTAACTTCCATTCCAAGAAAGTATGATAACTTTCCTAGATCACTGATCTTGAACTCCTTTTCAAGTAGTCTCTTTACCTCGTTGATTCCTTCATCTGAGGTACCTATGATTATAATGTCATCTACATAAATACTAATGTAGATCATACCTTCATCTGTTCTCTTGATGAGTAGACTTGCATCAGCCTTTGAAGTTTGGTATCCAAGGTCATTGAGATACTTCACAAGTCTGTAATTCCAAGCTCTTGGAGCTTGCTTCAATCCATAGAGAGCTCTTCTTAGTCTGCAAACATGATTTGGGTATCTGGAACTTACGAACCCTTTAGGTTGTTCCATGTAAACTTCATTTGATATATATCCATTCAGAAATGCATTCTTTATATCTAGCTCACTTAGCTTCCATCCTTTTGATGTTGCTATAGCAATCAATGTCCTTATGGTTGACATCTTTGCCACCGGACTAAACGTCTCATCATAATCTATGCCATGTGTCTGAGCATAGCCTTTGACTACCAGTCTAGCTTTGTATCCGGCTATCCTCCCATCTGCAAGCTTCTTGACTTTGTAAACCCATTTATTTCCAATCACTTTCTTACCATTTGGTTTTGGAACAAGTTTCCAAGTCTTGTTCTCTTCAAGAGCATTAAACTCCTCCTTCATTGCTTCTTCCCATTTTTCCTTACCTTTTGCTTCACTATAATTCTGAGGTTCTTCATCTTCCTTTACTAAGTAAGCATAGTTTTTCTGAGTCAAATATGAAGTATCATAGAAATACCTTGTTGGTTGTTTTCTTACTCTGTTTGACCTTCTTGGTTCAAACTCTTCATCTGTATCTGAATACACATTTTCATCAAATCTTGATCCGTCTTCGTTTCTCATACCTGATCTGATCCTGGATGTACTTGCTTGCATATGATCTTCATCTCCATTTACCTGCATATGTGATTTACCTTTTTCATTTCTTCATATCTCTTCTTCAAGTGTTTCAACACTATGCTCTTTATCTGTATACCAGCTCTTTCCTTCATCAAATGTCACATCTCTGGAAACAATAAACTGTTTGGTTAGGGGACTCCATAACCTTTAACCCATCTGCTTTTCATCATATCCGATGAACACATATTTTTCAGCTTTTGGTTCAAGCTTATGTCTCAGTTGTGATGGTACATAAGCATAAGCAACTGATCCAAACACTTTGCAATGATCAAGTGTTGGTTTCTTACCCCACCAAGCTTCATAAGGGGTCATCCCATTTAAAGTTGTACATGGTAATCTGTTTACCAGATATGTTGCTGTATTTACAGCCTTAGCCCAAAGATAGTTTGGACAATTTTTCTCCTTTAGCATTGCTCTTGCAAACTCAACTAGAGTTCGGTTTCTTCTTTCTGCTACTCCATTTTGTTGCGGTGTATACCTGCAAGTTATTTCTCTTTTGATACCTGCATTCCACAGATAATCTTTAAACTCTCTAGAAAAATATTCTCCTCCTCCATCTGACCTTAGTCTTTTCAGTTTCTGTCTTGTAAGTCTTTCAGCATATGCATGAAAATGCCTGAAAGCTCCAAATACTTCTTACTTCTCTTTCAAAACATAAAGAGTTATCCATCTTGTTGCATCATCAATAAAATGAACATAATATCTTGAGGCACTGATAGATCCTTCTTTTGTCAGTCCCCATATATCTGTATGTATAAGTTCTAGCACACCATCGTGTTTGTAACCATTTTTCTGAAATGGTAACCTGTGTGCTTTTCCCATCTGATAGGCTTCACATTTATGAATCATATGTTGGTTCTTCATATTTGGTAATCCTCTCATGGATTGTTTCTCCACCATAGTTTTGATTCCTGTTTCATTAAAATGTCCTAACCTCTTATGCCAGAGGTCTAGTTCTGTAAATACCTCATCATCATGTGTGATCAAAGCTTGACTAATATTCCCTTGTACTTTCAAAGTAAAAATTCTGCCTTCCTTTTTACCATGGACAATTTGTTTGTATCCTTTCTTTGGATCTTCAACAAATACTCCTTCATTTGTAAACCTGACTTGAAAACCTTTTTCTACTATCTAACCCACGCTGATCAGATTCTTCGGGATTGTTGGAACATACAAAACATTTGTTAGTAGGTCAGCTCCATTCTTACACTTTACGTTTCCAATTGACCTTACATTATGTTTTGTATTATCACTTGTCTGTACTGTATGATTTGAAATGCCTCCTAATTCTGATAACAATTCTATATTTCCTGACAAATGATTTGAACAACCAGAGTCAATATAAAATACCTTGAGGTCTTCATTCACTGACATACTTATCGAATTCATCATCAACGTTGTATGACCATCATTCTGCATGTCATTCACATAGTTGTAGTAGGTAGTGTTGTGAGACTGATTCTGTCCCCAACTTCTTGCTCCACCTCTACCATATCCTCCTTTTTTACTTTGTCTTCCTCTTTGATATCTTCCGCTTCTACCTCTACTGTTATTGTTCTGATTCTGGTTTGATCCTTGTGAATTATGCCAGCAATCATGAGCCAAATGCTTGCTTAATCCACAGATCCAACAAGCTTTCTTATTACTTCTTCCTTTTGTATTACTTCTACTTTTATTTCTGACATTACCTCGTACTCTTGCATAATTTGCTTGAGCAGTCACATCTTCTTCATCTTTTTCTTTACCTTTATCACCTTTCTTTTTATTCTTTGCGTACATAGCCAAACTATGTCCTTTTTCTCCATCTGTCTTCAAATCTTGCTCAAAAGTTAGCATTAGTCCAAGCAACTGATTTGAATCTGGTACAAAATGATTTAAAGAAAGTTTAGTTGAGAGTACAAAAGGTTTCAACCTTTCATCTCCTCTCAAACCTACAAGCGCTTGCGCTATTAACCTGTGGTCTTCGATATCTTCATTAATTGATCCAAGATTGTCTGCCAATTCCTTCATCTTAGTGACATAATCATTAATGCTTTGACTTTGCTTTTTCTTGAACGTTGTAAACTTTGACCATAAGCTAGCCTTTCTAGCTTTCCTTGTATTTCGGGAATGATCTTCCAATGCACTCCATATATCTTCTGCTTTCTCTAGACCTCTAATATGTAGTAGTAGATGATCTGTAACAGTATTATAGATATATGCTCTTGCCGTTGCATCTTTTTTCTGCCACAGCTTCAAGGCTTCTAATTCTTCTTTCCTCAGTTGACTATCATCTTTAAAAAGCGCCTTCTTTTCTTCTCATGTCACATATATCATTAAGTCCTTACTCATAAGTAAGGCTTCCATTCACATTACCCATGAGGGATAATTATCTCTGTCCAATTTGTCGATAGAAATGTGATCTGCCATGATCTTCTTGTTTCTGTTACTTCCGGTGAGTGTAACATTATAGGACTTTACCTTTTGTAAACCTTTACCTTGAGAATGACTTCAGAATACTTCTTGATGCCATTTACTGTTGATCTCTTCAGCATTCACCTTTCTTTATGAGAATTCTTCAAATTCTTTTTCCGTTTCTTCTTCTGAGAAACCATCTGCTCTTCAGAACCTTTTCTTGTTCTGGTACCACCTGTTGATCTTACTGCTATGATACCACTTCTTGTGGATCTTTCATGCTCTAATACCACTTGTGAATCTTACTGCTCTGATACCACTTCTTGGTGCAACATATATTGCGGAATTCCCTTACACCACAAGAACTAAGCTAAAGTGATGTTAGAACACCTCTATAATCATCAGTAGCTTAGCAAAATTTCTGGAACTAAAAACTTTATAACTGTATTAGTGAAAACTGAAAATTCACTTTATAGAAAGCTTCACGTTTCCTTCAAGCTTCAATTCTGAACTATTTTACTTCAGTCTTTACACTACTGTATTTGCTTACAGTTAAATAATCTTTCCATCACTTAACTATGCCAAAATTGTGTTTTGAAACTCACCAAAATTCCACCGGAACTTCACCGGACTGTTACCAGACTCTCACCGTAATCTTACCAGAATGTCACCAGAATTAACTGCAATTCTGTTTGTAATTACTTCAAATGTGTATGCATGAAGTAAGGAAGTAATACGTGAACTTTCTTCACTGAATGGACTCTATTTGAAGTTTAAGAAAAAACTTCACCAGTTCTTTACGGTCAGACTTTGTACGATGTAAATGTCCCATTTCAAATAACTCTTTTGATCACTTTATTGTTGAGACTCCTAGCTTCAAGATAACCTATCTCTCATGAAAAACTTTATACTGTGCTGCAAGATCTAACTCTCAGAAGTACCGGAAATTACTGAGAAAACTGTAATTGTTAACTAACTTTCACAGTAACATGAAATCACTTAGTTTCTTCACATATGAAGAATGCGCTCAAATTCTTTCACATGAACATGTATTTTCTATTAAAGAAGATATGTACAAAAATAGCTTGGCCTCACTTTGCTCATAGCTATGGAAAACTCTTCTACTCTGAGTAGTTATTCCTTACCATCTCTCTCAGATGAATACCCGACATTTCAGGTTCTATTATTCATCTCTACATACGCAATCTCTGGCGTCTTCTATATCACTATTCTCAGTTTCTATATGCGCTATTCTATTCCGGTTCTATGCACACATACACTGCTCCCTTCTTTGCTCATATATAAACATTTTGTTCCGAGATTCAAAATTTGTATTTCTGGAAGTTTCTATAAACTATATTACATTCGTGAATTTGACCCTTCACTAAGGTTTAATTTTTTGAATGTTTTTTTTCTGCTTTTCTTCATCTTTATGTCATTATGCATAATTAGTGAGTGAATCTTCAACAAAATGGATAGGACCATACAGGGTGGTAAAGGTATTACCACATGGAGCAGTACATCTGGAGGATTTGCAGGGTAAGAAGTTACCCTGGTCAATATCTGGAGGGTGAAGAAGTACCTGAGTTAAGTCACATTGGAAGCACTTCATTCACTGTATATACGGTATTTCATTCAACGTTCGTAGTTTATTTGGTCTATTCAATAAAGCAAATGAAGAAAAAGTTGCACCGGGATAGTGCAAAGACTTGATGTGGGGGTCTGTAGCTCTCTCTCTCTCTCTCTCTCTCTCTCTCTCTCTCTCTCTCTCTCTCTCTCTCTCTCTCTCTCTCTCTCTCTCTCTCTTCGCGAACCCTACCCCCGCCAATCCCTCTCTCCCCCACCCCCGCCAATCTTCCCCACCCTCGCCAGTCCCGCTCTCTTTCCCCCCCGCTATCCCCGCAAGAACTCCCCCCGCTATCCTCGCTGCCTCCTCAGCCCACCGCACCTTGCCCTGCTACAGGCACACCCACCACCCGTGAACCTTGCAACCCTTGCCGAGGCTCCCCGCTACCTCCTCAACCCCCTACGCGTTGCTCCAGCCTCCCCCACCCACCCACGAACCCCACAGCCCTCCCCAGGCTTAGTTTTCCCCCACTCGCAGCCCCCCATGCAGCCCCCTCTGCACTTCTAAGAAAAGCGAAAGTGGATTGCCAGTGGGGGCCGCATCGATCAATTGTCTATCTGCCCAGATGAAGTTTCGTCTATCAACCTCTCCTGAAGGCCGAGGCTGTCATCCTTAAACTTTAGTGATATATGAGTGATATATTGGTGATAATTCTTTCCTACGCGTCCCCCTCTCCTCCATTCACATAAACTCTCATGTGTGAGAAAGAGATTCGATATCGTTCCACTTACCCGTGCTGTCAGATCCCAGATTTCAAATTGCCATATAGAGGAAGCAATTAAGTGCTGCTGTAGAGGGTTGGCATGCTGATTTCTATGATAAAGTTGATGATGATGTTTCTATCAACATTGATGAACTTTCAAAACTCCTTCGTGACCATTTGGATAAGCCAAGGGCATATATTGGTTGCATGAAATCAAGAGAGGTCGTATTTGAGGAAGGTCAACGTTGGTATGAAAAGCAATGGTAGAAGTTTGGTGATGGAAAATCCTATTACCGACATGCAGCTGGAAGATTTTACATTATCTCAAGAACAATTGCATAGTATATTTATGTCCACAAAGATCTTCTTCATTTATATGCACATGAAGATATTTCAGTAGGCTCATGGATGCTTGGACTTGATGTACAAGATATTGATGAGAAACGGGTTTGCTGTGGCAGTGCACCAAAAGGTGGAGTATGCTCGAATTTATGAGCTATGATGCTGGAGAAAGTGACAAATCTTCAACAGGCACTAGAAGATTACCTTCTTATTATCACAGTTCTACTATGAAGTGCTTTCGTTCTTGCATGCTCACCCACCCCCACCACCATCTCCACCTCCCCCTCCACCCCCTCATCTTTTCCCCCACAACCCCCACACCCACCCCCACCACATCTCCACCGTCCCCCTCCATCCCCCTCATCTTTTCCCCATAACCCCCACACCCACCCCCACCACCATCTCCACCTCCCCCACCCACCCCCTCATCCTTTTCCCCACAACCCCACACCCACATCCACCACCATCTCCACCTCCCCCTCCACCCCCTCATCTTTTCCCCCACAACCCCCACACCCACCCCCACCACCATCTCCACCGTCCCCCTCCATCCCCCTCATCTTTTCCCCACAACCCCCACACCCACCCCCACCACAATCTCCACCTCCCCCTCCACCCCCTCATCTTTTTCCCCACAACCCCCACACCCATCTCCATCACCATCTCCACCTCCCCCTCCACCCCCTCATCGTTTCCCGCACAACCCCCACACCCACCCCCACCACCATTTCCACCTCCCCCTCCACCCCCTCATCTTTTTCGCCACAACCCCCACACCCAACCCCACCACCATCTCCACCTCCCCCTCCACCCCCTCATCTTTTCCCCCATAACCCCCACACCCACCCCCACCACCATCTCTACCTCCCCCTCCACCCCCTCATCTTTTAGCCCACAACCCCCACACCCACACCCACCCCCACCATGATCTCCACCTCGCCCTCCACCCCCTCATCTTCTCCCCCACAAACCCCACACCCACCCACACCACCATCTCCACCTCCCCCACCACCCCTTCATCTTTTCCCCCACAACCCCCACACCCACCCCCACCACCATCTCCACCTTCCCGTCCACCCCCTCACCTTTTCCTCCACAACCCCCACACCCACCCCCACCACCATCTCCACCTCCCCCTCCACCCCCTCATCTTTTCCCCCACAACCCCCACACCCACCCCCACCACCATCTCCACCTCCCCCTCCACCCCCTCATCTTCTCACCCACAACCCCCACACCCACCCCCACCACCATCTCCACCTCCCCCTCCACCCCCTCATCTTCTCCCCCACAACCCCCAGACCCACCCACACCACCATGTTAGACGGTCGCCGGAGTGGGACAGACGTAATGACCGCCTGATATACCAGAATTATCAAAATCCGTGCAAAAAAAGTTGGTACGCGCATCTTGAAAAAAATATATAAAGTAATGTAAAGAGAATGAAGAGAGAGACGCTTGTGAGCAACGGTTTTTCTTGGAATTTCCAGTTTGTTGGCCTGATTATTTGTCAGATTATTATTACACTGTTACGAAGTTTGAATATTGTTTGTGTTGATTTCTGTTCTGTTCTGCGCTTGGTTAGTCGTTTATTCACTCCGTAGTATAGAGTTGCGAATTAGTAATCTTGTGTTACGAATCTGTTCGGTAATGGTTGAGTGTGTCTCTGAGTGTTAATAAGTGCAGTGTGTTACTTGTCAGTAGTATACTGAACAAAGAAGTATGGAAGTAGTTCCGAACTGATCGCATGTTAACCATTTTGGTAAGTGACCAAGTTCGATGCAGTAGTCTACGTTCACTGTTGATTCCGATCACAGGAAAACTAGCATCTGTAACGGTTGAAGTGCGAGTAGGTCATTGTTAAGCCTGTAACAAGTCGCTTGTTTTCAGGACATTTGTTGCTCGTAATTGGTATACGATGAGTTGTATAATTTCAGTATATATATATGTGTTTGGTATACCTGTCTGTTCTGAAGAAGTACGTATTAGGTGATCTTCGTTTACTGAAGTAGATTATTCTATTGGACACAAGTCACCGGACTACTACTCAGACCATCATAGCAGGATTAGCTCAGAAATTGTAAGTCCAGTACAACGAACAGTCATCGGTTGTTCAGAATTGCGCACGGAGCTAAGACGCTAGAAGTAATTATGATTGTGTAATAAGTTGGGAAAATAGTACAGGGCCTCTGTCTAACAGACCCCTACCACTCCCAAGGACCCACGTGGCTAAGAGGTAATTTACGGTTAGGAAAGGTTCGGAAACGTATGAACTTGAAAGTATTTTGAGTCTGAAATTGGAAGTTTAACAATTAACATTTAACATTTGGTGCCATCTGTGGGAAAGTGGCATCAAGATTGCCAGTCATCTGTCAGAATCAGATTATTGTTTGATTATCAGTAGCAACAGATGCAGATTGTTGCAAACTGTTTCGTTAGTAATATTCCACAATTAATATGGAAAATGATAAATGCCGGTTACTCGGTCTGGCGAAACGTACCCCAAGAATCATCAGTCTGGAGTACTAAAGACAACTCTGGAAGGTAGAAGTACAACTATGACTGACCCAGTTGTCAAGAAAGTTCAGAACGTTAAAGCTGATTCCGGTCATATTCCAGTAGAACGTGTTACGTCTCTAGTACATTCCAGTACTATTTCGGCACAGTCTATCGAAGATATAGTAATTCCAGAACCTACCAAGTCACAGTTGGAAGCTAGTTAAACACTCTTGGAATAGGATTTAGATTCACTTACGATTAGACACACCCTAGGCAAAGAAATCAGCGAAGGCGAAAAGACACCGCATTCGGGCACAAGTTCAGTTTATCCCGGTGATATTTCGGTAAGAGAATCTCAGTTATTCGGTGACGAATTAGCACTTTTTGCTGAATGTTCAACCCAACTGCCATGCTTGGAAGCAAGTTCTCCTACACTGGACATCAAGGAAGAAGGAAGGCTATTTGACACATAAATTTGCAGTATAGTAAGCAAGCTCATTTCACCGGAAAGTGTGCCATCAGACCATATAGATTCCGGTAGTTCAAATATTCAGACCAGAAATACAGACGGAAGTTATAATACATTCACGATGAACGGACAACAACAACAACAACAACAACAGTTATGTCAACACAGGCCATCTCCAACAGGAGTGACATACACGAAGTTTGGTGGATTTCCAGGAGATGATCCGGATGCTCACGTACGCACTTTCGAGATAAGCTACGCCGTCCTCAACTATCCACCGGATCCGGCCTACAAAGCCATTGTCTTTCAATCCACACTTGTCAATGAAGCAGCCAGGTGGCTCACAGAATACGATATTAATCATTTCGGCAGCTACGAAGCAGTTCGAGATGCTTTTTTGCAACGATTCACGTTAAAAAAGAATCCAGCCGAAATTTTTGATTATCTTCAGAATAACAGACAGAGAGTGAATCAATCTGTACAGTACTATGCTACCCTTTTTAGAACACACTTAAGGCAGCTACCACCGGCTCATGCTAACTTACCAGATGATGTTATTACTCAGTGGTTCATCAATGGCTTGGTTCCTCAACTTAAGCAGATCATGATCATAAGATGTGTCGGAGCTATGACACTTGATGCAGTCATCGCAATGACTCTGCAGCTGGAAAACAAAGTCGGCGGATTTACAGAAGATCTGGAGTGGGCAAAAACAAACAGACATGTTGCCGAAAATATGACCAAACAAGTATATTGCACCACATGCAAAAATTCAGGACATACCAGCACCAATTGCGCACTTAATCAGACATTCTACGCTATCTGCAACATTGCCGGACACACCACCGAACACTGCGCATACAACGCTAGAGTACAGGGAACAGCGACTGTCAATGCAATTTTTCAGGAACAAGGGCAGCCAGCCAATCATTATGTGCCTCCACAAATGAGAAACAACTAACAGCAAGGATATCGAAATTACCGAGGACAGAGGAATAACAACTATAATCCAAATCGCTGGCAGAACGGGCCACCACCGGAAAATCCCAATTTACCACCACCACGCTGTCATTTTTGTGGTGAATTCGGGCACATTAGAAGATTTTGCAAGGATGCAGTTGAGTATGATCAAAGGAAGAAGGAGCGGCGAAACCCAATGGCCAACATGGTACGAATCACACCGGTAGAAACACAGACTGCTACAGTCCAGACCCGATCTGGTAAACAACTGCAGTCGGCAGTAGAAATATTCGAACCAGGGATACGAGAACAACATAGGATGTATAACAAGGCTAGTCACTGGACCGCAACAGAACCACCAGTGTTCCCAGAACCTATTCCGATGACTCAGGCCTCGTCGACAAAGGAAGGAACCCAACAAAAGGAAGGAGCAGCGGATCCATCATCAGCAGTAGACATAACAGCAGATACTTCTGCATCAGCAGAAACCTCAAGTTCAAAGGAGCAGGACAAACAATCTCAACAGGCCTGGGAAATTTTATCCAAGGCATCTATCACTCTGCCTCTCGGCCAACTACTGGCATTAGTACCTGGGATTCGACAACAGTTCCAGCAACAGTTCAGTCCGGTACCTTCTTGTATTCCGGCGACAGCAGCAGTTCAACCGGAACCTGATTCTACGGTTGATCATTCAGTTCCCTTGATTACAGTATGGTATAAGAATCATAAGATTACGCAGGTATTAATTGATGGAGGCTCTGGTGTTAACATTGCGACCGCAGCATTATGCAAAAGGTTAGGATGGACCGAAATCAAACCAGTTCAATTTTTTGTCAGAATGGCAGATCAATCTAGAGTCCATCCTGTAGGACTTGTGCGAAATGTACCCATCACTTTACAAGGTAGAACCTTTAAAATGACCTTTGTTATACTAGATCTGCCAGAATCCACTTTGGATTACAACCTTCTTTTCGGTCGACCCTGGCTGAAGCATGTAAAGGTAGTACAGGACTGGTCTGCACAAGAGCTTACATTTAAAGATGCCAATCATAGATATGTGGTAAAATTAGATGCTATACAACCTTGCAAACTACACGCTAGACCATATTTTGCTGAACCAGTCCACATGCTAGATGGACTATTAGATGATGAAGAAGAGGAATTTCTGAAGAATAACGCTGATTTAATGACCTTAGGGACTGTTGATCTACAGTCCGTGATAGATAACTGGAGTACTTCAGTTTGTACAATTGTACCGATCACCGGGAATTCTAAGCAGGAAGATACTGTTTCAACACATGACGATGAATTACAATCACTGTTCAAGTCAACAAACGATACAGAGAAACCACAACAATTTTATGTCTCCGAAGACCAGTTGACCTCGTACAATCTAGGAGACGTAGATCATCCACGACCTGTAAAGATAAGGCAAAACTTACCGGAAACATTTAAAGCTGATTTGATTCGACTACTTCGCGAATTCTCAGACGTCTTTGCATGGGATTACAAAGATATGAAAGGATTAGATCCACGCATCTATCAGCACAGAGTCATGTTGAAGCCTGAAGCTAAACCGAATAAGCAGCCCAGCTACCGGATGAATCCCAATTATGCATCACAGGTAAAAGCCGAACTTGATAGATTATTAAAATTTGGATTCATCGTACTAGTAGAACATGCTCAATGGATTTCACCAATTGTGATCGTGCCAAAGAAAAATAAGCAACTACGAATTTGTGTAGACTACCGAAAATTAAACGCAGCAACAGTACCGGATCCTTTCCCGATCCCCTTTCTGGATACCATGCTTGATAGAGTAGCAGGACATGAAATGAATTCATTCTTAGATGGATACAGTGGTTACAATCAGGTTAGAATGGCTGAAGAGGATATACCAAAAACTGCCTTCATTACCAATTAGGGTGTCTTTGCTTGTACGGTAATGTGGTTTGGATTGAGAAACGCACCAAGCACATTTCAAAGATGTATGCAAGAAATATTTTCTCCTTATCTGACTTCATTTATGCAAGTATATCTTGATGATTTTTCAATTTTCAGGAAAATGATAGCACACCTGTTCCATTTACGGAGCTGCTTTCAGAAATGCAGAGAATATAGACTCTGCTTGAACCCAAACAAATCAGTGTTTGCGGTCTCATGTGGCATGTTACTTGGCCACATTGTATCGACACAAGGTATCCAAGTAGATTCAGATAAGATTTCAGCAATTTTAGAAGCCCCGACACCCAGCACTCCAAAAGAAGTAATGCATTTGATGGGTCAAATACGGTGGCACGGCAGACACTTACGGTGGCTTGCTCATCTGGCTGTACCACTAAACAGGCTAATCACAAAAACTCCCCGACAATTCGAATGGACTCAAGAATGCCAAACTACATTTGATCGACTCAAGTATCTATTGACGCAGGCACCAATCTTACAACCATTGGACTGGGACAATCCGTTCCATGTTTTTGTCGATGCTTCAGATATTGCGATCGGCAGTATTCTGATGCAGCAAACACATAAGTGGTTTCCCCCTGTTTATTACGCGAGCAGAAGGCTTGCACCTGCAGAAAAGAACTATTCTACCACCGAAAGAGAATGTCTAGGTTTGATTTACTCCATCAAAAAGTTCAGACATTATCTACTAGGCCGAAAATTCACATTCCATGTGGATCATGCTGCCCTCGTCTATCTAGTAAGGCAACAGCATTTAGGTGGACGATTAGCACGATGGGTGCTACTCTTGCAAGAATTTGATTATGAAGTCATTCACCGACCCGGAAATGTACATGCCTTAGCAGATTTCTTATCTCGTCTAGATTCTGGTGAGGCTCCGGTAGGCATAGATGACACGACTCCAGCGATTTATAGTTCTGAGCCACTGACCGATGAGACTGCCGAATCACAAGCACCATCTACATATTATGATCAGATTCTAACTTTTCACACCGAAGGATGCTTTCCATCCGAGACTGCCAAGGCAGTTCGAAGGAAAATTGCAGTCTTTAGCCGCCAATTCCGGTTAGTTACTGGAGAACTATATTATGTAGATCACACTGGAATCTTACTTCGATGTGTTCCTCCGCATGAAATTAACTCGGTCATCACAATGGCTCACTCGACCCCTACTGGTGGTCACTTTGCCACAGATTTGACTCACCGGAAGATTCTGCAAGGAGATCTCTGGTGGCCAACAATGTATAGAGATGTGGCCTAATTTGTAAAAAACTGTGATAACTCTCAAAGGTCTGGACAACCACTGCAACGACACTTCTTTCCCTTGCAGCCCATTATGCCACTTGAACCATTTCAGAAATGGGGATTAGATTTTATCGGTCCAATCACACCTCCAGCAGTCTTCAGTAACAACAGATACATACTAACCTGTACAGACTACGCAACGGGATGGGCAGAAGCCTGGGCTTTACGGTCTGCTACAGCGGTTGTAGTAGCAAAATGTCTGCTAAATGATGTCTTCCCACGATTTGGCTTACCACTCGAATTAGTGACAGATCAAGGTACTCACTTCGTAAATCAATTAATGAAGGTACTCACCCAATCATTCGAGGTGACACACAAACTCAGCTCTCCATATTACCCTCGCGCCAATGGTTTGGCCGAAAGTACAAACAAATCACTATTGAATATCCTCCGGAAACTGATCATGGAAGCACCAGAAAGATGGGATCAACTACTACCTGCAGTATTATGGGCATACCGAACTACATATAAGGTAACAACAGGTTTGACACCTTTCAAACTAGCTTATGGCTTAGACGCAATAACACCCATGGAAATAGTCATCCCAAGTCTGCATGTAGCAATCAGTCAGAAGATGCTACCGGAAGATTCGCTGACAGCACGAATGGACGCACTCAGAGAACTTAATGAGCACCGATGGCTCAGCTTTTTAACCATGCGTGAAGTACAACTAAGGCAAGCCAAGACATACGATCGATATTTCAAGACTCCAATCTTTTTGGTAGGTCAGCTTGTACTCTTCTATAACGCAAAGTCGGATAGAGCAGCAGGAAAGTTCAAACTACGATGGTTCGGCCCTTTTAAGATCTCAGAGCAAGTCGGTCCGGAAACTTTTTGGTTGACTACGTTGACTGGAAATCCACTCCCAAAAGTAATTAATGGGTCGAAGCTGCGGCCATATCATCACGCCACTAGCCGGCATTAAATTTTTCGACGATGGACCGCGTTTTGTTTAATCTTTTCTTTTTTTTTTCTTCTTTCTGCTTTTTATAAATAGCCGTGTTTTGTACAATCTTTATGTGACCAGCCGCCCCCTTACCAGTCACTCGAGTACGCACGCCTGCATGAAAACCAGCATTATTCCCGCACTGCACAATGATACCCAACCCCTTTCTCCTCCCCACCGTGTTGTTTCTACTTAACTCTGTCGACAACGCCGAAAAAAGCTATTGTGTTGTATGTTAGTATTCTAAGCCCTCGTGCATTCTGCATCCGTGTTCATTGTCTGTCTCAGTAAACGCCATGGCAGCGATAGCCAACTATGCTGCCTTCCGCGATGGTATCCCTACAGAGGTAGGTGAATACCTGCGTTGTAGAGGGTTGGCCAACTTTGCTGAGTTGCCTTGGCACTCAGTAGAAGCCCATCCTTTCTTCACGCAAATCATCACCACCATTGCTTAGTCCCTCGCCACCGAACGCCAATGGGTCTTCCTCTCGCTCCCTTCGCGAACAGTCATCACCTTCCAAGCCTTCGCTGAAGCCTACCGGCTCAATCCGCAAGGCCGTGAAAATGGCCCTAGTATTCCCCCCGCCCGCATGACCGAACTATTCCCCCACTCTTCGTCCAACGAATACGCCATTCTCTGCCGCCCCGAACCCGAACGATCCGCCCTGCAGTTCTTAGTCGCCATACTCAACCTACAGAAGCGCACCTACGGCATCTCATGCCCATTCTATTCTGCTTTAGATTTAGCTGCCCGAGAACCCATAAACTTCGCCTCGTATTTTTTCCTTAGAATCCATAAAGAATGTGTAGCTATAGTAAAGCAACTCCAAAAGGGTACCACCCCACGCTCTCTCCTTCCCCATATCATCTCATTCCTTTTCCCAGCCATCCTTGCCGCACAACCACCACCCCAAGGTCCTGTACTTAGGCTCGAAGAATCAGTTCAACCACTCGACGACGAGGAAGAAGAAGATGAGGAGATCAACCAGCTCTTCCGCAAAAGAGAATTCGGATCAGCTCCTCAGAAAGCGAAGCACAAGGATCCGTCGGAAAGAATCAGGACACCCGAAACGAAGAACAAGAAGAGACCTTCCACGACACAGCCACTTCCATCCACAACGAATCATCGGCCGACCACCACGACCAGCAGAATCACACAGAAACAGAACCAGTCTCAACCGAAGAAGCATCAGCACGACGAGAAGATGAACAGCAAGTGATCGACAGCGCACTCAACACCCTACTGAAGGCCGTAGAATCCACCATCTCCCACATTACAGGTGAACACCAACCCATCCATCAAGTAACTCACCCTGCATCCCCTTATCCTCAATCCCCACCAGTCAACCCTTTCCCGCCGCCAATTTTTGAATCCTCTTCATCCTCCCCCAATTATTCACCCCCGACATCCCCCCAAATCCATACCCAAACCTCTACACCACCAAAACACCCACTTCTTCTTTCCTCTGTTCCGGTCTTTTCTGAACTGGCCGCCTTGGGCCAAATGCTCATTACCCTCTCACAACAACTTCCGGTACAGCTGAGTGAGGTCGCAAATACCATTCGGCAAGACCTACAGCACAAAGTCGACCTCCTGGAAGCCGACATCAACCCACTCCAAGAAGAAGTCGACGCCGTAAAAGCAGAGAATCATCAATTACAGACACAATTAGCAGACCTCCAAGCGCAATTTTCGAAACAACAGGCCTTGATACAGCAAAGGAATGCAGCACTAGAGCAGCTTGCCGCCAAGGACCAGCTATTACACGCAGCACACGAAGAAATCAGGGAATTAAAGACCGCACTCCAAGAAAAAGAAGACATCAGCTCATCCCTAGAAGAATTGGTCGAAGAAACGAAGGCCCAGTTGCAGGAAACCATCCAGAAGAATCAAGACCAACAGAGAGAAGCAGAACAAGTCAAAGACGAGCTACGAAGAGCCCAGGAATGCTTGGACGAGGTAAACAGAATGCTGAGACGCCAATTAACTAGGGAAGCAAAATACCAAAAAGATCTGGCAGATGCTCGAAGAGAACGAGATGCATATTCCAAAACGATTGAATTTCAGAACCAGCAATGCGAGCGACTTGACAACCAATTGCGAAATCAGAAGGATCGAGTCACGGATATGCAGCAGAAAGTCACCGAAATGAAGACATCCCGGGATGCTGCATTACCCAATGATTTTTATTTACAGGAGGCCTTTTTGCAAACCCAGGCCGAAATTTTGCCTACTGAAGCCATCGCACTTAGTTCCGTCAGAATAGATGCGCAGATTTTAGAACCCGACACTCTAAAGCAATTATTAGAAACCCTTAAGAAAAAAATAGCTCGTACATTTAGATTAGCCAGGAATATGTACCTCGAAGGTCTCATAGAAGAATAGTAAAATTCGGTCATGCGATTTCGCAATGTAATGATGAGTTCGAATTGAGTATGATACCAAGGTTTTGTTTCATGATACTTTTTTGCACATGTAAAAGACTTGCTAAGTCCAGCATCGATCTACGGGATAAAATGCAGAATGATGATTTTTTATGCTACAATTTTGGTAAGGGGAATGAAGTGTCATGTCCGAATGAAATATAATCATTCGAGCAAAAGGCAGTTCAAGCTCTGGTGCTTATAAAATGCGTATGCCCAACATAGTATTTTTCAGTATAGTATTCTTCGAGCTTTGGTGCTAGTTAACAAATATTCAACATATTATTTTTATGTGAGCCTTACAACCATGCCTGAATCCGATATACTAAGATGGCGACTCAAGAAGCACGCAACTGCACAGAACCGTGTTGTGACTACAACAGACACTACATTACAGGATGATGAAGATGACTCAATGACTTCTGCAACATTAAAGGTTCAACATAACAACATATTATTTTCCATAGAATTTAAAATAGAGCTCGACATCCATTCTAGGAGGAATGAGAACTGGCTACGGAGGATCGGACTCCTCCAGTTTGCTAAGTTACCATGGGAGCAGTGGACAGGTAATGAAGATGCAGAGAATCAGTTACACAGCATGCAACGAACAAAAGGCCTCATTTTAAACCAAGTACAATTTTCACCACAGTTAGTTTCAGCCATATTTAAATTGCCGCTGTATGATGATGCACGTTTTCCTAAATGTTTGAATGATGATCTGAGAAAAGAATTTGGAAACTGCGAAGGCCGCAGAAGATATTACATGATGAAAAATGCCACATATAATCGCTGTGAATAATTCAAGTGGTATTTGGAGAGACTATGTTTCTTAGTTAAATTTGATTTGATGTCTAGAGAAAATTTCTCACCATTAGTACATGCCGAAGGAGGTGGTAGAGTCAGCTAGACACACTGGCTATATAACCATCTCTATACACAAATCTTTGTCGGGGATAAGCGAAGATCCCAAACCAGTAGCAGAATAGCAGTATATTTAGCTACTATATTCAAATTCGTGTAGTCGGTGAAAGAGCAGAAGCTGAGATGGTCCCAAGATATTAATTCCTGTGATCATAACATGATAGACACAGGACATCCACAGAGTGCAGAGCAAGAGGAAGCAGAACAAATTTCTACATCGTCTGAAAATTTATTTCACACAGATAATAGAGAACAGAACAAGGCAGTAGGAACGCCTTTTAGGCTGTCGACTAAACACAGAATGGAAGACCACTTACAAACTGTTAGTCCAAGGAAGTTGCTGAAAATTACAAGAAGTTTCTGATTATTTGCGTCAAAAAGAACAAATGATTCAGCAGGAAAAAGAAATATTATTCGCTAATATGAATAATTCCAATTCATTATTAGAAAAGATGAAACACATGCAAAATGAACTGGACCACAGAGAAGGCTTACTGAAGGAGTTACAGAGTAACCAACGGCAATTAGTAGCGGAGTTGATTAACGCTAAAAAGGTTTTTCAAGAATTTAACCAGTGGCAGAAAAATATACAAAAACAGATACAAGACGAAATGATGAGCTTTTCTATCATGAATGCCAACCTGCAAGCAGAAAATGAAGTTTTGCGTTCACGAATACAAGTTTTACAGGAAATGGAAAACCTAGTTATTAAATAATGAAGGCGTTGAATTGGATGCCACGTTGATGACAAAGATAGATATCGAGTCACTGAAACAACAATTGTATAATCATGTACATGATACTTGGAAACTTTTTCGTAGAAGATGGTTGGGTATACTTGTTCCCCAAATTGATCAAAGACGGTCTTGTTTTGTCTCCAACCATGAAAACGATCTCATGACAGTCATTAAACGACAAGAAAATCAGCTTGAAGAATACAAACATACGATTAAAGAATTGCAAAAAGAATTGTTACAGGTGCAGACACAGGTGAATCGGGAACAGAACACTGACACAAACAATCAGACGCACCAAAGTGGCAAAGAAAATACTGTTAGTTTACAGAATCTACAGGGTGCTCCCAATATCATTAATGAATCTGAACATAACTCTGAAAAAATTTTTGTGGAACTTGCGGGTTCGAGTCCACCGTGTGTGCCAGTGTTAGACGGTCGCCGGAGTGGGACAGACGTAATGACCGCCTGATATACCGGAATTATCAAAATCCGTGCAAAAAAATTTGGTACGCGCATCTTGAAAAAGATATATAAAGCAATGTAAAGAGAATGGAGAGAGAGATGCTTGTGAGAAACGGTTTTTCTCGGAATTGCCAGTTTGTTCGCCTGATTATTTGTCAGATTATTATTACACTGTTACGAAGTCTGAGTATTGTTTGTGTTGATTTCTGTTCTGTTCTACGCTTGGTTAGTCGTTTATTCACTCCGTAGTACAGAGTTGCGAATTAGTAATCTTGTGTTACGAATCTGTTCGGTAATGGTTGAGTGTGTCTCTAAGTGTTAATAAGTGTAGTGTGTTACTTGTCAGTAGTATACTGAACAAGGAAGTATGGAAGTAGTTCCGAACTGATCGCATGTTAACCATTTTGGTAAGTGACCAAGTTCGATGCAGTAGTCTACGTTCACTGTCGATTCCAATCATAGGAAAACTAGCATCTGTAACGGTTGAAGTGCGAGTAGGTCATTGTTAAGCCTGTAACAAGTCGCTTGTTGTCAGGACATTTGTTGCTCGTAATTGGTGTACGATGAGTTCTATAATTTCAGTATATATATATATGTGTTTGGTATACATGTCTGTTCTGAAGAAGTACGTATTAGGTGATCTTCGTTTACTGAAGTAGATTATTCTATTGGACACAAGTCACCGGACTACTGCTCAGACCATCATAGCAGGATTAGCTCAGAAATTCTAAGTCCAGTACAACGAACAGTCATCGGTTGTTCAGAATTGCGCACGGAGCTAAGACGCTAGAAGTAATTATGATTGTGTAATAAGTTGGGAAAATAGTACAGGGCCTCTATCTAACAGACCCCTACCACTCCCAAGGACCCACGTGGCTAAGAGGTAATTTACGGTTAGGAAAGGTTCGGAAACGTATGAACTTGAAAGTATTTTGAGTCTGAAATTGGAAGTTTAACGATTAACATTTAACAACCATCTCCACCTCCCCCTCCACCCCCTCATCTTTCCCCCACAGCCCCCACACCCACCCCCACCACCATCTCCACCTCACCCTGCACCCCCTCATGTTTTCCCCCACAACCGCCACAGCCACCTCCTTCTTTCTGCCCCTTCATCTACACTACCTCCCTTCCCATCCTCTCTCCACACCCATGCTTGATAAAAGAGAATTCAATTCTTTTGGAAAAATTTCTTCTGATGTTGTTACATTGGTGCTTTTCGAGTATGGAGAAGATGACTCTTCCAATTAAGGAATTCTTTGGGCTCTTGGATTGGTGGAATTAAAATCAACCCTCCATCCCACCGTCCGTCAATCCCTCTATCCGCACCACCCAACATCTGTCACATTCATTGGGTCATTTCAATAGCACGGGCGGCATGTAATGAGGATCTCAACTTGCATGCAAAAGTGGCAGTAAAAGTGTAAGTGGTAAAGGGAAAGTGGAGAAATGAATTTTGCCGCCAACCATTCATGAGGACTGCCTACTCTTGAGCATCCAATTCAAATCTAGTGGCATATTTGATCTACCCCTCCAATTTTGGGCAATCAATCAACGCTTGATCAATGGATGTGAGGAATCGGCAAGGTCCTCTTGGCCTATAAAAGCAATGGACTTGTGCTCACTTGATAGACACATATACATACGTATGTATAGGGGTCCTCTCTTTGCACTCTGTGGTTATAAGCCTACTCTAGGAAGTCACTCTCTGGTGAGGATATAGAGCGTGGGCTTCCCAGTGGAGGGCTAATAGCCCTATAGTGTGAAGGAAGTGGCTTGGTTTTGTCATTAATTGTGAGTCAATGGTATTTTTGGTGTTAGTGGTATTTTCGTGCTCTTCCCCTTGGAGCAAGTCTTCACACTTTGTACTGATCCATACCAGTGTGCATCTAGTTGTGTTCTTGTACAGATTGGATGAATCTCTTGTATTGATGTTGTTTAGTTCTGAAGTGGCATGTTAGCCCAGAGCATCAACTTTTGAGCATTTCTTTTGCCTATATTGTAATCATCTATGTGAACTAGGGAGTGGGTTTGACCTTTACTATTGCCATTATCATTGATCTTCTCTCTGTATGTCTACATTTACTGTACAATTATTGTGATCTGCCTGCTCACAGAAATGTTAAAGGGTATACTTCGCTAAGGAGGACCTCCCTTGAGTAGGCGAAGTACTGGAAGTGCATATTTTCTGCTCTTCTTAAAAGTGGATACCCCAGTACCTCCTCTACAGTTTGGCATGCACGGTGGGACCCTTGCATTTCTGTGAGCGGCCCTGAGGGTAGTAAATAGTTCTCTTTTTTCAGTATTTTTGCCCTATTGCATTTGCAAGTAGGTAGATGACCCATACACGAGCAGATAAGGAGCCTCTTCGTCTACAAAGGAGCCTAGCTCCCCTCTACCCTCCTTGAATTTATCTAATGATTTGGATGCGACACCACTGTCAAAGGAGAAGCATACGAGAACATTAGATTTCTCCTCAGATACATCAGAAGAAACACCATTGCAAATGGAGGATCTCTCTCATTTACTCTCTAGACTCAATATAAAGTTCCCTACCTTCAAGGGACAAGCTTATGAGGATGCTGATGATCATGTGAGGAGTTCTTATGCTGTGGACGAGGTCTACAGAATAGAGAGGATGCAATGCTGGTACTCTTCCCATCCACATTGGAAGGCCTGGCTGACAAATGGTACAGTCAATATGCAGATGGCCATTTTGCTACATGGGAGGCTCTGAAGACGGCATTCTCACAGACATTTCGACGTAGTGACTCCTCGGAAAGAGCTCTAGGCCAGCTCCAGAATCTAAGGCTAAGGTCAGGTGAATCCTTCCATGAACTTCACACTAGGACAAAAGCACTTGTTGCACGTCTTCCACATGCTCGAAGTGATTTCTTGGTTAAAAAATGGATAGAAAAAGCTTTGCCCATGTCATCTCAACAGAAGTTACGTGAATCTCTTAGATTGGATGCAACCCTCAATGATTTTGTTGCAGCAACATCATGCATTGAAGAAGCTAGGCAACATTTTGAAGGGGAGACACAACCAAATTATGCTGCAGAAAAAGACCCTATTGGGCAACTGAGGAAGGAACTGGGTGCATTGACAATGCAACAAAATCAACAAGAAGAGAAGTTCTTGCCACCACTGCGTTGCACTGATGATGAAGTAGCCCAACTTCGCCGTGAGTTAGAAGATTTGCGGACCACTCAGGATATAAGAAGGCAAATTTGGTGCACAATATGTAACAACAATGGACATTCCAATGCTAATTGTCCTAACAAGGTAAGCTGTCAAATTTGTGGAAAGGATGGCCATGAAGCTAGAGACTGTTACTACCTCAAGGGTACACAACAACGAGGTAACTCTCAAGCTTTGGATTCATATTCTTCTAGTACTTCAAATGCACCTAAGATTATAGAATAGACCAACGAAGCCCAAATATAATAGGCATTTGATGTGCTACCGTTGTGGTGAGTATGGTCATATGGGAACCACTGGCGAGAGTACATTTCGCTTCGTATATGGAAAAGAGGCGTTAGCACCATTCGAATTTATTATCAATAGAAATTGGATCCAAACCATTGGAATTGAACCTCCAATTAGGAGAATGGTGGCATTAGAAGAATATAGAGAAGGAGCAATGCAAAAACTTCAGATAACATAAGAAGAGCGCAAAAGACTGCACGACAGGTATCTTAGGTCCAATGAAGTATAGGAAGGATCCTCGGTTTTGGTGCATCACATCCCAGTAGTTTCAACCAAATTGGCACCCAAATGGATAGGACCATACAGAGTTGTAAAGGTATTACCACATGGAGCAGTACATCTGGAGGATTTGCAGGGTAAGAAGATACCCCATATCAGTATCTCCAGGGTGAAGAAGTACCTGAGTTGAGTCAAATTGGAAGCACTGAATTCAGTGTACAAACCATATTTCATTCAGCGTTCGCAGTTTATTTGGTCTATTCAATAAAGCAAATGAAGAAAAAGTTCCACCAGGATGGTGCAAAGACTTGATGTGGGGGTCTGTAACGCCATCTCTCTCTCTCTCTCTCTCTCTCTCTCTCTCTCTCTCTCTCTCTCTCTCTCTCTCTCTCTCTCTCTCTCTCTCTCTCCCACGTCGTCTCAATCTCTCTCTCTCTCTCTCTCTCTCTCTCGCTCTCACTCACTCACTCACTCTCTCTCTCCATGACCCCCGCCCCAGCCAATCCCTCCCTCACCTGCCCCCGCCTGTCTCACCGCCCCTGCTTGTCCTGCTCTCTTTGCCCTCGCTATCCCTGCAAGAACTCCCCCCCCCTAACCCCCCCGCCTCCTCAGCCCCCCCTCTCCATCCCCCCCAGCCTCTGCAGCCCACCCCACCGCGTGCTGCTCCAGCCTCCCCCACCACCCGGGAACCTTGCAACCCTCCCCCAGGCTCCCCGCTACCTCCTCAACCCCTCGTGCGCTCCTCTAGCCTCCCCCACCCACCCACAAACCCCGAAGCCCTCCCCAGGCTTCCTTTTCCCCCACCCGCAGCCCCCCCCAGCCCCCTCTGCACTTCTAAGAAAAGAGAAAGTGGACTGCCAGTGGGGGCCGGATCGATCGACTGTCTATCTGCCCAATTGAAGTTTCGTCTATCAACCTTTCCTGAAGGCCAAGGCTGTCATCCCGAAACTTTAGTGATATACGAGTGATATATTGCTGATAATTCTTTTCTACGGGCCCCCCTCTCCTCCATTCACATAAGCTCTCCTGTGTGAGCGAGAGCTTCGATATCCTTCCACTTACCCATGCTGTCAAATCCCTGATTTCATATTGCCATATTAGAGGAAGCAATTACAAGTGCTACTCTAGAGGGTTGGGATGCTGATTTCTATGATAAAGTCGATGACGATGTTTCTATCAACATTGATGAACTTTCAAAACTCCTTCATGACCATTTGGATAAGCCAAGGGCATATATTGGTTGCATGAAATCAGGAGAGGTCGTATCTGAGGAAGGTCAACGCTGGTATCAAGAGCAATGGTGGAAGTTTGGTGATGGAAAATCCTATTACCGACATGCAGCTGGAAAATTTTACATTATCTCAAGACCAATTGTGCAGTATATTTATGTTAACAGAGATCTTCTTCATTCATATGCACATGAAGATACTTCAGTAGGCTCATGGATGCTTGGACTTGATGTACAACATATTGATGAGAAATGGGTTTGTTGTGGCAGCTCACCAAAAGGTGGAGTATGCTGGAATTTATGAGCTATGATACTAGAGAAAGTAACAAATCTTCAACAGGCACTCAAAGATTACCTTCTTATTATCACACTTCCACTATGAAGTGCTTTCGGTCTTGCATGCTCACCCACCCCCACCACCATCTCCACCTCCCCCTCCACCCCCTCATCTTTTCCCCCACAACCCCCACACCCACCTCCACCACCATGTCCATTGTCCCCCTCCATCCCCCTCATCTTTTCCCCACAACCCCCACACCCACCCCCACCACCATCTCCAACTCCCCCTCCACCCCCTCATCTTTTTCCCCACAACCTCCACACCCACCCCCACCACCATCTCCACCTCCTCCTCCACCCCTCATCTTTTCCCCCACAACCATCTCCACCATCCCCCTCCATCCCCCTCATCTTTTCCCCACAACCCCCACACCCACCACCATCTCCACCTCCCCCTCCACCCCCTCATCTTTTTCCCCACAACCCCCACACCCACCCCCACCACCAACTCCACCTCCCCCTCCACCCCCTCATCTTTTCCCCCACAACCCCCACACCCACCCCCACCACTATCTCCACCTCCCCCTCCACCCCCTCATCCTTTTCCCCACAACCCCCACACGCCACCCCCACCACCATCTCCACCTCCCCCTCCACGCCCTCATCTTTTCCCCCACAATCCCCACACCCACCACCATCTCCACCTCCCCCTCCACCCCCTCATCTTTTCCCCCACAACCCCCACACCCACCCCCACCACCATGTCCACCTCCCCCTCCACCCCCTCATCTTCTCCCCCACAAACCCCACAACCACCCACACCATCATCTCCACCTCCCCCTGCACCCCTCATCTTTTGCCCCACAACCCCCACACCCACACCCACCCCCACCACCATCTCCACCTCCCCCTCCACCCCCTCATCTTTTCCCCCACAACCCCCACACCCACCCCCACCACCACTCATCCTCCTTCTCGACCCCCTCATCTTTTCCCCCACACCTACCCCCACCACCATCTCCACCTCCCCCTCCACCCCCTCATCTTCTCCCCCACACCCACCCACACCACCATCGCCACCTCCCCCTCCACCCCCTCATCTTTTCCCCCACAACCTCCACACCCACCCCCACCACCATCTCCACCTCCCCCTCCACCCCCTCATCTTTTCCCGCACAAACCCCACAACCACGTCCTTCTTTCCGCCCCTCCATCTCCACTACCTCCGCTCCCATCCTCTCTCCACACCCATGCTTGATAAAAGAGAATTCAATTGTTTTGGCAAAAGTTCTTTTGATGTTGTTACATTGGTGCTTTTTGTGTATGAAGAAGAGAGTCTTCCAATTAAGGAATTCTTTGGGATCTTGGATTGGTGGAATTAAAATCAACCCTCCATCCCTCCGTCCCTCCATCCCTCAATCCCTCCATCCAAACCCCCCACCATATCTCACATTCATTGGGTCATTTCAATAGCACGGGCGGCATGTAATGAGGATCTCAGCTTGCATGCAAAAGTGGCAGTAAAAGTGTAAGTGGTAAAAGGGAAAGTGGAGAAATGATTGTTGCCACCAACCATTCATGACGACTGGCATGCTCACTTTCATTCTCTTCATACAAACCGGACATTTTGCCATAGTTCATATTTGAATCCTATGCTTGAAGAGATGTTTCACTCTCAAATGGCATCAAATATTTCCTCAAGTATTGCTTGGTTTCATCATTTAAGGAACTATCTTGTTCTTGATCTTCACACAGACTCATTGGATTATCTTGAGGTATTTCATTTCCAATCTCTTTCTGATCATCATGACTTCCCATAGATATCTTTAAATCTTGGTTGTTATCATACCTTGCTTCTTTGTTTGTTTGATTATCATTCCTTAGAAGTGAGGAGTCTATCAGATTATGGGAAGCTGTATGTTTGATATTGGTTTGATTTTAATTTATTTAGCTTCCCCATATGCCTTTGCTCCTCCCATCTTTGGGGCTTTTACATATATAGTATTTGAAGATGTAATCAAAGTATCTATAGGCTCTTGGTACCTTGGATCCTTAGAGATTGCATCACTTATGCTTATGGGTTCTTTATAGCAATCGTCTTCATAAACATGTAGGTGTAATCCATGCATATCTTCTTCATGCCCAAGTAGGGTCTCTACAACTTTATGGACTTGAATGTTATCCACAATTGGTAAAATGCTTGGAGTCTGGTTATGCTTTTCATCTACTTGGTCAGTCCTGCAATCATTTTAAAATTTCTCAATTGTTTGTTGTTTCTTCACATGTCTCCTCACAACTTCATGGAGGAGCATCCAATCCTCTGTGAGCCCTGAGTCAGACTCTATATCTTGTAATAGTGGAATTAGCTCCTCTCTAGCCTTAACATCTATTGCTCAAAGAAATAACGATGCTTTTTCATGTCTTAAGCACCTTTTATCGTGCTAAAAAACATCATGATATTATTACTCAAACTCTCTTTTGATCTCTACAATCGACTCGTCTTTGGGCATATGAACCCACCTCAAGATGGACTTACGAGTGACTTTCTCTATGTCCTCTAGCATGAACTGCTTGAGGAGCATCGTTTTGTATTGCGACCGTCTCATATGGTTTATTTGCATGAGTTGATTGTGTAAACTAAGTTCACACACATAGGCAAAGTTTTCGCATAACGCATGGTCTGTCATCAATGTCAAACTCACACCTATGTATTTGGCCTCGAGTTCATACTCTTTACAAAACCTAGATATATTTTTCCCATTGAAAAACTTGCACTGCTTGAGTAGACACACATGAAGTGATTGGATTGCTTTGTGATGTCGATCCTCTTCCTGAAAGCATATGAACTAAGCTACGAGATCTTCCATGTTCGAAAAGCTAGATTGCTCAATGTTTGGATGCTAACTTAGTTCTTTAGTTCACTAGCACAATATTTTATTCACCCCCTTCTTTCACATCAAGTTTACTAGGTATGTCATCGATTTCGCTAAAAGAAGGAAGAAAGAAAGCTCAGAGTCATATCACATTACATGAAAATCCATTGAACACTCCCTTTTAAGTGACTTCATTGTATGGTCATGTTGTAGCATTGTTTATGCAGAAAAGTTAGATTGAGGAAAGCGATACTAAACGTGTTTGTCTCTGTGTGGTTTACATTTATTTGATGTGCAAGCCAATAATAATTGTTGGATAACAAGGATGACTCATTTGATTTGTTTCCATTCAATATCCACACTTCCATTGTCTAATATAATGAATGTACTATATATTTCATTTATAAAACCTATGGATATTATCGAGAAATTAGAATCATGCACAATACCACGTTTCAAAAGTCTAATCCCTTGTTGAACCAAAGACTTCTAAGGCAGAGTGGAACCTTTATATTATGCTTGAATCTATACATTTCCTTAGTTCTATGGTATTTGAGAACGACTATTAGGTTCGACTATTTCTATTTGTGAGCTGCAACATGTTCCCATTTCATATCTCTGTTAGAAATCACATAACTTTAGAGGTTTGATTCATCTCTACACGTGCTCATTACAAAAAAGTCTCGAAACTATTGAACTCAACTTTTTAAACGTCCAAATCAAAACATTTAGAAGTGCTTATTAAACCCCAAATACTATACACGATTTCAAATGAAGTACTCCAATGCATAGCATGCATAGCTTAGTAATTTATTACGGCTAAATATCATTCTTGTCTTGATATCCAAACAGACCTTCAAACCAGAGGATTATTCAAATAGTTTAACGTTCAGAGAAAATGCACTAAAATGCAAACATCTAGGTGCATAGGAATTTTGTAATAACAATGCATATCTACTTCTTCTTCTTCTTTGTACAATAAAATTGCAATCCTTATACTACTTATGTATTACAATTCTGGACCTTGTTTTTCATCCTTCTACTCAATAATTATGCAAGGTAATGAAGATTGAAGCACAACACACAACTATAAATGAAGTAGTGGAGATCCATAATGCATAGAAGTAAGATCACCATGCAAACATAACATCAATGTAAGGTTATTCAAAATACTCAAAATGTAAGGTTATTCACAATGAGAGTCTAAGCCTTCAACAAATTCACTTCCAATTGTTTGTACCATCCTCATATCCAAATGGAACGATGTTGATAAGTAAGCAGTAATTGCGATTGAACGAGATTGGAATTCCCTAGCTAGCTTCCTCAGTACATAGATGATTGTCTTCCCTTGCTATTCCTACTTTAAGTGTTGCTTAAGCTTCTGCTACTATTCCTATGACATCCCCTTTTTTCCTAAACACGTCACATAGAGATTACAGCCGGCCGTCAAGATGAAGCATTCTCTTGATTGAATAATCTTCCATTTTTCTCTTAAACACAAAACCTGCATATTTCCTTCAGCATAGCACAGAGAAGGGTCCACATAAGTGCGCATGAGCTGAAGTAATCACATTCCTCAAGAATATGGATGATTTTTGAACCTTAGCAAATACTTTCTTGGCATCCTCTAAACTTTTGCGCAATGCTAATAGATGAAGGAATCGAGGTATTAGGGCGGAGGCTTTCAACTTTCTTATTGTAAAGGATCCATTATTGTAAAGCATCCACTGAATGCAACGCATCATAAAGAATCGCTTTCTCAGAAAATCTGTGGATTTTCCCGAAGACAGCTTGACACTCTCAGACAGCCATGTTGACAATCCATAATTGACCTTTGGCACGATGAACTGTAATGTCCTATATTCCTTCTCCTTTCTACAGAAGCTCAAGATTTGTGCTAAGTTGCATCAATAATAGTACTTTGCTGTCGTCCTAACACCATCCTCTACAGCTTGCACTCATAATTTTGTTGCAAAAGTAAGCTACTCTTCATGGCTGATTATTACTCCAAACACACTGTTAAGTTCAACTACCCGTGTAAACGGCTATCTATTTACCTCACATCAAAGTAAATCATCCTTCAATAAATTTGCACGAAGTTCGCCTCATTCACAAGTGTTTTTGCGACAAGAAACGGACTCAATTGCTGCTAATACACAGAAACAGCATCGACACTTTAATAACTGTGGTTGCATGTCAATTACATGAAATCGTAGCATAGTTGTGAAGTTAAAAAAAATCTTTTAGTCAGTTTTATCAGGGCCCCTATTGTCTTGTCTGAGCCAAGACTTGCAAGTCTGCCTCCAACGTCAAAACCATTCCTCCCTGCATATGCCTCTCTCAACAATCCTTCGATCCTCTGTGTGAACTCTCTCTGATTATTCTCCCCCTTCTCCGCACCGATTCAGCAAAAAAATCATGGGATAGAGCTAAAACACAGACTGTTCCTATCTCCCACACAAGCTATGAATTTTACTTGTCAGCTTCTGACTATGGGGATCTTTAGTTCTGGAACCCCCCCATTCCCCTAATTCTCCTCCCGCTCTCTTTTTATCTGTAAAATATGTGCCACCTCTGTGTTTCCCTCCGAGGACCAGGCCCTATAGCTATCACATGCTGCCTCTTTTTCCCCCTTCTCGATCTATCATATGATGCCTCCCTGATCTAGATCTCGATTTCTCCTTTGATTGGAGATAATATATGCCTTGGATTTCATGTATGGCAAAACATATCATATTTTCGCATCTCACACAAAGAACTTGTAGGCTCGAGAGTCAAGTTCACTATCCTCTGCCATCTTGAGAAAAGCTATCTCACAATTCGTTGATGGCTCAACATAATTTTGGGAGACCTCGTTTTTTGTTGGTAGGCTTCAAGCATGTACCAGATTCCTATGCAGATTTATTCATCTCCTCATATTCAACTCTGAGCTCTTCTAACCGCTTTGATACCTTAATAGAGAAGGCCATGGGTAGCAGAGTATCAGGTCATGAGGGTATTACTTCAAGAGTGCGAGCCCTACCTTAAATACAATTTTCACCCCCTCAAAAAGGAATACATCCCAAATACGAAGAGCAAGAAGGAAAGGAAAAGAATATGAGAACATTGTGATGAGCCATTGCCTTGCATCCATGTGATTGGCAATCTCTCCAAATCATTTGCATCTCAATTAAATCATCGATTGGTGCCTTGAGATGATTTGTTGGCTTGAGTGCCAAACCGCAACCACAACGTATGTCAAACTAATCTCTCTAGCTAAGAACTTCTCTCTAAAAAAATGGTAATGCACCTCAATGTGATTTTTATAAGCATGGAACACATGGTTCCTTGCAATTGCCAATGCACTCTAATTTTCAGTGAATATGCTGGTGCTAGAAGACTAACCAACACTCAAATGAAGCAAAAGGTGTCTGAGCCACATACACTAAATAACTACTGTGAAAGCTATCCTATAATCAGCCTCACAACTAGAAGTGGCCATAGTAGTATGCTTCTTGATCAAAGAAGATATACATGAGCTACTAAGCATGAAGCGAAAGCCACTGGTGGACACATGCATAACATAGCAACCAACCCAATCAGAGTTTGAAAAAGCATATAAATCTGGCAACAGTGATAGCAACCAACCCAATGAAATGCAACACGAACAAAAACTTGCAAATCATCATCTTTAATGCGATCTACATCACCTTCAATAATTTTATTTGTAGGTGCAATAGGTCCTCTTTCATACCCTACACAATATTCAATAGTCCTTTTGTGACTAATATATAACTCATCATATATGCCCACAATGGGTGATTGGTACCATCCAACTTTTCCTCAACAAAAACATATGGAATACATCATTAATTAAAACCATGGTCATCAACTAAAATACCTTGATGTAGAAAAATGACTATAAGGTTGAACAAAACTACCATGTCAAGCTCTACTAACCTCTAGAAAACTTTGAGGTGCTTCTACTGGCAAACCGAAACATGTATCTATGTTTGGCACAAGAACAAGAAATTACCTTGCACATGCACTGTGATAATGTGTTCAGAGGCTGAATTATGCTCATCAATTTCATGCAATTATGAGACTATCAACAGATGTTGATGATGCGCTAGATGAGGCGACAACTTGCTCTGATACCAATTTGTGGAGTGTAGAGTGTATAGAAGCACAAAAACAACACAAGGAATAAGAAGAAGAAGAAGACGCTTGGAGCACAACACATAATACTGAATGTACTTCATCTTTCAATCTTTGAAAGATATGGGATTTGTTCCCAAATTTATCAAAATGGTCTCTACCCTAATCGGCAATGCCATGACTCGGAATATTGTCAATGGGAATTGCTAAAGAAATCAATCTTTACTACTCTATTAGATAGGGATCTCCTCTCATTCCTCTTCTTTTCCCATTGGTATTGATGGCCTAAACTTCCTTATGAACCCCCATGTGGAGCTTAAGATAATCCAGGGTCTTATGCTCCCAAATAACTAGAAGTAGTTGATTATGAGACATTTTTCCAATGACACAAATGCTTTAGTGCATAATGATTGCATTAGTATTGCTACTTGGGAAATGTTATAACACCTTCTTCATTATTTGTGGGTCTAGAATAAACCACTCTAAGATTTACTTCAAGGCTCTTTCGAGAATGGTAGTCAAGTGGATGATGAAAGTGCGGCGCAACCTCAAAGAGCCATGAGCAAAGGTGACTCTTAGAAATAAGGATTCTCTTTCACTATTTTCGAGATAGAAGATACTCAGGCTCCTTACTCGTTTTTGTTTTTCTCATTTTCTAGCAACTTCGAAGGGGCAAGACTTAGTTTTCTCCTTTAGGAGGAGTTAGAACATGATGAAGCCCATCATCAAGGTTAATGAGGATTGAAATTAGGTAGCTCCTATTAGAGAAAGCGACTCTCTTTAGTTCCCCTTTGGAAGTAGTAAGGATATTTACTCAAGGAACCTTCAACAATTGAAAAAACTTTAGGTCAAATGGTTTTGTAGATGGAAATATCTTTGGAGTCAAGACAAGAGATACTAGATTAGATATGAGGAGATTGATTGGACCAAGTGTGTTGATCATGAAGTCTGGTGCCTTTTACACAAAGAACTAAATTCTTGGGGGACATTTGAGGCCCACTTCTTTGTGGGATAAGATCGATAGAAAATATAGTGGATAAGATGGATCAAGAACAACAAATTGGACAATATACTTTCATGGACAAAGGAAACCATCTTGAACCTCAAATTCCATGTGAATGCTATTGGTGCAAGTCCCAAGCCTTCATAGTTGGCTAGGCATGAGAAGAGCTTATGTGGAATAATTGAAGTCCCATGAGAACCATTGCTATGGATTCTTTTTCTTTTACCATTTGTAAAAGACAAATTGACTTGAAGGAATATTTGTGAAAGCCACTAAACTCCTGGAGTTAGATGGATTGAAAAGCTAAGAATTCATTAGAGAGAATATCTCCTAGATTAGGGGGTCACTTTCTTAGTGAGAGCCGAAGTTGAATTCAAATTCAAATTTTGAATGGAGCATCTATAAAAGATGAATGTAAAATCTCGCAAAAAATGTATTCCATTTTTGAGCCTTTAGTCAATTACATTGTAGAGAGTGCGTGGCTCACTTCATAGCCTACACTACTCACTATCACTGGGCATTGATTATCTTGCCAATGATCATGCACAACATTGTCATATAATACGATAGATCATTTCTTATATCTGTTGGTATCTCTGTCATAGTCACTTAGAATAGTCATTTTGTATTGCTCATGTCTGAGTCATTACTTCACTATTTTCAATGTTCCATGGCTTGCTGGAATTGGCTCTAAGTGTAGTACATGATGAAAAAGTTTGAAGACATTCCATTTATTGGATTTGGAGAAAAATGCATCGAAGTGGTTGCTAGTCATTCTCTACAAAGGTCCAAAAAAATCGGGGGTAATGCTACACTTGCTAAATTGGTTGCTCTATGTATAGCCAATTATTTTAAGTGATTCCACTTGGAATCATTAGATGTTTAAGTTAATTTGATATCTCCAAAAGGAATTTTTCTGGATCCTACTGTACTCGAAGTAGTGAGCTTAACAAGCACCAGGTGTGTGAACCAAAATAGAAGGTTTTTGATGGATTGTTAATTGGGAAGTAGTTTGTTTTGAATTAATCATTACTTACACCATTTCCAAAGTACATAGGCACGTATTTGGTGTCATTGGAAAGCTAAGAGGGCCTACAATGCAACTCTGAAGTGAATGAGGCTTGGTATAAAGCAGGAATTAATAGTACCAAATCATTTTCTTGAGTGTCCATCCATTTATCCCAACAGTGGTATTCGAGCAAATTTAAGGTAAAATGGGAGATGGTTTCCCTTCTTTCATTGATCAATTGGACAGGAACAACTACCAAGCATGGTCCTTAACGATGAAGACATACTTGCAAGGAAGGTGTCTCTATGGAGACATCTCAGGAGATGAGGATTTGCCCATTTCCAGAAACAAAGGACAACCTACAAGAGAGGAGCATGAAAGAATCAATTCATGGTGTGCCAAAGATGCATTAGCAAGGTCATACTTACTTAAATCAATCTTTTAATTTCTTCTTCCACACATTAGGAACTGTAAGACATCCCGAGAGACTTGGGAAACATTGTCTTCATATTTCTCTTCCAACACAAGGGCTAGGAACAACCAATTGTGGACTGAGTTTACCACTCAAAGAAAGCATCCCAAGCAAGGCATCTTAGAGTATGTGATCAAAGTCAAGGATGTGGCTGACCAATTAGCAAGCATAGGAGAAGAGATTAAAGAGGAGCAAATTGTGAGACAAGTAATCAATGGTATTAGAGCAAATGACAAATGGGAGAGCTTCACACTTGCTATGGACTTGTACATGGACATGCAGATTCAAGATCTTATCACACTCATGGGGCAACTCTTTACCCATGAAGCCAAGCTCAACAAGAATGGAGATTCATCAAGAGTTAATAGCTCTTCTGCCCTATACACACACAAAGGCAAGTCTAAAGAGAAAGGAGGAAAAAGAAAATTGAGGATGAAGGTACAACCTCTCAAGCTAACTATGCAGGGAGAGGTAGAAACGCAAGAAGTAGGGGCAAATGAGCTAAGCAAGGTAGGGGGAGACCTTTCAACTCTTCCCCATGTAATATTTGTGGTTTGTCAAATCTGAGTACAAATGAGTGTTACAAGAACTTCAAGAATCAGAGAGCTAGAGGTTTCCAAAGAGGTGGATATACGCAATCAAGAGGTAGAATCAACCATCATCAAAGCTTCAACAACAACTACAACAAAAATTACAATAACAACTACCAAGGATGCTACAAATCAAGGAAAGACTACAAAAATTATACGGAGGAATAAGAAGTTTCCCTTCTGATTATGAATATGACTTCAAAGCAAGGTATGAATGATGCCCATCTCTTCTACATTGACTTAGGATGCTCAAACCATGTGGCAGGCAATGTAGCAAGGTAGGAAATGTTAAAATCTCTTATGGAGAAATCTGCTGAGTAGGGTTCTATATGTACCTACAAACACCAAGAATTTGATGAGTGTTGGAAAGATTGTTGAAAAAGGTTTGTAGGTTAGACTCAACAAATATGGAGCATTTGTGGAGGATCCCCAACATGGATTCAAGAGAATTGTCAAAGGAGAAGAGACAGGTAGATTATTAACTTTTGAGCTTGAAGATAAAAGGAATATTGCACTTTATAGCTACAAAGATAAAAAATTCTTGAGATTAGGGCATATTGGTGAGAGAACCTTAAAGAAAATATGTAGACATCAATGTGTGCTTGGGATAGCTAATGTATCCAAGCAACACATGATCTTTAAATGTGATGCTTGTCAGTTTTGGAAATCTCACAGGTTACCCTTCTCAAAGAAAGGTTACATGCATGAGGACTACTTGGAGCTTGTCAATACAGATGTATGGGGACTGAATAAGGATCCCTCAATTTCTAGATCAAGGTATTATGTATCTGATGATTTCAATAGGTGGAATATTTTATATTTTATGAACTACAAAGATGAAGTTTTTTGTTGCTTTAAGAAGTATCTTGCACTTGTTGAAAACCAAACATGAAGAAGCCTAAAGAGACTAAGGCCAGATGGAGGAGGTGATTACTTCTCAAATGATTTTGAGGCATTCTTGCAAGATAGAGGAATCAAAAGGGAAATCACAACAAGGTATACCCCTGAGCAAAAGGGGTGGAAGAGAGGAGGAATAGATTAGTTGTTGAAACAGCTAGGTCATGCTAAATGAAAAGAATTACCTAATTATTTGTGGTCAAAAAGTGTATCTACTGCCACTTATCTTGTTAACAGGTTGCCATCAAAATCTCTTGGTGAGATGACCCCATATGAAGCATGGCATGGTAGAAGACCTTCACTTGATCATTGTAGGATCTTTGGATGTGTTGCTTATGTGCACATACCATCTCAAATCAGAGGTAAGCGAGACCCTAAGGCAGAGAAGTGCATCTCCATAGGGTATGACTTGAATCAGAAAGGATACAAGTTTTACAATCCTTCCAACAAAGAATTTATGGTTAGTAGAGATGTTGTCCTTGATGAGAATGATTCTTGGATTGAAAGTGAATGCATGAAAGTAAAGTTGCCTTATGACTTAGAAGAGGAACTTCCAAGCCTCACCAAAGCGGAGCCAAACGAGATTGAAGACATGAAATTAGATGAAGAGGACATCATCAAACTAGAAGAATTCAAGGCATGGAAATCCAAAGGAAAAGTCAATTTGAAGAAGTTGGAGGATATACATGAATCATCCAACCAAGCAATCCAAAGATCACAAAGGGAGAGCAAGAAGCCAATGAGATATGGGTATGACACTTTTTAGTTACTAAGCATTCTATTTATCTTGCAAAAGATTTTTCACTTGAAGAGCCATCATCATATGAAAAGGCAAAGACCAAGATATAATGGAAGAAAGCTATGGATGAAGAAATTGAAGGACTCAAGGAGAATGATACTTGGGAGCTAGTGCCAAAGAAGGAGTCTATGAAGGTAATTGGTTCTAGATGGATCTACAAGATGAAGAGGAATTCTGATGGATCAATGAGATGTACCAAGATAGACTTGTGGCTAAGTGTTTTGCACAAACCCAACGAATTGATCATGAAGAAACCTTCTCACCTATGGCCAAAATGCCAACCATCAGGGTACGGGTAAGTGTGGTTGCATCAAAGAATTGCAATGTGTACCAATTGGATGTAAAAAAATGCATTTCTAAATCGTTGGATTCTAGAGGAGGTGTACATGTCTCAAACTCCTAGATATAAAGAACAAATCAAGGTAAATCATGTGTGTAAACTGAACAAAGCTCTTTATGGATTAAAACAGGCAGCTAGGGCATGGAACCATAGGTTGACTACATATCTTCAAGATCAAGGATTCACCATGAGGAAAGAAGATACTTCTCTGTTTATTAAGAAACGTAATTAAGAGATGATATACCTATGCGTATATGTTGATGATATCATACTTATAGGTAATGATGCAATGGCATCAAGTAGATCAAGAATCAAATGATGCAAGAGTTCAAAATCAGTGATCTAGGGTCACTAAAGTATTTTCTTGGACTTGAGTTAGTCTATACTAACTCTGGAATTTACATTACACAAAGAAAGTATGTACAAGACATATTAAAGAAGTTTCATTTACAGGATGCGAAGGTAGCAAGCACTCCTATGGAGGTAAAGCAAAAACTAAGTGCTCATGAATGTGATGTGCTTGAAAATATTATAGGACACCAAAGCATAGTAGGAAGCCTAAACTATGCTACATTGGCAAGGATTGATATTGCTTATGGAGTAAGTTTCTTAAGTCAATTTAGGCACAAACCTAGAGCACCTCACTTCGAAGCTACCAAGAGGATTTTGAACTACCTTAAGGGTACTCAAAATCAAGGTTTATACTTTCCTTACACTTCAGATTTGGACATCAAGATATACTCAGATGCAGATTGGGCACGTTGCAAAGATGATAGGAGGAGTACCTCAGGTTATCTATCTTTTGTAGGTGAAAAGCCTATATCATGGTATGCCAAGAAGCAACCCACTCATGCTTTATCTTCAAGAGAGGCAGAATATAGAGGATTGGCCATGGGGGAGGAAGGGCATAGGGTGTGGTGGGTGTCAGACGGTCGTGCATGGTGGAGGGGTCCCCAAAAGAGGGGGCATGGGCCATAGAGGGAAGGAAAGGGGTGGTGGTGGTAGAAGTGTTGGAAATCAAGGTTTGACCTTAGCAACATATGAACCACTTCCCATTATGACATTTGAAGCATAATGAAACAAGAATCCAAGAAGGAGAAAGTGTGCATCTAATTCAACTTTGAATCTTCCTCATATCTTTCAATCAATCACATATCACACTTAGGTGTGATGGATCCTATTTTCTTAGAAAGGAGCATCCTAGATTCTAGGGGGTCTTTTCTGAGTTGTATGTACACACCGAGTACTTGTATTGCTGACATTCCACATGTGCTAGCACTTTAGAAATTTGAATATGCTAGTAATCTACGTGCTAAGGAAGCCCTGTACTTGCTTCTTTTATTCCTTCTAACTTTAGGTAGCCATATCTCATGATTTATTTTGGTATTCAAGGAGCTAGCTAAGAATTCACAAAAAGGTTACCTCTTCATTATAATCTGTTTCATGTACTCTTTCTCTTCTTAAAAAGAAAAAATACATTGCTAAATATTCCTGAAAGATCTTATCTTGACCCTACATATTCTCAGAGAAATTGTGTCTAGAGTGAATAGTGGTCACCATGTGTGTCTAATGAAGGCAATGAGTTGTCTATCTTGGAGGCATTGGTTCTCATAGTACGTATAACTATTTTTAGTGGATAAATTTTATAATAAGTATCTTATAGTCTACTTGAGTGAGATAAAGGTCCATGATCCATACCATAAAAACTTAAAGAAACATTGATTTGAGTGAAAAGAGGTATCTTTGAGTATACCTATGATGCCATACATGTTTCAAGCTACATAGGTAGGGTTAAAGTTCTCCTTCTAGTGATATCAAAGCAAGTTTGACACAAAAGGACACTTGAACGAAAGAAGAGAGTTTAGCAAAGGCTTTCGAGGAGAGGATATACTAATTTAAGTTGAAACACATTTGCAATCAAAGGGTCTGTTAGAAGGCTGCCGGAGTAGGACAAATGTATGCCGGATGTAACAGAGTTTTCGAAATTTGCACAAAAAGTTGGTACGCGCATCCTGTAAACATCTTTATAAGCAATGGAAAAAAAGTGGTCGAGAGCCCGTTTTTCTGAACTTGCCAAAGTAATTGTCGAAGCCTGTGTGATGTATTGTTGTGTAGTCTGAGTCTTGTTAGTGTTCTGATCATTCCGCCTCGCTCACTGATACTGTGGTGCATAGTAACGAATCGTAAGTAAAAGGTTGTGTGTCTGCTTGTTGGCGTTGTGTTCAGTTGTATAAGTTCCTAGGGTTTACGTACTATCAGTCATTTCTTTGCATAATCTAATTGATAGTGGAAATTCCGAATAGATAACTGGAAGTGTGTTCCCGTATGCTCTGTTGTGTTACCAGATCTAGTACCTTTGGTATCATTCTGTAATCCCGATTATGAGGAAGAGCTAGTACCCTCAGTAGCATGAATAAGTTCATTGAAGAGTACTGATAAGTTTTGTGACGAATGAATCTATCAATTATAGTATCTTCTGGTTGATTTACTGCCTACTATGAGTTTGTCTGCTATCGGCGTATATAACTGTCATGAAGAAGTTGTGTTTTGATTTACGGGAATATAATACCTATTAGTTGTTAGTATTGTTGTAACACTCGGACTACTGCTCTGTCTCAATAGCCAGTTTAATCTGTAAGATTTAGATACACAGATTCCCAGAAATCGGATATTGTTTGATGAAGGCTAATAACTGAGCTAAGACGTGTTAATGGTTATTTACTGTTGTGCGAAGATTTGGGAAATTAGTACAGGGCCTCTATCTAACAGACCCCTACCACTCCCAAGAACCCACGTTGTTTCGGTAACGATACTGGAAGTTTAACACAGCTTACGGTGAATCACTGTTTCACGTTTAATATTTGTTCGGTAACGATTTCGGTTAGTCAGTAACACATCGTACGTGTAACACGTTAAACACTTATTCAACACTTGACTCTTAATACTTGGCACCGTCTATGGGAAGGTGGCATCAAGATTGCCAGTCGTTTGTTAGGATCGTACATCTAGATTATCGCTCAAGTGGAAGTAGCAATAGAACCAGATTGTTGCGAACTGTTCCGTTGGTAAAACTACGCGCTTAGTACGAAAAATGATACATGCCGGTTACTCGATCCGGTGAAACGTATCCCAAGAACCATCAGTCTGGAGTACTTAATGTACTAAAGACAACTCTGGAATGTAAAATAATTTTGGTTCATTCCGGTGATATTTCGGTAAGAGAATCACAGTTTTTTGGTGACGATTTAGCATTTTCTGCAGAATCTTCAGCCCAACCACCGCGCTTGGAAGCAAGTTCCCATACAATGGACATCAAGAAGGAAGGAAAGTTGTTTGAAACAGAGATTCGAAGCATATTAAGCAAGATAATCGCACCGAAAAGTGCGCCATCCGACGATACAGATCCCGGTAGTTCAGTTATTCAGACCCTAGATACAGAAGGAAGGTATAATACACTCATGATGAACAGGGAGCAACAAGAACAACAAGAGTTATGTCCACCCAAGCCACCTCCAACGGGAGTGACATACACGAAGTTTGGTGGATTTCTAGGAGATGATTCGGATGCTCACGTACGCACTTTCGAGATAGGCTACGCAGTTCTCAACCATCCACAGGATCAGGCCTACAAAGCCATTGTCTTCCAATCTACACTTGTCAATGAAGCAGCCAGATGGCTTACAGAATATGATATTAATCATTTCGGGGCCTACAAAGCAGTACGAGATGCTTTTCTGCAGCAATTCAGGCTAAAAAAGAATCCAGCTGAAATTTTTGATTATCTGCAGAATAACAGACAGAAGGCAAATCAAACCATACAGGAGTATGGTACTCTCTTCAGAACACACTTAAGGCAGCTACCACCGGCCCATGCTAACTTACGAGATGACGTGATCACCCAGTGGTTCATCAATGGCTTAACTCCACAACTTAAGCAGATCATGATCATAAGATGTGTCGGAGCCATGTCCCTCGATGCAGTCATTGCAATGATCCTGCAACTGGAACACAAAGTCGGTGGATTTACAAAAGATTTGGAATGGTTAAAAGCAAACAAAAATGATGTAGAAGATATGACTAGACAAGTATACTGCAACACATGCAAAAATTCAGGACATACTAGTGCTAATTGTGCACTAAATCAAACATTCTGTGCTATGTGCAACACTGCCGGACACACCACTGAAAACTGCGCATACAATGCTAGAGTATAGGGAACAGCGACTGTCAATGCAATTATCCAAGAACAAGGGCAGCCAGCCAACCACTATGTGCCTCCACAAATGAGAAATAACCAGTAGCAAGGATATCGAACTTATCGAGGACAGAGGAATAACAAGTATAATCCAAACCGCTGGAAAAATGGACCACCACCGGAAAATCCCAATTTACCACCACCACATTGCCATTTTTGTGGTGAATTTGGACATATTAGGAGATTTTGCAAGGATGCAGCTCAGTATGATCAAAGGAAGAAGGAACGTCAAAATCCAATGGCCAACATGGTAAAAATCACACCGGTGGAAACACACGCTGCTGCAGTCCAGACCCGTTCCGGTAAACAACTGCAACCGGCAGTAGAAATATTTGAACCAGGGATACGTGAACAACACAGAATGTACAACAAGGCTAGTCAATGGACCACAACAGAACCACCAGTTTTCCCAGAGCCTATTCCGGTAACCCAGCCCTCGTTAACAAAGGAAGGAACACAACAAAGGGAGTTAGCAGCAGGAACATCATCAGCAGCAGATACATTACCAACTGTAGACACCTTCACATCAGCATAGGCATCAACTTCAACATCAGAAGAGCCTGCCAATCAATCTCAATAGGCTTGGGAAATCCTATCTAAGGCATCTATCACTCTGCCTCTGGGCCAACTACTGGCATTAGTACCTGGAATTCGACAACAGTTCCAACAACAGTTCAGTCCAGTACCTTCTTGTATTCCAGCAACAACAGCAGTTCAATCGGAACCTGATTCCACGGTTGACCATTCAGTTCCCTTGATTACAGTATGGTATAAGAATCATAAGATTACGCAGGTATTAGTTGATGGAGGCTCTGGTGTTAACATTGCGACTGCGGCATTATGCAAAAGATTAGGATGGACCGAAATCGAACCAGTTCAATTTTTTGTCAGAATGGCAGATCAATCAAGAGTCCATCCCGTAGGACTTGTTCGGAATGTACCCATCACTTTACAAGGTACGACCTTTAAAATGACCTTTGTTATACTAGATTTGCCGGAATCCTCTGTGGATTACAACCTTCTTTTCGGCCAACCTTGGCTGAAGCATGCGAAGGTAATACAGGACTGGTCTGCACAAGAGCTTACATTTAAAGATGCCAATCGTAGATATGTGGTAAAATTAAATGCTAAACAACCTTGCGAGCTTCACGCTAGACCGTATTTTGCTGAACCAGTCCATATGTTAGATGGATTATCAGATGACGAGGAAGAAGAGTTTCTGAAGAGTAACGCTGATTTAATTTCCTTAGGAACTATTGATCTACTGTCCGTTGTAGATAATTGGAATGCTTCAGTCTGTACAGTAATACCCATCACAGAAGAGGCTAAGAAGGGAGACACTGTTTCGACACATGATGATGAACTACAACAACTTCTTAAACCAACAGACAACACAGAAAAACATCAACAGTTCTATGTCCCCGAAGATCAGCTGATCACTTACGATTTAGGAGATAAAGATCATCCGCATCCTGTGAAGATAAAGCAAAACTTACCAGAAACATTTCAAGCAGGTTTAATCGAGCTACTCCGAGAATTCACCGACGTCTTTGCATGGGACTACAAAGACATGAAAGGATTGGACCCCCGTATCTACCAACACAGGGTCATACTGAAGCCAGAAGTAAGACCGATAAAGCAAACCAGGTATCGGATGAATCCCCATTATGCGTCTTAGGTAAAGGTAGAACTTGATAGGTTACTAAAAGTTGGATTCATCGTGCCAGTAGAGCATGCTGAATGGATCTCTCCGATTGTGATTGTGCCAAAGAAAAACAAGCAATTAAGAATATGTGTAGATTACCGGAAATTAAATGCAGCAACTGTACCGGATCCCTTTCCAATCCCGTTTTTGGATACCATGCTTGATAGAGTAGCAGGCCACGAGATGTACTCATTTCTAGATGGATATAGTGGCTACAACCAAGTGAGAATGGCTGAAGAAGATATACCAAAAACTACATTTATTACCAACTGGGGTGTCTTTGCTTGTACGGTAATGTGGTTTGGATTAAGAAACGCACCAAGCACATTTCAAAGATGTATGCAGGAGATATTTTCTCCTTATCTCACTTCATTTATGCAAGTATATCTCGATGATTTTTCAATTTTTGGTAGGATGATAGCACACCTGTTCCATTTACGGTGCTATTTTCAGAAATGTAGCGAATATAGACTCTGCTTGAACCCAAACAAATCAGTGTTTGCGGTTTCATGTGGCAAGCTACTTGGCCACATTGTATCTGCAGGTATTCAAGTAGATCCAAATAAAATTTCGCCAGTATTAAAAGCTCCGGCGCCAGCTACTCCAAAAGAAATTATGCACTTTATGGGCCAAGTACGGTGGCATGGAAGACACTTACGGTGGCTTGCTCATCTAGCTATACCACTTAACAAGCTAATCAGCAAAACACCTCGACAATTTGAATGGACCCAGGAATACCAGATAGCATTTGATCGTTTAAAACATTTATTAACACAAGTTCCTATCTTACAACCACCGGACTGGGATCACCCATTTCATGTATTTGTTGATGCTTCAGATATAGCAATAGGAAGTGTGTTGATGCAACAAATTGATAAATGGTTCAGACCAGTGTATTATGCAAGTCAAAGATTAGCCCCTGCTGAGAAGAATTACTCTGTAACAGAAAGAGAATGTCTTGGGCTAGTATATTCGGTCAAGAAATTCAGACATTACTTGCTGGACCGTAAATTCACATTTCATGTAGATCACGTTGCACTTGTCTATCTAGTTTGGCAGCATCATCTAGGTGGTCGATTAGCGCGATGGGTCTTGCTTTTACAGGAATTCGACTATGATGTCATTCACCGAGCAGGCACTTCACATGCCTTAGCAGATTTCTTATCCCGCTTAAATTCCGGTGAAGCTCCGATAGGCATGGATGACACGACACCCGCGATTTATGTGTCAGAACCAATTAATGAAGATTCTGTAGACCCACCTATCCCATTTTCATATTATGATCAGATCTTGACCTTTCTCACTGATGGTTGTCTTCCATCTCAGACTTCTAGAGCAGTACGCAGAAAAATCGCAGCCTTTAGCAGCCGATTCCGGTTAATTGCTGGAGAATTATATTATGTAGATCACATCGGAATCCTACTTCGATGTATTTCACCGCATGAAGTTAACTCAGTTATCACTTTGGCTCACTCGATTCCTTCCGGTGGCCATTTTGCAGCAGATTTAACTCATCGGAAGATTCTGGAGAGTGGTCTCTAGTGGCCAACGATGTACAGAGATATCTCACAGTTTGTCAAACAATGTGATACTTGCCAAAGATCTGGCCAGTCCTTGCAACGACATCACTTTCCTCTACAACCCATCTTACCATTGGAACCTTTCCAAAAGTGGGGTCTAGATTTTATCGGTCCTATTACACCTCCAGCAGTCTTCAGTAACAACCGTTACATATTGACCTGCACAGACTATGCAACCACATGGGCAGAAGCCTGGGCCTTACGGTCAACTAGAGGAGTTACGGTAGCAAAATGTCTGTTAACCGATGTCTTTCCATTGATTACCACTGGAAATTGTCTCAGATCAAGGTACTCATTTTGTACACAATTTAATGAAGGCACTTACACAGTCGTTCCAGGTCACACATAAATTTAGTTCTCCTTATTATCCTCGAGCTAATGGATTGGCCCAAAGTACAAACAAATCTCTGTTGAATATCCTTCAAAAATTGATCATGGAATCACCGAAAAGATGGGATCAACTGCTACCTGCAATGTTATGGGCATACCGGACTACCTACAAGGTAACAACAGGATTGACACCTTTCAAATTAGCTTATGGCTTAGAAGCAATAGCACCAATGGAGATAGTTATACCAAGTTTACGAGTAGCCATTACCCAGAAATTGCTACCGGAAGACTCACTGTCATTTCGGTTGGACACACTCAGAGAGTTAGACGAGCACCGATGGCTCAGTTTTTTAACCATGCATGGAGTTCAACTAAGACAGGCTAGGACGCACGATCGAAACCTGAAGACTCCTGTATTTTCGGTAGGACAGCTTGTGCTTTTCTATAATGCAAAGTCAAAAAGATCCGCAGGCAAATTCAAATTACGGTGGTTCGGCCCTTACAAAATCTCAGAGCAAATCGGTCCAGCAACTTTTCGGTTGACTACGTTGACCGGAAATCCACTTCCAAAAGCAATCAACGGCTCGAAGCTGCAGCCGTATCAAAGCGCTACTGATCCGCATTAAATCATTCGGTGGTGGACCGCATTTTTTAGCTTTTGTTTTTTACTTTCATTTTGTTCTTTCTTTTCTTTTTAAAATAGCCGTGTTTTGTCATAAGCCGCCCTCCTTACCAATTACTCAAGCATGCACGCCAAATTAAAAGCAATATCATTCCAGCACCGCACAATGATAACCATCACTTCCTACCCCCCCCACCGTAATATCTGTACTTAAGCTCTTCGGTTGCACCAAAAAACGCTATTGTGTTCTTGTGATTGTGCTTGTGTTTTCTGTGTTCTGTGTATCTGTGTGCTGTGTCCTGTGTATTCGTGTTGGCGTGCACAATGGAAGCGTTGGCGAACTACATAGCTTTCTGTGATGGTATCCCTACCGAGGTAGGAGAATACCTGCCATCGCCCAGTCCCCCATCACCGAACGACAATGGATCTTCCTCTCCCTACCATCTAGAAGTGTAGTAACCTTCCAAGCCTTCGCCGAAGCCTTCCGCCTCACCCCACAAGGCTGCGAGAATGGCCCTAGTATCCCCGTAGCCCGCATGACTGAACTTTTCCCCTGCCATTCATCGAACAAATACGCCATTCTGTGCCACCCCGAACCTGAAAGAACTGCATCACAGTTCTTAGTCGCAATCCTTAACCTCCAGAAATGCACCTACGGTATATCCCGCCCGTTCTATTCCGCCATCGACCTTGCTGCACATGAACCCGTCAACTTCGCCTCCTTTTTCTTTCACTGTATCCATAAGGAGTGTGTAGCCATAGTGAAACAAGTCAATAAAGGAGCCACCCCTCGATCCAGACTTCCCCACATCATTTCCTTTCTCTTCGCAACCATACTCGCCGCGCAACCACCACCACGACGACCCGTCCTAAGGCACGAAGAGTCAGTTCAGCTACTAGAAGATGAGGAAGAAGAAGATGAAGAAGAGCTCAATCTATTGTTCCGCCAGAAACGTATCAGAATTAGCTCCTCAGAAAGTGAAGGACAAGGCTCAGCCGGAAAAGTTAACGATGACGATAAAGACGAAGAGAAGAACGAAGAAGAGACCTTCCATGATACAACAACTTCAATACATAATGAATCATCGACTAAGCAACAAGAGCAACAGGATCGAGCAGAAACAGAATCAATTTCGACCAAAAAAGAATCAGAGCAATAGGTAGACGAGCAAGAATCTGCCAGAGATGCACTAGATAAGCTACTGAAGGCAGTGGAATCCACAGAACCGAACAATGCAGAAACCGATCAAACAAACCAGGTATTAACCACTGACTCTGCCCTCCCCAAAACACCACCTGTCAACCCCATTCCCCAACCGGAACCACCCCGCAGTCCCATCAAGCCCAATCACCCCACCGAAACTGCTGAAGCCTCTACATCCTCCCTCAACTATTCACCACCAAATTCACAACAACTCCTCACCGAAACCTCGCCCTCCTCTGCCACCCCACCCCATTCTAGTTTTTTTGGAATTAGAATCTATGGGTCGAATGTTGATTAATCTATCCCAACAACTGCTGCAACAACTGAAGCAAGCCACAGACAATGCACGAGAAGAATTCCAACGGAAATTGGAAGTAATGGAGCCAGATATCACCCCCCTCCAGGAAGAGTTACAAGTAGCAAGAGCGAAAAACCATGCACTCCAGGAGCAGATCAATCAACTACAGGCTACACTCCAAGCACAGGAAGAAAGCTCAAGTCAGCGAGACAAGGCACTGGCTGAAAAAGAAGAATTACTAACAGCTGCCCACACAGAGATAATAAAGTTAAATCAAACCATCAAAGATACAGAAGATACGAGAATAGTGCTTGGAAACCTACTGGAAGAAACAAGACTCCAGCTGAAGGACGCAGTACAGAAGTACCAAGAGCAGCAGAAAGAAGCAAAACAAACAGAAGATAAATTACAGAGAACGAAAGAATCACTTTATGAGGTCAACAATATACTCAAACATCAACTACTTAGGGAAACCAAATATCAGAAAGATTTAGCGAATGCCCGTAGAGAACGAGATGCATATTACAAGACAATACAATTCCAGAATCAACAGTTTGAAAGATTAGATAATCAGGTCCGCAACTAGAAAGACCGAATCAGTGAAATGCAGAAGCAAATAAGTGAAATGAAGACAGCCAGAGATGCAGCACTATCCAACAACTTCTACTTACAGGAGGCCTTTTTGCAAACACAGGCCGAAATTTTGCTCACTGAAGCCATCGCCCTTAGTTCCGTTAGAGTAGATGCGCAAGTTTTAGAACCCAACACCCTTAAACAATTATTAGAAACCCTTAAGAAAAAAATAGCCCGTACATTTAGATTTGCCAGGAATATGTATCTAGAAGGAATCATAGAGGAACAATAATTTTTGTAATAAAAAATCACTTGCGGGTTCGAGTCCACCGTGCGTGCTAGTGTTAGACGGCCGCCGGAGTAGGACAAATGTATGCCGGATGTAATGGAGTTTTCGAAATTTGCACGAAAAGTTGGTACGCGCATCCTGTAAACATCTTTATAAGTAATGGAAAAAGAGTGGTCGAGAGCCCGTTTTTCTAGACTTGCCAGAGTAATTGTCAAAGCCTGTGTGATGTATTGTTGTGTAGTCTCAGTCTTGTTAGTGTTCTGATCATTCCACCTCCCTCACTGATACTGTGGTGCATAGTAACGAATCGTAAGTAAAAGGTTGTGTGTCTGCTTGTTGGCGTTGTGTTCGGTTGTATAAGTTCCCAAGGTTTACGTACTGTCAGTCATTTCTCTGCATAATCTAATTGATAGTGGGAATTCCGAATAGATAACTGGAAGTATGTTCCCGTATGCTCTATTGTGTTACCGGATCCAGTACCTTCGGTATCATTCTATGGTAATCCCGATTATGAGGAAGATCTAGTACCCTCAGTAGCATGAATAAGTTGATTGAAGAGTACTGATAAGTTTTATGACGAATGAATCTATCGATTATAGTATCTTATGGTTTGATTTACTGCCTACTGTGAGTTTGTCTGCTATCCGGCGTATATAACTGTCATGAAGAAGTTGTGTGTTGATTTAAGGGAATATAATACCTATTAGTTGTTAGTATTGTTGTAACACTCGGACTACTGCTCTGTCTCAATAGCGAATTTAGTCTGTAAGAGTTAGATACACAGATTCCCAGAAATCGGATATTGTTTGACGAAGGCTAATAACTGAGCTAAGACGTGTTAATGGTTATCTAACAGACCCCTACCACTCCCAAGAACCCACGTTGTTGCGGTAACGATTCTGGAAGTTTAACACAGCTTACGGTGAATCACTATTTCACGTTTAATATTTGTTTGGTAACGATTTCGGTTAGTCAGTGACACATCGTACGTGTAACACGTTAAACACTTATTCAACACTTGACTCTTAACAGGTCACGTGATGAAGAAGCAAGGCATCTATCGCATCTTATTTCATATCTTGAATTAGAGAGGTGAAGCTCTCAATGCATATCACCCTTCTTGCATTAATGATCTCTAGAAGATAATATTTGAGAACACCGTATTAGGTTATAACACTCACATTGAAAAGCTCGATATGAATAACCATTCGCAATGGATATTAAGTATGTGTACCTTTCTCATGGAACACTGTTTATGGGGACTTATAAGTGGAACAAATGCCAAGTTTAGATTGGGTGATGGACCAACTTCTTATCGACTGATTAACTTCAAATAATGAATGCGAAATAGAAGAGGTTTATCTTTATCCTATCTCAACATATTTCTAATGCAATTACAATGCATAAAAAAGACTTAAATACTTCATTGTATGTGTTGAAAATAGAAGAGATGTGATACTCTTTTGCAACCAAGGCTAGAAAGATCCAATTCTAACATGAACTCAATAATGTGTAAAAGATGCATAATAGAAACATTAAAGACTACATTCCAAAGATAAAGGTGTTGGGAGATGCATTGGGATGCATAGTTAGTCACATAGATGAGGATAACCTAGTTTCATACACATAAAGTGGACCTAGGCATGATGAAAATTTAGAGGATATTACCACCTTTGTATATGTGAGAGACAATATTGTTCATTTTGAGCAATTAATTTCCTTGATGGTAACTAAAGAGATGAAGATTGAAAGTTTATAGGCAAAGGGCAACATGGGCCAAGCAATATATGTAGGTGAGGGAAGAGTCAAAGGAATGAAGGTTGGGGTAGACAAAGGGGATCAAGAGGAGAAAATGGAGACGCCGGCCAAGTCAAAGGAACAAATCCTATTTCTCAAGAGGAAGATGCTAGTATAGAGTGGGGTGAGGAATATACATCAAGCTCTAGACAATAACTACTCAAATGGATGCTACATATGTGGAAAGTATGGACATTATGCAAGAGGTTTTTATCAAAGGGACAAGGATACCTCATAATATTGAGGGAAAACTAACTCTGCTTCTACCTCAAATGGAAATGAAAGCATGTTATGTATCATTCACGTGAGCAAGTACAACGCACAAGGATAAATTTACGGTATATGAGAATGGATAGAACAATCACATGAACTGCACCAAGGACGTCTTGTCAAATATGATCATGACATGAAACAAAGGGCTTGTGGAGATAGGTGATGATATTCAATTACACATATAGGTGACTTTTGTTGAATGATTCTAATAAGGTTTAGTGTTTGAAATATGTTCTCTGTGTTCCCAGAACGACAAGGATTCTTGTTTTTCTGGTTTAAATGATTGAAAGGGGTTCGAAGGTCAATTTCAATGAGAAAGGATACATTATGGAAAAATCTAAAGAGGAATTTAGATTGATGGCCAGAGGACAGAAGGAGTGAAGGCTATTCACATTGGATGTAAAGATAAAATTGTGCCACACAACATACTTCACAAATGGAAGTAGGAAGGTAACATATTTAAATCTTTGGCATGATAGATATGGACATATCAGTACTCAAAGCTCAAACAAAATGGAGATAAAGATTTTATTACTTGGAATAGGAAACATTCACTATCAAAATCTGTTCATCGGATCTCGTTGATGCATATACATAGAGGATAGTATAGAAACAAAATCTTATATAAGCATATGTTAGTCGGCCGCCGGAGTGGGACAAATGTAATGACTGCCGGATGTAATGGAGTTTTCGAAATACGCGCAAAAAGTTGGTACGCGCATCTTGTAAATTCTATATAAAGCAATGTAAGGAGAATGGTCCGAGAGACATCTTTTCTGGAATTGCGAGATTGTTCGCCTAATTATTTGTCAGAGTATTGTTTGCACTGTTGTGAAGTTCTGAGTATTGTTAGCGTTGAGTTCTGCATCGTCTGTTTATACTAAAGTTCACTATAACGGGTAGTTGAATGACGGATTGTGTGTCTGAGTATTGTTATCGTATCGTATTGTCGTGTGTTCGTCAGTTGTTAAAGTACCCTGAGTCAGTCTGAGTAGTTATATTACTGCATGAGTTGATTTGACAACTTGATGCATTGTTGAGTATGTTCTATTTGTTTACTGAACTTATTGCATTTGGTGACGAGGACGAACTATTGCTTTCGGTAAACGTAAACTTTTAGTTGAGACCACTGGAAAGTGTTGTGACGAGTGAATCTGTCTGCTATCATATTCACTCTGATTGATCTATTACATACTAGTGAATCTGTAAAATGGACTACTGCTCTATTCCAATGGCAGGTTAGTCTGGAGAAGTTCGGTACGTAGGAGTATAGAAACCAAATATTGTTTAGTTACTGTCAGTAACTGAGTTAAGACGCGCATTCATGTTTTTGATGTTGTGACTAAGAATTGGGAAAAGAGTACAGGGCCTCTGTCTAACAGACCCCTACCACTCCCAAGAACCCACGTTGGTCTGGTAACGCCTTTCGGTAATACTACTGAAAGTTTAACACAGTTTACGGTGAATCATTTTTTTTTACGTTTAATATTTGATCGGTAACGATTTCGGCTAGTCAGTAACACAGTGTCACTGTTTAACACTTAACATTTTTAACACTTAACATTTGGTGCCGTCTGTGGGAAGGTGGCATCAAGATTGCCAGTCGTTTGTTAGAATCGCACATCCAGATTATCGTTCGATTGGAAGTAGCAACAGAACCAGATTGTGGCAAACTGTTCCGTTAGTAATACTACATGATTAGTACAAAAAATGATACATCCCGGTTACTCGATCCGGTGAAACGTATGCCAAGAACCATTAGTCTGGAGTACTTAATGTACTAAAGATAACTCTGGAAGGTAAAAGTACAACTAGGTCTGGCCTAGTTGTCAAGAAAGTTAAGAACGTTAGAACTGATTCCGGTCTTATTCCGGTGGAACGTGTTACGCCTCTGGTACATTCCGCTACTATTTCGGTACAGTCTGTCGAAGATATAGTAAGTCCAGAACCTACCAAGACGCAGTTGGAAACTAGTTTAACAATCTTGGGAAAGGATTCAGATTCATCTACAATTAGAAACGCTTTAGTCAAAGAAATTGGCGAAGGCAAAAAAACACCGTATTCGAGCATAGTTTCGGTGCCTTCCGGTGATATTTCAGCAAGAGAATCACAGTTTTTCGGTGACGGTGTGGCATTTTCTGCTGAATCTTCAGCCCAACCACCGCGCTTGGAAGCAAGTTCCCATACATTGGACATCAAGAAGTGTTGCTCTAGCACAATGGTAAGTACCACGTTAAGAAGCTTCACCTCCTTAATGTCAATCCGTGGGAGAGGTAGGAGTGATATGAAGATCGTGAACGTGAGATGATGTGAGAGTGAAGGTGAGAAGCACAAAGATGCACACACACATACACACACACAACGAAGAGACAAGCAAGACACACTGGAAGGTGGGAAACTAGTTCTATTGCTCAAGAATGCTCTTACAAGCTCAAACTAGCTCTATGCTCACACTAACCAAAATGAACCAACCTCAAAAATGAGCTCTCTAGCTCTTTTTATAGTTTCTAGACTAGTTTTGACCGGTTTCACATCTAGTGACCGGCCTAGTTAAAAAATAGGTCCTAGATGCTATTTGGAAGGGTAAACGATGTCTAAAAATAACAAAAATTGGTACGCGCATTCTACCTAAGCTCCTCAAGCTCGAGGACTCCTCGGCTTGCACAAAATGGAGCTATGGATTACAAAATGGGGTTTTCTATGACACATATGTTACAATTAGTGATAACAATCACTGTTGAATGTTTGGAGAATTAATAAGAAATATATTTGTTTGAAAAATTGATCCGCCTGGCTCCCTGCTCCTTCTTTACGTGCTTCCGTGGCGTCTGTGCCTCTGGCTGCTTCCAACACCCCCCTCCCTCTCGCTTCTGTCGTCCCTGACAGAACCTTGTTGTGAGGTCTGCCGGATGTAGTTCTGTAGGAGGTCCTGAGCAAGGGTGTGCTCTGATATACGAATGCCTTGGGCTAGGTCAGCCTCGAGTTTCTCCCAGTCGATAGGTTGCGGCTCGTCTGGTGGTGGGAGCTGGTAATGTGTGGAGTACACCATTCGTTCACAGGCAAATAATTGCAGTAAATGTGTGGGCCTGCTTATAAATACCTCTGAATGGTACTCCCAAAAGCCGGTGGTGAACATTTCTTCGAATGTCTGCTTGTAACATGCCGGTAGATATTTGATCCTGCAGTGCCAGGCGTAACACACCCGTAGCGATGGCGTTGTGCTCATATCATAGACTAAATCAAAGTTGCCATGCTCAAAGCCCGGGGTGTTTACATGGGGAGCCTTGACGCGTAGGAAGACTTTAAAGGTCATTTGCATCATGTCAAAGATTTTGACCGTCATGTGCACGGCAATATCATTCATATGCTTTAACCTAGGGAGCCAGTGGCGGATCGTCGCCATCATGTAGCCTACTGTGGGTAACTCGATTGGTGGCTTGAAATAGGGATAGTTCAGCCAGTCTTGGCACTGCTTATTGTTCTGTACCTTAATAGCGAAGGCAGTCCAAGAGCGGCGTCGTGGGACTGGTCCCCAGCATGGGTTAAATTTTAAGTGCAGCGACGCTTTCACCCATGTGCTCATCATCTCGGGATAGTTTTGCAATAGATCTCTACGCCAGTCTGGTTGATGGATTTCACCTCTCTGTGCACTTGGTGGCAAGTCCTCCGGCTCGAATTGAGTTGCATGCGTTGGTTTGCCCAGATATGTATCGTCGCGGGGCCAAATGAGCAAAGAATGGTGACTGTAAAATTCTCTCTTCAATCATGGCCATGGCATGTAACTGTGCCTCTACTCTGGCCGAATGTTTTGTTCCGAGTTCTTCAACTGTCTTCATCCACGCGGGGGTAGGTAATTCATATGTCATCTGGCCTTCGGCCGTGACACGTCTGCCTGGGATGGGTATCGGCTCGTATGCCTCTTCAAATGTTTCCTCCACCGGGATAGTGACGGTTTCTTCCTCAGCTGGTAGCTCAGGTGGGGAGTCTGGCCTTGGTGGTGCTTCATAGACTGCAATTCTAGATTCAAGATTTGTTACCTGGCCCCGAAGTGCGTTGAGTTCCTCTAAAATTTCAGGGGCAGGGTCCGCAGGCGCTGGTAATTCTGCTGCTACTTGTACTTGTTGTGTTGCTGGTTCTCTGAGCTGTAGCAGCTTGTGATCTTCCTTTAACTTTTGATGTTCTTCGTTCATACGATCATAGTCCTCGAGCAATCACACATGATCATCTAGCAACATCCTCATCGATTCAGATGGGATAGCTTTGAATTTGCTCGGACTTAGTGGTTGTTCAGGGTGGTCCAAAGCCGCTTCCAGATTCTCTCTATTCTGCTCTTGAAGTCTCTGGTTCTCCTCTTTTGCTGCGGCTAAGTGTCTTCTTAGTAAACCCATATTTCTAGTGAGCGTTGCATTGCGGACGGTCTGGGCTCGAAGTAGGTTGTCCAAATCCGCAGTGGCTTCTTTTGTTTTCTCCTCACTTTCTAGTTCTAATTTGTGATAGGCCTCTCGTAAATCTTGGTATCGGCTGTTCAGTGAGGCATTCTCAATTGATAGTGAATTAAGCTGCGACTGTAATTCATTCGTAGTCCTCTGCAGCTGTTGATAGTTGGTGCCGAGTGATGCAAACTCATCGCGGACTTGTGTCATGCATGTGAACATGTGTTGAAATGCGGTGTCTATGGTGGGCGATAGTAGTAGTGAAGTGCTAAATGATGATGCAGTGGGAGTAGATGCAGCGGGAATGGGAAATGGGGTTGGGACGGTGGATGCAGTGGTGATCGTGGAAAATCGTGATGTGTCTAAAAATGTTTGTGCCGGGAGTGAAGTGAGTGGTGGTGCCGTGGGTGGTGATATGTCCATGTCACTGGACGTGTTTAGTGTTGTGACTGTGAAAAGTGGTGTGATTGTGGGTGGTTGTGTAGGTGTGAAGACCGGATTTACAAATGTGGAGTAATTTACATGGGGGCTGGCTGGAGCAGCTTGGTGAAAAGGGGAAATAGGGGTTATGGTGGGTTGGGGAGGTGAAACTGGTGAGAAGGTTAGTGGGGTTAGAAAGGGTAATGGGGTTCTTAGAGATGATGGGGGAAACGCGGGGAAAGATGAAGGGGTGAAGGGGTTAACATGTAGATACGAAGGGCTGGGTGTGGGCATGGTGGTCTGAATGGGCAGGGCAAAGGTTGTGGCTATGTTGCCTTGTACAGGTGTGGATGTGGGGGAAGCAGGTGGGTGTGCAGGGGATACAGGATAGGTTGGTGAAAGATGAGGTGAGAGAGGAGTAGAAGGGGTGGATGTTATTTCGAGGATAGTAGTGGTATGTACAACGGTAGTACGGGGTGGGGAATCTACAAGGATGGGTTCTGCGGTCAATGAACTTTCGGGGACGAGGCGTGCCTCCCTGGCTTGTGCTGAAGACTGAGCTCCTGTTGGTACGCGAATATACTCTCCAGGCTTTGAAAGTAGTCGCACTCGGCGGGGGTCAAACTGTGGTAGTTGCTTTCTTTGTAAAAACCTGAGTGCTTCATGGGAGCCTACTGATTGGACTAACTCTCTGAACCCTCTGATGTATGCGTCTTTGAATCCTCCGGAGATGAGTTCCTCTTCAATTAATGCCTGGCTCTCCTCTTCAGTTAACTTCTTCCGGGCCCAGACTTTCTCCATCGTGCAATATAATTTCTTTATGGCCAGCATGTACGCTGCGGCTTCGAAAGTCTCTTCTTCATATGTGCTGGTGTCGCCGTGCGCGTCGGTTTGTTGGCCTTGGCCATCTGTCTGTCCGTCTTGTGAGCCCTGGCTGGCTTCATCGTCGCTTTCATCGTCGTCTGTTTCGGTTCTTTCTTCTTCAGAGCTCGACACAGCTTGTCCCTGTGGCAGATCTCGCGGCGTGGTAGGGTAGCTGGGGCGTTCATATTCCTGGGAGAACAGCTGTGCCTCTGAATACTGGAATTCGTTTGAGAATGCATCAGGCATCTCAAAATCAAATGTTGTGTTTATAGGGTCTGTCTCCATATGTGGTATCGGGAAAGAAAACGCTTCCGCACCAATAGTGGTGGGAGCCTCTGCTGTTGTGGTGGTGGGTTCTGAGGTGGCAGCTGCCTGAGGTGCAGCGATACTAGTGGTGGCCTCCGGAACCACTGGTCTGGACAACCTTATGCGAATAGGTTGTACTGTGGGAGCCGCTTCTGTCTGTGGTCGCTCTGGAGAAGGTTGTGGTGATGGCGACTCTGGCACTTGAAGGCAAGGAATGGTGCCTCTCATGCGCTTACCTGCCCGTGTTCTACTAGGCTTCCTGGCTTTCTTCATCGTTCCTTTGAATGCCTTCAGTTCTTCTCCTGTTAATGCACGCTCGATGGGCAAGTCATAAGCTAAGCACATATAAACAATTCTGGTCAGCGCACAACATCCATTAAGCACCTTCTTGCGCTCCCATCTGTGCTCTGCCAGATACATTTGATCTATGATCCAGCTTGCCAGATCAACAGTTTGAGGTCCCGTACATGCCAAATACAAACCAAACCATATTCTTTTATGTGGCATGGTGAATCTATCCTGAGCGGGGAATGCAAAGTGTTGCATGCATATCCTTAGTGGCTTCGACAGCTCAGGTGTAATAGCAGAGATCTCCTCCCACTTCGTGACATCCCCACGTTTCATCGGTTCTGGAATTAATCTCTCTCGATTTGTGGGTGTGTGGGTGCCATGAATTTTAATGGCCGCTCTGATTAAATCCTTTGAGAGGTAAAATCTTTTGTAAGGTGGATCATCCACTAAAGAAGGTAAAATAAAGGTTCCTGGGATGTCCTTATTCTCTGAGGCCAGCAAAGTAGTGATTAAGTAATAGCACCTATAAAAGTCCGGTTTGGGCAGAGGATCACTGAAATACTCTGTGAAGCCTGATCTGGCCCAAACGTGAGTTAAATCTTGGGTGCTCTGTAGGGCTTCGAACTCTCTAGAGAAAAACTGGTGTTTTCCCCACGTGCGGTCATCAAATGTCAGAGAGGATTCAAAAATAAAGTCCGCGTCCGCAAGGGGTCCTGCAAGTCCTTGAAACCAATGAGAGTTCCGGTGTATCTTCTCTGTGTAGCCCATAGGTGGATTGTCGATAGGCATGGGCCCTGGAAACCCTTGGAATTCCGGCGGTGGAGCAGTCGGGTGGGATTCTTCTCGTAGCACGTTGAGGGGCACAGCCGCTACACTGGGACCTGCTCCTGATGGTCCCTCGTCGGTTTGCATGGTGGCTGATGCGCTAATAAGAAAGATCTGCTACAAAAGATTAACACATTAGCATGGAAATTAATTATGATCCCATTAAAGTGAGACCACACTCCCTTTCCATAACTGATGCGTAACCCGTGTAGCCAAGTGTTGTGATGTGATGGATGCAATGTTTTCTTGCAGCACAAGTGCAGGTCTCTAGACTCCTACACGTTTCAGATCATGCATACATTTCTTGATGAGACGAGATTATGAGTGATGTGCGATGATGGTGGGTGAATTATTACAAGGTTTAACGGTTAGTAATTTAGTACAAGGTTGTATGTTAGTCGGGGGGTAGTTAGACAATGGGTTAGGGGAAGAGGGTTGGACACGCTTCGGTATCCATTTCCTAAGAGTCTTTGAGTGGGTGGTGGGTTTCTGCTGAGGGGCACAAGGTGGTATCGGGTGTGGTAGTATCGAGGGATGGAAAGGTTTGTGAAAGGTATATATTACATGGCTTATGGGTTGAGCTATGATACATGGTTTGGGTACCCAAATCTGCGTGGGTGTGGGTCTATGGGTAAGGTATTTCTTGGCGATCCAAATTTGTCGAATGGTCGGACCTGTAGAAGGAGGTCGAGGGGATGGTGGATACCGATTTTGTTTCTGCCCTGCCTTTTTCTTGTCGATCTCTGCTTGGTTGGAGTTCTTCGGTGCTTTTTGTCCTTTTGGCACCCATATTTGTCTGGTGCCGCGTCCTTTGGGTGGCCTAAACTGCCTTCCTTGTTGTATCTTCTGGTACTGCAGTCGATCTGGGTTCCTTCGTCGTGGTTGATTCTGTTGTTGTCGAGGTTGAGAGGTCGGATGGACGCTCTGCTTTGGAAAAGAAGGGAGATCCAACACTTGCATGACCTGCCCATTAGGAAGTGATGCCTTATTTAACTTTAATCTAGGCCAGTCCGCAACAAGTTTGGAAGGATGAGCACCGCAGGGTGTCGTGCTCATTTGGCCGCTGATGCAACCCACCTGACCACTGATTGTGTCCATCTGCCCTTGTGGTTGGGTAACTGTCTCTTCTAGTTTGCAGGAAGTCCCAGGGAAGATCTCCTGTCGTCCTTCTGATTGACAACTGTCCATAGCCAAGCCCGAGTGGGTTGGTGTAGACGTAACGTGACTGGTCTGCTTAAAGATCTTTCGGTCTTCCGTCGCATGCATTTCATAGGGTCTAGGGTCACAACCGTCAAGCGGAATGCCGTTAGGGAAGTCAAGCGGTATCACTCGCTTCTGTTCTAAGGTTCCAATCTGTAAGGAGCCTTGTAGAAGATTTAGGTCCACTGAGTGATCGTATAGCCAATCTTGGCCAAAGATTAGGGGTTCTATCAGGTCGTCATCATGGCACACTAATAGCTTTGCTGTCATCGTCAAATCCTTAATGAGGATAGGAAGGTCCACCTCACCCATGCAAGGGGTTTCCATGCCTCCTAGGCCTATGAGGTATGCCTCAATTGGCCGCATTTCTATTCCTAAATCCTTATAGTGGGACCATCTAATCGCACTAGTCGCAGCACCTGAGTCAATCAAAGCCCTGAGTTCTTGGCTATGGTTACCGTGCTCTAGCCTAACTGTAACGAATGGTCTCCTGTCCACTATGCTAGGATGAGTGGTTGACTTTACTTGACACATGGCCATGGGATATCTGGGTGATGTTTCCAGATGGTTATAATGTTCTCTCCCTAGTCCTTGTCTTCTTAGCTTCATGCGCTTAATGCGTTCTATGGCTTCTGCCTGAGCTTCGGCTCGTATTCTGTTTTCTTCCTCCTTACGCTTCTTTGCCAACGTGAGTCGTCTAAGCATATCCTCAGTAAGAGGTTCTTGATATAACCTGACTCTACAGCCACTAATGTAATTAGGCATTATATCTCCTTCTAAGGTGGCTAACTGTACTGCTCCACTTGTCGAAAGTCTGTTAATGATCATAGGTCCATAACCTCGCTTTTCTAGCTTCCGTGCGTGCTGTTTCAGCGTATACACTAGAACTAAATCTCCTTCTTTTAGGCCTTTATCTTTCACATGTGCATCAAAATATGCTTTCTGTCGCTTCTTCGCTGCGTATATTCCTGCTGCTGCCTTTAGCCTGGTTTCTCCTAATCGTTCCAAGTCCAATATTCTCGCTGATAATTCATGGCCGGTCCACTGATGTTCCTGTGCAACCTTAAGGGTCGGTATCAAGAAGTCCAAAGGAAGCACTGCATTCTGACCAAAAACCATCTGAAAGGGAGTTGCATTGAGTACGGTCTTGTAGGCCACTCGATATGCCCAAACAGCGTGGTGTAGCTGTTTGTCCCAATCTGAACGTTTGTTGTTCACGAGTTTCGTCAGTACGGTACAAAGTATCTTGTTAGTGCTTTCAGCCTGACCATTGGCCTGAGGATGATATGGTGCAGATTTCTTGTGAATCACCATAAAATCCTGCAACAGATATTCAATGACTTGGTTTAGAAAGTGAGTGCCTCGATCGCTCACTAACTCTATAGGCAATCCATATCTTGTAAAGACATTTTCAAATAAGAATTTTGCAGTCGTGTGTGCATCATTCTTTTTTGTGGCTTTTGCCTCTACCCATTTCGTCAGATAATCTATAGCAACAATAATGTATTCCGCATGTGTACCTTTTGCAGGGGGGTTGATGGGTCCTACAAAGTCTATACCCCACTTAGAAAATGCACGTCCGCCCATCATGGGTTTCAATGGCATTTCATCTCTGCGAGTAGGAAACTGAGTTCTTTGGCACACATCACATCTCTTTACATAGGTATGTGCATCCATGTGAAGAGTGGGCCACCATAATCCTGCAAAGAGGATGGCTTTGATTATCCTATCTGGTCCAAAATGACCTCCTGCAACACCTTGATGTGCAGTCTCTAGTATGCTAAGATATTCACTCTCATGAACACATTGTCTTAGATATCCATCTCGTCCTCTTTTGTATAAATTATCGCCAATGAGTGAATAGTCTTGAGCTTCCTGCTCCAGACTGCGTTGTCGAGCTAAGGTCATGCCTTGAGGGAATGTGTTCGTCCTCAAGTATGTCACTAAAGGTTCACTCCAGTCTGGTGTGAGAGACACGTGATATAATGTCGCATGCTCTACTGGTGGTCTTTCACAGCAAACATGGCATTCCTTACACAACTTGTAGATATCTGCTTCCATCGTAGGCCAATATACTCCTAATCTATGCAGAGTCTGTAATGTTCGATGTTTTGAATGGTGTTGCTTTAGTGCACCTATGTGTGCTAATTGCAACCAATTCGCATGTTCTGATTCATCTACACAACAAGCAAGAATCTTTTGATTATCCTGTTTGTATATGCTTCCTGCCATTATTTGATATTTCTGAGACTTGGTAATCTCTCCTTCTTTGATCTTTATCCTCGGATTCTTGGGTCCATATGTCAGAATAGGGACTATAGGCTTAGCCCATTCTGGTGCTATCTCAAGGTTAAACAAGTATGCATCAGGTAATTCATCCGCTACTCCTTGAGGAGCTTCTCCTGAGGTTAATCTTGAGAGGTGGTCAGCTCTAAGATGCGTCTTTCCTTTCCTAACTACTACTTCAAAATCATACTCCATGAGTAATAGAAACCAACGTATCAGTCGTCCTGTGTTACAAGGTTTGTTGACTAAATATAATAGGGCTTGATGATCTGTAAAGAACTTGAATTTGTTGGCCAACAAGTAGTTCCTAAACTTCTTTACTGCGTAGATCATCCCTAATCCTTCTCGTTCCGTTGTGGTGTAATTTCTTTCTGCTGCGTTCAGTTGTCTGCTAGCGTAGGCTATGGGGAGATCTATGTTACCTTCCTCCGTGGGTTGTGCTAACACACATCCTATGGCGTAATTGGATGCATCCACATGTACATGGAATGGCTTACTCCAATCTGGGGTTGTCAATATAGGTGCTGAGCACAGGCGTCGTTTAAGTTCATTGAATGAATTTTCACATTCATCTGTCCATTCAAAGTTGGTTAAAAGAGAGTACAAAGGCTTAGCTATGATTGCATACATGTGTATGAATCGTCGATAATATCCACAATGGCCCATAAATGCCTGTACCTCTTTCACATTAGTTGGTCTAGGTAATTCTGCAATTACCTTCACCTTTTCCTCGTCCGTAGAGATTCCATTTTTTGACACAATGTGTCCTAGAATTTTGCCTTGTCTGACCATGAAAACGCATTTTTCTGGGTTCAAACAAACCTGATATTCTCGACATTTATCAAATATTTGTCTTAACTCTGGGATATGTGTCTGTCTTACATTTCAATGAGCACATAAGTCATCGACATAAACTTCCAAGCTCTTGCGTAAGAATTCCTTAAAAACATGACACATGAGTCGCTGGAAAGTAGCGGGTGCATTTGTTAAGCCAAATGGCATCACACGAAATGCAAATATGCCCCATTCATTGGCAAAAGCCGTCTTGTGTTGATCTTCTGGAGCAATGGCTACTTGGTTATAGCCTGAGAATCCATCAAGAAAGCTGTAAACTTCCTTGCCCGCAACTCTTTCCAATAGGTGTTCTGTGATAGGAAGAGGATAACTATCTCTAATCGTGGCGGCATTAACTTTTTTAAGGTTAATACACACACGCAATTTTCCATTCTTCTTGGGCACAACCACAATGGGGGATACCCATTCGGTATGCTCAATTTCGTAAATGAATCCTGCTTCTATCAAGCGATCTATCTCCTCTTTAATCTTCGCAGCGTAGTTATCATTATACGTGTAAGGTTTCTGTTTTGTCGGTTTTGCATCTGAAGTCATAGGGATTCTATGAGAACATATATCTGGGTCTACTCCTTTCAAATCTTTGTAACTCCAAGCAAAAACATCTCTATATTCGCGCAATAGGGCAACTAACTCTTCTTCTTCTTCAGTCGTCAAATGATGCCCTATATATGTGCACTTTTCTTCTTCTCCTTCTATGGCAACTATTACTTTCTTGGTTTTCTCTCGATTATCATATACTTCTCCATCATTCGCCTTTCTATTGGGCATTCATACCATGATTCTTCTATCTTCGATTTCATATTTCTTGAAGTTCTCGGGTACTTCAAACAAAGATTCTTCTTTTTCTGACATGGTTTCTTTCTTCTTTCTTTTCTTACCTTCACTCTTGTTAGTCACTTCCGTGGCTAACCTTACCTCGTTCGTAATTTCCTCGTGTCTCTGAGTGTGAGTCTCTACTTCGTAGAAATATTCTTCCTCTGATGCAAAGGGTGGGTCCATGATAATTGATTCTAAATCAAAATCGCTTGCATCCTCAAATGCATCAATGCTAGCTTCACATTCTTCTAAAACTGCATCGCACATGATTGGCTCTATCGTGAAAACTGAAATGTCATAGCCATCCTCGTCACAGTGGGGTGTCCATTGTTCTTCATTGATGGCTACATCCATGGTTGCTAGGATTTCTGCCCAACCATGGGGTTCAAACTCCTCGTCTGGGAATACTACAGGTGCGTAGGCTGGATCTTGAAGGGTTCGTGGATGTTGTTCCGCACCTAAGGTCCTGGCTTCTAACCGCTCTTCCTCTTGTTTGGCTACTTTACACATCCATAAATGGGTATCCTCATGCAACCAAGAAGGATCTGATTCTAATGAGTGCACGGATTCCGTCTCTCCTGGTGTTTTATGGATGGTATTCCATTGTATTGGGGGTACATCTCTGTGTGAATAGTCTTTAAGATTGACTTTAGTAGTCACTCCTAAATGTTGCAAGTACAAAGAATTAGTTCCCCAATCTTGTACAATTTGCAACTGACGCATGAATGGTCGTCCCAATATCATCTCATAAGCACGATTTTTTGCAAAGTCACAAATGGCAAAAGTATGCTCAAATTCTACACCACAAGTGGTGAGAGATATGCCTTCTAGTAAGCCTAATGGTTTTTCTATGTGTCCATCAGCCATTTGTAGTTTCATCCTGGTGGGTCTGAGTGCTGGCTTACCCCAACGTTTCCATAAAGCGGTGGTAGCTATTGCTACTCCGGCTCCTGAATCTAAGATGGCTTTCGTGGTGTAGCCCTGATGGGTTATTGGAAGATATGTGTTACCTTCCTCTCCTTCGCTTACATCTCCAATCTTTTCTACGGGTATCTCTGGTACCTTCTTATGTGATCCTATTTGAGAGGGTGTGGTAGCAAGCTCGGGGAATTGATTTGCTACATGCTTCCACAATTCTGGTTTCACCTTTAACAATTCCTCCAGAGTGAGATTACACTGTACTTTCGTATTCTTGATCACTTCCGTGTTCCTAGGGATCACTGATTCTTCATTCCTCACTATTATCGTGGGTGCTCTCATACTAATAGACTTTGCTTCCCAAGGTCCTGTGAACTGAGGTAATTCGTGTAAAGAATTAGATTCAAATCCTGTGTGTTCACTCAGTTGTTCCACCTCTACATCATCATATATAGAGGGGATGTCTTGGGGAAATTGTTCCTGCAAGTCGTTTATTTCTTGAATAGGAGGATGAGTTCCTTGTTCTTTTCTCCATTTCTCTTCTTGTATTTCTCGTAAAAATTCATGTGAGTGCCTATGTATCGAAGACAAATTGTCTTGACTTTCTGTATTGGGTACTTGAGACAGGGATGGTGCATTCCTTTCCTGTGTCTCTGGGACAATAGGGTTCCTATGCTGATCCTTTTTCTCTTTGCTTTCTATCAAGTGTTCTAGCCTTTCCATTAGTCCTTGAAAGTGTAGTTCTGGTTTTGCCATGTTATTCCAATTAAGATATCTAGAGGCTTCAAACAAAGCTTGTGCTAATTCTACCATTTTCATGCAAAGTTTAGTTCTCTCAATTTCTAGATCAGCTCGAGGGTAGTTTTTACTCATTTCCGTTACTTGAGGTCCCTCTTTTATTCTAGCCTGATATGCACGAAACATCATGTCTAGATCTTCTGGTATGGGTTCCGCTAAGACTGATCCTGATTTCTAAGCTGGGTTTTCTTGATTTAATTCTTGTGAAGCCAATTCTTGTATTTTGGCTCTAGATTCTCTTAAACTTCCTTCCAACTCCGTTATCTTTTTACTCCACTTTCTCTTTATTCTTTCTCTGGAATCTTTCCAAGATTTCGTCTTTTTACTACTAGATTCTGCAACTTCACTAGTTCTGGCTACTTTCTCTTGATTAAGCTGTTGGTTTTGTAAGAGCGCCTGGGCTCTTGTTATAGCTTGGATAGGCACGTATGTAGGGTTAGATCCATCTGCGTTGTTTACAATACCTATCACGTTGATCGATGTCACATTTGAAGTGTTAACTGGGTTCTTAGGACAATCTTTGATTATGTGCTCTTTGCCACAATCGGCACAAAAGCCTTGTATGTTATAGTACTGTGATTGCCTTGCTATTGGGGGATGTGGACAATCCTTAATGAAGTGATCTCCTTGGCACCTAAAGCATGGTCCTCTAGGGCCCTGTGGTCTCTGTTGTCTCAATTGGGGCCGTGGGTTTGGGTTTGCGTACATCACATTAGTATAATCTGGCTCCCAACTAGGTTCCATTGGTGGACTATCATAATGATATGTCTCCACATGTTCTGGTGACTCCGTGTAATAAGCGGGTGGACTAGTTACATGAGTAGAGTCAAAACTGTTTGAGTTCGGGTCACTTTCGGTGATCAGGGGTGAAGAAGGCACTAAGGCCCTACTTAGGTTCTCTTCTGCAGCCGCGTATTTGACTGAGTTGACATTCGCTGGTGGGGGTGGCTGCTGAGCTAAGACGGGTTGAGGTCTCTGTTGAGCCTGGTAAGGGTAGTTCTGGGGAGGCCTATAGTAATAAGGCTGAGCATTGTATTGGCCTTGATACCTACCTGGCTGCTGGTATGTTTGCGGGTAGTTCTATCTCACGGTTTGTTTGTTGTATGGGCAGTCCTGAGCCGTATGATTCGTGTATCTTCTCTCAATTGTGCAATATTGGCCACTAGGGTTGGCTTGTGGTTGTGGTGCATTGGGACACACGTTTGCCAAATGATTTGCACCACAAGTGTAACAACGTACATTCGTTGGTAGCTTGGGCACCTGTTTACTAGAAACTCCTAGTTTTTGGGCCACTTTTTCTGCTAGGTCCTCTATCGAATTAGACAATTTTGTGGATGCTAGAGAAGAGCAATCTGAGTCCTTATAGACCTTCGAGAGTTCTAATTCATCTCCTAGGTTGTCCTCAATGTCTATACATATTCTTACACACTCCTCTAGCGTTCTCGGTTCTTTTAGGTACACATAGGAGCGTAGTTTAGCGCTCAACAAGCCATCTAGGAACAGTGATACTTGTTTAGCTTGTGAGGGTAGCTCTTGCATTGGACATCGTTCCACATATTGTCTGAACCTACGTCCTGCCAGTCTAACTGTTTCTTGAGGGGTTTGTTTAAAGCTATGAATCAACGAAGACGTGTCATGTCTAATCCCACTTTTAGAGAATTCAATGATGAATGACTCTAAAAAGTGATGGATGTCTCTAAATTGCCTTTGTTGCAATGGTTGGAACCAAGTTAAAGCTGTATTCTTTAACGTTAGCCCAAATGCATTGTATTGCGTGAACATGTCCTCGACTTGTTCTGCTCGTAGTACTTGCTTGAATTCTGCGACATGGTCATAGGGATCTCCTGTCCCATCAAAGTAATTCTTCATTGATTTTACTAATTGCGTGGGTCTCAATACTCTTGTGTGTTCACGTGGTCTAGGTAGAGGAAAATCATCTCTACCACCTGGTATTCCATGATTTCTTTGTCTATCCGCGCTATTGGTGTTCGTGGTTGTTCTATCTCTCCCTATGGGGTGATTAAAGCTTACTTCCGGTCTCTCTTTAGTTCCTTCTCTTTGATTTCCATGGGCTGAGGATGTTCCTGCCCCTTGTTGACTTGTATTCATGTTAGTTCTAGATGGAGGGAATATCAGTTCACCTCTCCATGTATATGTGTTTTTAGCGCGCTCAGGCACCACAAAGACTCTTTCTGAAGTCTCATCTAGGTATACAACCTTTCCAGGTGTATCTGGGTCCTTGAATTCATAAATTGTAATGATGCCTATCTCACCAGGGTGTTCCTTTCGGTACCTCCAAAAGGCTTCATCTGTCTCTTTATTTACAAACAACTCGGTGCTCCTGTTATCTTGAGGGATCCACTCTGGGATGAGTACTCTTGTTAATACGGATTTCCCTCTCGGTGTTCTAGGTTCTTCTAACGGTTCTTTTCCTTGAAATTTCGTTTCCGTCTCTAATTGAATTGTGCCAAACTCATTAGTATCGTTTGGCTGCGTACTTAGGACGTACATGGTTCCTTCTTTGTCTATGTAAGCGTCTCTCTCAAATTTCACCACTGGTCTTTCCAATCCAATGGGTTGATCAGGGTTGTGCAATTGCACCACTTGCCTTTGCAAACCATCCTCATAGATGCGAGCACCTAATCGGTTGGTTCGGAGAAACTCTAATTGCGTTCTGTAGGGTCCTTCTGGTTTTTCTAGGTATGCGACATGAGACCCTCCTTCTGGTCTGTCTGTGCTAAATGCCATTTCTGATTTGCTTGATTCTGAGCTCAACTCGTAGGGATAACTACTATTCAATTGCTGAGCCCAAGATCGAGCAGTGGTTCTTACACTAGCCTCTGATGATCTAAGGCTTCTTGTGTCCGACTTACCTATGTGTCTCCCTGATCTAAGGTTCATTAATTTCCTTCCTTGCACGCTCAATTACACCCTTAGATCGTCAATGGTCCTTTGTGATTAATTCTTGATTCTTTTTAATTTTTCTTTGGATTCTTGTCTTAATATATGCGTTAGGAATTCGACTTTCCGTTATAGTTTTGAGTTCTCGTTCCATCAGACTTATGTTCTTTTCTTCAGGTTTTCATCACACACACCTTTACTTTAAGTCTTAAACTTGAAAGAATTAAGTATCTTGAACTTGAGGCGTTCCTATCGTCGTTAATCCACAACTACCGTTTAGCCTAAGCTAAGAATTGACTGAGGGGGTTGAGTAATCTTCCAACCTCGAGTCGGCCTTTTCTGATTGCTCTGATGTCCTGTTGCCCAAGAAGCCGTGCTTCCCAAGCTTTGCTGTCCTCACTGCCTTACTTGCTTGCCTTTGATTGCCCTTGCTAGACCTAGAAAATTCCAATGTTAGACCAATTCACAAGATGATTAAACACTTGAGTATATACACCTTTTAAGTCCCTTCCCCTTTTGCCCAACTTTTCAATGTGTGCCCCCTGACTTCCTAGTCCCGAACTAGGTGAACCTCAAATTAGCTTATCCAAAAATAGATGTATTCTTTATGAAAAAACAGTTGAGGTCACGTAGTACTCGTCACGAGCTTTCTAACGAGCTATTAAGCTCAAAAAATGGACTTCGGATGATAAAGTTATACGCGTTCAGGCCCTGGGGGTTAAAAACTGATAATCCAGTTTTCCCTCAAATATGAGCTAAGGGGTCTCCTATGAGTCTAATGGTCCAAAAATTTCTCAAAAATACCCTCAAAATTGGTCAAAATTGGAGCCCAAAAATTGCGATAGGGGTGGACAATCGCGATGGTCTGGGACCAGCGCGATGGTCCGAGCGAACCATCGCGATGGCGTGGGATTTGGACAATCGCGATGGCCCGAAAAGGCGAACCGTCGCGATGGCTCAAAATGAACGATCGCGATGGCGTGAGGTTGAACCGTCGCGATGGCCCGAAATGAACGATCGCGATGGCGTGAGGTCGAACCGTCGCGATGGTCCGAAATGAACGATCGCGATGGCGTGGAACTTGGACAATCGCTATGGCGCGGTCAACGGTCAAAGGTGGACAATCCCGATGGCGTAAGGTTGAACCGTCGCGATGGCCCGATCAAGTGGACAATCGCGATGGCGCGAGTCAACGGTCAACGGGGAACAATCGCGATGGTCCGAAGTGAACCGTCGCGATGGTCCGCGATGCGATGGCTTGAGCCAATCGCGATGGTCCGATTTTGGGCTGTCGCGATGGTCCGAAAAACGAACCGTCGCGATGGTCTATAGGGACACGTGGCACTGTCGTGGCGATGGCCTGAGCTAATCGCGATGGTGCGGGTTCCACTGGACAATCGCGATGGTCCAAGTGGACCGTCGCGATGGCTCAAGTGAACCGTCGCGATGGTCCGAAAAAGCGAACCGTCGCGATGGTCCGGCCGAGCCGTCGCGATGGCGTGAGCCTATCGCGATGGTGCGACACAATCGCGATGGTCCAAGCCAATCGCGATGGTCCACCAAACAATGAATTTTCAAAATGCAACTATGGTGCCGTGTGTGCGCAAGGATCGCCTACCTCGTGGTGTGGTCGCCTACTTCAAAATCCGAAAGTTGTAGACCATCGCGATGGTCCGCCACACTCGGAAATTTTTGACAGAAAGTACATGTTTTACCTTTTGGAAGCTCTCCTGATGCTCTGAAGCTCTGTACCTGCAAGAAAACTCAAGAAAATGCAAGCACACACAAGCGCAAAAACTCTCTCTCGCTCTCTCGCATGCACAAATGAGGGGAAATGAGGTGAATGGGGAGATATGGTGAATTTTCTGATTTTTTTGGAAATGGAGATGATGATGCGATGATGAAGATGGAGTATGGGGAAGGTGAAAAACACTAAAAACTAAGTAAAAACAACAACAAAAACTGAAATTTTTACCTTCCAACGCCACTTCTTGCTATACTCTTACCATCACACATTCGTCCTAGACTCGATCCCCGGCAACGGCGCCAAATTTTGGTGTTGCTCTAGCACAATGGTAAGTACCACGTTAAGAAGCTTCACCTCCTTAATGTCAATCCGTGGGAGAGGTAGGAGTGATATGAAGATCGTGAACGTGAGATGATGTGAGAGTGAAGGTGAGAAGCACAAAGATGCACACACACATACACACACACAACGAAGAGACAAGCAAGACACACTGGAAGGTGGGAAACTAGTTCTATTGCTCAAGAATGCTCTTACAAGCTCAAACTAGCTCTATGCTCACACTAACCAAAATGAACCAACCTCAAAAATGAGCTCTCTAGCTCTTTTTATAGTTTCTAGACTAGTTTTGACCGGTTTCACATCTAGTGACCGGCCTAGTTAAAAAATAGGTCCTAGATGCTATTTGGAAGGGTAAACGATGTCTAAAAATAACGAAAATTGGTACGCGCATTCTACCTAAGCTCCTCAAGCTCGAGGACTCCTCGGCTTGCACAAAATGGAGCTATGGATTACAAAATGGGGTTTTCTATGATACATATGTTACAATTAGTGATAACAATCACTGTTGAATGTTTGGAGAATTAATAAGAAATATATTTGTTTGAAAAATTGATCCGCCTGGCTCCCTGCTCCTTCTTTACGTGCTTCCGTGGCGTCTGTGCCTCTGGCTGCTTCCAACAAGAAGGAAGGAAAGCTGTTCGAAACAGAGATTCGAAGCATATTAAGCAAGATCATCGCACAGAAAAGTACGCCATCCGACGATACAGATTCTGGTAGTTCAGATATTCAGCCCCGAGATACAGAAGGAAGGTATAATACACTCATGATGAACGAACAACCACATTTATGTCCACCCACGCCGACTCCAACAGGAGTGACATACACGAAGTTTGGTGGATTCCCAGGAGATGATCCGGATGCTCACGTACGCACTTTCGAGATAAGCTATGCAGTTCTCAACCATCCACCGGATCAGGCCTACAAAGCCATTGTCTTCCAATCTACACTTGTCAATGAAGCAGCCAGATGGCTTATAGAATATGATATTAATCATTTCCGCACCTATGAAGCCGTACGAGATGCTTTTCTGCAGCGATTTAGGCTAAAAAAGAATCCTGCCGAAATTTTTGACTATCTGCAGAACAACAGACAGAAGGCAAATCAAACCGGACAGGAGTATGCTACTCTCTTCAGAACACACTTAAGGCAGCTACCACCGGCCCATGCTAACTTACCAGATGACGTTATCACCCAGTGGTTCATCAATGGCTTGACTCCACAACTTAAGCAGATCATGATCATAAGATGTGTCGGAGCCATGACCCTCAATGCAGTCATTGCAATGAGTCTGCAACTGGAAAACAAAGTCGGTGGATTTACAGAAGATTTGGAGTGGGTAAAAACAAACAAAAATGTTGCTGAAGATATGACCAGACAAGTATACTGCATCACATGCAAAAATTGAGGACATACTAGTGCCAATTGTGCACTTAATCAGACATTCTGTGCTATCTGCAACATTGCCGGACACACCACCGAAAACTGCGCATACAACGCTAGAATACAGGGAACAACGATTGTCAATGCAATTATCCAGGAACAAGGGCAACCAGCCAACCACTATGTGCCTCCACAAATGAGAAAAAACAAGCAGCAAGGATATCGAAATTACCGAGGACAGAGGAATAACAACTATAATGCAAACCGCTGGCAGAACGGACCACCACCGGAAAATCCCAATTTACCACCACCACGCTCCCATTTTTGTGGTGAATTTGGATATATTAGGAGATTTTGCAAGGATGCAGCTGAGCATGATCAAAGGAAGAAGGAACGTCAAAATCCAATGGCCAACATGGTACACATCACACCGGTGGAAACACAGGCTGCTGCAGTCCAGACCCGTTCCGGTAAACAATTGCAACCGGCAACAGAAATATTTGAACTAGGGATACGTGAACAACACAGAATGTACAACAAGGCCAGTCAATGGAGCACAGCAGAACCACCAGTCTTCCCAGGGCCTATTCCGGTAACCAAGCCATCGTTAACAAGGGAAGGAATAGAACAAAGGGAGTTAGGAGCAGGAACATCATCAGCAGCAGATACATTACCAACCGAAGACACCTCCGCATCAGCAGAGGCATCAACTTCAACATCAGTAGAGCGTGTCAATCAATCTCAACAGGGTTGGGAAATCCTATCTAAGGCATCTATCACTATGCCTCTGGGCCAACTACTGGCATTAGTACCTAGAATTCGACAACAGTTCAGTCCGGTGCCTTCTTGTATTCCGGCGACAGCAGTAGTTCAACCGGAACCTGATTCTATGGTTGATCATTCAGTTCCCTTGATTACAGTATGGTATAAGAATCATAAGATTACGCAGGTATTAATTGATGGAGGCTTTGGTGTTAACATTGCGACGGCGGCATTATGTAAAAGATTAGGATGGACCGAAATCGAACCAACTCAATTATTTGTCAAAATGGGAGATCAATCAAGAGTCCATCCCGTAGGACTTGTGCGGAATGTACCCATCACTTTGCAAGGTACGACCTTTAAAATGACCTTTGTAATACTAGATCTGCTGGAATCCACTTTGGATTATAACCTTCTTTTCGGTCGACCTTGGCTAAAGCATGCGAAGGCAATACAGGAGTGGTCTGCACAAGAGCTTACGTTTAAAGATGCCAATCATAGATATGTGGTAAAATTAGATGCTATACAACCTTGCGAGCTACACGCTAGACCATATTTTGCTGAACCTGTCCATATGCTAGATGGATTATCAGATGATGAAGAAGAAGTGTTTCTGAAGAGTAACGCTGATTTATTTTCCTTAGGAACTATTGATCTACAGTCCGTTGTAGATAATTGGAATGCTGCATTCTGTACAGTAATACCCATCCCAGAAGAAGCTAAGAAGGAAGACATTGTTTCGCCACATGACGATGAACTGCAACAACTTCTTAAACCAACAGACGACACAGAGAAATATCAACAGTTCTATGTCCCCGAAGATCAGCTGATCACTTATAATTTAGGAGATGAAGATCATCCGCGTCCTGTGAAGATAAAGCAAAACTTACCGGAAACATTTCAAGCAGGTTTAATCCAGCTACTCCGAGAATTCACTGACGTCTTTGCATGGGATTACAAAGACATGAAAGGATTGGACCCCCGCATCTACCAGCACAGGGTCATGCTGAAGCCAGAAGCAAGGCCGATAAAGCAAACTAGCTACCGGATGAATCCCCACTATGCATCTCAGGTAAAGGCAGAACTTGATAGGTTATTAAAAGTCGGATTCATCGTGCCAGTAGAGTATGCTGAATGGATCTCTCCGATTGTGATTGTGCCAAAGAAAAACAAGCAATTGAGAATATGTGTAGATTATCGGAAATTAAATGCAGCAACTGTACGGATCCCTTTCCAATCCCGTTTTTGGATACCATGCTTGATAGAGTAGCAGGCCACGAGATGTATTCATTCCAAGATGGATACAGTGGCTACAACCAAGTTAGAATGGCCGAAGAAGATATACCAAAAACTGCATTTATCACCGACTGGGGTGTCTTTGCTTGTACGGTAATGTGGTTTGGATTAAGAAACGCACCAAGCACATTTCAAAGATGTATGCAAGAGATATTTTCTCCTTACCTCACTTCCTTTATGCAAGTATATCTCGATGATTTTTCAATTTTCGGTAAGATGATAGCACACCTGTTCCATTTACGGTGCTGCTTTCAGAAATGCAGAGAGCATAGACTCTGCTTGAACCCAAACAAATCTGTGTTTGCGGTTTCATGTGGCAAGTTACTTGGCCACATCGTATCTGCACAAGGTATCCAAGTAGATCCAGATAAAATTTCGGCAGTACTAGAAGCTCCGGTGCCCACTACACCGAAAGAAGTGATGCGTTTTATGGGCCAAGTACGGTGGCATGGACGACACTTAGGGTGGCTTGCTCATCTGGCTATACCACTAAACAAGCTAATCATCAAGACTCCTCGACAATTTGAATGGACCCAGGAATGCCAGAAAGCATTTGATCGTTTAAAGCATTTATTAACACAAGTTCCTATCTTACAACCGCCAGACTGGGATCACTCATTTCATGTATTTCTTGATGCTTCAGATATAGCAATAGGAAGTGTGTTGATGCAACAAATTGATAAATGGTTCAGACCAGTGTATTATGCAAGTCAAAGATTAGCTCCTGCTGAGAAAAATTACTCTGTAACAGAAAGAGAATGTCTAGGGCTAGTATATTCTGTCAAGAAATTCAGACATTACTTGCTAGGCCGTAAATTCACATTTCATATAGATCATGATGCACTTGTCTATCTAGTTCGGCAGCAACATCTAGGTGGTCGATTAGCACGATGGGTACTACTCTTGCAGGAATTCGACTACGAAGTCATTCACCGGCCAGGCAGTTCACATGCCTTAGCAGATTTCTTATCCCGCTTAGATTCCGGTGAAGCTCCGGTGGGCATAGATGATACGACACCCACGATTTATGTGTCAGAACCTATTAATGAAGATTTTGCAGACCCACTTATCCCATTTTCATATTATGATAAGATCTTAACCTTTCTCACTGATGGTTGCCTTCCATCTCAGACTTCTAGAGCAGTACGCAGAAAAAATGGAATTTTTAACCGCCGATTTTGGTTACTTGCTGGAGAATTATATTATGTAGATCACACCAGAATCCTACTTCGATGTATTCCACCGCATGAAGTTAACTCAGTTATCACTTTGGCTCACTCGATTCCTTCCGGTGGCCATTTTGCAGCAGATTTAACTCACCGGAAAATTATGCAGAGTGGTCTATGGTGGCCAACGATGTACAAAGATATCTCACAGTTTGTCAAACAATGTGATACTTGCCAAAGATCTGGCCAGCCTTTGCAACGACATCTCTTTCCTCTGCAACCCATCTTACCATTGAAACCTTTCCAAAAGTGGGATCTAGATTTTATTGCTCCGATTACACCTCCAGTAGTCTTCAGTAACAACCGTTACATACTGACCTATACAGACTATGCAACCAGATAGGCAGAAGCCTGGGCTTTACGATGTGCTACAGCCGTTACGGTAGCAAAGTGTCTACTAACCGATGTCTTTCCACGTTTTGGTTTACCAGTGGAAATTGTCTCAGATCAAGGCACTCATTTTGTAAACAATTTAATGAAGGCACTGACACAGTCGTTCCAGGTCACACATAAATTTAGTTCTCCTTACTATCCGCATGCTAATGGTTTGGCCGAAAGTACAAATAAATCTCTGCTGAATATCCTTCGAAAATTGATCATGGAAGCACCTGAAAGATGGGATCAAATGTTACCTGCAGTACTATGGGCATACCGGACTACCTACAAGGTAACAACAGGATTGATGCCTTTCAAACTAGCTTATGGCTTAGAAGCAATAGCGCCAATGGAGATAGTTATACCAAGTTTACGAGTAGCCATTACCCAGAAACTGCTACCAGAAGACTCACTGTCATTTCGGTTGGACACACTCAGAGAGTTGGATGAGCACCGATGGCTCAGTTTTTTAACCATGCACGAAGTTCAACTAAGACAGGCAAGGACGCACCATCGAAACCTGAAGACTCCAGTGTTTTCGATAGGATAGCTTGTGCTTTTCTATAATGCAAAGTCAAATAGATCCGCACGAAAATTCAAATTACGGTGGTTCGGCCCTTACAAGATCTCAGAGCAAATAGGTCTAGCAACTTTTCGGTTGACTACGTTGACCAAAAATCCACTTCCAAAAGCAATCAACGGTTCGAAGCTGCAGCCGTATCAACACGCTGCTAGCCCACATTAAAACATTCGACGGTGGATCGCATTTTTTTAGTTTTTCTTTACTTTTCCTTCAGTTCTTTCTTTTCTTTGTTAATAGCCGCGTTTTTGTCATAAGCCGCCCTCCTTATTAATCACTAAAGCATGCACGCCAAATTGAAAGCAGTATCATTCCAGCAGCGCACAATGATAACCATCACTTCGTACCCCCTACCGTAATGTCTCTACTTAATCTCTTCGGTTGCGCCAAAAAACGCTATTGTGTTCTTGTGATTGTGCTTGTGTCTTTTGTGTTCTGTGTATCCGTGCTCTGTGTTCTATGTATTCGTGCTCGCGTGTGCAATGGAAGCGTTGGCAAATTTTGCAGCCTTCCGTGATGGTATCCCTACCGAGGTAGGAGAATACCTGCGCACCCGAGGGTTGGCCAACTTCGCTGAGCTGCCTTGGCACTCAGTGGAAGCCCATCCCTTCTTCGCACAAATCATACCTGCCATTGCCCAATCCCCCATCTCTGAACGACAATGGATCTTCCTCTCCCTACCATCTAGAACCGTAATAACCTTCCAAGCCTTTGTCGAAGCCTTCCGCCTTACTCCACAAGGCCGCGAGAATGGCCCAAGCATCCCCGTAGCCAAAATGGTAGAACTTTTTCCTCGCTATTCATCGAACGAATACGCCATCCGCTGCGGCCCTAAACCCAAAAGAACTGCACTCCAGTTCTTAGTGGCCATCTTAAACCTCCAGAAACGCACCTACGGTATATCCCACTCGTTCTACTCTGCCATCGACCTTGCTGCACAAGAACCCGTCAACTTCGCATCCTTTTTCTTTCACCGTATCCACAAGGAGTGTGTAACCATAGTGAAATAAGTCAACAAAGGAACCACCCCTCGATCCAGACTACCCCACATCCTCTCCTTTCTCTTTTCGACCATACTCGCAGCTCAACCACCACCACAGGGGCCCGTCCTGAGACATGAGGAGTCGATACAGTTGCTAGACGATGAGGAAGAAGAAGATGAAGAAGAGCTCAACGAATTGTTCCGCCGGAAACGCATCAGAATTAGCTCCTCAGAAAGTGAAGCACAAGGCTCAGCCGAAAAAGATAGAGATGATGATAAAGAACACGAGAAGAATGAAGAAGAGACATTCCATGATACAGCTACATCAATACACAATGAATCATTGACTGAGCAACAAGAACAACAAGATCAAGCAGAGATAGAAACAATTTCGACCGAAAAGGAATCAGAGCAACAGGTAGACGAGTAAGAATCCGCTAGAGATGCACTAGATAAGCTACTGAAGGCAGTCGAATCAACAGAAACCAACAATGCAGAAATAGAACAACAATCAATAGATAAGGTAACAACCATTGACTCTGCTGTTCCCAACCCACCACCAGTTAACCCCATTCCCCCACCAGAACCACCCCGCAGTCCCATCAAGCCCACTCACCCCACCGAAACTGTTGAAACCTCTTCATCCTCCCTCAATTACTCCCCACCAAATTCCCAACAACTCCTCACCGAAACCTCTTCGCAACCTCGCCCTCCTCTGCCACCCCACCCCATTCCAGTCTTTTTTGAATTAGAATCTATCGGTCGTCTCTTGATTAATCTATCCCAACAACTGCCGCAACACCTGAAGCAAGTCACAGACAATGCACGAGATGAATTCCAATGAAAATTGGAAGTGATGGAGGCAGATATCACCCCCCTCCAGGAAGAGTTACAAGCAGCAAGAGCGGAAAACCATGCACTCCATGAGCAGATCAAGCAACTACAAGCTACACTCCAAGCACAGGAAGAAAGCTCAAGCCAGCAAGATAAGGCACTAGCTGCAAAAGAAGATTTACTGATTGCTGCCGACGCAGAGATAACAAAGTTAAATCAAACGATCAAAGATACAGATGATACAAGAATAGCGCTCGGAAACCTACTCGAAGAAACAAGAGTCTAGTTGCCGGAAGCCATACAAAAGAGCCAAGAGCATGAGACAGAAGCTAAGCTGGCAGAAGATCAATTACAGAGAACGAAAGAATCACTTGATGAGGTCAACAATATACTCAAACATCAACTACTCAGGGAAACCAAATATCAGAAGGACTTAGCGAATGTCCGCAAAGAAAGAGATGCGTATTACAAGACAATACAATTTCAGAATCAACAGTTTGAAAGACTAGATAATCAGGTACGCAACCAGAAAGACCAAATTAGTGAAATGCAGAAGCAAGTAAGTGAAATAAAGACAGCTAGAGATGCGGCACTATCAAATGATTTCTACTTACAGGAGGCCTTTTTGCAAACTCAGGTCGAAATTTTACTTACTGAAGCCATCGCCCTTAGTTCTGTTAGAGTAGATGCGCAAATATTATAACCAGATACCCTTAAGCAACTATTATAAATCCTTAAGAAAAAAATAGCCCGTACATTTAGATTAGCCAGGAATATGTATTTAGAAGGAATCATCGACAAACAGTGATTTTGTGATCAAAATAACTTGCGGGTTCGAGTCCACCGTGCGTGCCAGTATTAGTCGGTCGCCGGAGTGGGACAAATGTAATGACTGCCGGATGTAACGGAGTTTTCGACATACGCGCAAAAAGTTGGTACGCGCATCTTGTAAATTCTATATAAAGCAATGTAAGGAGAATGGTCAGAGAGACGTCTTTTCTGGAATTGCCAGATTGTTCGCCTAATTATTTGTTAGAGTATTGTTTGCACTGTTGTGAAGTTCTGAGTATTGTTAGTGTTGAGTTCTACATTGTCTGTTTATACTGAAGTTCACTGTAACGGGTAGTTGAATGACGGATTGTGTGTCTGAGTATTGTTATCGTATCGTATTGTCGTGTGTTCGTCAGTTGTTAAAGTACCCTGAGTCAGTATGAGTAGTTATATTACGAGGTGAGTTGATTTGACAACTTGATGCACTGTTGAGTATGTTCTGTTTGTTCTACTGAACTTATTGCATTCGGTGATGAGGAGGAACTATTGCTTTCGGTAAACGTAAACTTTTAGTTGAGACCACTGGAAAGTGTTGTGACGAGTGAATCTGTCTGCTATCGTATTCACTCTGATTGATCTATTACATACTAGTGAATCTGTAAAATGGACTACTGCTCTATTCCAATAGCAGGTTAGTCTGGAGAAGTTCGGTACGCAGGAGTATAGAAACCAAATATTGTTTAGTTACTGTCAGTAACTGAGTTAAGACGCGCATTCATGTTTTTGATGTTGTGACTAAGAATTGGGAAAAGAGTACAGGGCCTCTGTCTAACAGACCCCTACCACTCCCAAGAACCCATGTTGGTCTGGTAACGCCTTTTGGTAATACTACTGAAAGTTTAACACAGTTTACGGTGAATCACTATTTTACGTTTAATATTTGATCGGTAACGATTTCGGCTAGTCAGTAACACAGTGTCACTGTTTAACACTTAACATTTTTAACACATAAATAGAATAGAAAGAGATAAGAGAATTTACACAAGATTGGGTACAATCTCCCTCCACATACTCTAAGGGATGAGTGTATAAGAGCATGTGTATTTATAGGTATTTTCCATTACGTCCTGAATGGAAGATACATGAGGGTGGTGCCTCAAAAAGCATGTGTTTTAGAAATACTTGCTTTATTTACAAAATCAACACTTTCCAAGCGATCTACTATTTTTACAAAAATGTCGCTTTCCAAAGTGATCTATTGTTTTTACAACAAATAGCTGAAATATTATCTTCTAAATATGTGAATAAGCACATCCACGTTCACACCCTCATGAGTCTTCACTTACTAAATCAAAACATAAATCACATTAAAACCCTTAAGACATTAAGATCCATATAACATTCCACTATTCCATAAATTATAACATGCCTCCTAGTTGAAGAGAAATTAATGTTAGTTGATAATATTTAAATTAAAATAGAAAAACAAGGCTTTTGTGTTGGAAATATATAAAAAGAATAACTAAATAAATGAAGGTGTTAGATTAAAAACTATTAAATAAATAGATAAATAATTAATGAAATATATAAATAAATATGATGAAGAGAGTGTTAAGAGTTGTGTTAAACATTCACTAAAATGAATAGAGTATCAATCAGTGAAAATAGGCTAGTGGATGAATATATATCTTGGAAGTATGAGGTTGTGGGTTCAAATCCTCTTCATGCTAAATAAGGAACTAAGTAGTCTAACTAGAGAAATAAGTAAGCTATCTAGGGAAATAACTAAGCACTTATTCCCACTCATAAGTTAGAATTGGTTCGCATATACTCAATGGCTACAAATGGAACCAAAGGGAACCAAAGTAACCAAAGTGAACTAAGAGAGCCATGAGTGCTAGAGAAGCTAAATATGAGAAATGCATGCCATAGTTCTATGCGTTAGTTGATGCCTTGGAGTAAATGAATGATAATCAAATTGATAAATGAATTTGATAAATGAATTCGATAAACGAAATTGATAAAACAATTTGATAAACTAATTTGATCAATTAATTTGATAACCAAACCAAACATAAACAATGAATAGTGCATAGTGAGCATAGTGCGTTTTGGGGAGTTCCTCTCCTATGCACAATGGAAAGTGTAGAAGACCTTCTATTGATTAGGACTTTCATCTATAGCTGAACTTTAAAATGAGAAGTGGTACCAACTGAATGTTGGAAAGATGGATGGATCCTCTAGAAGATTGAGTAGGTGCTGCTAATCCTGCTTTGCACCAGCCCTCAGTGACTCCAGATATGATTAGTAGACACCCTTAGCTTCCAAATGATACCAAGAGATCATATATGTACTTTGCAAATGATGTGTGTAGTGATCAAATCAAAACAGACTACTTGATACTTCACAAATCCAAGAAAACTTGCTATTTTGGTATTGACACCTGCTCAAAGTTATACTCAGTATGACCAGTACACTTACAATTGGCAAAATTCCTTCTAGAGGTATTCTATTAGCTTAGTAAGCTACCATTTGCAAGTGGAATGAGATAAAATGATAAACTATACTCAGAGAAATCACTTTAGCAAAATTATGGACATCCCCGACTTTTTAGGAAGTATGCAAACAAATACCAGTGAGCACTTCGACCACGATTTCTCGCAATTGGCTGAGTCAAGTTGCTTCAAACTTTGTATGCTTGTAGTACGCTTTGAGCTGGATCTACCAAGCTTTGAATCACTTGATTTAGTGCAGTAGCCACTGAGATATGACTCTTTGAAGTTGACAGACTTGAAGTGGTACACTCAGAGAATACAGAGTTGATGAATATGAATATATCTATTAATTGACATAATTGTACAATCTCATTAGCATGATAACCATAGCTAGATGAGGTAATGAGGTGTGTGCTAAGATGTAGCACTCATACACACTCAGATACAATGATAGTTGCCTCGGGAAGTGAGCTAGAATGAGCTAAGCTACCCGCGACTTTTGGCTTGCATCTTTTATAGAGTTTTGTTGAAAAATCAAGTTTGAATTTAAATTCAAACTCATAGAATCTTTCACCTAAAAGGTAATGAGATATTCTCTCAATCATCCAAAAACTTTTTCCACGATTCTAATCAAGTAGGTGTGTCCATAAGATTCCAAGTCACTTAGATTTTTACAAGGAGTAAAAATGATAAGAACTTATAAGCATAAGTTCCTATGGTCCTTCCTACAAGTGTTGTCTTCATGAAGTAATCCAAGCCAAATTGTGAAGGCTTGAATTGCACCAACAGCTCCCCCTCAAGCCAAACACTTTGGCTTAAGTCTTCATCTTCAATCTTCAATCACATCCTGCAATCCAATCATGGATTTGAATCTGCATAATTTGTTTCCATCCAAAGCTTTAGTGAGTAAATTTGCACATTGCATATTAGTAGACACATAGGTCAACTGAATATCTTTGCTTAGCAACTTCTCTCTCACATAGTGGTAATGAACCTCTATGTGTTTTGTCCTAGCATGATATATTGGATTAGCTGCAAGGTGAAGAGAGCTTGTGTTGTCTCCAAAGATAATTGGGGGCCTAGTGTATAGGCCTAGCTCTGTATACAAAAGCTTTAACAAAATAGCTTCTTGAGTGGCATTAGCTAGCCCTCTATATTCTGCTTCAGTGGATGACAATGCCATTGTTGGTTGTTTCTTAGCTGACCAAGAAATAGGTTTATCACTGCAAAAGATAAGTATCTTGATGTGCTCCTCCTATCATCCTTGCATCCTGCCCAATCTGCATCTGAATACACTTTAATGTCAATGTCTGATGTATAAGGAAAGTACAAACCATGGTTCTGAGTTCCCTTTAGATACTTCAAGATCTTCTTTGCAGCCTCAAGGTGAGGTACTCTTGGTTTGTGCATGAATTGACTTAGCACACTAACTCCATATGCTATGTCAGTTCTAGTCAAGGTAGCATAATTCAAACTACCTACCATACTTTGATATCCTGTAATGTCTTGGACTTCATCCCCTTCATGAGCACTTAGCTTTAGGTTGACTTCCATTGGAGTACTAGAGACTTAAGCATCCTGCAAGCCAAATTTCTTTAACATGTCCTGCACATACTTCTTCTGAGTGATATATACACCTGAATTAGTATAAACCAATTCAAGTCCTAGAAAGTATTTCAATAATCCAAGATCATTGATCTTGAACTCCTTCATCATCTGATTTTTGATGCTTCTGATTCCTTGGACATCATTACCTGTAATGATGATGTCATCAACATAAACACAGAGATAGATTATCTCTGAATTGCTCCTTTTGATAAACAATGAAGTGTCTGCCTTGCTCATAGTAAACCCTTGGTCTTGGAGGTATGTTGTCAGACTATAATTCCATGCTCTAGGTGCCTGCTTCAATCCATATAAAGCTTTCTTCAATTTACAAACATAATTTACCTTCTTGGGATCTTCATAGCCAGGTGGTTGTGACATGTAGACTTCTTCAGATATCCATCCATTCAAGAAAGCATTCTTGACATCTAATTGGTACATGTTCCAATTCTTGGATGCAGCTACACTCACCAATACTCTGATTGTTGGCATCTTAGCCACTAGAGAAAATGTCTCCTCATAATCAATGCCTTGGGTTTGTGCAAAACCCTTGACTACCAACCTAGCTTTGTACCTGTTGATTGTACCATCAAAGTTCCTCTTTAATTTGTAGATCCATCTAGATCCTATCACCTTCATAGAGTCCTTCTTGGGTACGAAGTCCCATGTGTCACTCTCCTTGAGAGCTTCTATTTCTTCATCCATAGCTCCTTTCCATTCTAGTTTGGTAATTGCCTCTTCATATGAACCTGGTTCTTCACTTATCAAGTCCTTTGCAAGATAAATTGAATGCTTAGTAACAAGAGATGTATCATACCCATATCTGATAGGCTTCTTACTTTCTCTCTGAGATCTCCTCATTGCTTGAGTTGAAGATTCTGGTATATCCTCAAGCTTCTTCATCTTTAACTTGCCTTTAGACTTCCATGCCTTGAATTCTTCAAGATTGATTGTGTCATCATCTTCGGAACTTGATTCTTCCTTCTGGATTGGTTCCTCCCTTGAGAGTTTTGGAAACTCCTCTTCCAAATCATAGGGTAGACTAACCTTCCTGCATTCATTCTCATACCATGAGTCATTCTCATCAAAGATGACATCTCTGCTTACCTTGAACCCTTTATTGGTTGGGTTGTAGAATCTGTACCCTTTTTTATTCAAGTCATAACCAATGAAAATACATTTTTCTGCTTTAGGGTCTAGCTTTCCCCTTACCTGTGAGGGAATATGCACATATGCTACACAACCAAAGATTTTGCAATGATCCAATGATGGTCTCTTACCATGCCAAGCTTCATAAGGTGTCATTCCATCAAGAGACTTTGATGGCAACCTGTTTATGAGATAGGTGGCAGTAGATACACTCTCTGCCCAAAGATAATTTGGCAACTTCTTTTCATTAAGCATGGACCTGGCTATTTCAACTATAAGTCTATTCCTTCTTTCAGCTACCCCATTTTGTTCAGGTGAGTACCTTGTGGTTATCTCCCTCTTGATGCCTCTTTCCTGCAAGAAGTCCTCAAACTCATTTGAGAAGTATTCACCTCCTCCATCTGACCTTAGCTTCTTCAAGTTCCTTCCTGTTTGATTTTCATCTAGTGCAAGATATCTTTTTGAAACAATTAAACACTTGATCCTTGTGCTTCATAAAGTATAACACAGTCCATCTGCTATAATCATCAATGAAAGACACATAGTACCTTGATCCTGAAATGGAGGGATCCTTACTAGGTCCCCAAACATCTGTGTGCACCAAGTCTAGGTAGTCTTCATGCATAAAACCTTTCCTTGTATAAGGTAACCTGTGAGACTTACCAAATTGACAAGCACCACACTTGTAAATCATGTGTTGCTTGGATACATTAGGTATCCCAAGCACACATTGATCTCTGCTCATTTGCTTCAAGGTCCTTTCTCCTATGTGCCCTAGTCTCTTGTGCCATATTTCTAATTCTGAAAGTGTTTGATCCTCGTAATTGTATAAAGCAATGTTTCTGGTGTCTTCTAGCTCAAAAGTAAATAATCTACCTGATTTTTCTCCCTTGGCTATCCTTTTGAATCCATGTCTTGGGTCCTCTACATATGCTCCATGTTGAGTGAATCTGAGCTGCAAACCTTTCTCCACAATCTGACCAACACTCATTAAGTTTTTGGTAATAGTTGTTACATAAAGTACCCTGCTCAATAAGTTCTGGTTACCATCACAAGTTTTTACATTTCCAATCTTTACTACATAATGCTTAGTATCATCACCTGTCTGTACTTGATGTTTGCCCTTGGGTTCCTCAAGATCAAAGAGTAGTGCCACATTGCCTGCTACATGATTAGAACACCCTGAATCAATATAAAACAGATGATCATCATTGATACTTGACTTGGAAGTCATATTCATGATCAATAGGGAGTCATCCTGCTCCTGTGTGTAGTTGTTGTAGTCTTTCCTATTTCTGAATCCTCCTTGGTAGTTACCATTATGGTTGTTGTTGTAATTGTTGTTGTAGTTATTGTTGTAGCCATTGTAGCCTTGGTGTTGGTTGAACCTTCCTCTACCTTGAGAGTATCCACCTCTTTGATAGCCTCTTCCTCTCTGATTTTTGTAGTTTCTGTAGCACTAATCTGTGGTGTGGTTAGACAATCCAAAAATATTGCATCTTGATGAATTGTAGGGTCTCCCCCTACCTTGCTTACCTCCTCTGCCCCTGCCTCTTGAAGATCTACCTCTCCCTACATAGTTGGCTTGGGAGGTAGACCCTTCATCCTCTTGGTTTTTACCTTTACCTTTGTCTTTAATCTTTTTATCAGTATATAGGGTAGAAGGAGTGTTACCTTTAGATGTATCTCCAGCCTTTGTGAACTTTGCTTCATGTGTGAATAGTTGGCCCATCAGAGTTGTGAGATCTGGGGTATGCATATCCATGTAGAGATCCATTGCAGTGGTGAAACTTTCCCACTTATCATCTGCCTTTAGTCCATTGTTTACTTGCCTTACTATTTGTTCCTCTTCAATCTCCTCTCCTATGCTTGCTAATTGGTCTGCCACATCCTTGATCTTGGTCACAAATTCTGAGACTGATTGCTTTGGTTGCTTCCTAAGGGTTGTGAATTCAATCCACAATTGATTCTTCCTGGCCCTTGTATTAGATGAAAAGTATGATGACAAGGTTTCCCAAGTTTCCTGGGAAGTCTTACAATTCCTTATGTGAGGTAAAAGGAAATCAGATATAGAGTTAAGAAGATAAGACCTTGCCAATGCATCTTTTGCACACCATGTATTAAGCCTTTCTTGTTCTTCCTTGGTGGGTAGACCCCTTGCTTTGAATGAGGGCAATTCCTCATCTCCTGAGATGAATCCAAATAGACTTCTTCCTTGTAGATAGGTCTTCATCCTCAGAGACCAAGCTTGATAATTGTTCCTGTCCAATTTATCAATGAATGAAGGAAAACCATCTCCCATGTTACCTTGTTTGCTCTGATACCACTGTTTGGAAAGATGGATGGATCCTCCAGAAGATTGAGTAGGTGCTGCTAATCCTGCTTTGCACCAGCCCTCAATGACTCCAGATATGATTAGTAGACACCCTTAGCTTCCAAATGATACCAAGAGATCATATATGTACTTTGCAAATGATGTGTGTAATGATCAAATCAAAACAGACTATTTGATACTTCACAAATCCAAGAAAACTTGCTATTTTGGTATTGACACCTGCTCAAAGTTATACTCAGTATGACCAATACACTTACAATTGGCAAAATTCCTTCTAGAGGTATTCTATTAGCTTAGTAAGCTACCATTTTCAAGTGGAATGAGATAAAATGATAAACTATACTCAGAGAAATCACTTTAGCAAAATTATGGACATCCCCGACTTTTTAGGAAGTATGCAGACAAATACCAGTGAGCACTTCGACCGCGATTTCTCGAAATTGGCTGCACCAAGTTGCTTCAAATTTTTAATGCTTGTAGCATGCTTTCAGCTGGATCTACCAAGCTTTGAATCACTTGATTTGGTGCAGTAGCCACTGAGATATGCCTCTTTGAAGTTCACAAACTTGAAGTGGTACACTCAGAGAACACAGAGTTGATGAATATGAATATATCTATTAATTGACATAATTGTACAATCTCATTAGCATGATAACCATAGCTAGATGAGGTAATGAGGTGTGTGCTAAGATGTAGCACTCATACACACTCAGATACAATGATAGTTGCCTCGGGAAGTGAGCTAGAATGAGCTAAGCTACCCGCGACTTTTGGCTTGCATCTTTTATAGAGTTTTGTTGAAAAATCAAGTTTGAATTTAAATTCAAACTCCTAGAATCTTTCACCTAAAAGGTAATGAGATATTCTCTCAATCATCCAAAAACGTTTTCCACGATTCTAATCAAGTAGGTGTGTCCATAAGATTCCAAGTCACTTAGATTTTTACAAGGAGTAAAAATGATAAGAACTTATAAGCATAAGTTCCTATGGTCCTTCCTACAAGTGTTGTCTTCATGAAGTAATCCAAGCCAAATTGTGAAGGCTTGAATTGCATCAACACTGAAGGAGGAGATGAACTTGATACTTGGATCACTCAAATTAGACACAGATAGCTTTCAAATGAGCTATCAAACACTCAATTTGGAGTAGTTTTGGTTTGTCAACTCTTTGCTACAAAACAAGCTACTTGTCCATTCAGTTAGGCTAAAAATTGGACTTCACTAGAAATTGAATAACTCATAGAGCATGGCGGATCTCATGAAAATGTTTTAAAAAGAAGAGTTATATGAGATAGTCTTTCCAAAAGTTATTTAAACTCTAAAAATGGATACATAGATTGAGAGATATGACTCTCACAGACAAGCTACCCAAAAAATGACCACAAGCTCTCATGATGAGTTTGAGAGCTCTTCTCCATAACTCCTCCATTACTTTGAGCAGCCACTCTTATCTTCCTGTTTAATTTTTGGATTTGATTCTCTTTTGATTGATTCTGTTTTGGCCTCCACTACTTGCAAAAGTAAATGCTTCCATTTTTCATTTTTGTATTTTCCTTCGATTTGATGAAAATCCTTTTTGCAAAATATATATGACCTTGCTCCTTTATTTTAAACACTCCCCCTCAAGCTCACATGTGAGCTTGTACCTTCAGCCATATCCTACAAATTGATTTCATCGTTTAATCTCTTTAGTGTAGAAGCATCTAATGACTTTGTAAACATGTCTACAACTTCTTCATTAGTTCTAATGAACTTTATATCCACATCCTTGATCAAAACGTTTTCGAACATAATGATAATGCACTTCTATATGTTTAGTTCATGAATGAAACATTCGATTGTTTGTCAAGTGAATGCTTCACATGTTGTCACCATAAATTGGAATGGTCTCTACCTACACGTCAAGATCAACCAAGAGCTTCTTAATCCACATAGCTTCACAAGTTGCAAAGGCTAATCCTCTATATTCATCTTCTATAGGTGATAGTGCAACAGTAGGTTGCTTCTTCGAGCTCCCATGTAATAGGTTTGCTGCCTATCATGAATACATGACCTGAAGTGGATCTTCTATCTTCCTTTGAACCAACCCAATCAACATCACTAAATCCCTTCACCTGAAATTCTTCATCATATTTATAGAACAAGGCATGATCGACTGTGTGCTTCACATATCTTAGCATGTGTTTGGCTAAATTTAAATGTTAACTTGTTGGAGTTTGCATAAATTGAGGAAGAACTCCAATGATATAACCAAATTCGGTATTGTGATTGTAGCATAAATCAATGAACCTATAATACTCTTGTATGTCGTTACATCATGTAACTTCTCTTCGTCATTTGACCATAGCTTCATATTTGTGTCCATATGTTGAGTGAATGGTTTGCATTCACTCATTACAAATCTGAAAACAACATCGAACAGGTACTATCTTTGCATCAAGTAGATTCCATCTTTCCCATAAACTACCTCAATGCCTAAAAAATATTTCATCTCACCAAGATCTAAAATTTTGAACTCCTTTTCTTTTTATATCTTGTATTCTGTAATATTCCCGAACCTTGATGGTTTATTTAGGTATGTGAATGAAAAGCACGATAACTGGTGTAAAAATTAGTATTAGTCGAGTTTGTATACAATAGTGCATGGCATGCATTTATAAAAATAATGACTCCATTTGCAAGTAATGATTCTGCGGAAATAGCAAAGTTTGTTAAATTAATTTGTTCACTAATTTGCATCTATCAAATTGACTTGTGCCATTAGATCACTTTCAGTTAGCAAGATCATAACCATGAATGGGTGTACTTATTCTTTTGAGTGTGTATGTGTGAATCAGTCTGTGCATATGAAAGTTGCATGTGAACCCTATACAATAGTGTGAAACCAAATAGTAAAACATCAAAACAATAAGAAAGTAAAAGTAAACAACAAATTGAAAAGCATTACGTAAAACAAATAAAAGCGATAAAGTTATACACCGTATATTTTTGCGATCAAAGTTTATTTGGACATGCGAATAGTTTTTACGCCAAGATTTAATGCTTTTCATATTATGGATCGCTAAGAATAACTATTGCTATTTAAAGATAAGGTTTGGGTCATTGTAGGCATCGATTCATTAATTGATCGTTGAAGAAGCTTGGAAGATATGATTCAAGGACTTGGAGTATTCATGGTTCCATGATGAACATCCATTATTGAAGCTTGAAGAATCAGACGTTGAGGCTTTCTGAAGTGGAGAATTGAAGGATGGAGATTGAAGGAAGGAGATGCTCCACACCTACTAAGTGTTGGCGATAGCTCTATACACATGATTGGAGATTTCTGAGTATTAAAGTAGATATCGTACATATCAGATAGAGAGAAGATTTTGGGCACTATTGTGATGCTGGAATTTGGAAAAAAGGACTTGTCAGGTTTGAACTTTGGTGGACGTTTGTGAGCTCAACGAGATGTTCTAAAGATAGAAGTTTAGATCAATTCACAAGACCCAATGAAGATGTTGAGATTAAGATTGAGAAGAAGATACTCTATAGGAATACTTATTTATCTTCATTCAATGGCATGAAGAGGAATGATCTAGTGTCACTGAGATTATGATTGCTACTTTGCAACTATGTGATTGTGATTGTGAGTGAGAGTTTGAGTGTGAATGAGATTGAGAATGAGATTGGGATTCTAATTATATGATCACATGATTGTGATTGAGATTGAGATTGAGAGTGTGAGTGTGAATGAGGTTTTGATAGCTCGGGGGTGGTCGGGAGGTAGAGGCTTCATCCAGAAGCTATTGATGTATTTAGAATCTAACATCTTAAGACTCACAAGATAATATTTCTCTCTCTCTCTCTCTCTCTATATATATATATATATATATATATATATTTTGAGTTAAACACTTGATCTGATTTATTCTTTTGTTAATGACACTAATGTTTTCTTATTTCTTTTATATGTTCGAGTGTTCATCTTTATGGGCATGACGAGGAACGCTAAAAATGGTATCAGAGTGGAATCGATCCTCCATAACATTCAAAGGAATTTGCAGAGTTGAGTAGAATCAATCCTCGAGAAGATGGAAAGTTTGACGCATAAGGGGCATAAGCAAGAGGAGATTATTTAGAAGCTTCGTGGAGAATTACGCAAGGAATGCAGCAGAAAGCAACCGGAAGGTGCAACAAGACCGTTTGTGGAGTTGAATGAAAAAGATAAGTGCCCTAGCTCGCCTTTACATTGTATGGTTGCTAGTTCTTTCTTGCTGGCTTTTGTAATCACAATTTCGGATACAATTTCTTCGCATAAAATCAGATTTCTCATTGATTACGATAGTACATGTTCTTCCAACTTTGAGGACAGAGTTTTCTTTAAGGGGGGGAAGAATTGTAATATTTCCGAACCTTGATGGTTTATTTAGGCATATTAATGCAAAGCATGATAACTGGTGTAAATATTTGTATTACTCGAGTTTGTGTACAATAGTGCATGGCATGCATTTATAAAAATAATGACTCCATTTGCAAATAATGATCCTGCGGAAATAGCAAAGTTTGTTAAATTAATTTCTTGAGACATTTTCACTAATTTGCATCCATCACATTGACTTGTGCCATCACATGAATTTCAGTTAGCAAGATCATAACCATGAATGGGTGTACTTATTCTTTTGAGTGTGTATGTGTGAATCCGTCTCTGCATATGAAAGTTGCATGTGAACCCTATACAATAGTGTGAAACCAAATAGTAAAACATCAAAATAATAAGAAAGTAAAGGTAAAAAACGAATTGAAAAGCATTTACGTAAAACAAATAAAAGCGATAAAGTTATACACCGTATATTTTTGCGATCAAAGTTTTTATTTGGACATGCGAATATTTTTTACGCCAAGATTTAATGCTTTGCATATTATGGAATGCTAAGAATAACTATTGCTATTTAAAGATAAGGTTTGGGTCATTGTAGGCCTCAATTCATTAATTGATCGTTGAGAAAGCTTGGAAGATATGAGTTGAAAAAGCTTGGAAGATATGATTCAAGGACTTGGAGGATTCATGGTTCCATGATGAACATCCATTATTGAAGCTTGAAGAATCTGATGTTGAGGCTTTTTGAAGTGGAGAATTGAAGGATGGAGATTGAAGGAAGGAGATGCTCTACACTTACTAAGTGTTGGCGATAGCTCTATACACATGCTTGGAGATTTCAGAGTATTAAAGGAGATATCATACATATCAGATAGAGAGAAGGTTTTGGGCACTATTGTGACGCTAGAATTTGGAAAAAAAGGACTTGTCAGGTTTGAACTTTGGTAGACGTTTGTGAGCTCAACGAGATTTTCTAAAGACAGAAGTTTAGATCAACTCACAAGATCCAATGAAGAGGATGAGATCAAGATTGAGAAGAAGATACTCTGCAGGAACACTTATTTATCTTCATTCAATGGCATGAAGAGGAATGATCTAGTGTCATTGAGATTATGATTGCTACTTTGCAACTATGTGATTGTGATTATGAGTGAGTGTGAGTGTGAATGAGATTTAGAATGAGATTGGGATTCCGATTATATGATCACATGGTTGTGATTCAGAGTATGAGTGCGAATGAGATTGTGTGATAGCTCGGGGGTGGTCGGGAGGTAGAAGCTTCATCCAGAAGCTATGATGTATTTAGAATCTCAAATCTCAAGACCCAGAAGATAAGATTTCTCTCTCTATATATATATTTTGAGTTAAAGACTTGATCTGATTTATTCTTTTGTTAATGGCACTAATGTTTGCTTATATGTTTTATATGTGCGAGTGTTCATCTTCATGGGCATGACAAGGAACGCTACATATTCCTACAACATTACTTCATGTTATGATGAGATCATCAACATATATGTAGATGTATACCTGCTTGCTATTGATGTATGAAACATCACAAGAAATGAATTAATGTGACAATAGAACACCTCTATGGTCACCATTAACTCAATGCTTCTCCATAATTTGAGAAAAGATTGCTTCTCTATGTCATTAAGTCTGCTATCTGATCTTTTGTAGAAATGTACTCGACTTCAATTTCTTTCTCCATTACCTTTTCTCTCAAGAAATGATAATATGTCTCTTTATGTTTTGTTCTTGAATGAAATACTCGATTTGCTGCAAGATAAAGTGAACTCATATTATCTCCATGTATTGTAGGTATACCTTGATCAATTCCCCAGCTCTTGAACAATGTAAGTTTCCATATGACCTCGTTAGTTGCTTCTACATGTCGTTTGTACTCAGCTTCAGTTGATGACAATCCTACTATATGTTGTTTCTTTGAACACCAACTGACAAGCTTATCACCAATATATATCATGTATGCCTGTGTTGACCTCCTATAATCTTGATTACCTGCCTAGTCTAAGTCACTATATGCTCTCAACTTCAAATCTGACGTAAAAGGGTAATACAATCCTTCCTTTATAGTTCCTTTGATATCTCTGAGAACTCTTTGACTTGCAATCCAATGTGGATCCTTTGGACAATGCATGAATTGTGATAGAACTCCCCCTGCATAACTAAGATCAGGTCTTGTTAGTGTAGCATAAATCAAACTACTCACAAGAGATTGATACTTCCTCATATCTTTATATTCTACACCATCATATTTACTGACCTTGTGGTTGACTTCCAATGGAGTTGAAGCTTCTCTACACTTTTCCATATCAAACTTCTTCAATAGATTTAGAAGATACCTTTCTTATGATACATATATGCCATGATCTGTATAGGTGACTTCCATACCAAGAAAGTGTGATAACTTTCCTAGATCACTGATCTTGAACTCTTTCTCAAGTAATCTTTTCACCTACTTGATTCCTTCATTTGAAATACCTGTGATTATAATGTCATCTACATAAATAGAAATGTAGATTGTACCTTCCTCTATTCTTTTGTGATAAGTAGACTTGGATCTACTTTTGAACTTTGATCTCCAAGATCATTGAGATACTTAGCGAGTCTATAGTTCCATGCTATTGGATCTTGCTTCAATGCATTGAGTGCTCTTCTCAATCTGCAAACAAAATTTGGATACCTGGAATCTATAAACCCTTGAGGTTGTTCCATGTATACCTCATCTAAAATGTATCCATTCAAGAATGCATTCTTCATATCCAATTGACTTTGTCCATCCTTTTGAAGCTGCAATAGCAATGATTGTCTTGATAATTGACATCTTAGCTACAGGACTAAATGTCTCATCATAATCTATGCCATAGGTTTGGGCATAGCCTTTCACCACGAGTCTAGCTTTGTATCTGGCTATACGTCCATCTGGAAGCTTCTTCACTTTATAAACCCATTTATTTCCAATTACTTTCTTGCCATTTGGTTTAGGAACAAGTTCCCATGTCTTGTTCTCCTCTAGTGCATTGAACTCTTCCTTCATTGCTTCTTCTCATTGTTTCTTACCTTTAGCTTCATCATAGTTCTGAGGTTCTTTATCATCTTTGACCATATATGCATAGTTCTTCTGAGTTATGTAAGAAGTATCATAAGAATACCTTTCTGGCTGCCTTCTTGTCCTACTTGACCTCCTTGGTTCACAATCTTCATATGTGTCTGGATACACCTCTTCATCAAATATAGGAGCTTTTTCATTTCTTCTTGTCAATCTACTTTTGGATGTACTTGCTTGCATATATTCTTCATCTTTATTCACCTGCACACTTGATTTTCCTTTCTCATATCTTCTTACCTCTTCTTCGAATTCTTCAGGTGTACGACTTTGATCTGCATACCAAATTTTCTGTTCATAAAATGTAACATCTCTAGAAATAAGAAATTCTTTGGTTAGAGGATTCCACAACCTATAACCCATCTACTTTTCATCATAACCAATGAACACATATATTTTCTACCTTTGGTTCAAGTTTATGTCTAAGTTCCGATGACACATAAGCATATGCAATTGATCCAAACACTTTACAATGATCTAGGGTTGGTATCTTACCCCACCAAGCTTCATATGGAGTCATTCCATTGAGATCTGCACATGGTAATCTATTCACAAGATATGTAGCTATATTTATAGCCTCAGTGCAAAGATAATTTGGACAATTCTTCTCCTTCAGCATAGCTCTCACAAACTCAACGAAAGGTTTGTTTCTCCTTTCTACTACACCATTTTGTTGTGGTGTATACGTGCAGGTTATTTCTCTTTTAATATCTGCATTCCAAAGATAATCATTGAACTCTTGGGAGAAGTATTCTCACCCTCCATGAGACCTCAGTCTCTTAAGCTTTTGACCTATGACGCTCTCTGCATATGCATGAAAATGCTTGAAAGCTCCAAACACTTCTAATCTTTCCTTCAAAACATATAAAGTTATCCATCTTGTAGCATCATCAATGAAAAGAACATAATACCTTGAGCCAGTGATAGATCCTTCTTTTGTTGGTCCCCATACATCTGAATGAATGAGCTCCAGTAATCCATCATGTTTGAAACCTTTCTTCTAAAATGGTAACCTGTGTGCTTTTCCCATTTGACATGCTTCGCATTTATAAACCATATGTTGACTATGCACATTTGGTAGTCCTAGTACAAACTCATTTGCAACCATAGCTTCAATTCCTCTTTCATTGAAATGACCTAATCTCTTATGCCAGAGATCAACTTTTGTAATCACTCCTTCACCATGTGTGAGCAAAGCTTGATCAATGTTCCCTTGTACTCTGAAATTAAAGATTCTACCTTCTTTCTTACCACAGAAAATTTGATTATATCTATTCTTTGGATCTTCAACCTCCTTCATTTGTAAACCTGACTTGAAAACCTTTTTCAACTGTCAGTCCAACACTAATCAAGTTTTTAGGTATTGTAGGAACATAGAAAACATTGGTTAGCAAATCTGCTCCACTCTTGCATTTCACTTTTCCAATTGAATATACACTATGTCTTGTATTATCACCTATTTGAACTATATGACTAGAAATGCCTTTTTCCAATTTTGACATCAATTCTATGTTTCTTGTGCTGATTGAGTTCATTATCAATGATGTATGACCTTCATTCTGTGTGTCATTTGCATAATTGTATTAGGTTGTGTTGTAGGAGTGATTCTATCCCCAACTTCTTCCTCCACCTCTATCATAGCCTCCTCTTTGACTTTGTCTACCTCTTTGAAAATTACTTTGATATCTTCTGCCTCGGCCTCTGCTATTGTTGTTTTGATTTTGGATTGATCCTTGTTGATTATGCCATCAGTCATGAGCCAAATGATTCTCAATCCACAGATCCAACAAGCCTTCTTTTTGTTATTCTGATTACCTCTTCCTCTTCCAAAAGCTCTTGCTCCTCCTCTGCCTGTGACTCTTCTTCATCCTTTGCTTTACCTTTATCTCCTTTCTTCTTGTTCTTCATGTACATTGCAGAACTTTGTCCTTTATCTCCATCTCCTTTCAAGTCTTGCTCAAATGTTATCATCAAGCCAAGCAATTGATTCAATTCTGGAACATAATGACTCAAAGAAAGTTTTGTTGACAAGACAAAAGGTTTCCACCTTTCATCATCTCAAACCTACAAGTAGTTGAGCAATCAATATGTGATCTTCAACATCTTCATCTATGGATCCAAGACTATCTGATAGATCCTTCATCTTAGTGACATCATCACCAATACTTTGACTTGGCTTCTTCTTGAATGTTGTAAACTCTGACTATAGACTTGCTTTCCTTGCTTTGGTAGTGCTTTGGAGATGATACTCCAATGCATTCCATATATCTTCAGATGATTCCAATCCAGTGATGTGTCTCTAAGATCTTTTTGTAGATGAAACTAGAAAGATTAGAGCTTTCCAATAAGCTATTACTTGCAAGAAACGGTTCTCTAAAACTCAAGTTACGACCTTCACAAGATCACCCTCTATGAGTTGTCAAAACTCAAAATTTGTCTTCTTTTAGTAAAATTGAGTGTCTAAAAATGAAAATTCAATGCCTAGCATCCACTTGCAACCAAAAGTCGATGCGAGGCATCGACGTGGTGCTTTTTTAGTCACTTTTTGAGTGCCAAAAGTATCCGCTTAAACACAAGGTATGAACAAACCACTTTTATGTGGGAAGTCGATGCCAGGCATTGACTTTATGCTGAACCTCGATGTTAGGCATCAAGTTGCTCCACAAACTTCACATTTTCAAGGAGATTTAGCAGTAGATAAAACTCAGAGAATGAAACATAGATTTATCAACACAAACTCGATGCCAGGCATCGAGTTTCTTGAAAAACTTGAACTTTTGAACTCATCACACAGTAGGCAAGCATGGAGATGATGGAGAGAGTCTCATACACAGAACTTTAACTATTTCACCTCATAGATATGAAAAAACTCAAAAGTTTACAAGTGCTTTCTCACTTAGAGAAGCTAGACTATGCTCAGCATTACAAAATGAACTTTTTCTTACTCTAACTACCTCTCTTCACTTCGTGTCAGTTGATGCAAACTAACTTATATAGTTTTTCTCAATCTCGTGACTTTTAAAAAACTTCTAGAACTAAAGTGAACTAACTTTACAAATATAATACACTTGTGAATTTGTCCCTTCACATAGGAATGTGGTTTTCTTCTAAAGCTTTGACCTTCAAATATATGTCCAATTAGTGATTGTTTCTCCAACACTTGCTTTCTTGTTTCTTCATATAGAGAGAAGGGTATGCACTACTTGGACTATACCCACACCTTGTGAGGTACTCAACGAATCTTTGGTTCCAAACATGTGGTGCTTGCTTTAGCCCATACAAAGCTTACTTCAATTTGCAAACAAATTGACTCATGTATACCTCTTCTTGAAGTTCACCATTGAGAAAAGCATTTTTATGTCAACTTTATACAATGACCATCTCCTTGCTGCACTCACTACAATCAAGGTTATAATTGTTCCCATCTTTGCAACAAGACTAAAAGTCTCTTCATAGTCAATGCCATGAGTCTGCTTAAATTGTTTTGCTGCTAGTCTAGATTTATGCCTAGCTAGAGAACTATCAGCATTTCTCTTTATTTTAAACACCCATTTATTTGGTACAATCTTCATACCTTCACCCTTTGGAACTAGCTCCTATGTGTGATTGTCCTTGGCAGCTTTTATCTCTTCTTGCATACTTGCTGCCATTCTTTTTGTGTACATGCTTGTTCATATGCATCCGGTTCTTTGTGTCTGACCATCTGTGTCATATATGCAGAATGCTTTGCAATAAAACTATCATAACTCAACCTTTGAATTGGATACCTTGCTCTTGAAGACCTCATTTCATTTCTTTTTGAATATTGCTTCTTCTCGTCTCCAAGCATGATTTCCCCAACATGGTCAATTGTGTGTTGAGTTTCATCACTAGTCTCCACACATCCTTTTCCACTTGGAGCTTGTACATTTGTGAACAAATCTCCTTGGCATGTCATATGATTGCTACAACCTGAATCGATAGACCATTTTTTATGTTCACTTCTCGGGTTTTTATACTCATGCTTCATGGCAAGCATGGTTTGCTTGTCTCCTTCAATTGATGTACTTCCATAGTTATTTTAGCTACTTTGGCTTCCTCCATTCAACCTTCCACTCTTTTGCCAACAATAATTTGCATAATGTCCTACTTTACCACCATGATAACATGTTATACCTTTATGAGGATTGTATAAACCTCGATCTCTTCCTCTTTTTCTTCCTTGACCTCTTTCATGTGTGTTGTTATTTGATCTATCCTTGTTGTCCTCTGAGTTGTGTTGGCTAGAATTTGTGTTCTTGTATCTCCTTCCTCTTCCTCTCAGGCCTCATCTTCAGTTCTTTCCTCTACCTCCACCTCTATATAACATTTGGCTATGGGTGTACTTACCTTTGTTTTCTTCTCCTTGTTCAACATCCTCTTCAACCACAAGATTTGGTATAATGTTCTCCAACATTGGTAGAGTATCTCTATAGAGAATGTTTGTGATAATGGGCTTCCACTGTTCTTCACTCTCAAGCCATTGAGGGCTCTTTGTACATTTTCTTCCTGTTCTATCTTGCATCCAATTGATGGTAGCTGAGCTCAAATCTCCTTGATCTTCAATGTATACACACTAATGCTTTGGTTTGATGTTTTCTTCATGCTGGTGAGCTCCTTCTTGAGTTGCATCTTCCGAGACCTTGTTGAGGTAGCATGCACCTTCTCTAATGATTCCAAACTTGCTTGGCTATCTCTAGGCTTTAGATATGATTAATCATTGTGTTAGAAATGACTTGTGAAATGACGAACATCACCCTTCCATTAGTCTCTTCCCAATCAGAAAAGTTTCTCCGTTGTGTTGGAGTAATGTTGGGATCTTGAAGGTCCACTGGTTGTGGATCATCTCGAGTGACTAGAATCCTTAAAACTTACCTTTAAGGCAGTTTTTCATTCTATACCTCGAAGAATCCAAATTATCTTTATCTAACTTCTCAACTTGCTGTCTTAAATCAACCATTGAAAACTTCCAAGTTTGAAGTTTACCTCAAATATGTTGTGGCACTCTTTCTTGACTTTACAAAGCTCTCCCTTGATTTGTAGCTTCTCCTTTGCTTCACTTCAGTTCCAATGATTTGCCCCTTCAAGCTCCATTGCTCTATTTTTGTGCTCTGATACCAACTGTTGGAGAATTCCTCTCCTATGCACAACGGAAAGTGTAGAAGACCTTGTGAGGATCAAGACTTTCACCTATAATTGAAACTTAAAATGAAAACTAGTATCAATTAAAGACGACAATGAACTTGAAACTTTGGTTACTCAACCTAGACACCAATAGCTTTCAAATGAGCTATCAAACACTTGTTTTGAAGTAGTTTTGGTTTGGAAACTCTTGGCCTCAAAACAGGCCACTTGTCCACTCAGTTAGGCTGAAAACTGGACTTCACAAAAATTTAAATACCTCATAGAGCATGGTGAATCCCATTAAAACTCTTTTAGAAAAAGGAAATACAAGATAAACTTTCCAATGAATATTTAAACTCTAAAAATGGATACATACATTGAGAGATATGACTCTCACAATCAGGATACGTGAGAATGGTATGTGGCTAGACCTAGTCTATGAGACTATAGAAAACAAAATGACTGAAACCAAATGAACTACCTACAAGGGAACTCCAACGACTTCTTCCTTTGTTCTTGAGTCTCCTATTTTGCCTCTTTTGTAGCCAAATGACCTGGAGCTTGCATGATGAGTTTGAGAACTATTCTCCATAATTCCTCCACTACTTTAAGCACCCACTCTTTTCTTCTGGTTGAGTTTTTGCTTTGATTATCTTTTGATTGATTCCCTTTTGGCTTCCACTACTTGCTGAAGTAAATGCTTACATTTTGCATTTTCTTATTTTCCTTCTATTTGAAGAAAATCCTTTTTGAAAAATATATACGACCTTGCTTCTTTATTTTTAACAGTGGGTATAGTGAGTATAGTGAGCACAGGGGGTGCGGTGGGTATAGCAGTTATATTGAGTACAATGAGCACAGTGAGCATAGTGAGCATAGTGAGCACAGTGAGCATAGGGGGTACAATGGGTATAGTGAGTACAGTGAGCATAATGAGCACGGTGAGCACAAGAGGTACAGTGGGTATAGTGAGTATAGTGAGAATGGGAGTGGGTATAGTTAGTACAATGAGCATAGTGCACAATATCAAATTTGAAAAAAAAATGGTGAATGAAAAACAAACAAACTTGATAAGTGAAAGCTTGGACTGAATGGTTGAGACCGATGCCAAATCATGAATGGAACAGACACCGGGAATCGCAGTCCGATGTCGAGAAACCAATTTCATCGAGGTGCCTTGGCTTTGATACCAGTTTTGATCGGATCTCATCGATGCACATACGTAGAGGATAGTATAGAAATGAAATCTCAAAAAACCATAAACATAATAGAAAGAGACAAGAGAATTGAGAAAAAATTGTGTAAAATCTCCCTTCACACACTTTGACAAATGAGTCTATCAGAGCATGTGTATTTATAGGTATTTTTCATTATCTCTTAAATGGAAGATACATGAGGGTGGCGCTTCAAAAAGCATGTGTTTACAAATATCTACTTTATTTACAAAATCATTACTTCTCAAGCAATCTACTATTTTTACAAAAACATTGCTTTCTAAAGGGATCTATTATTTTTACAAAAAAAAAGAACTAAAACACTATCTTGTAAATAGCGTTCACACCCTCATGAGCCTTCAAGTGCTAAATCAAAACAGGAATCACATTAAAACCCTTAACATATTAGAATCCATTTAACATTTAATTATTACATAAAAACAAAATCTAAAGATTTTTTATCAATCTTGTTAATTGGGTAAGCAAACCAAGTTAATATTTAAGAACCATGTAAGTAATCTTGGACTATATTTAATTCATAGAGTTATTAGGGGACAAACAAAGGAGAACAAAGAGAGGTGTGCTACAAACGTTTTTAGCCCTCCAAAAGAATGGTCAAAAGAATTTCCAATTGTAAGAAGCCCCACCTTTTAAACATTATAGAGTGTTTTCCCTCAGGATCAACAAGATTAAAAGCAAGTGGACCCCTTATAAGTGGGATGAAAGGGTTATCAACCTTCTTTTTAATGCTCTCCAAAAACTTATAAGCAACCCATGCTTTGTGGGATTTGGGGGGTCCCAAGAGTGCTAGGACCTTTCACCTATACAATTGTTCTCTCTATTAGTTAAAGGTTGAGAGAGTAGGTTGTGGCGAGACTTCCTTTTGGAAACAAAAACAAAGGAGAATTCAATGGAGGTAATACATATTTTGTAACCTTCATTGTTGATTGTACAAAAACGAATTGTCTTTAATGCATGATTTGTAAATCAAATTTCTTTTATTACATAAAGAAGTTATGTGCAAAGAGAGAATACTCTCCCATGAGTTCTCTAATTTCTTGGATTTCAATGGCATCAAGAAACAAATAAAATTCAAGTACACACCTCAACAAAATGGTGTAGCAAAAAGGAAGCATAGGTACATTGTTAAATCTGCTAGGGTCATTATGATACTTCTCCTATGTGCATGACATAACTTAATAAAACCATAAGTACCATGCTCAGAGTGTTAGGCTTTGTTTGATCCTCTTCATTTTGAAGGATGATGTTTTTAAGTAGGTTCCCATTTTTGTGGGTTCCATGATAGTTGGATAACTCACATCTTGAATGCTTCGTTGGCTTCTCTCTTTGGGTTCTCTATCTCAAAGGGTAGCCTTTAATGCTATTCTCATGCACTCCACCATGGAAAGAAGCATTAGGTAAATGATTGAGCTTGACTTCTTGCTCCAAAAGTTTACTTTCACCTACGTAAATACTAATCCTAACAGGGAGATTTTTATTCACATCATCCTCCACACAGATCGAGGGGTTCTATATCATATTAAAATTCTAAGTCATGCCCTCATAAATCAACCCATAAACATCCACATTTGATTGAAGCTTTCCTTCAATGGGGGCTATAACGTCCCTCTAAAGTCAGAGAGGAAGAAAGGAAGATTGGGAAACTCCACCCATAGAGTATATGTCAAAGGATTCAAGTTCTTAGAGAGAAGTTTAATAAAGTAAGTCTATGATCCAAGGGTCTAGCCACTTCAGACAAATCTGAAATTGAACACCGTTTGGTCATCCGTGAGTATGACCAAAGATCTCGAGTTTAGACTTAATAGGAGGTCTTATGCTCTTGTGAACAAGTGATCCACTTAGCTTAGTGGTTAAGTCTAAAGGATGTGAAGGAAGAGGTCTTGGGTTCAATCCCCATGGGGGACATGGGAAGAGTATTTTGCCCAAAGAGATCTAGAGCCTTTTAGAAGCATCGACTTGAGTTAACTCGAGTTAACTGGGACACTTGGTGCACATGTAGTTACATGGCCGACACATGGCTCACTAGTATCCACCTACCCAAGAAGGAAGTCCCCTGGAGAGAGCTATATATAGAGGCATTTGGTTGGGAGGAGAGTCATCTCTCTAGCACATGGTGGTCATAATCATCATTCTCTTGCATTGCTATCAGAGCTCAAGGTTGAGCTTCCATGGAGACCTTGATGGGGCTTCATCATTGTTGAAAATTTCAATGGAGATCTTGAAGATGGATTTATTTTTTCTTTCAATTTTCTTGGTGAATTTGTATCTTGCATCACTCTTCTTTCACGTACCAATATTCACCTCTACAGGTGCAGAATTGCTCTTCTTAGCAAAATGGATTCTTATCATCAAGTTTTCATGAGTTGTCAATCGGATTCCATCAAGTTAATGGTCTTAGCGGGATTCGACCTCCTGACCTCCCGCTCAGACGCGGACGAGCTACACATGATAGATATCCGTGCATGTTGAGGTTTCTTGTACCGATCAAAGTGTATCATAAATCAGCGTCGAATGCTCTAGAAGTTACACTAGAAGCAAAAAGTATGATTTTCTTTTGGCGTATCAACTATGACTACTGCCGACATGATTCAAACGCGACACCTGTGCGACTAAGATAGTTCCCATTGGCGTCCATCTTGTAGTGCCTTGGTTCTATTTGATCTTGTTTTACAGTATAAATTTCAATCTTGCACTACAAAAGCTTCAAAAATTATAGATATTATGAGCCGTCTGTAGCAGAGTTGAGCCGGCAACTTTCACGGAATCATGCATCGCTCAAAATCAAAGAAGCAATATTGTTGCATCGGGGGATCGAGCTTGCAACATCATGAAGATAGAGATGTATGGGAAATCCACGCAAGCCACTCTGGTGAATCTTTTGTCTTTGGCATGTTATACGAGTATTGTATAACACAAGCAAAATATTGACATGTCAACTTGGTGGGATTGAGTCTTGAACCCACGACATCATAAACGAACGGGCCTCTGATCTCCGCCTGATCCACGATCTCTGCTATTTGATTTGAAGCCTTCTATACTCTAAAGTAAAAGAGTTTTTGGCATCATAGGGCAAACGGTATCGAACCCGTCACCCTCAAGTCCTGGGTGATGTGTCTTACCCACTACAATAAAGAGCCTATGTGAGTACCATTTTTGCAAGACTTAGATTCTCTTCTTATTTTGCTCAATCTTTTGATCATCCCGAGTGGATAATCTCTTTGATTTGCGTTTTCTGTTATGATTTTCAACCAGACCCGATAATTTGAAGATCCTTGGTGTGCTCATTAAAACCAAAGTGAAGCAACATCATATCAAAGCAAGGCAGATCGTGCTCTTGATTTTCATGTCTTTTTTATCGACAAAAAAAAAATCTCTCTTCAAGATCTTGGAGAGATGTGAGCATGGCTATGAAGAAGTGGTTCTTTTAAAGGATCATAGGATGGATGAAGATATGATCAAAGTTAAGTATTTTCTAGTTTCTACTTGGCCTTAATGCTTGATTTATCTTGTTTTCAGTATTCTACACTTAATCCTAGATGCACATTGAAATAGCCAAGATTTCAATCGATTAAGTATAGATTAGGATAATGAAAAAAATCCACTTCTCATTCCAAGCATTAGTTTTCATTAAGGAAAGGCTTGGTTTAAAAAAGAATCCTTGTGCATTAAGGAATGTATTTTGGTAGTTTATTTCAAGATTTCCTTTCCATTGAGTAAGATTTTTATTGCACCTCCAGGATATGTTTTTATATCATAGTGCATTAGGACAAAGGAAAGGATATACATGCATCAAGATTGCACGATATACATTATTTTTTGGGTATGCAAAGAACATGCATGCATACGCATGGGAGCATATGCATTTGCATGTAGGCACATGCATTTGCATGATAGAACGGGATGCTGTTTGCAAGTAGATATGAAAATGTACTCTTAGTAATTAGCTTACTTTATAAAGCTCATGGCTTGACATGAGTGAAGACATAGAACTAAGTTAGTTGCAAAGACATGCTAGTTCTATTTTGCAGCTCAAAGTATTTAGTTGATTCCTTCCCAAGTTGATACTCTGCTATCAAAAACAAATACTTAATGACAATTAAGTATATTTGATGTCATACTAGGTATAAGTAGGCACTAGGAGAAAGTTAAGTATTAAATTTTCTTGATGACCAAGAAAAAGTAATTACTTGCAAACCTTATTGCGATGTATGATGACTCTAAGTCCGGGATGTACTTAGGGAGTCATGAAGATAAGCTTATACTGATTACTCTACGTATAGGTGATATTTAGAAATTCATGCAGATAAGCTTTAGTTGATTAGTTACGTAATTTATGTAACTTCTCAAGCATCCCAAGATTGGATGATAACTTTAGCTATATTTCCAAGTTCCATGAGCACTCTTTGATTCCATGGAACTCAAAATACAAGTCGATGAGCTTAGATACAAATTGAACTTTGAAGTTCAACAGATTTGTGTTTTGTTCAAGTTTTGCATCTCTTGTAATGATGCATAGGGCCATGAAAACATGGAAACTTTAGAAGCACTCTTCTATTTAGAAGATTGCGAAAGTTCTAAAGAAAATTTCTTTGAGGTTTCAAGATTCGTATCTCACGATGAAACCTCGGTAAGTGACTTTTAGGAATTGAGATATTTCCTAAAAGAGAAACACTAAAATGAAATAGTCAAGTATTCTATTCCATTTCTGAGATCATTCTCCTACCATGTTCAAGATGAATTTATTTCAGGGAAGGTAGACATTCCAAGTAGAGGATCTTAATTGATTCATGAACTCTTCCCAACATACACATAAATTCATAATATATGATAGGACCAAGGAATGATAAAAGGTGTATAAAGAAATAAGAGCAAAACATCTACTAGTTATAGATGTTTTGCCAAAAAATAAAGTATGTTTGGTTTTGTTTATGCTAATTCAAGCTTAAAGAAGAAACCCAAGTTCAATTAAGCTTTAGGAATTAAGCTACTTCCTAAAAGTTAAGCCAATAAAGGAAATAGCCTAGTTAACTATTTCCTTAGTTAAAAAAGGAATATCTTTTGGACAAGAAATAAAGCCTTAAGTCTTGTTCTTATTCAATAGTCAATATTTTCTTTAGAGAGAAGATTCCAGTAAAACTAAGGAATCCAAGATGAATCATTCGACTGGAAAGCAAAAGATTCCAAGATGAATCATTGATTCCTTGATAGGAATCTAAAGTTCTTGAAAGAAAATTATCCCTAGAAGTGAGATTAGAAAAGTCTAATAGCACATAGTTCCTAGTAATTCCCAAACCACTAGTATTGGTAATTAAGTCCAAATATTGATATAACCTAAAGGAATATGAAAGATTCTTAGCTTTGGAATCTAAGAGGCAACAGTGTTCAATCGCCTAGAGTTAACTTGGGGAAAGATCTCTAAAAATCATGCGGGTAAGCAAAGAAGCTTTTTGATAGTTCAAGAGATCTTGAAGATAAAGACTAAGTCTTTGTTCTAGTCGCGAGATCAGCTAGACTTGATCAAGCTTGGCCATGATTGTCCAAGTATGTGCGATTGGAACTACTTTATAGATTGCCCAAGTATTGGCCATAAAATTTCTCTTGGGTTTTCTTCATTCAAGTTCCATTTATCCAATGGAAAAAAGTGAATACAGTAAGCTGTTCCGAACTTGAACAGCACGAGGCACTTCCAAGAATGTAGTCTGCAACCGTGAAGATGGTACTTAAGTCTTTGGAAGGTAAAACATAAGTGTTTGCCTATCCTTAAAGGGATTTTGGTACAAATCCACAGAGCATGAGTGGATGCTTCGACTTAGGCAGTAGAGAGATTCCTGTAAAAGTCTCGGTGGGGTAGGTACCTAAAGCATCAGTAAGAAAGGAATCTAAAGACAAGAAATCAAAAGCTCTTGTCATTAGAAAATTGGTCAAGGATAAAACAATTGAACTTGAATTTGAGAAAAATTAAGTACTTGGAATTCTGATTGGTTTTCATTTGAAAACCCTAGCAAAGAAGGATGGATGCTCCATCAAAATGTTTTTTACGTTCCTCAAGGAAAGCACTAGATGATGAAACGATCATGTGAAGGGGTAAAAAACCTCGAAAATTTAGTTAGAGGTAATGCCTGAGACTTCAAAATTCTTGTAAAGACTTAAAGCAAGTATCAAGAGATGTTTAGACTTTAGGATAAAATTCACTCACTTGTCAATGTAAGTATAAAATAAGGTGGTATAGGACACCAAATTCTATACTTAGATTGATGTAGGAAAGATGGTATGGGACATCGGACCATGAGATGATGATTATTTTTTAGTCCTAGATTGGACCTTGAAGTTAAGTTTGATCCTCATGAGAATTAAAACTTCAAAGAAGGAGTTTAAATTCAAGAAGGATAAAAGTAGTATCTGAAGATACTTCAAGATAACTTCAAGATAAAGAAATCAGAAGATATGGAGTAAGTAACTTCCAAGATCTTCTTGAAACACTTCAAGATAAAGTGTTGTTAAGTCAGCAATATTACATAAATTTCTGAAAGAAGTTGGACTTTGATCTTTTCAAACACGGATTTGATTGACTAAGTCACACATCAAGTTCCTAGTGTAACTTGGTAAATTCACTCTTTTGACTCAAAGAACTGCACAAGAATTGCATTCCTAGTAAGGAGTCAGAAAGACTAAATGTGACCTGAATTTAGTCTCAAGTGAAGCATTATTTGAATACAAAACTCATCAACATAACCCTAGTGGGTCGAAACACTGATGTTGGTTACCACACTAGTATCTTGTGGTTGGATGATGTTTTGGAGTTTCTTTGAATCTTTTTGAGAATCCAATTTATTTCTCTTAAAGATAAAGAAAATGCTTCATACCTTATTGAAACAAATCTTTGAGAAGTTAAAGTCCTGAGTCATCTAGAATTTGACTCATAGCAAGCTTACGTATCTTTGAAGTTTGAATTGGTTGTACTGAGTTGCAGTTATTTCTTTTTGCTTTTCAAATCTTTTGGAATTGGCTCACATATGGTATCTGATTCCTTTTGCAAAAGACAAGGGTGAGCTGGTTAGAACTAGATAACTAAATTAAAACATCGTAGATAGATGTTATGTACAAAAACCTTTTCCATCTTCAACAGATAATAATTCTAATTGGACTTATTTATTTGAGTTTGCTTCAAGTTAATAGCATAAATGATTTCCTAGAGTCCAGTATACTCTAGAATAGAGAAGTTAGGAATTGCTCAATAGATTGACAATTCCCATGAACTTTTAGCTCAAGTCTTTGAGAAAAGTATCCTAAGTTGGACAATTTTCATTGTGAATTTGATTTTGTCAAGTTATAGTATGGTTGACTCAAAGAAAATGGCAAAATTTTTCCTATAGTTTACATAGGATTTCTAAACTCGTTAGGACAAAGTAGTCCTCTAGTCGGGTGATGAAATCGAGTAACTGTTGGATAGGAGTTAATCATTGAACAAACATTCAAGTTAGATGTTTCTGACAACCAAACTTCAAGTTTTCCAAATCAAATTCAAAGTGAATCAAGACTTCTCAAAGTTTTTACAAGGGATGAGAATCCCGCCTTCAGTACTAAGTCCATACACCAATTATGCCCAGAATGGACTAGTAATTTGAATCCACCCTGTTCACATATTTGTGCCTAGATCACACATCCAGAAATTGTGAATTGGCCAAGGGTGTATTTAGATCCACCCTATTTTGTTTTTGATGTGAAATGGTTCAAAGTAGTCACCTCTGGAAGAAACTCAACAGTGAGGTGGAATAAAAGAGGTTTGCTTCAAGCCGACTCCACAAAATTATGGACGCATGAAAGGGATACATTTGTACTTCCCGAACACTATGAGCTAGTTGTTTTTATACCAGATTCAAAAGAACCTGAGTGGCTATTTGTTTTATAAGTCACCCCACGTAGTAGACAAATTTGTGAGAGCATAGATGTAGAAGAGAGTCCATCTGTAGTGGACTCAAAGACTCATTCGATAGTCGAGGAGGAAAATATCATTGTTTGGGAAGAAGAGGTCATTGAAGAAGAGGTCATTGTTCAAGAAGACAAAGCAATAGATGATGATCAAGAAGAAACCAACATTGCAAGCGATTTAGAAGCCATCAATATAGAGATAGATATTCTTGATGCATCAGATCTTCAAGAGGATGCTAGATTAGAGGATTTTTGAATAAAACACTTGTACGTACTAATTTTTGTTTTTTTTTTGTTTATTCTCTATATTACCTTTATTATCACATGCTAATTATTTGAGTTCTTTTGTTACAGAGCATGATGGGAGCAATCCTCCAGTCACTCCACATTCCATGACAGAGGAGCAATTTTTAGAGTTCATCTCCTAACTGTTGTGGAGGTAGTGCAACGGACGTTATGTCCCCCACTTCTACTCCTAGGACGAGTACCTCAGATGTAGGTACGCCACAGAGTACACCACCTAGAACACCATGTACACCTTGGGATGCTCATGACCATGATGACTCCAAGGTGTATAGTATCCGAGATGGAGCTCCGATGATGGATGCAGTTGTCGAAGCAATGCGTGCACGTATACGATAGCTTTCCTCCATACAGTTTGGACATTCTATCATGCTGAAATGGAGTGAACAGGATAAAGATCGGAAGAATTATATCACACAAATGATTTATTAGGAGTTTTGATGAGCCGATGGAAAGTCTCTTGTCAGTTTAGAGTGGATTCTCCACACCCCACGTGAGGTTATGTCCCATCCACGATCCGAGGCTCGTGATGCTTTCAAAACAGGCTTACCAAAGTCTGTATGGTTAGATGTTGAGGAGTGGGATGTGATTCACGATGAGCAGCAGTAGACTCCTGACCGATATCGCCAGCAGTGAGATATCGTAGCCATATGTTTAGATACGATTGGACCGTCACATTTGGGCAGCAGTGGATATGACACGATGCATCATGAGTTTGTATTTCATTTATTGAATTTATTTGTGTTAAGTTTCTCATGTATGTTCCTCTAATGTTTTGTATATTTTTCATAGGAGTTGGCAATGGGTCGTCCTCCAACACGAATGGAGGCTTACGGATATCGTCATCGATTGAATCCACTATTGGAGGACTTGGAGGGATGTGGTGCGGTCATTTCATGGCAGCATTTGTGATGAGGTGATTAATTTATAAACTTGGGTTTTACTTGTTGTTTGTAAATTTCATTTGAATTTATCTCATTTCATTAATGTTCTTTGTTGCAGGACTATTAATATGGAACATTCTTTGCATGTGTATCGTAGTGGCACACCAAAATTTCGTATTTGATTTTTATATGGCAATGCATCCTTTTGCCACATTTTGTAAAAGCGTCATATATGACAGTGGTTTGCCACACTCTTGTACATGCTTCATTTATGAAATATATAAATTTTTTTGTACATAGTTCATGGTTCATTCTCATTATCTCTTTTGTGTCGTGTAATATTCTGTTTTATGAAATCATATTTTGGTTGACATTAGATTACACATCACATGTACTCAGTTTTTTTTTTGGGAAGAGTGTATTGTCTTTTGTTAAGCATCATCATTGTAATGTTGTTGCAGCAAAAGACAACACACTCTACCCAAAAGAAATTTTCTAGATATGGTCGTCGATATACGCGATGGTACTCCCAGTAATGTCATTGGATTAAGCATCGGTACACCCATCGAGCAACCAATGAGTAACATGTCATCAACATAGAGAACAATGATCAGAAGCACATCATTAGCATGCTTAACATATATGGTGGTTTTAGTTGGACTGTTCTCAAAACCATGTGCAATCAAATAGGCATGTATCTTTTCATACCAAGCACGTGGTGCTTAGCTCAAATCATATAATGCCTTCTTTAACCTAAAAACCTTGTTTTCATGCCGTTTTTGCAGAAAGCCATGGGGCTAAAAATCATACACTTCATGCAAGTCATCATTTAGAAATGTATTTTTAATGTCCAACTAATGTAAATTCCAACCATGATGGGTTGCAAGTGCACAAATGCTATGAACAGTAGTCATATGGCATGCAAGTGCAAAGTCCTCATCAAAATCAATGCCTCTATCCTACACATAACCCTTTGCAAAAAGCCTAGCCTTATACCTGTCAAATGCTCCATCACGATTCTGCTTTAGCTTGTAAACCCACTTAGCACCAATGGCCTTCTTGCTAGGACGTAAGTCACATAAATACCAAGTATAATTCTTTATTATAGCATCATATTCAGATTGCATACTAGCCATCAAATTTTTTGAAGTTTGTTCTTCATCAAATGCAACATGCTCATTCTCATCATAGAGACAAGACACAGCCATAGCATAGCAATCTGATTCAAAAGAGGCACTATGAGAGCCAAAAGGAGTAGGATATGATAGAGATGCATCTAATTTGTTGTCACGTAAAGTCTACACCAGCCATTTTGGCATAGTTTTTGCGTGCTCAATATCAGCTCTCTCATCAACAAGTGCATCATGTATATCTACATCACAAATGGAATGATCTACATCATCCCATGAAACCTGCAAAGGTTGAGAAGTGGCCTCATTAGGACCAACACTAGACTTTCCACCTGTAAAAAGAGGCAAGAAAGCATCATACATGTCTTCGGAGCTAATAGATGTCTGCTTCGTACATGAAAGTAAGGGCTGAATAGAATCTTCCACAAAAACTACATCACAGATAACCAGAATGTGTTTACTCTCTAGATGATATAGACGATAGCCTTTGCTTTTAGAATTGTACCCAACATAAAATCATTTTACTACTTTATCATCCCATTTTCTGCATTGTTGTTTAGGCACTAATGCATGTGAAACAACCAAAAACATGGCATGCGACCATGCCAAGCCTCATATGAAGTGATAGATTGCAGCACTTTAGTGGGACACTTGTTTGGTACATATGTTGCACACATAATAACCTGAAGCCACAAACTATGTGGTAAAGCTTGACTCTTGATTATACACCTTGCCATCTCTATGAGTGACATGTTCTTTGATTCACCAACTCCATTGTGTTGAAGTGTATTCGGCACTGCACACTGATGTTTTATCCCATGTTTAGCCAAAAATGCATTAAAGTTAGAAGACGTACATTCCCTCCTCCCCCTTGATTAGAATAGAGGGTGCCCATTTTACATGCTGACAGATTTTCGGCCAAAACTAAGAACTTTTTGAAGCACATGAACACTTCAGAATTTGCTTTCAATGGATATACCCATGCATGCCTAGAAAAATCATCAATGAAAATCACGAAGTAAAGATAGTTTCCAAAAGAGGGTGTGTACGTAGGACCACAATCATCACTATGTACAAGTTGCAATTTTTTAGTAGCCCGAATTGAACCATCTTTTGGGAAGGATGAATGCTGCATTTTGCCCAAAATACAACCTTCACAAACATGTTTAGCGGGTGCCTCAAGTTTGAGCAAAGAAGACACCATTTTAGATTTCTCTAGGCATAGCAAACTAGCGAAATTCAGATGAAGAAAGCATGCATGCCAAAGCTTTGCATCTGACATAACATGAGAATCATGTACTGAATCATTCAAATATTTTTCATAATCTATGAGCTTATAGAGCCCATGTGATAAAATGCCAGAAGCAATAATCACATTGCCATTTCACAGATCACGAATTGTACATCTCTCATCAATGAATTTCACAACCAAGCCAATCTTGGCTAAGGCCACAACTGATAACAAATTCTTCATTATCCTTGGCAATAATAACACATCTGGCAATGTAAAGGAACTACCATTATTAATAGTCAGAATAATCTTTCGAACTCCCATAACATGATAAGAGGAGTTGTTGGTGCATGTAACAGTATTTCTTGTAGGGGCATGCTTGAGTGAAGAGAAGAAACTATGCTGCAAGGTAATATGTTTGGTCGTCTCACTATAAAAATACAAAATATTTTAGTCTACGACAGACATGCATTGCTCATGAGAAGATGGTTCAAAACTAAAAAAAGTAGTAAACACCCATTCTTCATCCTGCATAAGATTAGTAGACTCTGTTTTTGGTGTAGAGGGCTCTACAACAACCATTCCGGCCTCTTTCTTCTTTGCCTCTTTAGCATTTAGTTTTGGACAGCTCTTAATGACATGATCATTTGCTTCACATTATTTGCAAAACAATTTTTGCTTTTTTGATTCTTTCTCACCTGTCTTCCTTCTTTTATTGTGTAGAATTAGTAGATTTATACTTACTAGTAAAAGACCTCCATTTTCCTTTGCCCTTTTGACTAGCCAGGAAATCTTGATCTGCAACATGCATAATAGACCAGTTCTACTTGGGCTGATCTTCCTGCAACAGAACAGAAACTAACTCTTCAAATGTTAAGGCATTTGGATTGCCTTTCATCAGCAAACAAACAGTAGAAGCAAAACTCTGATATGAGTCCATAAGAACATTAACAGTCTGCGTAAGTGAACTGTTAGGAAGGAGGTCATTAGAAGAAATCAATTATTCCTTTAAATGCTTGATCATTGTTAGACAATTCTCCGTAGAATCACCTTCATTTATGTGCTTGCTCTCCAACTCTTTTTGAAGCTAAGAAACATGAGCCTCATTCCTAGCCTGGTACAATATGGAAAGTGTATCTCAAGCATCCTTAGCTAATCTACAAGAGTGAATTGTTGGTGCAACTTACCAGTCTACACTTTTCGGCTTAAAGGTTACAAAGAAATGAGGTTCCATGTGAACCATAGCTAGAGGATTCTTATCTCTTTACCTCTTTGTAAAAGTTAAATCTTTATTGATTTGAGAGAATATGTGTAACCACCTACCCAAGGGAGTCCTGGACTAACTTTGGACTCAACCTCTATAAAAAAATCAACTTAAAAGTTCACGATAGTGAGTCACTTTCTGAGCTCCTCATGTTCATCTCTGATTGTGTGTGAGGCCTACACTCTAGCCCACACCTTTTTACACCATTAGGTAATGATCTTCATGCCTGTGGCATTGCACAACATTGTTCATTAATACATATATCTACATTTTTTATCTTTGAGTTCTCTGTCATAGTCTCTATCAAACAATCAACTTGTGTAGCTCATACCTCACTCCTTTCTCCACCAAATTCAACGATCTATAGCTTCTTGGAACCAACGCAAAGTATTCTAAACGCTACCAAAATTTGAAGGACTTCTATTCAGCCATTTTAGAGAAATGTCCATGGAGGTGATAACTGGTCGAAGTTTGTAACAGTCCTAAAATATCGGGGGTAAATATTTACTTGCTAAATTAATTTCTCTGAGCACAGTTAATATTTTTAAGTGATTTCACTTGAAATCATTAGCTTACTAAGCTAATTAGATACCCCTAAAAGGAATTTTTCCAATTCCTACTATGCTTGTCAAACTGAGCAAACGATACAACAGGTGTATCGTCAAAAATAGAAGGTTTTCTTGAAGACTTGAAGTTCAAAGTTGTTTGTTTTGATTCAATTTTTTCATACATCATTTCCAAAGTAATAGGCCATTTTATGGTGTCATTGGAAAGCTAAAAAGGTCTACTTATCAACTCTGAAGCATCAAAGAGCTGGTCCAAAGCAAGATTTGGTAGTACCTACTTATCTTCCTGAAGTATTCATCCATCTTCCCAACAGTGGTATCAGAGTAGAGTGAAGGTAAAATGGGAGATGGTTTTCCTTCTTTTATTGATAAATTGGACAGGAACAACTATCAGGTACTGTCTCTAAGGATGAAGACATACCTACAAGGAAGGAGTCTTTATGGATACATCTCAAGAGGCCCTCGTTCAAAACTAGAGGACTACCAACAAAGGAAGAACATGAAAAGCTCAACACATGGTGTGCTAAGGATGCATTAGCAAGGTCTTACGTACTCAAATCAAACTCTGATTTTCTTTTGCCACATATTAGAAACTGTATGACATCCCAAGAGACTTGGGAAACCTTGTTATCCTATTTCTCTTCCAACACAAGGGCCAGAAAAAACCAATTATGGATTGAATTCACCAAACTAAGGAAGCAACCTAAGCAATCTATTTCAAAGTATGTGACTAATATTAAAGATGTAGCAGATTAGTTAGCAAGCATAGGAGAAGAGATTGAAGAAGAGCAGATAGTAAGGCAAGTGATCAATGGGATTAAAGCTGATGACAAATGGGAAAGTTGCACAACTGCCATGCACCTATACATGGACATGCAGACTCCAGATCTTACCACTCTCATGGGGCAATTGTTCACTCATGAAGCCAAGCTCAACAAGAATGGAGACTCGTCGAAAGGTAATAGCTCTTCTGCCCTATACACTGATAAAAGTAATCTAAAGATAAAGGAAAGAACAAGAAAGGAGAGGATGAAGGCACTACCTCCCAAACCAATTATGCAGGGAGAGGTAGATCATGAAGAGGAAGGGGCAGAGGAGGTAAGCAAGGTAGGGGGAGACCTTATAACTCCTCACCATGCAACATTTGTGGTTTATTAAATCATACTACAGATCACTGTTTCAGGAACTACAAGAATCAAAGAGGAAGAGGATATCAAAGAGGTGGATACTCACAGTCAAGAGGCAAATTCCACCATCATCAAGGGTACAACAACAACTACAAAAACAACTACAATGGAAAATACCAAGGAGGATACACGTCCAGAAAGGATAACAACAACTACACAGAAGAACAAGATGATTCTCTTCTCATCATGAACATGACTTCAAAACCAGGTACAAATGATGACCATCTCTTCCACATTGACTGAGGTTGCTCAAATCATGTGGCAGGCAATGTAGCTCTTCTCTCTGACCTTGAAGAACCAAGAGGAAAGCATCAAGTACAAACAGGTGATGAAACAAAGCACTCAGTAGTTAAAGTTGGAAATGTTAAGACTTCTAATGGAAATCAGAACTTGTTGAGTAGGGTACTATATGTACCAACCATTAAAAAAAACTTGATGAGGGTTGGACACATTGTGGAAAAAGGTTTGGAGGTTAGATTCAACCAACTTGGAGCATTTGTGGAGGATCCCAAGCATGAGCTCAAGAGAATTGCTAAAGGAGAAAAGACAGGTAGTCTTTTTTCTTTTGAGCTAGAAGATACAAAGAATATTGCACTCTATAATTATAAAGATCAAATATTTTCAGAGCTTGAGATTTGGCATAAAGGATTAGGGCATGTAGGAGAAAGAAGCTTGAAGCAAATATGCAGGGACCAATGTGTGCTTGGGATACCTAATGTATCCAAGCAACATATGATCTACAAGTGTGGTGCTTATCAGTTTGGAAAGTCTCATAAATTTATCATTCTCAAGGAAAGTCTACATGCATGAGGACTACCTAGAGCTTGTCCATACAGATGTATGGGGACCAAGCAAAGACCCCTCAATCTCAAGATCAAGGTACTATGTATCTTTTATTGATTATTATAGCAGGTGGGCTGTATTGTACTTTATGAAGCACAAAGATGAAGTGTTCAATTGTTTTGAAAAATATCTTGCACTTGTTGAGAGTTAGACAGGAAGAAACCTAAAGAGCCTAAGGTGAGATGGAGGAGGTGAGTACTTCTCCAATGAGTTTGAAGCATTCTTGGAGGAAAGAGGAATCAAAAGAGAAATCACCACAAGGTATACTCCTGAATAGAATGGGGTAGATAAGAGAAGAAATAGATTGATTGTTGGAATAGCTAGGTCAATGTTGAATGAAAAAAAGTTACCTAACTACTTATGGGCAGAGACTGTATTTACTACCAATTACCTCATAAAGAGGTTGCCATCTAAATCTCTTGATGGGATGACCCCTTATGAAGCATGACATGGTAAGAGACCCTCACATGATCGTTGCAGGATATTTGGATGTGTAGAATATGTAGACATTCCTTCTCATAAGAGGTAAGGTAGACCCTAAAGCTGAGAAATGTATCTTTATTGGATATGATCTAAATCAGAAGGGGTACATGTTCTACAACCCTTCAAATAAGGGATTCATGGCTAGTAGAGATGTTGTCTTTGATGAAAATCACTCTTGGTATGAGAATGAATTCAGGAAGGTTAAACTACCCTATGACTTGGAGGAGGAGTTTTCAAGTCTTGCTAAGGAGGAACCTACTCAGAATGAAGACATCAATTCAGATGATGAAGATATTATCAATCTTGAAGAATTCAAGGCATGGAAGTCCAAAGGAAAACTCAAGATGAAGAAACTTGAAGACATACCTGAATCTTCAAATCAAGCAATCAGACGATCACAAAGGGAGAGCAAAAAACCTATCAGATATGGGTATGAAACCTCTCTTGTCACTAAACATTCTATTTATCTTGCCAAAGACTTTTCAATTGAAGAACTAGGATCATATGAAGAAGCAAAAACTCAGATAGAATGGAAAGAATCTATGGATGAGGAGATTGAAGCACTCAAAGAAAGTGACACACGGGAACTCATATGAAAGAAAGAATCCATGAAGGTAATTGGATCCAGATGGATCGATAAAATCAAAAGAAATTCTGATTGGTCAATAAGCAAGTACAAAGCCAGATTGGTAGCCAAGGGTTTTGCACAAACCCAAGGCATTGACTATGAAGAAACATTCTCACTTGTGGCCAAGATGCCAACGATCAGGGTCTTGGTGAGTGTGGATGCATCTAAAAATTGGAACATGTATCAATTGGATGTAAAAAATGCTTTCTTGAATGGATGGATTTCAGAGGAGGTATATATGTCACAACCTCTTGGCTATGAGGATCCAAAAAAGGTAACATATGTGTGCAAATTGAATAAAGCTCTTTATGTATTGAAGTAGGCACCTAGGGCATGGAATCACAGGTTGACCACATATCTTCGAGACCAAGGTTTTGTCATGAGCAAGGCAGACACTTCTCTATTCAGAGGTAATATACCTATATGTATATGTTGATGATATCATACTTACAGGTAATGATGTCAATGGAATCAGACAAATCAAGAACCAGATGTTGAAGGAGCTCAAGATTAGTGATCTTGGTTTACTAAAGTATTCTCTTGGACTTGAGTTAGTTTATACTAACTTTGGAATCTATATTACTTAGAAAAAATACATACAGGATATGTTGAAGAAGTTTGATTTGCAGGATGCCAAAGCTGCAAGTACTGCAATGGAGGTAAACCTAAAACTAAGTGCCCATGAAAGGTGATGAAATTGGTGATATTCCAGGTTACCAAAGCATAGTGGGAAGCTTGAACTATGCTACCTTGACAAGGACAGATATTGGTTATGGAGTTAGTGTGCTAAGTCAGTTTATGCACAAGCCTAGGGCACCTCACCTGGAGGCTGCCAAAAGGATATTAAAATACCTCAATGGTACTCAACATCATGGTTTGTATTTCCCTTACACTTTAGACTTGGATATCAAAATTTATTTAGATGCAGATTGGGCATGATGCAAGGATGATAGGAGGAGCACTTCAGGATACATTTCATTTGCAAGTGATAAACCAATATCATGGACTTCAAAGAAGCAACCTACTATTGCCTTATCTTCTACAGAGGCACAGTATAGAGGATTCACTAATGCTACTCAAGACGCCATATGAATCAACTTATTGTATACAGAATTGGGTTTGTATACTACCTCACCATTGATCTTTGGAGATAATACAAGCTCACTTCACCTCGAAGCTAATCGTATTTGTCATGCTAGGACCAAGGATATAGAGGTCCATCACCATTATGTGAGAGAGAAGCTATTAAGCAAGGACATTCAACTAACATATGTATCAACCAACATGCAGTGTGGAGATTTGTTAACTAAAGCATTGGATGGAACCAAGCTTTGCAGGTTCAAAACAATGATTTTATTGCAGGATATACATGAAGACTGAAGAATAAAGACCAAGCCAAAATGTTTGGCTTGAGGGGGAGCTGTTGGTGCAACTTACAAGCCTACACTTTTTGGCTTGAAGGTTAGAAAGAAATGAGGTTCCATGTGAACCATAGGTAGAGGATTCTTATCTCTTTACCTCTTTGTAAAAGTTTAATGTTTATCGATTTGAGAGAATATGTGTAGCCACCTACCCAAGGGAGTCGTGGACTTTATTAGTTGTAAAGCATCAATCAATTAGAGAGAAATCTCCTAGGATGTAGGAGCATGATTATAGAGATACAAAGTTTGAATTCAAATTCAAACTTTGGACTAAACCTCTATAAAAAGATCAAGTCAAAAGTTCACGGCAGTGAGTCACTTTCCAAGCTCCTCATGTTCATCTCTGAGTGTGTGTGAGGCCTACACTCTAGCCCACACCTTTCTACACCATTAGTAAATGATGTTCATGCCTATGGAATTGTACAACATTGTTCATTAATACATATATTTACATTGTTTATCTCTGAGTTCTCTGTCATAGTCTCTATCAGCCAATCACATTGTGCAGCTCATATCTCACTCATTTCTACACCAAATGCAACGATCTACTTGTTGGAACCAACACAACATATTATACATGCTATCAAAATTTGAAGGATTTCTATTCGGCCATTGTGGAGAAAAGTCCATCGAGGGGATAACCGGTCGAAGTCTGCAACAGTCCTAAAATATCGGGTGTAAAGGTTTACTTGCTAAATTAATTTCTTTGAGCACAGTTAATCTTTTTAAGTGATTTCACTTGAAATCATTAGCTTACTAAGCTAACTAGATACCCCTAAAAGGAATTTTTCCAATTCCTACTGTGCTTGTCATACTGAGCAAAAGATACAACAGGTTTATGGTAAAAAATAAAAGGTTTTCTTGAAGACTTGAAGTTCAAAGTTGTTTGTTTTGATTCAATTTTTTCATACATCATTTCCAAAGTACATAGGCCATTTTATGGTTTCATTGGAAAGCTAAAAAGGTCTACCTATCAACTCTAAAGCATCAAAGGGCTGGTACAAAGCAGGATTTGTGAGTACCTACTTATCTTCCTGAAGTATTCAACCATCTTCCGAACATGAATGTGAGGGATAATGGCATGTTTCACAAACAAGGCTATCAATGTGTGTTCTGGAGCATCTCTACCATCCCAATCAATTAGCTTTATAGTAGGTGCACGAAAACCGATAGAACAAATAGGAATTTGTAGAATATCTCCATCTTCGAGACCATTTGCATCAGCTTCAGCACTTGTATTTGTAGTACCTATATCCGCAGGTGTAACACGATATCTTTCAAGACATTGCAAATTATTCCATAGTCCCTTTGGGACCAATACATCACGCATCATATAAGCCCACAATGGGTGATTTGTACCATCCAACGTATCCTCAATAGCCAACATATGAAATACATCAGTGCTTTTAGCCATGGACACTCACTAAAATACCATGATGCACAAAAATGATTGTATCTTACAAAGCTAAACAAAACTACCCAAACAAGTTCTGCTAGACCTGTAGCAGACTTTGAGAAACTTATACTCATGAACCAAAAACTGTATATATATTTGGCACAGAAAGTCAAAATAGCCTACACAAGCACTGTGGTAGTGTTTTCGAAGGCCAAAAGGAGCTCATACCGTGATTGTGGCACCATAGAGCGAAGCAATTTTGATCTTTGAAATAGCATGAGTATGGTCACCAAATTTTGTGTGATTATGAGACTATGACTAGAGAGGTGTTGCCGATGCCCTAGATGAAGCAGCAACTAGCTCTGATACCAATTGTTGGAGTTAGACGTCTCCGGAAGCACAAGAACAACACAAGGAAGAAGAAGAAGCTTGGAGCAGAACACACAATACTAAATGTATTATCACCAGAATATACAAAAGATTAGTAACCTATTAGGGTTATAGATGTATATACAAGCTGGGGGGAGAAAACCTTATAAAGAGGGAATAATGTGCCCGAGTAGTCCTAGTGCGTTCACACATATCACAACCAAAATTTATCAATAGACCATACACGGAAAGTGTGGGTACATTTCATGAAAGAGAAGAGTGAGGTGTTCACTCACTTTTATAATTTTAAAGCTATGGTGGAAATATAGATAGGGAAGTACACTTAGACATTAAGATCTAATGGGGGTGGTGAATACATGTCAAATGAGTTCAACAACTTTCTTAAAAGTCATGGAATTCGATGTTAATTTTCATGCAGGTACATACCACAATAGAATGGTGTTGCTAAATGAAAAAATAGATATATTGCAGAAATAGCAAGAGCCTTGATGGTTGAGAAGAATATATCTAATTATTATTGGGCAAAGGATGTGCATACAACTTTATATATCATGAACGGAACTTTTACTACTGCTGTACATCAAGTTACACCTGAAGAGAAGTTTACAGATAAAAAGCCAAACTTATTACATATAAAAGTATTTGGCCCTATTGCACATGTACATGTTCTAGATGATTTGAGGATGAAGCTTGATCCAAAAGTAGAAGAATGTATCTCCATTCATTGAATAAATGGGATATAAATGTTATAACCCACTCACATGATAGGCAAAGGTGAGCAGAGTTGTGATATTTGATGAAATGGCAAGTGTCTTTGAAGATTCCAAAGATGGGCTTAATCTTGAATCAAATGAAAAAGAAAATGCTAAAAAAATGAGTGAAGAATCTCAAGTTTTGAGTGGACCAGATGCATCACCAAGCAATAGTTCAAAGTCAAATCCATGGAGTGGAAGATTTCATGGAGATTTTAGTCGAGAAAATTCCCCAAATACATCCACGAAAAGTGAAGAAAAGCTTCTTGCATAGCAAAACATGTGCAAGTTTTGAAGATGTTGATGGAGAGTCAAATGGTTCAAAAAAGACTCTTGATGAGGAACTTGGATTGCCCTCTTTGAAGACTCCAAGGGTAAGAAAGGCACATGCAGATGATACAAGGAGAAGTAACCTAGGTTCAAGAAGATTTGGGAGGATGCGGAATTGAGTGCAACGGTTGACATATGATAGTTACATGGGACATCATTGTGCCTACATGACAAAGGTAATACAAGATGTTGAACCCTCTTGTTTTTAAGATGCAATTGGAAATGTAGATATGGAAAAATCTATGGTTGAGAAGATGGCTACACTTTATGGAATTGATATATGGAAGCTAGTTCCATTGCTACAAGGGAAGAAACCGATAGGCTGCAAGTGGGTTTACAAGGTAAAGCACAATGCTGATGGTAGCGTAAGCACGTACAAAGCCCGATCGGTATTGAAAGGATATGCACAAACATATGGCATTGATGATGAGGAAACATTCATACCTGTAGATAAAATGTCTATTGTTAGATCACTGTTGCATTAGCTATATAAAAAGGATGGACTTTTCATCAGATGGATGCGGAGAATGCTTTCCTACATGGTGAGTTATAGGAAGGAGTATACATGGACCAGCCATAAGGATATGAGGACACAAATCATCTAGAATATGTTTGCAGGTTGCAAAGAGCTTTGTATGGACTTAAGCAAGCTCCCCGTGCATGGCATGCATGGATTGCTGATTACTTGACCACCATTGGATTTTCTATATGTGATGGAGATCATTCACTATATGCAAGGAAGGGTGATGATCGCATCATGATTGTGGCTATTTATGTTGATCACTTGATTGTAAGTGGTGATAATTAAGAAAACATTAAAGACCTAAAGCAACTTCTTATGCAAGAATTTGATATGAAAGATCTTGGTGTGCTATGCTATGTCTTTTGCATTGAGTTTATATGCTATTTCTTGCAAAAGAATGGTATGGCTGATTGTAAGCCAATTTCTATGCCATTAGATCAAAATATGAAGTTAGGTACTACATCAGGTGAAGCATTTTAAAATGCTATTATGTACAAGAAACTTGTGGGAAGTTTGATATGTCTCATAATTACAAGGCATGATCTTAGCTAAACTGTTGGACTTGAAATTAGATGCTTTGAGGTGCACTTTACATTATGTGAGTGCTACTTTGGCTTCTGCATTGTTTTATGAAGCTGGTGTAAATTTGCAAGTTCATGGATACACTGATGCAAATTGGGCTTGTGAGAAGTGGAGAATGACATGCCTGGGACTCACCTCCCAACTTATTTATAGACCTTGCTTAGTCACCATCTAAAGTTCTCTCTAAGGTCCCTCTACTCATCTGGCCATCATGAACAGGTACCTTGTATGAACTCTCTGGCTTTTGGCCTTGCATATCGCTTGAGCGGAGAACTTCTCATTCTTCTAAGCATGTACATCTCTAGAAAATAACACTCTCTCCCCCTTCTATAGATCATTTTCCTCAATGATATGTAAGGAGCTATAATCTCGGAATCAAAATCAATGATTCCCAATAATAAGAGTAGAGTGTGACAGGTGTTTGAAATACTAGATGCTCCAAAAGTAGACAACTAGGCTCTATGCTTCCTATCTAGCATTTCCACCAATCAATAGTAGTCCTTGCCTTGGGAATACTATAGGAATCCCTCTAAGTCCTAATGAGTCCATATATGCGCATCATAAGTACTTTGAATAACCTCGGACTCCCTATGCCTAGACCTTGACCACTAACTTGTGATGGCTTGTAACATGTAGAGATGTTGCCAGCTTGCCTTTGTCTCTTTGGAATACCCATTGACAGCTTGTAATATGGTGTAATCATGCAAACTCACTTACTCCAATAGAGTAATGAAAAACAATACTATGCTTATCCAAAACAATCTTAGTATGTCCCCAATCTCTGTGAAAAATTACTAAAAATAAATGGAAATATTTTGCAAATAGTCTTAATCTCTAAGCTCAAGTAAATCTGCTTGATTTACTCACATTAATGAAATGAATCATCATGATCCAAACTATGAATCCAAGATGACAATCTATTAGTGATCTAGACTATGGACCAAGATATCAATATGTTAATGATCCAAACTATGGACCAACATCTCAATTTGTCACATCCAAACTATGGACTAAGATCTCAATCATTCACATCTAAGCTATGGATCCAAATCGCAATCTATCATATATAATAATCCCAACTATGGACTGAAATATCTGTAATTTAAAGTAAATCCCAATCCACTCTTTGGAACTAAGTCCATTATGCCAATTGAAGATGTGCTAAGAAAGTATAGTACCTAGTAGAACCACCACCACCTTCTCAATAATACCATGCATGATGTTCCAAGTGGATGAAACTTGCTTTATTTCTGACCACCATCTAATCATTACTATGATCAAATCATTCGTAACTAAGAATGAGGTGTCTCAAGTAAACTACTATAATAGTCTAGCACTCCCAAATATAATGGGAACCATAATGTAAGTCCACTAAATACTCTAAAAAATGATAAGTAGATGTGTGCACACTCATAGCCCACTAGGCTAAGCATCTAGCTCACCTCATATACACTATGTATGAGCCATGGCCTATTCTTAGGCATATCAAATAAAGTAGTATGTACTCTATGAATTTATTCTTAGTGCAATTTTCTATTCATGATTCTTATGTGCAAACCTTTCCTTTCCGCTTCTAGGCTACTTGCATGCGGACTTGCCTTGTTTGCAATCACATACATAGTGACTGTCTCAACTGCCCGTCTATTGTCTAATAATAAGAAGTTCATATGAATGAATGCCAAATCATATCAAAATTACAATCTCAAAGACTTCTCACCCATACCATCTGTCCTATACCTAGGTAGAATACAAAGTTTGATGTCCCATACCACCAAACTTTATACCCCACATACATGCATGTATGAGACAAAAGTCCAACACTTCACTCAAAAAGACAAGAATAGATCAGTGAGTACTCACAACCATAAAAAATAATAATGAAATCATGAAGTGTTCCTGATGTGTTTCCTTCCCTCGATGGAAAGAACATAGTCATTCCTATGACTCTATCACTCATACTATTTGTAATATCAACTCATCTTGAGTTGAGAAATGAGAAACTATATAATAAATCAACTCAACTAGAGCTATGAAGGATGCCGCTTGCATCAAATATCAACTCATGAAACTTGAATCAAATATTAATTCACAATAAATTGGGATCTATACAACTTGTATGAATCCAATTATATGAGATGAGAACAACTAGAAAAGTTATCATGTTCCATGCTCTCATGTCATTATATACATTTTTTAAAATTTTGATAGAGTCTCCTCTGTCCTACTAAGAATGGTCACCATAAATCAATGATCAATAAACAAGTATCTAGGGCATGGGTAGCCCATGGTGATCCCACCATATCAAAAAAAAATCATAAAAACCTATGGAAAATCTTCTCCTTCCAACAACATCTCCTGCATAAACAATTTTCAACAGTAGTAGATTAAATCTTAATTTTAACTAGCTATTACTCATGAAAAATATATGAAATTTTCCAAGCTTATATAACTTTTTGTAAGATTTCATTACGCTCAAAAATCACTATTTGGATATTTTTCTGAGAGTTTTATAGCCATTTCATTAGAAGGGTGGAACACTTGATGACGAACTCTGAAAATGTAGAGGGTCATCTTCATGAAGCCCTTAGATTGATTAGAAAAACTCCAAAGTCTATTTTCTTTGTGGCCAAATCGTTTTCAATGTATCTTATTGGGTCTCACAAAATTTCAATTCAAAATGCAATCAAATACGTATTCAAAAGTATACTTCTATCTCTGCTACACCTGTGCTTAGGTGAGCTTAGAAACAATGCTACTACACATTTATAATATCTTCTAACTATGATGATAGATTAGAAAATCCTTGAATTTTGGGTATATCATAGAATCTATAGTGGAGTAGCTTTGGCAATACAAAAAAAAAATTAGTTTGGACTTTCCAATATGAAAATATCATGTGCTCATCAGACACATGTACCACTCTTTGGAAAATCCTCGCCAGCGATTGGTCTAAGAAGAATAGGTCATTTGACCCACGACTTGATATCCAATTACTTCCAAATTTTAGTGGCATATAGCTAGTCCTATCTAGTGGTATGGATATATGTTTCATAGTAGTTAGACATTTTGATCTTTCACAATGACCAAAATACTAAGCCTTTATACCTGCAATATTTTAAATATTTGTAAAGGCTAACATTTACTCTTTTCTTTATATCTCCTAAATGGAGAAACATTTCATGTTGAACTTTTGTATACACCATCTGGAGGTGTTTAGATAATGGAAGAAAAAAAATCACTCAATTGGAGTAAATGAGCTAAGAGAACCAATCACCTCTAGGTGACATGGTCTTTGGTCGTCTCATAAATTCCAGAGGCTACACTTTGATGTGCATAGATTTTTTTGACCCATCAAATAATATCTAAAAATAATGAAACTTGGTATCCACAAAATTCCTCTATCAATCGTTTATGTCCAATAAAAATCATTCAATGTGCAGCCACCAATGAAGAGAAATGCCCTTTGTAACAAGCCTATGTCACTTGTTTCAGGCCTCTACCTATATTAGCAGCACTTTTAGTGCAGAGGTCATTTGACCTTTCTAAAAAGTATCCAAATTACTTGAAAATTGGTCAACTAAAACAAAAGCCTATGATCTACGTGCTCTCCAAATTTCGATAAATTTGGGCATTCCCTTAAAGAGAAGTATCCAAATCTCTATGAGGCTGCTACCTGAGTAACTATTTGCTCAATAATTTTTCAAGTCTAAAAAAAATGACGACATGTTAATCCTTATGATTAGACATAATCATTCATTCTCTTGTATGGATTATGACATGGAGACATATCCATGCATATAATGATCGTCTAGATCAATGCAGACAAATTAACAATCCTTTCAGTGAAAGTGAATATCTATGGATGACATTATATTAATTGTGCTTCTTGAACATTCATTAACCTCATAAAAAACAATCACATACAAGTATTCAATACTTGTATAGATGATCATAACCATAGCACTCTTGTGCTAACTTGGGATAAACCTCTATATGAAGTACATAGACTCACATGAAAAACAATTTATGTGCTCATGCGTTAGTAGATGAAAATGCATCTTAGTTGTTCTTGATGCCTATACCTTGTCATTTAGTTTCTAAAGGCACATGTAGCCTATGCATGGTGCCTCTATCACATACCTCAAGCTCATCCTAACTCATGATGGTGATACATAAAAGTGATCTTCTATAGAGAGAAAATGCATCACGCACAACTTTTTAGCAATCATATTGTCTATGTATCCATGCATCCACTCATGCATCTTCTTCTCTAGCTCAATCAATTTATATCCTTTTAATTATGCACATATAAGACTTCCTCTCTCTCACAACACAACATCAGTCTAGTTCTCACATGGCATATAATGCCATGTGGCTATAAAATTTTTCACAGCATTTTGCCAAGAAAATGAAGCTTGAAACAAAAATAACCATGACACGATGATAGCCATCATCCTAATGATTGGCAAGCCATTTTATTTACTCCAAAAACCTACAAATAAGAAACTTTTCCAAAATCTATTGTTGGGCACTACACGCCCTGATACTTAGATTTTTTCTTGCTCCAATACCGGTACAAAGATCTTGAAACACACCACAATAACCTGTGCATGCTTTTCTGAATCAACATAAGTTAGTGTAACTTCATGTGCATAGATAAATTCATGTAAAAGCTAACTTTCATGCATATTTCCATGTTAATTTTATAACATTGAAAGAGAATTCAATGCAAAATTATAAACTTTGATGCGAGAAGTATTCAAATGAATTTATTAGAGAGAAAACATATGATGCAAAGGTATGAAAATTAATTCATTCCTATGCAAAATGGTTCAAAATCTGATTAGAAATGCTTAATTATCATAATTGGACACTCAAGTAAGTCAAAAAGAGTTTCTCCCTAGTCAATAGTCATCTAAAAGATTGTGCAAAAATGGTTTGCAATTGTCAAAATATGGCGTATCAATAGCCAGAAGAAAGCGCTTGAATTCTTGAATCCATAATAATTTGAATGTCTTGATTTGGATATTCTATAAAGAAGTTATGGCCAAAACAATGGAGCTAGGTGAGTGGGCAGCATACCTCTTTGAAGAATTATGCACGGTATTAAATGCTCTGTATAGGTGGTTAATAATTATTTAATGATAGCTTCCAGCTAGAGATTGGAAAACTCTTGGATTCTTCTTTCTATACCAAGTGGAGTCGGCTATTGGGAAAGATGGATGGATGCTCCAAGAGACTGAGTAGGTACTGCTAAAACCTGCTTTGTACCAGCCCTCTTTTGCTTCAGACTTGATAAGTAGACCTCCTTAGCTTTCCAATGACACCATAAAATGCCCTATGTACTTTGGAAATGATGTGTGCAATGATTGAACCAAAACAGATAACTTTAAAACTCACAAACTCAAGAAAACCTTCTATTTATGTCTTGACACATGTTGGGTATTTTGCTCAGTATGACCAACACAGTAGGAATTGGAAAAATTCCTTTTAGGGGTATCTAATTAGCTTTGTAAGCTAACTATTCCAAGTGGATGATGTAAAAAGATAAACTATGCTAAGAGAAATCAATTTAGCAAGTTAAGCTATACCCCCGATTTTTTAGGACTGTAGCAGATATTGACGATTGATCACCTCGACGCAGATTTCTCTAAAGTGGCTGAATATAATCTCTTCAAACTTTAGCCGCATGTAGATAACTTCAAGCTGAATCCAACAAGCTTTGAATCACTGAATTTAGTAAAGAATTGGCCGAGATATGCACTTCACAAGTTGACAGACTTTTGAAGTGCATATCTCGGCCAATTCTTTACTAAATTCAGTGTAGTATGACAGAGAAGTCAGAAATGAACAATGTGAATGTATGTATTAATGAACACTTGTATACAAATCCATTGGCATAAAAATCATTTCCTAATGGTGTAGATAGGTGTGGGCTAGAGTGTAGGCCTCACACACACTCAGAATCACTGATGCGAAGCTCGGGAGTGATGAGTTCTACCCGTGACTTTTCCATGTCCATTTTTATAAGGAATGAGTAAAAATTTGAATTCAAATTCAAATTTTTGGCTCCCTATGATCAAGCTCCTATATCCTAGGAGATATTCCTTCAATCAAATAGCTAACATTTTCCATGAATCCTTTTGGTAGGTGATTACAAAAGATTCCAAGTCAATTTGACTTTTACAAGGAGATAAAGTGGTAATTAACCACTAGCAACGGTTCCTATGCTTCTTCACATGTGTAGGGTCTTCAAGATATCTTTCAAGCCAAATGTGTAGGCTTGTGATTTACACCAACATCGGTTGATTTGGATTTTATATGAGAGAGTTATGCCCAATTTAGTCAAAGTAGGTATGCTAATCTTGCTTTTTCTCTTACTTCCAATCTTTCTCTTTTTCTCTTTCTTTAATCTTCTCTCTCTTTCTAATCTTTTCATTGTCTCTCTATTTTTCACTTTATCTCACTTAGCATCTCCTCCTTCTCTCTTTCTCTTCTTTCATCCTTTGTCTTTCTCCTTCACTTTCTTTTCTTTCACTCTAACTCTCTCTTTATTTATTTATATCTTAGATATGTGTAGATGCATAATCAAATGCATACGTACATTCATAATTAGATTACATATGTGTATTGTTATGTGAGCAAACATGAGTTGTATGTATGTGTAAACATATGCAATTCTATGCATCTATGCTTGAGTTTAAGAATCTTTGCTCTTTCTTTCTTTAAATTCGAAATTGAATGTGCTGCAGAATATCTGGAAGTAGTATCTCTTTAATCATAAGAGATCACCTCCACCTTGTCGCATATCAAAATGTACGGAATGGAACATTCTACATGCAAGTGTGCACAGATATGCAAAAATAATAAGAAACAAAGGGAAAACAGGCTTCAAGAGTTTAGCCAAAACATATGTACCTCACATTGGAGCTCACCATGCGCGTATGAAGCCATTGATGCATGGAAAAATGCTCTCCATGTCTGCGTACCCCCTTAAGAAAGTCATGCCTCACCATATCCATGCCCATCGAGCTAAGGGAAGGAAGACAAATGCCTCGGAAAAGAGAGTTATGAGATTTCCCAAAACCTCTCTCTGATACCAAATGTGAGAAGTGGAGAATGACATGCCTGGGACTCACCTCCCAGCCTATGGTCCCTCTACTCATCTGGCCATCATGATTAGGGACCTTATATAAACTCTGTGGCTTTTGGCCTTGGCTATCCCTCGAGCAAGGAACTTCTCTTTCCTCCAAGCATGTACATCTCTAGAATATAATAGGGCTGGTAGCATTATAGATAGAAGATCTACTAGTGGTTTTCTATTCTCACTTGGGAGTGCAGCTATTACATGGAGTAGCAAGAAGCAACCCACTATTGCTTTATCGATTCTAGAGGATGATTATAGAGGTGCTCAAATAGCAGCATGTGAGGCATCATGGCTGGAGATGATACTTGCAGGTTTAGGTGTGGAAGTGCAAAAGCCTATCACCATCTATTGTGATAATATTAGCAGCATACAATTAGCACAAAACCCTGTTTTTCATGTGTGAACAAAGCATATCAAGGTACATTATCACTTCATTAAAGAGAAGATATTAGTAGATGATATTGATCTTGTTTATGTGAGAACAGATGCGCAGTTTGCTGATATTTTCACTAATGCACTTGGAGCAGAAAAGCTAAAAAGGTTTTAGCAGATGGTTGGATTAGAGGACATGGCATTGAGCTTGAGGGGGAGTGTTAAGATATCAAGCTCAACATGTGATGATCAAGTATCACATGTATCACTTCAAGGACACTTCATTGAGCTTTATTAGATTTATCTACCGAGAGTGATGGCACCTTTTTTTCTTGGTAGCTCACTCATTTGGACATTAGGTTTTCTCTTATGGAGTGGTCTTTATGTATTGGACTTGTTGTAGTCTTGTTTTTAGGTCATTCTTTCTTACTTCAATCTGTGTGCTCTTCTCTTTTATTGTGAGAGTGTGTGTGAGCTCTCTTCCTTATCTCATTCCTCATGGAAATGTTTTCAAAATATTTTATTCTCATGATATATATAGGGCATGAAAGATGGTTAGTATGTATGTATATATGTATGTAATTACGCAACTATGTAAGAAGAAGAAGATAATTCTTTCTTACTTCAATCTGTGTGTGCTTCTCTTTTATTGTGAGTGTGTATGTGAGCTCTCTTCCTTATCTCATTCCTCATGGCAACGTTTTCAAAACATTTAATTCTCATGATATATATAGGGCATGCAAGATGGTTAGTATGTATGTATATATGTATGTAATTACACAAGTATGTAAGTATTCAATCATGTATGTAAGTATGCAAATCAATGTATGCATGTAAGCATGAAATGATGTAAGTTTGTATGTATGTAAGTATGCAAGTATGCCATTATGGAATTTTGTGTGTACCTATGTAAGTATGTGATTATATAAGTATGCATAACTACATACATACATTACATACGTCCATACATTCATAGGTACTCACAAGCATACACATAAACCTACATAAATAAATACCCAATATACATACATAAGTGCATGGATACACACATACGTAAATACAAACATAAATACATACATGCATGCCCAAGTAGTGCATTAATGGCATATATATCTCTATTCAATCTATGATTTTAAAGCACATGTGTTCTCATGCCTAATTACGAATGTCTATAGATAGGTCATTTTCGTACTTTTCTTCTATTTTTCAAAAAAGTATCACTAAATAAAGCACTACTACAAGCGCATGCGTATTGCAAAAGTTTGGGAAGAATCTGCCGAGAGATGAAAGTTCAAAAAAACCAACCAACGCAAGTAATTCCACCATCACAACCAACAATAATCCAACCAAATCAAATCCCGACAAAGTTCAAACCCCTACTCCTATGGAGATGCGAGTTCGGACTCAAGTTAATAATCCTCCTCAAGATCAAGAAATGAAACCCGCAAAGAGAGGCCAAGAGAGAGTGAAAAACCCATCATACATGCCACAATCGCACATTGAGCAAGGCACGGATTTAAAACAAGTTATTGAGAAAAGAGTGCTTGATAGTGTAATCAAATTTACACTAGGTGAGTTACTACGAATAGCTAAACGGGAATTTCTAGATGTAATTATTGATCTCTTAAGAAGAAAACGACAGCCAATAGCCGACACGCAAGAGACTAAGAAGATGGATGAAGAGATATCTGTTGAAGTTGTGCAAGCACAAGTACAAGAGTTGAAAAGTGTACCCGAACAAATAGAAACTAATGCACAACCATGTTCACATGAGGAAATGTTCTTAGAGTGGAGTTTTCTAGAAATAACGCCTTCAATTGGTTATACTAGAGATCATTGGGCTCTAGCCACGACTGAGACATTGATGTGATTAGATAAAATCAGTACACCAATCGTCACTCTTATCGATCATGGATCTAAAATTAATTTAATGTCCAAAGATCTCTACATGAAAGGGAAATGGCCAATATATATGGAGCCAGCCTAGAGAATCCGGGCTGCTAATATTGTTGGAGGAGATGGTGGATAATCACAAGAGATGAGTTGGTGTAGCTAAACCTGCTTCACACCTACTATAAGTGATGGATGGAGAGTGTTCAGGGCCTCCTTATCTATCTAATAAGCATAAATGATCATATATGTTGCTTGGAAGATGATGCACGAATGATAGGATCAAAACAAATAGGTGTGTATATGATATAATGCATAAAACTTAGTATTTTGGTTGAGACACCTACTTAGTGTGATTAAGGTTTTCAAAACCTTGTGGTTGTGTCATGTATACCTCTTCACTTATCCAACCATTTAAGAATGCATTTTTTTCACATCATGTTGGAGGAGTCTCCAATTCCTTGCAGCAGCTACACTTATCAATGTTTTGATTGTAGTCATCTTTGCGACTAGTGAGAATGTTTCCTCATAGTCTATACCATGAGTTTGTCCGCATCCTTTGGCAACTAATCTTGCCTTCTACCTGCAAACTAATCCATTTGAATTTCTTTTAACTTTATATACCCATGTGCAACCAATTACCTTTTGATTTGATGACATTGGAACCAAATCCCAAGTGTCCATCTCCTTCAATGCATGCATTTCTTCTTTCATGGCTTTTTTCCAATTAGGGTTTCCCTTTGCCTCCTCATAGGTTGAGCGTTCCTATGAAATAGAGCCTTTTGCCAAGTAGATTCAATGCTTTGTAACAAATGTGGAATCATATCCATACCTTTCTAGTTGTTTGTGTTGCAGCAAGTCTATGACAAGCCTAAGTATTGGCTTGAGTCCAACAAAGTCATAGAAAAAGCCTTAAAATGAAGACTATGTAAAGTTCACTTGTGAACTACCTCTTGTAACCTTTGAAGAGTTTACTTAATGTAGAAGTAAGAGAATCTTAAGTGGTTGAGTCCACTTGATCAAGAATGGAAAGAGGAGCCACGAATTCGTGATTTGTGGTAGGTAGAGAATCAAATCAATCATTCATTGATTGGAGAGTGATTGAGGGAAGTTAGCCTCACAAACTCAACTATAAATAGATGGTAGTTTTATTCATGGTTAGAGAGACCTATGTGAAGACCTCCAAGAGCTGAGCTTTATGCCATATCAAGGTGTGATTACAAGGCACACATATGTATCAGTAAGTCATTGTATTGTACAAGCAATATACTTTCATTTTCATGATTATTTGAGTTCATCTTTCTATGTTCTTGTGAAGTGTACTACTCACTGCCATTACTCTCAGTTTTCTCAGTCAGCTTGCAGAGATGTTTTCTCTGAGCTTGGTGGATCCTTTTCAGTGATTTAACTTGGTAAAGTTAGCTCTATAAGTTTAATATATGCTCACAAATTTGCATGTCATTTGAATGTTGCAAGCTTCAGTTATTGACATTTGAAGTCAACAGGGTCTGTTCATCTTCACTTCTCTGTCAGGTACCCAACTTTTTCACTCATCTTGTCAGAGCCATTTCTCAGTGGTTACTTATCCAAATTATTTGATTTAAAGCTTGTTAAATTCAAAATACTGTCTAGTATAACCATACAAATTTTGATGATCATTGGATTCCTAAATTTTGAGTTATGTATATTTTTCTGCTCACTGGTCTCAAACTGTAGCAGCCCGTGAAAATCGGTATGATGTCATCAGTTGTTAAAACTCATTCTCAGTGTGTGGTTCATTATTTTTGATGCGATTACTCTTGAAAGTTAGCTCTTTAAGTTACCTAGACTTCCCCAAGAGGAATTAAGCTGATTGCTGCTGTACTCAGAGAATTATGTAAAATACTGGACAGGTGTATGAACCAAGAATAGCAAGTTTTCACCTCTAAGCTAACTCCAACTTATCTGTTTTGATCTATCTTTTTGAGAGTGATCTTCCAAGGTACATAGGGTGTCTAATACATCCATTGGCAAGCTAAAAGGGCCCACCATATACTTCTGGAGCTCATTTGTCTGGTGTAGATCAAGGATTTTGCAACACCTCTTCATCTTCAAGCACGTACTTATCCATCTCTTCAGAGTGGTATCAGAGCAAGGTTGGACAACATGGCAGATTGATTTCCTTCATCAATTGATAAATTGGACAGAGGTAACTAATCAGCTTGGTCATTAAGAATGGAAGCTTATCTCCAAGGTAGAAGTTTATATGGTTATGTGGCTGGAGATGAAGTTATGCCAAGTTTCAGGAACAAAAGTCAACCAACAAAAGAAGAGCAAGAAAGATTGAGCACATGGTGCTCCAAGGATGCACTTGCAAGGTCTTATCTCCTCAACTCTATCTCAGATTTTTTGTTGCCTCACATTAGAAGTTGTAAGACATCTCAGGAAGTGTGGGATGCACTTGAAGCTTTCTTTTCTTCAAGTACTAAAGCTAGGAAGCATGAACTATGGCTGGATTTCACAACTCTCAAGAAGGCTCCCAAACAAAATGTGACTGATTTTGTCACAAAGCTCAAGGACATAGCAGATCAGTTGGGAAGCATTGGAGAGGTAATAGATGAAGACCAAATTGTAAGGCAGGTCATCAATGGCTTGAAGGCGGATGACAAGTGGAAAGCATTCACCACAGCTACGGATTTGTACATGGACATGCATGTACCTGATTTCAATACACTCATTGGACAACTACTTACTCAAGAGGCAAAGCTTATCAAAAATGGAGAAAGCTCTAAAGGTAATCAATCTTCAGCTTTATACATTGATAAAAGCAAGTCCAAAGATAACAAAGGAAAGGCAAAGAAAGTGGATGATGAAGCAAGTACATATCAAGCTAACTATGCAGGTAGAGGAAGACATGGTAGAGGTAGAGGAAGAGATTGATTGGAGAGTGATTGAGGGAAGTTAGCCTCCCAAACTCAACTATAAATAGATGGCAGTTTTAGTCGTGGTTAGAGATACCTATGTGAAGACCTCCAAGAGCTGAGGTTTATGCCATATCAAGGTGTGATTACAAGGAACACATATGTATCAGTAAGTCATTGTATTGTACAAGCAATATACATTCATTTTCATGATCATTTGAGTTCATCTTTCCATGTTCTTGTGAAGTGTACTACTCACTGCCATTACTCTCAGTTTTCTCAGTCAGCTTGCAGAGATGTTTTCTTTGAGCTTGGTGCATCATTTTCAGTGCTTTAACTTGGTAAAGATAGCTCTATAAGTCTACTATATGCTCACAAATTTTCATGTCATTTGGATTTTGCAATCTTCAGTTATGGTCACTTGAAGTCAACAGGGTCTGTTCATCTTCACTTCTCTGTCAGGTACCCGACTTTTTCACGCATCTTGTCAGAGCCATTTCTCAGTGGTTGCTTATCCAAATTGTGGGATTCAAAGCTTCTTGTCTAGCATAACCATACAAATGTTCATAATCATTGGATTCCTACATTTTGAGTTATGTTGCTTTTTCTGCTCACTGGTCTCAAACTGTTACAGCCCCTGAAAATCGGGATGATGTCATCAGTTGTTAAAACTCATTCTCAGTGTGTGGTTCATTATTTTTTATGAGATTACTCTTGAAAGTTAGCTCTTTAAGTTACCTAGACTTCCCCAAGAGGAATTAAGCTAATTGCTGCTGTACTCAGAGAATTATGTAAAACACTGGACAGGTGTATGAACCCAGAATAGCAAGTTTTCACCTCTGAGCTAACTCCAACTTATCTGTTTTGATCTATCTGAGAGTGATCTTCCAAGGTACATAGGGTGTATAATACATCCATTGGCAAGCTAAAAGGGCCCACCATATACTTTTTGAGTTCACTTGGCTGGTGTAGATCAAGGATTTTGCAACACCTCTTCATCTTCAAGCACATACTTATCCATCTCTTCACAGTTTGTTCTCTCTTGCTGATTTTCTAGGTGCTTGTTTGGAGCATTCTCCAATCTTTTGCATCTTTGCTTTGCCTCTTGACTTCCATAGCTTGTAATCCTTTTCCCTTTCATCTTGTTCATCATCTGTATCACTTCTTGGATCCTTGACCTGTGTATCATGATTACTTTCTAATTGATGAGAATCAGAATCAAGATCATATGGTAGAGTTACCTTTTGTTTGTCTTCATCATACCAAGACATGTGTTCTTCAAACATGTCTTGACTTGTAGTGAATTGCTTGGTTGAACGATTATAGAACCTCTAACCTATCTGAGTTGAATCCTATCCAATGAAAACTACCTTTGCTGCTCTTTCATCTAGCTTACCTCTTATTTGTGATGGTACATGAACATAAGATAAACAACCAAAAACCTTGCAATGCCCAAGACTAGTTTTTCTTCCATGCCATGCTTCATAAGGAGTCATACCTTGAAGTGATTTGGATGGTAGTCTTTTCACAAGGTACACAACAATTGAAATAGCCTCTGCCCATAGATAATGTGGCAACTTCTTCTCTTCAAGCATTGTTTCGGCTGATCCAACACATGTCCTATTTCTCCTCTCAGCGATTCCATTTAGTTGAGGAGAGTACCTGCTAGTCACTTCCCTTTTGATACCTTTAGCCTTCAAGAACTCATCAAACTCTTTGGAGAAGTATTCTCTGCCTCCATCAGATCTGAGCTTCTTCAATGATCTACCCGTATGATTCTCCACATGTGGGAGATACTTTTTGAAGCAATTAAACACTTCATTCCTACTCTTGATAAATTATAGAATAATCCATCTACTATGGTCATCAATAAATGAGACATAATACCTTGATCCTCCCAATGAAGGTTCTTGAATCGGTCCCCATACATCTATATGTACTAAGTCCAATAAGTTGTTGTGAATGTAGCCTTTGTGGTTGAATGGTTGTCTTTGTGCCTTCCCATTGTGACATGCATCACACCTAATGACCATGTGTTGCTTTGATATGTTTGGAAATCCTAGAACACTTTGATCCCTACATATATCCTTCAAGGTTCTTTCATTCACATGAGCAAGTCTCGTATTCCACACTTCAAGCTCACCTACGGTTTGAGACCAAAATTTTAATAGAGCTATGTTCCTAGTTTCTCCTACTTCAAAGGTAAAGAACATACCATGCTTCTTACCTCTAGCTATCTTCTTGAAGCCTTGACATGGATCTTCCACAAAAGCTCCATGATGGGTGAACCTAACTTGCAAGCCTTTTTTGACTATTTGGCCTACACTTGTTTTATGTCATCCCTTGTTTGTACTTCATCTCTATGCTTCGGACTTTCCAAATCAAATAGAAGAGCAATGTTGATTGCAACATGATTTGAACATCCTGAATCTATTTAGAACAAATGATCATCTTCTTTACCTTCTTTGTGGCTTAGATTCATGAGAAGCAATGAGTCTTCATGCGGTTGATCTTCTGAATAATTGTTGTAGTCCCTTCTATTATAGCCTCTATTGTTATTGTTGAAGTTGTGTCCCCCTCTGCCTCTATTGCTGCCATATCCACGTCTTCCGCTTCCTTTCTAGGTCTTCCCATTGAGCTAGCAATTTTGAGTAGTGTGGTTGGTCTTGTCGCAGATGGCACAAGGTTGAACATTCTGACCTTTGGCTTTTTCTTGATTTGGTCCTTTCTTCTTCCCTTTCCACTTTCTTTTGCTTATGAAGCTGGCTTCGAAAGTCTCTTCTTCAACTTCTTCCTTCTTCTTGCCTTTCTGCTTCTTATCCTTCTTATCTGCATATAGAGCACTAGTTGAATTACCATGATAGGAGTTACCTTCCTTTATGCAAGTCTAGAGTTTGCACATCCATGATGAGATCATAAGCCATGGTGAAAGATTTCCATTGCTTATCACTTTGAATCCCATTGAGAATTCGCCTCATGATAGCCTCTTCTTCAATCAGCTCCCCAATGGATGCTAACTAACATGCAACCTCCCTGACCTTGGTAACAAACTCTATGATGGTTTGTTTAGGTGTCTTCTTCATTTGGTTGAACTCGTTCCAAAGATGGTTCTTTCTTGCTTTGGTGCTACCAGAAAAGAAAGTCTCAAGGGCATCCCAAGTCTCTTGAGATGTCTTGCATTCTCTAATATGTGGTAATAGAAAGTCAGAGATAGAATTTAGTATGTATGACCTAGCTTGAGCATCCCTTGCGCACCAGAGTGTGAGCTTATTTATCTCCTATTGTGTAGGTCCTCCTTTGGATCTTAGAATATGCATAGCTTCATCACGTGCTACAATTCCATAAAGATTTCTACCTTGCAAACATGCCTCCATTCTAATTTGTGAAGCCGCGTAGTTGTGTCAATCAAGATTTTTAATCATTGAGGGAAATTTGTCACCCATCTTGATCTAGCTCTAATACCACTGAAAGAACTTGGAGAAGCTTGTAGGAGGTAGAAAAGTGTGTTTCAAAGCAACGAAGTTTGGTCCAGCCAACGAGCACAAGGCCACCTCTTGAGCTTATGGAGAATCAAATAGAGGTTATAGGCATGTGTTAAACGATAATACTTCTATCCAACTTTCGGAAGAGTATTATCGGGTCCTCGGGTTCTTGGGAGTGGTAGGGGTCTGTTAGACAGAGGCCCTGTACTATTTTCCCAATTCTTCACACAATCATAAATGCTCCCTCACGTCTTAGCACAGTGGGTGAGTCTGAATACTGACTACTCTTCGGCACGGTGAATATTAGGACTTTTAGCCTGAATCTGCTATGGTAATGGAGCAGAGGTCCTGTTGTGACTTGTAAATAATAGAATACGCACTTTTCAGTAATTGAATACTATTCAATATGACGATTCTAGGTGACAGGTAAGTACACCGAACAATAATACACAGACAACTATAATCGGGATTACGCCAAACTTTTCGTATACTGACTCGAGTCACAAATTCCTACCGCACTTAATAAACTTACCAATACTTATGTCCACATACAGATCTTTATCGAATTCTCAGTGAACGCAGATTATTGTATTGAATCTGGTCACTTAACCGAAAAGATACTAAACGTAGATGATTAACTTTGACCTTACACAGTCTCTCGCAGGATGACAATCACACAATCTCACGACAGAAAAGATCTAGAATCGTATATAACTGATCATCAAATAGACTCACAACACCAGACTACCAAATGGAAATCGGTTCAACAGCGAGAATAGCAGAATAATTAGATACGAATAGAATAGAACAGAACTCAATGTACTCATCAATATCTCATACATAGTTTCAAAATATGATGCTCGCAATCTCCCAAATTGATTCAATATAACAGACAAACAAAATACAATACGATACTTGCAATTTCCAAACACTTCAATTCGAGATGTGATCAACCCTACTCACTACAGTGCCCAGCAGGACAGAGACTCTTTTTCGAAAAACTGCCGATCTTTACCGCTTTCCTTTATGCGCTTTAAATAGAAATCTGCTACAATGGTTCCGCAAATCCACTTTTTACGGCACCTATCCGGGTTCATCCATCCTGGTTCGGCGGCCCTCTAACACTGGCACGCACGGTGGACTCGAACCCGCAGGTGCAGTACTGTTAGTAATATCCTTTTGCCTGGGCTATCCCAATGTTCCCTTCCTTTACATGCATCCACAAAGGCTCTGGCTAAACGTTCAGCATGCCAATATCCTACTGGTGATTCAGCAAATATCCTTGAACCCCGAATGTGTCACCGTACGTGATAGTTTGAACTTCCTCAAACTCGTATAGCTGGTCTAGTTGCCTCTTCATGAAGTCCTGCTTTCTTATATGCTGTTGCCTCAAAAGCTCACGCTTTTCATACTCATATTCTTCAGTTGCAGCTCTTCCTTTTTGACTTGAATAGCTTTTTGAACATCTAAGCCATCCTAAAAAACATGTCTATTTATACATACAATAGGAGGCCGGACAATGATATGATTGTTAGCTGTCTCGAGATCAAAAGAAGCTGTTCGTGAGTTAGCACAGACAACTTGACCTTGTGAATTGGTCTTGTCATGTGCTTTAATCGCTTCGTCTATGGAATCAAAGTACCCTCTGTGCTGTTGAATCCTCTTCTTCTTGAAAGTTTGTACGTGTTTGTACCGCTTTAGTTTCCATTTCAACTTGGATATGCCTGTGCTATGCTTGTTGAAAATATCCATGTCTTCTGCAGAAGCCATGTACGCATATAGTATCCTATCACCACCTGGCTAAAATATCCTTTTACAGTGTCTGTCGGTCCCTACCAGGTTTGACTCCCCAATCCTTTCTGATCGCATTTGTTCTAGTGGCGGAACAAGTATAGCCAGCCATCTCCTGCGAAAAAGTGTCCAGCTATTTTGAACACGGCTATCCAACTGTTGTTTTAATAAATCTATGTCCACATTTGTCATCAATGTGGCATTTAGTTCTACACCCTCATCTTTTAATATCTGCTTTTCGAATTCTTGCAATACTTGTATTCTTGACTGCAAAAGTTCATTTTCGGCTTGCAAGTGAGCATTCAGGGTAGAAAAACTGGACATTTCGGTTTGAATTTGTGTTTGGATAGCTTGCTGCCACTGATTAAGGTCTTGGACATACTTTTTTGCGGTGATCAATTCGGCCGTAATATGCTGGTCATTTTGCTGTAACACCTGTATTAACGCATCTTTGTCATCCAATTCTTTTTGCATCTGTGTCATTACTGAGTTGGACTTAGTCATCGTTGCTAATAATAACTCGTTTCTGTGCTGAATCGCTTGTTCTTGTTGCCGTAAATATTGGGAAACCTCTTGGAGTTGATTTTGCATCCTTATAGCAAAATCAGGTTGAGGGTCATCCGGTGCTTGCTCTAGACTGGCAGTTGGCACGTTGTCTGCCATTCGTCTTCTAATGGACAGCCGAAATGGCGTCCTACTATCTGATTATGTGCGCTGTTACCTGTGTGGAATAAAGATGCAGACGAGGTGGAGGGTTGGGCTTCTTCCTGAGGCTCTGTGTGGTGTTCTGAATTTATTTGATCATTTTCACCGGGGTAGAAAGGGGGGAACCAGTGTAACTGTTTATCTTTTACAGATTGGACAAAATTAAATATAGCAGCTAAATAGGCTGCTAGTCTGCTATTGGTGTGGGATCTTCTCTTATCCCCAACAATGATTTGTGCGTAGAGGTGGTCATAGAGCCAACGTGTCCAGCTAACCGGACCTCCTGCTTCGGCATGCAATAGGGGGGAAAAATTTTCTTTCGACATTAAGTCAAATTTTACTAATAAACAAAGTTTTTCTAAATACCATTTAAATTGTTCTCGTCGGTGATAGGTGGCGTTTTTCAACATGTAATACCGTCAGGGGCCTTCACAGTTGCCAAATTCCTTCTTCAGATCCTCATTTGAACATTTAAGATATCGGGCACCATCATAGATTGGTAGTTTAAATACGGCTGAGACGAGCTGGGGCGAAAATCCTACCTGATTGAGAATGAAACTGCTGGTTTGTCGCATGCTATGTAATTGGTCCTCTGCATCATCATTAGCAATCCACTGTTCCCACGGTAATTGGGCAAACTGGAGGAGCCCTATCTTCTGTAGCCATTCTTCATTCTTTGGCGATTTGGTGTCGAGCTCGATTTTAAATTCTGTGGAGAATTTATGCTGAGTTTTTTCTGATGCAGAAGTTACTGCATCATCTGGTTCATCTTGTAGAGTGGTATCTGTTGTTGTTGCCACATAGGTTTGTGTATGGGCGCGCTTTCTGAATTGCCAGCGGAGAATATCAGATTCCGACATGCTTGGTGAAGGTATACTGAAAAATATACTAAAAGTTGCTAACAGGTGCTGAATTTTGAAGAATGCTAATTTAGAAAGCTATACTCTGTAAATGCATTTTATAGACACCGATGCTTGAACGGCCATTTGCTCTACTGATTGTATGTCAGTATGACATGACTCTTCCCTCCCTTGATAATATTTGTATCCGAATAAAAATCATTATGCCGCATGTTACATTGTCGGTTGCGAAAATGTGAGAAATCCAAAATTCGATTATCATATTCATACATTATGAGTTTGGATGGGCGAATATACTCATTCGTCGATGAGACCTTCGAGGTACATACTCCTAGCCGATCTAAATGTTCGACCTATCTTTTTCTTAAGGGTTTCTAACAGCTGTTTTAGCATATCAGGCTCTAGAAGCTGGGCATCTATTCTAGGAGAGCTAAGTACGATGGCTTCGGTGAGTACATTCTTGGCCTGGGTCTGCACAAAAGCTTCCTGTAGATAAAAATCATTGGCTAGTGCGGCGTCCTTGGAAGTCTTCATTTCATCTAGTTTGGTCTTTAGCTCTGCAATATACTCCTTTTGGTTGCGTATTTGGTTGTCTTGGCGTTCAAACTGCTGGGTTTGGAAATCCAGAGTTTTCTTCAGTGAATCTCGTTCTCTGCGCGTCTTGTCGATATCCTTGAGGTGTTGTCCTTCCCGTAACAGCTGGCGTTTCAGGATACTGTTTACTTCATTTGCGCATTCTTCGGCTTTCCGTAACTGTTCTTGGATTTGTTCGGTTTCTTTCTGCTGCTCCTGATTCTTCTGGATTGCTTCCTGCAATTGAATCTTTGTCTCTGCGATCAGTTCTTCGAGGGAGGCGTTGATATCTTCATGTTCGTGGAGGATGGCTTTCAGGGCGCGGATTTCTTCATGCGCGGCGTGTAGGAGTCGATCTTTGGCTGTAAGTTGCTCAAGGGCTGCATCTCGTTGCTCTACTAAGATCTGTTCTGCCGAAAATTTGGCTTGTAACTCTGCTAACTGCGTCTGGAGCTCATGGTTCTCAATCTTTGTGGCTTCGATTTCTTCCTGGAGGGGGGTGATGTCTGCTTCCAGTACGTCGACCTTGTTTTGATATTCGGCCTTCAGGTTGTCCGTGGCTTCCTTAAATTGTATGGGCAGTTGGTGTGATAACTGCATGAGAAACTGACCCATGGATGCTAGTTCTGAAAATACAGTGGGTGGTGGTGGTGGTTGACGAGGCTGAGAGGAGGTATCGGTGAGTAGGTTTTGGGAGTTTGGCGGAGAGTAGTTAGGGGAGGAAGAGGAGGAAGGTGTAGGTTCAGAATCGAGTCTGCGGGATGGTTCCGGTGGGAGGTCAGGGTTGACAGGTGGGATAGGTAGAGCAGAGTCAATAGTGGTTACCTTTGTAACATTCTGTTGTTCGGCTTCTGTATGATTGATGGCCTCAATAAGTTCATCCAATGCTTTTGTGGCAGTTTCCGGTTCGTCCTCTTGATGCTCAGACTCCTTTTCGGTGGACAGTATCTCTGTATCTGCTCGGTTTTGTTGGTCTTGTTGCTCTGTCGAAGTGTCGTTGTGTATTGAAGTGGCGGTGTCGTGGTAAGTTTCTTCTTGCTGATCTTCTTCGGCGTCGTGTTTCTTTCCGGCGGATCCTTGGACTTCACTTTCTAAAGAGCTGATCCTGATTCGCTTCGTGCGGAAGAGTTGATTGATCTCTTCGTCGTCTTCTTCAGTTTCCTCGAGTGGTTGTGCTGATTCTTCGTGCCTAAGCGCTGGGCCTGTGGGTGGGGGTTGTGCAACGAGAATGGTTGGGAAGAGGAAGGAGATGATGTGGGGGAGGCGAGAGCGCGGAGAGCTGCCTTTCTGGAGTTGTTTCACTATAGCGACGGATTCTTTATGGATTCGTTGGAAGAAATAAGAGGCAAAGTTTACAGGTTCACGGGTGGCTAATTCTAGAGCGGAGTAGAAGGGGCGAGAGATACCGTAGGTTCGTTTTTGCAGGTTGAGGATTGCTACAAGAAATTGTAGGGCGGATCGTTCGGGTTCTGGGCGGCAGAGAATGGCATATTCGTTGGATGAGGAGCGGGGAAAGAGTGCGGTCATGCGAGCGATAGGGATGCTAGGGCCGTTTTCGCGTCCTTGTGGGGTGAGGCGGTAAGCTGCAGAGAAGGCTTGGAAGGTGATGACGGTCCTATATGGGAGAGAAGGGAAGACCCACTGTCGTTCGGTGACGGGGAATTGGGCGATGGCGTGGATGATTTGTGCGGAGAAGGGATGGGCTTCCACTGAGTGCCAAGGCAACTCAGCAAAGTTGGACAATCCTCTACACCGCAGGTATTCGCCGACGTCTGTCGGGATACCATCACGGAAAGCAGTGTAGTTGGCTAGCGCTTCCATGGTGTTTACAAACACTCTTACAGATAACACAGAAGACAAGGGAATACGTATAGTCTCGAGAACACAATAGTGTTTAGGTGCAACCGAGGGGGTTAAATAAGGAGAACACGGTGAGAAAGGGAAGTGGAATGGGTATCATTGTTTGGTGCGTGAAAGGTACTGTTTGCATGCTGGCGTGTGTGCATGAGTGACCGGTAGGGAGAGGCGGCTAGTAACATAAAGATTCGTACAAAACACTACTAAAAGGGAAGAAAAGAAAAACACAAAAATTTATACAAAACGCGGTTCGCCGCCGAATAATTTAATGCGTACTAGTACTGGGATAATACGGCCGCAGCTTCGACCCATTGATTACCTTTGGAAGTGGATTTCCGGTCAATGTAGTCAACCGAAAAGTTGCTGGACCAACTTGTTCTGAAATCTTGAATGGACCGAACCAACGTAACTTGAATTTTCCTGCTGATCTGTTGGATTTCGCATTGTAGAAAAGAACAAGCCGTCCTACCGAAAATACTGAGGTCTTTAAATTGCGGTCATGTGTCCTGGCCTGTCTTAGTTGGATTTCTTTCATAGTTAAGAAACTGAGCCATCGGTGCTCCTCTAATTCTCTAAGTGTTTCCAACCGAAATACCAATGACTCTTCGGGTAGAAGCTTCTGAGAAATTGCTACTCTTAAACTTGGTATTACAATTTCCATCGGAGCTATTGCTTCTAGTCCATAGGCTAACTTGAATGGTGTCAAGCCGGTGGTTACCTTATATGTAGTGCGATAGGCCCATAAGACTGCAGGTAGCAACTGATCCCATCTTTCCGGTGTTTCTCTAGTCAATTTCTGAAGCATGTTCAGCAAAGATTTGTTGGTACTTTCTGCCAATCCATTTGCACGAGGATAATATGGTGAGCTGAATTTATGACTGATTTGGAATGACTGTGTTAATGCTTTCATCAAATTGTTCATAAAATGAGTGCCCTGATCTGAAACAAGCTCTAGTGGCAATCCAAATCTTGGAAAGACATCTGATAATAGACATTTCGCTACTTCAACTGCTGTAGCCGAATGTAAAGGCCATGCTTCTGCCCACCTGGTTGCGTAATCTGTGCAAGTCAATATATACCGGTTATTACTGAATAGCGCGGGAGGTGTGATTGGACCAATAAAATCTAGACCCCATTTCTGAAATGGTTCTAAAGGAAGTACTGGATGAAGTGGAAAGTAATGGCGTTGTAGTGGTTGTCCAGTTCTTTGACAGCTATCACAAGTTTTGATAAATTCCAATACATCTCTGTACATAGTAGGCCACCAAAGTCCACTTTGCAGAATTTTTCGGTGAGTAAGATCTGCTGCAAAATGTCCTCCTGTTGGACTTGAGTGAGCTAAATTGATGTCTGAATTTACTTCGTGTGTAGGAACACACCGGAGTAAGATTCCTGTATGATCTGCATAATAAAGTTCTCCAGCAACTAATCGGAATCTTCGACTAAAAACTGCAATTTTTCGGCGTGTAGCTGTAGGAACTTCAGAAGGTAGACATCCATCCGAAAGGAAGGTCAATAACTGATCATAATACGTAGTTGGTACTGGTTGGGTTGACAATTCCTCAGTAGTTGGTTCTGAAGTATAGATGGCTGGCGTTGTATCATTTATACCAACCGGAGGTTCACCTGAATCTAAGCGTGACAAAAAGTCTGCTAAAGCATGTGAACTACCTGGCCGATGAATGACATCATAGTCATATTCCTGCAATAGTAGAACCCATCGTGCTAGGCGGCCACCTATATGTTGCTGCCGAACCAAGTAAACAAGTGCAGCATGATCGACATGAAATGTAAATTTTCGGCCCAGCAAATAATGTCTGAATTTTTTTACCGAATACACTAGTCCTAAGCATTCCCTCTCAGTTACCGAGTAGTTCTTCTCTACAGGTGCTAATCTTCTGCTAGCATAGTATACTGGTCTAAACCAATTATCTGTTTGTTGCATCAGTACACTTCCTATTGCTATATCAGATGCATCAACAAATGCGTGAAATGGATGATCCCAATCTGGTGGCTGTAAAATGGGAACCTGTGTTAATAATTGTTTCAGTCGATCAAATGCTATCTGACATTCCTGAGTCCATTCGAATTGCCGTGGAGTCTTGGAAATTAATTTGTTCAGTGGTATCGCCACATGAGCAAGCCACCGTAAATGCCTTCCATGCCATCTCACTTGACCCATAAACCGCATTACTTCCTTAGGTGTATTAGGCACCGGAGCTTCTAATACTACTGAAATTTTATCAGGATAGACTTGAATACCCTGTGCCGATATGATGTGACCAAGTAACTTACCACATGAAACCGCAAATACAGATTTGTTTGGGTTTAAACACAATCTATATTCTCTACATCTCTGAAAGCAACATCGTAAATGTACCAGATGTGCGATCATTTTACCGAAAATTGAAAAATCATCAAGGTATACTTGCATAAATGTGGTGAGATAAGGAGAAAATATCTCCTGCATACATCTTTGAAATGTGCTTGGTGCATTCCTCAATCCAAACCACATTACTGTACAAGCAAAGACACCCCAATTTGTAATAAATGCAGTTTTTGGTATATCCTCTTCAGCCATTCTTACTTGGTTATATCCATTGTATCCATCTAGGAATGAATACATCTCATGACCTGCTACTTTGTCAAGCATAGTATCCAAAAAAGGAATCGGAAAAGGATCCGGTACTGTTGCAGCATTTAATTTCCGATAGTCTACGCAGATTCTCAATTGCTTGTTTTTCTTCGGTACAATCACAATCGGTGAAATCCATTCCGCATGTTCTATTGGTACTATGAATCCAACTTTTAACAACCTATCAAGTTCAGCCTTTACCTGTGATGCATAATGTGGGTTCATCCGGTAGCTGGTTTGCTTTATCGGTTTCGCTTCTGGTTTTAGCATAACTCTGTGTTGATAAATACGAGGATCCAAGCCCTTCATGTCTTTGTAATCCCATGCAAAGACGTCAGTAAATTCTTGGAGTAACTGAATTAAATCTGCTTGAAAGGCTTGAGGTAAGTTTTGCTTTATCTTTACAGGACGAGGGTGATCTTCATCTCCAAGATTATAAGTAATTAACTGGTCTTCTGGAACATAAAATTGTTGATATTTCTCTGTATTAGCTGATGGTTCAAGAAGTTGCTGTAGTTCATTACCGTGAATCGAAATGGTATCTTTCTCCTTAGTTTCTTCGGCCATGGGTATTACTGTACATACTGAAGCATTCGAGGTATCTACCATAGACTGTAGATCAATAGTTCCTAATGTCATTAAATCAACATTATTCTTCAGAAATTCTTCTTCTTCGTCATCTGACAACCCATCTAACATATGGACTGGTTCGGCAAAATATGGTCGAGCATGTAACTCACAGGGTTGTATCGCATCTAACTTTACAACACATTTGCGATTTTTATCTTTGAACGTAAGTTCCTGGGCTGACCAGTCTTGAATTACCTTGGCTTGTTTCAACCAAGGACGGCCGAAAAGTAGATTGTAATCTAGGGTGGATTCCGGCAATTCTAGAACAACAAAAGTCATCTTGAATGCTGTGTCTTGCACAGTTATGGGTATATCTCGGACCAGTCCTACTGGATGAACTCTAGATTGATCAGCCATCCTAACAAAGAATTGAACTGGTTCTATCTTAGTCCATCCTAACTTCTTACAAAGTGACGTAGTGGCAATATTCACGCCAGATCCCCCATCAACTAAAACTTGTGGGATTTGATGTTTATGAAACCATACCGTAATCAGAGGAACTGAGTGATCTACCGTAGAGTCTGGCTCTGGTTGTACTGTTGCGGTAGCCGGAATGCAAGCAGATTTTGTAGTAAACTATTGTTGAAATTGTTGGCGTATTCCTGGTACTAATGCCAGTAATTGCCCGAAAGGCAGTGTGATGGATGCTTTTGACAATATATCCCATGCTAGTTGCAATTGATTTGCATCTTCCTTAACTGTTGAAGATGAAGCTTGGTCTGAAGATGGTAATTCTACTGCAGATGATGTACCTGTTTCTGTATTGTCAGCACGAGCTTGTGTCGTATCCGGGGACTGGATTACTGGAGTAGGTTCTGGAAAAACAAGTGGTTCTACGGTGGTCCACTGGCTAGCTTTATGATACATTCTGTGTTGTTCACATATCCCTGGTTCAAATAATTCTGCTGCTGGTTGCAATTGTTTACCGGAACGAGTTTGAACTGCTGCTGCCTGCGTCTCTACAGGTGTGATTGTTACCACATTGGCCATTGGGTTTTGACGTTCCTTTTTCCTTTGATCATATTCCGCTGCATCTCTACAGAATCTTCTAATATGGCCCAATTGTCCACAGAAATGACATCGAGGTGGTAGTAAATTATGATTTTCCGGTGGTGGTCCATTCTGCCAGCGTGGTGTATTATAGTTGTTGTTCCTCTGTCCTCGATAATGTCGATAACCTTGTTGTTGATTGTTTCTCAAATGTGGGGGTACATATTGATTGGCTGACTGCCCTTGTTCCTGAATAATTGCATTAACTGTTGCTGTTCCTTGTCTTCTGGCATTGTATGCACAATTCTCAGTGGTATGTCCAACAATGTTACAGATGGCGCAATAGGTCTGATTTAACGCACACTGGGCACTAGTATGTCCTGAATTCTTGCAGGTGGTGCAATATACTTGCTTAGTTATCTCTTCAGCCACCTGTTTGTTTGTTTTTATCCATTCCAAATCCTCTAAAAATCCACCAACTTTGTTTTCCAGCTGAAGGGTCATTGCGATCACTGTATCGAGGGTCATGGCTCCTACACATCTTATAATCATGATTTGCCTAAGTTGAGGAAGTAAGCCATTGATAAACCACTGTGTAATAACATCATCTGGTAAATTAGCATGAGCCTGGGGTAACTGTCTTAAATGTGTTCTGAAAAGGGTAGCATACTCTTGTACAGTTTGATTTGGTTTCTGTCTGTTGTTCTGTAAATACTCAAAGATCTCTGCAGGATTCTTTTTCAGCCTGAATCGCTGCAGAAAAGCGTCTCGTACTGCTTCATAAGTACCGAAATGATTAATATCGTATTCAGTAAGCCATCTTGCTGCTTCATTCACAAGTGTAGATTGAAAAACAATTGCTTTGTATGCCGGATCCGGTGGATGGTTGAGGACAGCGTAACTGATTTCAAAGGTGCGTACGTGAGCATCTAGATCATCTCCTGGAAACCCACTAAACTTTGTGTATGTTACTCCCGTTGGAGCCAATCTGGGTTGACCTAACTGTCGTTGCGGTTGTTCATTCATCGTAAATGTATTATACACTCCTTCTGTATTTCTGGTTTGAGTTTCTGAACTACCGGAATTTGTTTCACCAAATGGCACACTTTCCAGTGCAATTAGCTTACTTACTATATTGCGAATTTCTTTTTCAAATAGTCTTCCTTCCTCCTTGATATCCAGAGTAGGAGGACTTGCTTCCAAACGTTGTAGTTGAGCTGAAGATCCAGCCGAAACTGCTGAATCGGCACCGAAAAACTGTGTTTTTCTTACCGAAATTCCACCGGAAGGATTCGAAATTGTGACTGGACACAGTGTGGATTCGCCTGTGTTAATTTCCTTCCCTAAAGTGTTTCTAATCGTATCTGAATCTATTCCGAAAACTTTTAGACTAGATTCCAACTGCGTCTTGGTAGATTCCAAAATTGCTGTATTTTCGACAGTCTGCACCGTAGTGATACCAGACAGTTCTAGAGATGCACTACGTTCTACCGTAATCTCACCGGAATCAGTGTTATCGTTCGTCACTTTTTCGACAACTGGGTCAGGTCTAATTGTACTAGTACCTCCCAGAGTTGTTCTTAATACCCCTAACTGATGATTCTTGGGATACTTTTCACTTGATCGAGTAATCGGCATGTAGCATTTCCGTACTGATCATATAGTATTACGAACAGAATAGTCTTGCAACAATCTGATTCTGTTGCTACTGTCCTTCCAACAAAATTTAGTTTGAACAAAATACCAGGCAATCTTAATGCCACATCCCCAGTAGGATCGCCAATGTTAAACGATAATACTTCTATCCAACTTTCGGAAGAGTATTATCGGGTCCTCGGGTTCTTGGGAGTGGTAGGGGTCTGTTAGACAGAGGCCCTGTACTATTTTCCCAATTCTTCACACAATCATAAATGCTCCCTCACGTCTTAGCACAGTGGGTGAGTCTGAATACTGACTACTCTTCGGCACGGTGAATATTAGGACTTTTAGCCTGAATCTGCTATGGTAATGGAGCAGAGGTCCTGTTGTGACTTGTAAATAATAGAATACGCACTTTTTCAGTAATTGAATACTATTCAATATGACGATTCCAGGTGACAGGTAAGTACACCGAACAATAATACACAGACAACTATAATCGGGATTACGCCAAACTTTTCGTATACTGACTCGAGTCACAAATTCCTACCGCAATTAATAAACTTACCAATACTTCTGTCCACATACAGATCTTTATCGAATTCTCAGTGAACGCAGATTATTGTATTGAATCTGGTCACTTAACCGAAAAGATACTAAACGTAGATGATTAACTTTGACCTTACACAGTCTCTCGCAGGATGACAATCACACAATCTCACGGCAGAAAAGATCTAGAATCGTATATAACAGATCATCAAATAGACTCACAACACCAGACTACCGAATGGAAATCGGTTCAACAGCGAGAATAGCAGAATAATTAGATACGAATAGAATAGAACAGAACTCAATGTACTCATCAATATCTCATACATAGTTTCAAAATATGACGCTCGCAATCTCCCAAATTGATTCAATATAACAGACAAACAGAATACAATACGATACTTGCAATTTCCAAACACTTCAATTCGAGATGTGATCAACCCTACTCACTACAGTGCCCAGCAGGACAGAGACTCTTTTTCGAAAAACTGCCGATCTTTACCGCTTTCCTTTATGCGCTTTAAATAGAAATCTGCTACAATGGTTCCGCAAATCCACTTTTTACGGCACCTATCCGGGTTCATCCATCCTGGTTCGGCGGCCCTCTAACAGCATGTAATAAGTGCAAATAAATGAACTAACAACTTTGGAGCATTAAGGAGAAGGAGTCGATACAAAGAAGATAGTTTCATGGGTCGACTAGCTAAAAAAACTTACTATCTATGGAAGAAACAATGAACTTCAAATGCTCATAGTGACCAGCGTGATTACAATTAGAAACAAATCCTTTTATGTGAGTGATATGAATAGGGTTCAGTGTATGTAATGCACAAAAGTATAAGGGATAGGAAAAATATGCTATAGGAATGAATTAGACACCGAACAATGGTACCTCCTATTTTTAAAGAATACACATAGACTAACCCTAAGACAAAGAAACTGAGATTTCTCCCCATCTATTGAGTCAAATGTTATGGAAATTTATAGGCATACACTAAGTTGTCTTATACTCAGCCTCACAACTAGAAGTGGCCAAGGTAGGCTGATTCTTACTCACCGAAGATATGCATGAGCTATGAAGCATCAAGTAAAATGCACCAAGGGACATAGGAGTTTCATAGAAACGAGCCCAATGAGAGTAAGAAACAACATGAAAATCTATCCGTAGTGATCCCCCTTGGGATAAAGAAATCCAAGTAGCTGGGTAACACTTAAGTAGAAATAGATGTCATTAGCCTCCTGTGAATGCTTGACACCTCGGCAATGCACAAAATTCCTCATCTCAAAGACAAAAAAACTAAATATAAGGTTGCATTATGCATAAGTAAACCAAGCAATGAACAACTTGGTGATAGACAACAACATCAAATGCATCTCTAGCATAATGTAGACTCAATCGTAAACCTGTTTCCATATGAGTGGTAATAGGTGTGCAATCTTCGAGGCCAAAACACTGCAATAATGTGACCAAACATTTAGTTTGACATAGAGCTATTCAACCATCATCTTGCATTAAATGAATGCCTAGATAATGATGCAAATGCCCCAACTAGAACATCTCAAATGAGGCATGGAAATCGGCCTTAAAATCAGCAATATGCTTCTCATGAGGACGACTGAGCAAAATGTCATCAACATAGATAGAAAGGACCTAAACCACATCCTTTGCACACTTAACATATGAGGTTCTCTCAATTGGACTATTTCCAAAACCATGTGTAGTGAACTAGGGATGTGTCACTTCATACTAAGCACGTGGTGCTTGTTTCAAACCATATAATGTTTTTTTCAACTTGCACACCCTTATTTCATGCCCTTTCTAGATAAAACCATGGGGCTAAGAAACATACACATTTGGATGTAACTCACCATTCGAAAATGCAATTTTCATGTCCAACTGATGTAAATTCCATCCATGGTGGGATTCTAGTGCACATATGCTAGGAATAGTCATTCAACATGTGGGTGCAAAGGTTTCATCAAAATCAATGCCTCTTTCTTGAGCATAACCTTTTTCAAAAAGCCTAGCCGTATACATGTCAACTCTTCCATCAGATTTATGTTTCATCTTGTATACCCATAGAGGGTCAATGGCATTTTTTGCAAAGAGGCAAATCACAGAAAGAATAAGTACCATTCTTCATAATAGCAACATCCTCAAATTGCATAGAAGCCATCCAATTTTTTGCTTTTTTTTCGTTTATCAAAAGAAACATGCTCATTCTCATGATCTAAAATAAGTAGTGTAAGAGCCTCAATAAGTATGAAATGCCAAGGGTGCATCCAATTTGCTATCTCACAAAGTCTACACTAGTCATTTAGGCATAGTTTTTGCCCCTTCTATATGAACCCTCTCATCAACAAGTGCATCATGTAAATCTACATCACAAATGGAATGATGTGCATCATAATGTGAAACCCATAGAGGCTAAGAAATCACCTCATTGGGAGTAGCACTTGACTCTCTACCTGTAAAAACACGTAGACAAGTGTCATAAAAATCGTTGGAGCAAACAAATGTCTCCTTAATACATGAAAAAAAATGGTTGAATTGCATCTTCCACAAAAACAACATCACGATTAACAAAAATGCCTTTAGTCTATGGATGATGGGGATGAGAAGCAGTTCTTTCAAAAATATACCCAAAAAAAAAGATTTCACTATGTTATCATCCAATTTTATGCATTGTTGTTCAGGCGCGATAGCATATGCCAAACAACTAAAGACTCAACCAAAAAAACATTAAAATTGGAAGACATGTATCCCCTGTTGATTGCAATGGAGGGTGCCCATTTTACATGTTGACACATTTTCATCTAGAACCAAAAGCACATCAAAACTTTAGACTTTGCCTCCAATGGATACACCCATGCATGCCAACAAAAACCATCAATACAATTCATGAAGTAAAGGTTGTTCCCAAAAGAAGGTGTCTGCATAGGACCAGAGATATCACTATGAACAAGAAACATTTTTTGCATATTTCGAATTCAAATATCTTCAAATAGGTAGGAATAGTGCATTTTGCCCAAAATATAGTCTTCTCACACATGTTTATTAGGTTCCTCATGTTTGGGCAGAGACAACATCATCTTAGTTTTTAGAGGCTTAGCAAACTAGCAGAATTTAGATGACCAATGTGTGCATGCCAAAGCTTTGCATCTAAGATAGCATAAGAATCTTGAACTTCACATGCTCAATAATTAACAAACTTGCATAGTCTATCAGCTTATACAACCCACAACATAACATTTCAAAAGAAATAATAACATTTCCAATTGACACATCATGAACTGTACATATGACATCTATAAATTTTGACAAAGTGAAAACAAATTTATCTTGACGTTTGGCACAAACAAAGCATTTAATAATGTAAAAGAACTATCATTAGGAGTAGCCATATTTATCTTACCAACTCCAGTGATTGTAGAAGAGGAGTTGTTGGCACATGTCATAATATTCCATATAGAAGTAGGCTCAAGTGAACTCAAGAAAATACACTACGAGGTAATATGTTTCGTTTCCCCACTATCAATGTACCAATCCTTTGGCTCTACTCTAGATATCTAGTGTTCATGAGAAGATGGGCCATAAATGCAAATAGTAGTAAATGCCCATTCTTCATTCTGCACAAGATTAGCAGACTCTAGTTTGGGTGTAGAGGCTCTTCAACGACCATTCGAACCTCTTTTTTCATTGCCTCTTTGCATCCAGTTCTTAAAAACTATTTATGATTTGATCATGACCTTTAGAATATTTGGATAATAATTTTTTCTTTTTTTATTTCTTCTTTTCTTTGTTTACTTTGTTTTCAATTGTGCATAATTAGAAAACTTTTGTTTAATCCTGGATGAGCTCCATTTTCTTTTGCACTTATGATTAGCTAAGAAAGCTCCATATGTTACACACATAATGGATGCCAGGACCGATCTTCGGACAACAAAATATAATGCTATGGAATTTGGATTTCTTTTCATGACCAACCAAAGAGTAGATGCAAAAATCTCATATGAATTTGGAAGACCATTTAGGACATGTTACGCAAGTGAACTATCTAGCAATTCTTCATCATTAGAAATCAATTATTCCTTCAAATCTTTGATCTTTGTCAAAAAATATCCATAGATTTTCTTTCATTTATATGCTCACCCTCCAACTTTTTTTTGGAGGTAAAAGACATGTATCTGCCCACTCAATTAGAACACACGGTGCCCATTTTAAATGCTGACCAATTTTTAGCCAAACCGAGAAGCTATTTTAATTACATAGACACTTCAGACTTTGCTTTCACTCGATATACCCCATGCATGCCTAAAAGATCATCAATAAAACTAACAAAGTAAAGGTAGTTCCCAAAGGAGAGTGTCTACATAGGACCACAAGCATCAGTATGAACAAGCTACAATTTGTAAGTATCTCAAGCTGAACCATTTTTTGGGAAGGAAGAATGCTTCATTTTTCCCAAAATACAACCTTCATAGAAATGTTTACAAAGTGCCTCAATTTTTGGCAAAGAGGACACCATTTTAGATTTATGTAGGGGTAGGAAACTAATATAATTCACATGAACAAATAATGCATGAAAAAGCTTTGCATTTCCAATATCTTGAGAACGTTGAGCTACATATTCTTAATTATTTATAGCTTTTGCATAATCTTTGAGGTTATACAAATCATCACATAAAATGCATGAAGCAATAATAACATCACCATTTGACAGACCATGAGCTATACATCTATCATGAACAACTTTCACAACCAAGCCGACCTTGGCTAATGTTGAAACTGAGAACAATTTTTTCTTCATCCGTGGCATAAACAAATCTTTTGACAATGTGAAATAACTACCATTAGAAGTAGTTAGAATAATCTTAATAGCTCCCATTACAAGATAAAAGGAGTTGTTAGCACATGTCATAGTATTCCCTGCAGGAGCAAGCTCAAGTGAAGTGAAGAAACTATATTGTGAGATAATATGTTTGGTTCCTCCACTGTCAAAGTTCCAAACATCTGTGTCTACTATTGACACACACTATTAATGAGAAGAAAGCTCATAACTGCAAAAAGTAGTAAATTCCAATTTCTCATTATGCACAAGATAAGCACACTCTATTTTGGGTGTAGAGCCCTCTACAACAACCATTCCAACCTCTTTTTTCTTTGCATCCTTTGTAGCTAGTTTTGCAAAACTCTTTATCACATGATCATTTCATTTATAGTATTTGTAGAAAAAATTGTGCTTTTTGATTTCTTCTCATATTTTTCTAGGTTTTCTGATTGCATACAATTAGTATTTTTTTGCTTACTAGTAGATGAGATTCATTTACCTTTGCACTTTTGACTAGTTAAGAAAGCTTGATCTGCGACAAGCATAATAGAATTTCATCAATTGAAGAATAGAAGAAAACCTTTCATATCAATTTGGAAGACCATTATGAACGGTCTATAGAAGTGATCTTCCTTGTAAGACCATGTTTGGAGATCAACTACTCTTTGAAGTCTTTGATCTTTGTCAAAAAATTATCCATAGATACCCCTTCATTCATATCATCACTCTCCAAATGTTTTGGAAAGTAAGCAACACGAGCCTCATTTCTTGCCTCGTACTAACTTGTAACTTTATCCCAAGCATCATTTGTATTTGGCAAGAGCAAATATGAGGGAAAATGGAATGTTGGAAAAAACGGCTATCAATGCATGTGCCTAAGCATCTCTACCATCTAAACAAAGTTCCTGTATAGAAGGTGAAGTAGGAACTCGAGCACTGTAGAGGAGGTACTGGGGTATCCGCTTTTAACAAAGGTAGAGATTGAAGATTAAACACGTCCAGTATGTCACCTACTCAAGGGGGGTTCTCTTTAGGGAAGTATACCCTTAAACATTTCTGTGAGCAGGCCGACAACGAGAATTTCACAGAATGGTAAATGCTTCAGCAATTATGGACAACCAATAACAAATGAAGACTATACTCTGCCTGATTCAAACCAGATGATTACAAAGTTGGGCAATTGATAGATGATGCTCACAGGTGTAAACTTAGGTCTAACAAGCCACAAGCTTAGGGCTAACAAATCACTTGAATAGTAAACACACCAATACAAAAGTTTCTCCTATCCGCATAAGGACCACTGATATGCAGACTAACTCAGAACAATCCAAGTGGTAAGATCTTCTCAAGAGGATGGAACACAATCAATCACACTGACCCACGGAAAAAGAAGAAGAATCCAAGCTACTCTTTTACACTATCGTGCTCATAGCCCTTCACTGAGAAGCCTCCCCTCTGTATACACAACAGAGTAGCTCCCACAATAGACTTGAAATCACCAAGTGCAAGAGAGGTCTTCTGTACGTACGCACGAACCACTGTATCCCTAAAACTTGTACATGTACTCCAGTGTGTTGTAACTCAAATGAGCACAAATCCTTTGATTTTATAGGCCCCAATAGGCCAAGAGAGCCTTGCCGAATCTTCACGTCCACTGATCATGCGCCGGTTGAATGCCCTAAATTGGAGGGTAGGTCAAATATTCCCTTTGATTTGAATTGGATCCCCAAAGATAGGTAGTCGCCGTGAATGGTTGGCGGCCACTTTTACTCTTGACAATTACCTTTTTATCTTTTCACTTGCCATCCGAGATTCTCACTTTTACTGATTTAATCCCTGCATTTGACTGAAGCTGATTGGTCTAACTCCTTATCCCTTGACCAAGTGCATTGAAACTATATAACATCACTGTTACATGACGTGCAACTATTCCTCATTCCATATCTTCATCACGGCATTGCCCACCCTTGACCTTAGATTTGCATTGTTCCGCTGACTCTGATTGTGAGTGATAGTGCATGTGTGTGTGTGGGTGCACGTGTGTGAAGGAGGGTAGGTGTGTGTGCATACGTGTAATTGTGTGTATATGCGTGTGTAATTGTGTGCATATGTGCATGTGTAATTATGCATGTGAGTGTGTGCGTGAATGTATGTGTGTGAGTGTGAAATTGTGTGTGTATGCATGTGTGGGTGTGTGAGTGCATGACTCGGTGTGCGTGTGTGGGAAGGGGGGTGGCTTAGTGGAGGAAGGGGGGGCTAGTGGAGGATATTGTTGTAAATATTGTTGATATATCTCGCTAGGGATGTGTATGAACACTCATGGGACCAACAAGGTACTGTTTTCCCTATTTAGGAGAATTTTATCCCATGTCTTGTTATATACACCTACAACCCTAAGAGATGACTTATCTATGTATATTCACTTGGTAATACATTTAATATTGTGTGTACTCCAAGCTTCTTCTTCTTCTTCCTTGTGTTGTTCATGTTCTTCCACCAACGTTAAACTCCTAAAATTAGTACTAGAGCACATCGTTGCTTCTCCTCTAGCATCGCCAACACCCCTCTCATCATAGTCTGAGAAGCATGCAAAAATTGGTGAGCATAGTCAGGGTGACTATGGATTCAAAACAACTTCATAGTGTGGCGTTAAAATGTTTATATGAGCTCATTTCGGCCTCCCAATGCACTATGACAGCACCTGTAGAAGCAATTTCATGTTTTTGTGCCAAACATATATACACATTTTTTCTCGTGAGTACAAGAACCTCAAAGTGTGCTAGAGGTTTGGTACAACATAATAGAATAATTTTGTTCAACTTTTGGAGATACATTGATTTTTCTCCATCAATGTTTTTTAAGGAGTGACCATGGCTAAAACGAATGATGTATTTTGTATGTTGGCTATTGCGAATAGGTTGGATCATACGAATTACCCAGTATAGGCATATATGATGCATCATGTATTGGTCGCAAAATGACTTTGAAATATTGTGGAGCATGTTGAACAATGACCTACTACACCTGCAAATATAGTTATTGAACATGATGTTAATGGCATTGAAAATGAAGATCGTCAAATTCTTATTCGTGCTTGTAGATCCCTCTCTTTCTCTCTCTCTACATATTGACACAGTTCTGGATAATGGGGAGAACTGGAGTGTGGGACAGAGACAACTTCTGTGTCTAGGGAGAGCACTTTTAAAGAAGAGCCGCATTTTGTTCCTTGATGAAGCGACTGCATCAGTTGATGCTCAAACAGATGCGGTGTTACAAACTGTGATCAGAGAGGAATTCTTAAATTATACAGTTGTGAGTATTGCTCATCGGATACCCACAGTAATGGACTGTGATATGGTCATGGTTCTTGAAGCAGGGTTTTCATGAATATTCCTTCCTTGCTGCTGATGGTATACCTTGTGACATGGCGTAGGCTCGCTATCAGCCTACTATGCCACTTGTTCTTAAAGGGATTAGTCTTGACATTGTTGGTGGGAATAAAATCGGTGTTGTGGGCCGAACTGGTTGATATTACAACTATGGGGCTTCATGACCTGAGATCAAGGTTGGGTATTATTCCTCAGGATCCCGTTTTATTTGAAGGCACAATCAGAAGTAATATGGATCCCTTGAATATGTATACTGATGAGGAAGTCTGGTAGGGTCTATGAAAGTGTCAGCTTGCCGATATTGTTGAGTCTAGGCCAGACAAGTTGGAAGCAATTGTTCTCTCTCTCTCTCTCTCTCTCTCTCTCTCTCTCTCTCTCTCTCTCTCTCTCTCTCTCTCTCTCTCTCTCTCCCTCGTTTCCCCTCTCTCTTCCCCCCTCTTCTCTTCTTTCTCTCTCTCTCTCTCTCTTTCTTTCTCTCTCTCTCTCTCTCTCTCTCTCTCTCTCTCTCTCTCTCTCTCTCTCTCTCTCTCTCTCTCTCTCTCTCTCTCTCTCTCTCTCTCTCTCTCTCCCTCGTTTCCCCTCTCTCTTCCCCCCTCTTCTCTTCTTTCTCTCTCTCTCTCTTTCTTTCTCTCTCTCTCTCTCTCTCTCTCTCTCTCTCTCTCTCTCTCTCTCTCTCTCTCTCTCTCTCTCTCTCTCTCTCTCTCTCTCTCTCTCTCTCTCTCTCTCTCTCTCTCTCCCTCGTTTCCCCTCTCTCTTTCCCCCTTTTCTCTTAACAGCGAGTCGTAACAAACGAGAACTATGTCGTAAAAAGAGAACACTTACGTCAAAAATTACATGTTTTCACCTCATTTTTGGAATTCCTTTACACCAGTATACATATATTACAAAAATGAGGTGAAAACAAGTAATTTTTGACGTTTTTTGTCATTTTCTCAAAAAAAATGAGCTCAAAATGTAGTCAAAATTTCACTATAATAGGCATTGACGTGTCCCAAAATGTATATGATAAGACATTGACATGTCCAAAATCTATATGCTAAGACATTGACATGTCTAAAATATATATAAGAATGTAGAAGTCAATAGTTTTTACACAAAAATAACATTTTAGACATATCTTTAATGGGTGGATATCTGATTGTTATTCAAAATTGCTACAAAACATGGTTTCATTAACCAAACTACTTTGAGGCATTTACATAAGCACTAAAAATGTCTGAGAGCTTCAATGCAACTCACAACTTTGTCGATCTATGTCTACACCCTCATCATCTGATGCACTTGATTCAGTCTCATACTGTTGAGAGCTCTCTTCTTCTTCTTCTATATCCACAAGAGCTCTATCTTCATCCACGTACATACCAAATTCTGCAGGATCATGCACAACTCTTCTTGTTTTCCTATGATTTCCTGTACCACATACATCTGGAAGCTTTTGTTTTATCATGTTGATGGTTGCTTTCCTCAAGTGACCAGTTTTTGTCAAGGAAAAATCATAAACAAGAATATCTACATCATCCATTTTAAGAGTGGATGTGCTTCGAATATTCTTTTTCCTTTTTGAACCTGTTCGTTTAGCATCACACACCATTTCTAAGTTATATTTACCTGTGAATGCATTACTACTTTTAGTGTAATACCAATGCATCACCAAAGCCTCTATTCTTCTCTGATCAATATCTTTAGTTATCTGTAAAACCTTTGCAATCCAAAATGGTCTGGTAGCCTCATCACCATCAACAAGTACTGCAATAAGCGTTCCAACATTTATCTCTATTAAATTTCCTTGCCATCTTGCTTCTGCCTGTTTTGTCATCCTTGGGCCTACATAAATATTTCTTTCTGGTGGATGTATAAAACTTTGAAGTGCATCTGCATTACATGCTTGGGCCACATTCACGGATCTTTGTGTACAAAAATCCCATGTGAATGGAACATCAACTGGCCAGTGACCTGCAATTGTATACTGTATAATCTCTTCTTGATGATTGAAAAAGTCCTCCCACCAAGATACATCTTGATCTCCAGCATATTTTTTTGCACGCTCAATATGTCTCTTCTTTTCAATGAGTGCATGCATCCAGCTTTTACTTTGATCAACCACACTTCCACATCTTTCTGTATTGTTTTTATCTTCATATGGTGATTGTTCTGCACCATACACTGTTACAGTAGACAAATTAGGCACCTGCAATAAGAATCTGCATCCCTCTGTAGGCTCCCACCCAAGAGAAGATGAATACTGCTTTGCAAATAAAAGGGTTATTTCATCAACCCTCCTCATCAAGAATACATGGTTGAAACTAATATTGTGCAATGGAGCCAAAACCTTAGCACTGTTATCAAGGCCCATTGAGCAAAAGTGCTTAAAGTCATAAATCTGTGTGAGGTGTTGAACTTCTGGTTTTGGAGTATATGCTTCTGAAATCAGCTCAGATAAAATCGGAAGAGTAAAAGCATTGTTACGTGCCAACTTCTTAGAGAAAGTACTGAACATTTGATCAATGTGATCATGAGTGTGGCCAACCAAAAGAAAATTTACCTTAACCTTCTGAAATACCTGTTTCTCAACAAGCATGCTTAAATATCCAAAGACTGTAGAATTTTTATTCTCTCTTGGAGTATTATCTAGTTGCAAATATAGAGTTGGTGGCAAAAGACCCTTCCATGATTGCAAAACACGATGAATGACAGTAACTGTAAGGTTTGGATCATTATGCACATTCGGATATGTGAAGAAAACCTTGGACATTACAGTTCCATTGTATACCAAAGCGCCAACCAAATGCATTTGCACAAGGACTTCATCTCCAATGTCCTTAGGGATGCGATAAAAATGTGGCAAACAAGTTTTTTTTTTATCCATACCATCGATCAACAAACACATATAACGCTCCGGATTTCTGAGTGCCTTACTTCGATGATGAATTGCTTTCTTTCTCTCTAATGCTTGACTGTCACGATGGTTGTTAAGAAGGTTTTTAAAATTATGCTTTTCCTGTGGTGTTGTAGCCCCTTTTGCCATGTTTTTCAAAGTGGCACAAACTGAACATTCACCCATTCTAACTTTACGAGGAATAGAAACATTGTTAAACTCCTCCTTCCATAATCGAGTAAAGTGACGATACAACACATACTTCTCATTTCTATTTTCCATGTCTTCTCTATATATTTGAAATACCTCTCAACGAGTAAAGTTATCTGACAAGTGCAACCTTCCAGTTGTAGGCATAACTTCACAATGCAAGCTAAAATAGTTCATCATCCAATTCATTGCATGACGTCCAACAGATCCTTTGGTCCCACCATGGAACGTATCCAAAATGAGATCCCCATTCAAAAACCCTTGTTGAACCCTATGTATTCTAAAATTTCCTACACCCATTGCAATTTTAAATGCAGCCCTACAGCATGGCATCCCTTGAGTAAAGAAATATTCAAAACCAACACGCGTTACTGACATGTTATCCTCAATCATTTGCATGCAAGAAACAAGGTATATATCTTGCCTTTCACTATCTAAATGGAGGAATTTTTCTCTTATGTGCTTTAGTTTCTTCATCCCTAAATTATACAAGCATTTCAAACCACAACAATGCTTCACAATATCCAATGCAATCTGTCTATCTGAAGTAAGAAATTTAAATCTTTTTCGACTTACTTCACGAGACCTTCTTTTAAATCGTAGATTGAGCTTGCTTTGCTTTTTCGTTGCTCCACATGCACTTGAGTCAGAAGGGAGATCAATGGTTGGATCAGATGGGAGATCAAGAGGTGCATTTGTATGAGCAGCATTGCACTGTGAATTGGATAACTTAAATGACTCAACAGAAAACATGGAATCATCAGCACGTTCTAAATCATAGGGATCATCACTTCTCTGGAAAGGCTCAACTGAGAACAATGAATCAATATGAGCAGAGGAAGCTGATGCCCAAGCATCCACTGAAAAGATTGAGCTCATCTTCCCAAAAACTCATAATGAGATTGCTTCAGCTATTTTCCAATGATGATGACTGGGTCCTAGACCTTTTTTCGGGCACAGGTAATTTCAATTTTCACAATTTTCATTAGTCATTGTTGATTGAAGCCTCTAATAGGTTTTCTGCTGTTTCAGGAACGACTCTGGCTTGCTCCTTAAAGATGTTCAGGCACTGCATAGCTGTGGAGAAGGATGATGCTCAAGTGAGCTTCATTAGAATGAGAATCAATGGGCTGAATGAATGCCCAGATGAAGACCAAGAGGTTGGAAGGAAGCACATTGCAGATACGGAGAGATTCCAAGCAGCTTCAAGGGAGCCTGTTCCCCCACTTGCAGATGAACCTGGGGACATGGCTGACCTTGAAGAGCCAATCTTGGAGCAAGAGAGGCAAGATAGGTGTTCTAATGTGCCAGAGGATACCAATACCCTTGAGCCTGAGGAAAGCTATGATCAGCTTCTATTGTAGATTCACATAACTCTTGTAAAACACATGAAATGTAAAATATCATTTTAATGGAAATATAATTTGGAGTTCTGCTTCCACTTCGTGTTTAGCTTGATTTATCTTGAGCATTTCTCTGATCATGTGTGAATGTTTCTTAGTATAATTTTGTTGAATATTATCTTCTCTTGGGAATGCTTTTGTGAAGTGTATTTCATATTCTGTTAATATGGCCAGGCATTCAATGGGGATCTTAACCATACAAAGGGGATGATCTTAATTGCCTTGTTAAAATGCTCTGATTTTTACAACACATGTTCTCTAACTTTCGAGTAACTCTTAATTAGCTATCTTCTGTGCTTGTTGAGGTTATAGATGTAATGAAGGAGCTTCGCGAGTTCTTACATGTACCTTTTCAACTCTAATCTATTGTCCAAGATCATGATGTGGGATTCTTGGTCATGCTCAACAACTAGTTTTCATGGCAGCATGAATTTTAGTATATCTATCTTGACTACTTGGGATCTGAGATCAAGCTTCTAAAGACAATATTTACAAGCAAGACTCGTGATGCTTTCTAGATATTGTAAAATGCCCACTTTTTTGCTTCATATAATGGTATTTAGGTAAAAAGAAAAAGAGAACATGTCTTTGTTCTCCTTTGTTGTGACTCAGTGTTTCTTCTTTCTCTCTCTCTTTCTCTCTCTCTCTCTCTCTCCCTCTCTCTTCCCCCCTCTCTCTCTCTTTTCCCCTCTCCCTTCTCTCTCCTTCTCCGCCTCCGCCCCCGCTTACTGCCTCCGCCCCCGCTTACTGCCTCCGCCCCCGCTTACTGCCTCCGCCCCCGCCTCCGGAGCCCCTCCTCCACTAGCCCCCCCCTCCGCCTAGCACCACTAGCCCCCCCCCCCCCCCCCTAGCCCCACTAGCGAACCGCATGTCACCCCTCCGCCTCCGCCCCCGCTTACTGCCTCCGCCCCCGCTTACTGCCTCCGCCCCCGCCCCCGCCTGCCTCCGCCAAATCCCCCCGCTCCCACCTCCGCTAACCCCCCCCTCTCCGCCTAGCATCACTAGCCCCCCCTAGCCCCGCCCGCTGGACTCCGCCCCCGCCCCCGCCTGCCTCCGCCAATTCCCCCCGCCACCCGCCCTACCCTCTGCCCTACCCTCCGCCCTACCCTCCACCCCACCCTCCGCCCTACCCCCGCGCTACCCTCCACCCTACCCTCCGCCCTTCCTCCACTAGCCCCCCCTTCCTCCAATGCGTTTTTCATTGCACTTGATGACTTCCTGACTCCTTTCATTCTCTTGATTTGGAAAGAATCTAATAGTAAAGGCACTCTTGCTATTGAGATCAACACTAGAGTTATAAAATTGATCCATAAAAGGGGACCTAAAGAAGTTCTTAACAATTGGAGACCTATTACCTATTTGACCACCATCTACAAGATTTTTGCTTCCTCTCTTGCCAGGAGACTCAGTCCAATCATGCAAGACAATCCTTCTTGAACAAAGAGGCTTTATTAAGGGTAGATTCATCTTACATGCTATCATCTCCTTGTGGGAAGTGATTGACTATGCTCACGAATCTAACTAGCCTTATAATTTTGTCAAAATAGATTTTGACAAAGCCCATGATAGAATAGAATGGGACTTTGTTATCAAGTCTCTCCATGACATAGGAGTTGTGAAAAACTTCATTAGAGATGTTGACACCCTTCTTAGAAATGCTCACTCTAAAATCTCCATTAATAGCTCATTATCTTCTCACTTTAGCCTTAGAAGATATATTCATCAAGATGCCCCCTTGCCCTCCTCCTCTTTGTTGTTGCTTGTGATGCCCTTGGGTGGCTGATCAAAGACGCCTTGAGTAATAGACTCCTTGAAGGTATCCATATACCAAGTGCTGATAACCAACTTTGCCTTCAAGCTTTTGTTGATGACACCAACATCCTTGTGAAATCTAATCCCAATTCTGTTAAGTGTGTTATTGACTTCATGAAAACCTTTTGCCTAGCGAATAATTCCCATATCAATGATAAAAAGACTACTTTTAAATCCTCAAAGAACATTGTGTGTTGTTGTATAACTTCTTTGGGTTGTGACATTATCAAGGACGGGGAAATTTATAGACTCCTGGGTATCCCTTTTGGATTTCAAGTTACTCTTGTTAAAAGCACTTCTATCAAGTCGCTTTTAATCTTGTTTCAGGTTCTTGGGGATGGTTAGGGGTCTGACATTGCAGAGGCCCTTTATTCGATTTTCCCAAATTAACTATTCAACTAACAGTCATTATACTCTCAAGGCAACAACTTCTACTACACAGTTACTATGTTTCGGTTACGATTTATCTTACACAGTAAACTTATCATGCGAATTAACAATCACACAGGTGCACAGATTTATTAATGTGAATGTAACATTACTGTGTTAATACTTAATACTGCAATTCATCGAACAAAATACAGTACTCAAGACTTCTGCAAATCTGCACACGATCTTCTTAGCACGGTCACCCAGACAGACACTCTGGTGAACCCGTCTCTCCCATGCCAAAGAATCACTGTAATGCCTTTTCATTAAAGGGTAAAAGTTACATCTATTTGCTACGCCTTTTCGGTGCGTGCGATATATGAAAAATAAAATCCAATTTTGGCGGCCTAACACTAGCATGCACGGTGGACTCGAGCCCGCAAAGAAAAATAAAACTATGGCTCATCAACTATGCCTTGTATGTACAGTGTTCTGGCTAATTTAAATGTTCGGGTGATCTTTTGTTTCAGGGAAACTAGCATAATATTCAATGTGTCTAGCTCTACTAGTTGTGCATCTCTTCTAACTGAACTAGCCGCAATAACTTGACTCATCAGTGCATCAGTCTACGTCTGTAAAAATGATTCTTGTAAATAGAATTCATTAGCTAATGCAACATCTCTCTACTGCTTCATATCCGCAATTTGGGCATCAATGCACGACAATCTTTCTGCTTGAGCACCTAGATGCTTTTCTCTGCGTTCCAGCTCCTGAGCTTGATATTGGATGGTTTTGTAATACGCATCCCTTTCTTTCATAATGCCTTCCATCTCCTTCTTTACTTGATGTCTGGCCCGTCTGTACTTCCAATTCACGACTCTTCTCAAAGAGTTCGGCAGATACAATCTTTAATTCCTCTGTGTTCTGGATGGCCAAATCAGCCATTTCCTGTCCTTTTTGTGTCACGAGCGTGAGATCTTCACAAGTTTCTTCCAATAAGTTACCCATAGCAATTCTAGCATCTTATTTGTCATGCACCAGTTGTTTTAACTGCTTGATTTCTGTAGCATGAGCATCTAAAAGAAGAATCTTTTCATTCAATGTAGCAAGAGCAGCATCTCGTTGGGCAATCAAGTTGTCCTGCTCTGCTATCCGTGCTTGGTATTGTTGAAGCTAAGCCTGTAGAGCATGGTTCTCTGCTTTGACTGCATTGGCTTCTTCATGCAACGGAGCAATGTCTGCTTCAAGCAAATCTACTTTGCCTTGCAATTCCTGTCGGATATTCTCGGTAGCCAGCTTCATTTGAAGAGGTGATTGCAGAGAAAACATGATCAGGAGGTGACCCATAGATTCTAATTCGCTGAACATAACGGGCGGAGAAGGAATAGTAGGAAGTGGTTGGGATGAAGAGGTGGAAAACAGATGAGGGGAGGGTGATGGAGAGTAGTCGGGAGTAGAGGATGGAGGAGTGGGTGCGTCAGGAATTACATTAGCGATTGCACTAGTAGGCAGTGCAACGGGTTCAGTAGGGTTAATTAGCGGAGGAAGGGGGATAATAGTATTCGGCACCAGGACTATTCTGGTCGCATTCTCACTTGTCGCCTCAGTGTTTGCAGTTTTCTCATCCTGCTAATGAGAGTGCACCCAAGAAGAGACTTCTTCGGATTCTTCCAGGTATGCACCATGTTCCTGTTGGTTGAGTGGAGAAGAGGGAACTGATGACATGGAAGGAAGTGGTAGTGTCATGGAAGACTTCAGTGTCGTGCCCGACAGTGGATGCTTGCACCTGACTTTCAGAGGTGTTAACGCATCTGCATTTTCTGCGAAATAGTTGAAGCAGGTCTTCATCGTCATCATCCTTGTCCTCAAGCATGTGAGTAGATTCTTCATGTAACAAGAAAGGAGCGGTTGGAGGAGGTTGCTCGGCTTGAGTTGCCGGAAAGAGGAAAGTGAGGAGATGGGGTAAACAGGAACAAGGAAGGTCACGCTTAGTGATTTGTTTCATAACCGCTACACATTCATGGTGAATGCACCGGAAATAGAAGGATGTGAAATTTACAGTCTCACGAGAAGCAGTATCTATCATGGAATAGAATGGTCGAGCAATACCATATGTGCATTTCTGTAAATTCAGGGTGGCTACCAAAAACTGCAGAGCTGTATGCTCAGGTTCAGGTCTGCAAAGAATGGCATACTCATTAGATGAGTGCCGAGGAAACAATTCTTTCATGGTGGCGACAAAAAGAAGTGGACTGTTCTCCAATCCTTCGCGAGGGAGTCGAAAAGCTTCAGCAAACCCAGCTAAAGTAATGAGTACACGAGATGGTAAAGAACCAATAGGCCAACACCGCTCTGTAGCAGGTGTGGCAGTGATGGCAGAAATGATCTGCGCATGGAATCGATGACACTCCACTAAATGCCAAGGCAATTCAGCAAAGGCCAACAGACCATGGGTGTGCAAATACTCACTCACTTCGGGAGTGAGGCCTGCACGGAAGGTTGCGACATTCGGGAGTGCTTCCATGGCGCACAGGTAAACACGAGAACACAAAATACAAAGACCACACAATCACACAAACACAATAGTGACTATCAGTGGAAAAAAAAAGATTAAGTAAGAGCACGGACAACATTAGGCGGCAAAAACCCTAATCATCGTGCAGTATTGGAGAGATATCCTTCATGATTACGGCATGCATGCATGATCAGAAACAGTAACACAGGGCCGCGATTAATCATATTGAGATACCAAAACGAGGAGATTCTGTGAGTGGTCAACCGAAATACGGGGATAAAAAAGAAAACAAGAGACATGCGAAAAAATACACGTCATAGGTTATCAAACGACTGGTGATATGGGTGAAGCTAAGAACCATTAATCACTTTTGGCAGGAGAACACCTGTTAAGGTTGCTAACCGAAAAGTTGCTGGTCCCACTTGTTCAGCAATCCGGTATGGACCGAACCACCGTAACTTAAATTTTCTGGCAGGCGATTAGCTTTAGCATTATAGAATAAAACAAGTTGGCCAACCATAAATACAGGGGTCTTGAGGAAACAATCATGAGTACAGGCTTGAGGAAGCTGAACTTCTTGAAGAATCATAAAGCTTTCCCAGCATTGTTCATCCAATGATCTGAGCATATCCAACCGAAATGGCAAAGATTCATCCGCCAGCAATTTTTGAGCTAAGGCAACATGCAGACTTGGTATCACTACTTACATATATTGGTGCAATAGCCTCCAATCCATAAACAAGTTTAAATGGAGTTGTTCTGGTTGCCACTTTGTACGTGGTCCGGTATGCCCATAATACCGTAGGTAAGAGTTGATCCCAACGTTCCCGACATTCGAAGACCAATTTGCGAAGCATATTCAAGAGAGTCTTATTGGTACTTTCAACTAGACCATTAGCACGGGGATAGTACGGTGAGCTGAATTTATGCATAATCTGAAATGTTTGAGTGAGTTCTTGCATTAAGTTGTTGGAAAAATGTGTTCCTTGGTCGGTCACTATCTCCAGAGGTAATCCATATTGTGAGAAGACATCTTTCATCAAACATTTGGCCACCGAAGCAGCTGTGGCACAACATAAAGACCAAGCTTCTGCCCACCTAGTGGCATAATCTGTACAAGTCAATATGTGTCGATTGTTGGTTAGGATCCCTGGTGGTGTTATTGGGCCAATAAAATTTAGAACCCACTTCTGAAAAGGCTCCAGAGGTAAGACAGGTTGTAGGGGAAAGAAGTGTTGCTGCAAGGGCTGCCCAGACCGTTGAGAGACATCAAACTGCTACACAAATTGAACCACATCTCTATACATTGTAGGCCACCATAGTCCACTTTGCATAATTTTCCGGTGAGTAAGATCAAGTGCAAAGTGTCCTCCAGAGGGTAATGAATGAGCGATGGCAATAACTGATTCGGATTCATGTGGAGGAATGCGTCTAAGTAAAACACCAGTATGATCTATGTAATACAATTGACCCACAATCAACCTGAACCGTCGACTGTAGACTGCAATTTTCTGGCAGAGAGCAGTGGGAGTATTAGGAGGAAGACATCCGTCAGTGAGGAAAGTCATTAACGTATCGTAATAGATAGGAGCAATAGGAGGTTCTGCAGATGATTCATGAGTTGTCTCGGTGATGTAAATCATCGGTGTAGTGTCATCAATACCTACAGGAGACTCACCGGAATCTAGTTGAGATAGAAAATCCACCAAGACATGTGTTGTGTCGGGTTGATGAATAGCTTCATAATCGAACCCCTGTAATAGTAAAACCCATCTGGCCAATCTACCACTTAAATGTTGCTGCCGAACCAAGTACACCAGTGCAGCATGATCCACATGGAAAGTAAATTTACGACCTAGCAAGTAATGCCAAAATTTCTTAACATAGTATACTAAACCAAGACATTCTTGTTCTGTCACGGAGTAATTCCTTTCTGCAGGAGCTAATCGGCGGCTCGCATAATACATAGGCCGAAACCATTTGTCAATTTTTTGCATGAGCACACTACCAATCGCAATATCTGACACATCCACGAAGACATGGAATTGTCGTTCCCAATCAGGTGGTTGCAAGATCGGGGCCTACGTCAATAAGACCTTCAACCTATCAAATGCATTTTGACACTCTGGAGACCATTCATACTTCCATGGAGTGCTAGTCATAAGCAGATTAAGTGGTGTCGCTAAATGGGCTAACCACCGTAAATGTCTGCCATGCCACCAGATTTGGCCAAGAAAGCGCATAACTTCTTTCGGTGTCTTTGGGATTGGTGCCTCCAACACAACTGCTACTTTATCCAAATCTACCTGTATTCCTTGTTTAGAAATGATATGACCGAGCAGTTTTCCATAGGAGACTGCAAAAACTGATTTGGTAGGATTCAAATATAATTGATACTCTCGGCATTTTTCAAAGTATCACCGTAAATAATACAGGTGTGCCGAAGTGTCACCAAATAAGGAAAATCATCCAAATATTCTTGCATAAACGTGGTCAAGTAAGGTGAAAAGAATTCCTGCATACATCTTTGGAATGTACTTAGGGCATTCCGTAAACCGAACCACATTACGGTGCAAGCATAGACACCTCAATTAGTGAGGAATGCTGTTTTTGGTATATCCTGTTCTGCCATCCTCACTTGATTGTATCCACTGTAGCCATCCAGAAAAGAATACATTTCGTATCCTGCTACCCTGTCGAGCATTGTATCTAGAAAGGGGAGAGGGAACGGATCCGGTATGGTGGTGGCATTGAGTTTTTGGTAATCAGCACAAATGCGTAACTGTTCTTCGATACTATTACTATTGGTGATATCCACTCAGCATGCTCATTTGGCATAATAAATCCCACCTTCAATAAACGATCAACTTCAGCCTTCACATGTGCCGCATAATTAGGGTTCATCCTATAACTAGGTTGTTTGATAGGCCTCGCAATGGGTTTTAGTACCACTCGTGTTGATAAATCCGTGGGTCAAGACCCTTCATGTCTCTATAATCCCAAGCGAAGATGTCTTCGAATTCACGCAAGAGTTGTACCAAATCTTCTTGGAATTTCTCTACTAATCCGGCCCTAATTTTGACTGGCCTCGGGTTGACCGTAGCTCCCAAATTGTATGTTACCAACTGATCCTCCGGTACATAAAACTGTCGAGGTCTTGCCAAGTCATCAGCTAGCTGCAATAGTTGTTGTAAGGTCGATTCATCCATAATTATATCGGCATCTGCTACTACTACTTCGGTTAGTGGCACGACCGTACAAACTGTCGGACTCCAGGTATTTGCTACCGACTGTAAGTCTACAATACCTAATGAGATGAGGTCCTTATTGGTTTTAAGGAAAGCTTCCTCCTCATCATGAGATAACCCATCCAACATATGGACTAGCTCCGCTACATATGGTCATGCATGAAGATCACAACGTTGCATAACATCCAATTTAACTACATATTTCCGATGGTTGTCTTTAAAAATTAACTCTTGAGCAAACCAATCCTGTACGACTTTGGCTTGCTTTAGCCATGGTCGACCGAAGAGTAAGTTGTAGTCGAGGCTAGATTTGGGTATCTCTGGGACTACAAAAGTCATTTTAAATGTGGTTCCCTGCGGGGTTATCGGGATGTTACGTACTAAGCCCACCGGATGGACTCGTGATTGGTCTGCCATTCGCACAAAGAACTGCACTGGTTCATTTTGGGTCCAACCTAGTTTCTTACAGAGTGCATTTGTTGCAATATTCACACCACACCCGCCATCAATTAAAACTTGGGTAATCTTCTAGTTTTTATACCAGACGGTAATCAGTGGGACTAAATGATCCACTGTAGAATCCATCTCCGGTTGTATGGTTGCAATCATCGGAGTACATGAAGGTCCGGGACTAAACTGCTGTTGGAATTGTTGTCTTACTCTTGGAACTAAGGTGAGCAACTATCCCAAAGGGAGTGTGATTGAAGCCTTAGATAAGACGTCCCATACCTGATCTCTTTCGGCTATGGTTATCACTGATTCTGGTGTTGATTCTAATGTTGTTGGGGTAGAATTCTGTTCATTCGATCTTGCCTGTGGCAGAGGGACCTGTGTTATCGGAATGGGATCAGGAAACACAATTGGCTCCTTAGTTGTCCATTGACTAGCCTTTGCAAACATTCGCTGCTGCTCACGAATTCCAGGCTTGAAAACTTCAGCTGCTGGTTGCAACTATTTACCTGATCTTGTCTGAACTACGACTGCTTGTGACTCAACTGGGAAAACATAAACCATGTTAGTCATCAGATTTTGTCCTTCCTTCTTCCTTTTGGCGTACTTTGCTGCTTCCTTGCAAAATCTACGGATATAGCCAACCTCACCATAAAAATGGCACCGAGGGGGTGGGAGGGAAGTACCTTCCGCCGATGTACCTGCCTGCCATCAATTTTGATTAAAGTTTTTACTTTGCAGTCCTCGATAGTTCCTATATCCCTGCTGCTGGTTGGCTCGTAATTGTGGTGGCACATAATGGATGGCTGGCTGACCTGGTTCCTATATTATAGCATTTACGGCAACTCCACCCTGCACCTTTGCATTATATGGACATGTTTCTATTGAGTGTCCTGTTGTGTTATAGATGGCACATTACATCTGGTTGAGGGCACATATAGAACTCGTGTGACCTGGATTCTTGCACTTAGTAGAATACACATGTTTGGATGGATCATCAGTTACATTCTTACTTGCTTTCAGCCATTCCAAGTCCTCCATAAAACCTCCAACTTTGTGCTCCAACTGTAAGGCCATCGCAATTACAACATCCAATGTCATTCCGCCCACATAGCGAATGATCATGATTTGTCTTAACTATGGATTCAGTCCGTTAATGAACCATTGTGTTATGACATCATCTAGCAGATTGGCATGTGCCAGAGGCAACTACCTTAAGTGAGTTCTAAACAGTGTTACATACTCCTGTACACTCTGGTATGGTTTTTGTCCATTGTTCTACAAATAGTCAAAGATTTTTGGGCAGAGTTTTTCTTCAAACAAAACCTCTGTAAGAACGCGTCTCTCACATCATCATAATTACCGAAATGATTAATATCATATTCAGTCAACCACCTTGCTGCTTCATTAACCAATGTGGCCTGAAATATAATGGCCTTGTACATTGGATCCGGTCGATGATTCAACATTGCATAACTGATCTCGAATGTTCGAACATGTGCATCGAGGTCATCCCCCAAAAATCCACCAAATTTTGTATATGTCACTCCGGTTGGGATCGGTCGAGGTGGAATGATTGGTTGTGGCTGCTGCTGAAACTGCGGTTGCGGTTGCGGCTGTGGGGTGTTTGCTGTTGTGACTGTGAACCATTGATGGTGCTATTGTGGGTAGTATTGTTGTTATCTGTATGTTGAGGGGGTGTCTCTTGTCCTTCTGAATCTGTATTATCAGCCTGCTCACCTTTCGGTTCAAAAATGCCATTGAATCTCTTACTTAACTCTAAATCAAGTAGCCTTTCCTCAGTTTTGGTATCGAAATTAGGTAAGCTTGCCCCAAAAAGTAGTGTACATAATAAGGGTCCACCAGGCAGCACCGCACTATCAACGAAAAACTTCAAATTCCCACCAAATGGTACCGAACTTCCATCGGAACTCGTCGAACTTTCACCGAACCATGTTACCCTTTCACTGGAAACGGTCGCACTTGATAACACAGCTTTATCACCGAAAATGGTCGAATTCTGACCAGATAGTGTCAAACTAACTTCGCACTAGCGTCTCTGCAGAACGAGACATCATTGTACCTTCTCCAGGAAGTACCAGATTCACACCGGAATTCATTGGGATTTCATCATGTGTCACCGAACTAGTACTGGAATCACTACTGACTAGCTCCGATCCTTCTATATTGGACTTAATAGGCCTGCACTTCTACCACCATGGGGTGTCCCTAATAGATCTAGAACTGCCCAGGGATCTTGATCTCTTCCATACTTTGGATAGGACTCGCTGGAACGAGTAACCGGCATATATCACTTCTTCAACTAGCGGTTACTATTCTCCATTGCTTGCCTTGCGTGTTGCTCTTCTCTTACTGATTATTTCCAATTTTCCATCTTCCCACAGATGGCACCAGTGTTAAAAGCACTTCTGTTAAGTCGCTTTTAATCTTGTTTCGGGTTCTTGAGGATGGTTAGGGGTCTGGTAGTGCAGAGGCCCTTTATTTGATTTTTCGAAATTAACTATTCAACTAACAGTCACTATACTCTCAAGGCAACAACTTCGGCTACACAGTTACTATGTTCCTGTTACGATTTATCTCACACAGTAAACTTATCGCATGAATTAACAATCACACAGGCGCACATATTTATTAATGTGAATGTAATGTTACTGTGTTAATACTTAATACTGCAATTCAATGAACAAAATACAGTACTCAGGACTTCTGCAAATCTGCACACGATCTTCTCAGCACAGTCGCCCAGACAGACAGTCTAGCGAACCCATCTCTCCCATGCCGAAGAATCACCGTAATGCCTTTTCATTAAAGGGTAAAAGTTACATCTATTCGCTTTGCCTTTTCGGTGCGTTCGATATATAGAAAATACAATCCGATTCCGGCGGCCTAACACTCTTCACCAATGGTGGGAATGGGTCATGAATAAATTCATTATGTGGTATGCTTGTCAATCCTCTCTCTCCCATAGAGTTTTGTGCTTAACCATTATATTCTGCCCTCATTGATCTATTTTCTTTCTGGCTGGATGGCTAACAAGAAACACTTCAATCGAGTTTTTGCCTTGGCTAGGAGATTCTTGTGGGGGGTAGCCATCACCAAAATAAAATTCCTAAAGTGTCTTGGAACATCTGCTGCCTCCCCAAGAATGAAGGAGGTCTATGTATCTTTTGCCCCATCAAGATGGCTATAAATCTCACTACTAAGTGGATTGTGAGATCTATTGACCCTAATGATGCCTGAGTTGTTCTTATCAAAAGAAATCTTAATCAATTTTGCTTGAATGACTATAAGGCCTAGAAAAATCAAAACTTGTGGGCCATATTAATCTCTTCTTAGCTGTGCTTTCCACTAGGTAGTAGTCTGACTTGTAGATTGTGGTATTCATTTATAATGGTTAAGAAGAATTGTACTCCTCATGTAAAATTCTTTCAATACACTAACTTTTCTTCTACAGGAGAGCATTTGGACAGGTTGGATCTCCCTCTCAAAGAATGCCAACTTGGGTATTAAGGAACATGAATGATGTAAATAGAGATTTACCAAATGGAGGGACCAAACTGATGGTGTGCAGGTATTGAGAGCTGAGCAAATCTCTAAGACCATTGATTTAACTCCTGGTTGTATGTAGGTGTTGCTGCTCCATACCGATATGATGGATAGGAAGCTTCTTGACTATTCTTAGAGAAGATCTATCAGATTTTCTGAGGTTGCTAAAGATATGCTGAGAAGATATAAGTCCAAGAGAGGAACTCTTAACATGGTGTTACATAGGTTGAACAACAAATGGAAGATAAACCAGAATACTTCTCAATGGTAGCATAGTCATGAGTCTTGGGAACCTCCCATACAATATTAAGCACTCATTCTCGATGTGGCTTATTCTTCAAAGAGGGGTATGGTGTGGCTCCAAAGCTAGGGAATTTGGAATTCATGATGGAGTATGTGTGTTTTGTGGCATTGAGGAGGACATCCCCCACTTATTTTTCAACTCGAGACATGCTTAGGTCTTCTAGAGGTTTTTTCATACCATTTGTGAAAGTCTTTATGTCACTCTCAGCTATGAAGAAACCTTGCTCGGATCCTACAACAATTTTGATTATGCTCTTTGGAACATCTGGACGGGTCACACTCTTTGGTTCATCTGGAGATCCAAAAATTAGTATGTCATGAACAAGAACACTAACTCTCTGTTACATGCTTTTTTCAAAGGCATGTGGTTTTTGGCCTTCAAAGTCTGGCCTCCATCAACTCTACACCAACTAAGGACTTTAATCCCTCCAATCATTTAAGGACTACCCGTCCTAGGAAGCGGAGAGAGACATTGTTGAATCTATTTTCAAACTCTATAATTGAAATGGTCTTGAGATGTATGTAGCTCCTTGTAGACCTAACCATTGTAATGTTAATGTATCAAGCCCCTTTTGTATTTACATCTCCCTTCTCTAGATGAGGATGTATTTCTATTTCTTGGTGTCCTGATTGGTGGGGGAGCCTACTCCTTGTACTTACACGCATTCCATCATTAATTTCAAATTTCTTGTTTCTTCAAAAAAAATCTCATTAATTGTCTTCTAATTTGCTAGTGGTGGAGGTGCTATAGGTGATTATGAATCATATGGAAAAATAGCATCTCTGATGATGTAATGAGTTGCTCTTTCTCTCATGAAAATGACCCATGCATCTAGGTAATTAGATACATTTAAATCGTGACTATAAAACATGTTTTCTAGGATCCTTATATTAGCAATTAATCTCCATCCACATGATGCAAGGTATTTTTGGAATGCCATATGTATGTGCATATAAGCAAATTTTAACATATTCCGTACTATCTAAACTTGGCATTGATAGTCCATAATATCTTTATAGAAACCAACATGCATGTGCACATGAAGAATCTAAATTACCACTAACCATCTATGGATCCTCATATCAACTATAGAGCATGGAGATTTCCTCAATGGGTAAATGAATTATCCCAGTTCACACCTTCAATCAAATTCATTTCATAATGAGCATGATCACCCTTCTGGTTCTTCTCATATTAGCTTAGTTGCATGCTCCCCTTAGAAAAAACCACCTATATGGTCTTCTTCTTCCCAAAATGGATGGCTTCCATATTTTCCCATATATTATAATGCACATACTCTTAGAAACACACACACAAACACACACACATAAACACACACACACATACACACACACACACTATATATATATATATATATATATATATATATATATATATATATATATATATATATATATATATATATATATATATATATATATATATATATATATATATATATATATATATATATATATATATATAAATAGAGAGAGAGAGAGAGAGAAAGAATATGTACATATACACACATAGATCTCAAATGCATGTATTGATTTATAAACGCACAACACTCTCACATAGATTCAGATAGAAAATTCCAAAATTATATATACAACATATTCATAGACATACACACATGCTTAAAACATATGAACACAAAGAACGTGAAATCTATGTTAATATGCAGCTTAATACGCAACTTCATGCATTGATATACAAATAGATTTACATTCACTCATGTGCCTACTCCATGACATACGCATATACATTCATCTATACACACGCAAGATCTATAATACATATACATGGGTTCCGTTCATATGCTCTAGAAAATCCCACATAATTACGGATTTCAAAGCAGAAAATACATTCGCAGACAAGGAACATTCATACGTACATACATGTACGCATTTTTATACATCAAAACATTTGACACATGCAAGAAAATTTGTTATTAGACATAACAAACCGAAACCATACATGCATATGTGCATATATACATACATACATGTTTACACACATCATCAAATGTAAAGGCATGTACAGACACACTTGAGGTCATTCACATGATTAGATATCTACACACATTCAAAAACCCACAAATCAATATAGAATCAAGCATGTATATTATTTGAGATATGCACACAAATCAAAACATCAAAATACACAACTAGACATACATAAAAATCACATATGTGTATGGAGATACACATGGACAAGCATCAATATATGCATACAAAACGCCATTTTCGCACACACAATACCAAATGTGGATATGAAAACATATGTAGCACATATGTAACTGCAACACTAAATTAACAAACATGCATACTATCTACACATGTATGAACACATAAAACTGACAAAAAAACTCAAACATATACACTCACGTTAATTTCTACTACATAAACATTCACATTCAGGTGGACACACAATACATAGTCACTCTTTGCACTTACAAAGAAAGAATGCAAAAAGAAGCAAGGTAGGAAAGACACATGAAGTGACATTGCAAAGATGGGTTGAATCATCAAGCAAAAAATCATCATATGAGTGATACATATGAATAGTTACATATATGAATATATATTCCTCTATGCATTTGAGCATGTGTCCAACTCTCTCTCTCTCTCTCCACTTTCCTGATTATCTATCTTTCTTCCTCTCTCAAATCTCTTTCTTCATCGTTCTCTTCTTCTATTCTTCTCTCTTTGGCTCTTTCTCTCTATCTCTCTTGACATTCATCTCCTCCATTCTCTCTTAGAATGTGGTTCAAGATTCTGTTGGATAAACAATGTTCCTATTGGTCCATTCTATCTAGAATTTACAGTATGTGTACAAAGCTTCTATACTTCTTCAAGCTGACGGCCGCGTACCAGCATCTATAGTTGTCAAACTCACATCCTTTACACACTAGAGCTTTGGCGGCGTGGATAGGTCGCTATCCTCCCAAAGTATCCACCCGAGTTCGATTCCCATAGGCGGCACCACGCGAAAGCTTATTTTTTATCATATCATTTAATATGATTTTCAGCAATCAGCGACGGATTCTAACGGGAGTGCGTTTTTGTGCTTTTCCCTCCGGATTACGATTTTGAAGAACGATCGCTTATGCTTTATTGAGCAATTGCTTTATTATCAGCTTTTCAAGGGACACAAAATCCTATATAAGACAAGCTTGGCTTATTGTCTTGCATCCTTCACCTAGGATCAACACAAGCTTTCTAGAGCTTGGACCTCAGTAGAGGTGGTGTTTCTTCTAGCACATGGGGCAGCCATGGTGCTAACTTGAAGCATGTTGAGGAGCAGCTATGGAGTTCTTCTTGGTGATTCTTCTTGGAGAAGATGAAGGGTGTGCTCACACTCTACCTCATGCAGAGGAGGTTATCTCTTGTTCATGGCAAGAAGACTTGGTCATTAGCAGCTTGATGGTGAGGATCGCCCATCTACATGATGTATTTGAAGATCATCTTCTACAAGAAGATGTTAGGTTGAAGATTATCTTCTACAAGAAGATGTCGGGCTACTTCAAAGACATTAGATGGTGATTAACATAAGATTCACATCTTATGTTAAGTATTCAGGTACATATTCTCTTTATGCACACAGGTACTACTTGAAGTTTATGGAGGCTATGGCGTTCATATCAGAAGGAGTCCTATTCGGCATAGGTACAAGAGAATCAGTACTTATATGCTTTATGCATATTTTTATGAGGTGTTTGAGAAGGTGTGTTCACATGAGTTTGAGGATTTCTGGCAACAATCTTGTTAGCATTCTATGCTACTTTATAAGTATGTGATCTTTTAACACACGTATCTAACTTAGGGTCTTCCATAGCCTAAGTTTAGATGTAGGTTTGTTGACCATCAGTTTCACACTGATCCTTCCTCATTCAGTCACTCATATTCACTCTTCTATAACCTTTAAGGTCACACATCTCATGTATATTCAGATTACTGCCGACACATCTGAATATGTTTGTTACATTGTACATTCACTCATTCATCTATTTCTCATCACATAGAATGGTTGAGAATTTTGCTCCCACATTGTACATTGAACATTGGTATATATGATACTATGAGTAAGCGATGGCTTACGTAACACCTTACACATGTCGTCTATTCTTTCTCTATCTTTATCTCATCATCTGTATGATTAAGTTGTGGAATGTTCATGTTTTGTCAATATGGAAGATTGCTGGAATTAATGTTGTACATGAATGGAACTATGGAACCATGGACCTGTGACATGAGCCTAAGGGCCTACCTCACTTCCAACATTTGGTATCAGAGCACTAAGGTTTTGGTTTCAGAACTTTAGATCTTTGGCATCAATGCATTAAGGCTCATTGATATCCCAGGTTCCTAGAATTCCAGATTTACAACATTTGATTTGAAAGCATCTTCTAACATTTGACATTTGACATACACACTTAATCTAGATGAGTAGAGATTTGAGAATTAGACATTTCAGTTACATGTGTATTCATCACTGTGGAGTATGAAGTTGATGATCTGTTAGCAGCCGAATATTTTTGAAGAGTATGCAAATACTTTACAAAAGTATTGTTTGAAGACCCAGACTTGATGAAGAGAAGACTACTTCAAATTCAAGGAAGAACAATGGTTTAGAGAAGATGAAGAAATCAGATCAACATCAAATCACAGGTACTAGTTTCTACTATCAGATTATCATTTGCAGGTCATATCTTAGAAGAGCAGTTATGAAGAGATTTGAAGAATTTCAAGGAATGCTTTTATACACTTTCATTATTTGAAAGTTAAAGGATACATCAAAACAGGTATCTAGAGGTTTTTCTAGAAAGTTTTGAGAGATCTCTTTCATGGCATGAAAGTGCATCTAAGAAGACAAGTGCAGAGATGAGATGAGTGTTTTCAGCCAATTTTCTGTTGTAAGTTGGTTGGATATCAAGGTACAAATATATCTAGAGAAGGTAACTCTAGAAGGGCAATTCATCATTCAGACAACGATTGGTGAATTTAGTCATTTCAGACATTTGAAGCAGAATTTTGATTCAGAGATATGAGGAGATGATAAAACATGTTTCTATATTCACTTCCATTTGTATACCATAGTTGTTTTATCTCTTACTCTTAGCACTAGAGGAAGAGAAAAGTTCATTCGAAGAAGTCAAGAGTGTTTGCTACTTCAAGATGAAGAGAACAAAAGGTATGGAAGAGAAGTTTGAAGATGTTGACATTATCATCAGGTGGAAGAAAGATGCAGAAGAAGAAAGACCATCATTTCCAAAAGAAAAGTAAGGCTTCCTTTTCTCATATATTTTCCATATACTTTTCCTATTTTATCCTCTACACCCAAAGACAAGTCTACGAGAACATCTTGTTTAAAGAAGAAGCAGTTTCTTGTTTTGCATTACACTTGGTCATGATTTAGTAGATTTGACAAAGAATTGCATCGAGAGAAACAAAAGCACTCATATGTGTATGAGTTATATTGAAGCTTTTGAGCAAGCAGCTTATATGTTCCCTCAAAGAATTCTTGGAGTGTCAATACAAAGCTACTTGGTATATGACAAGTTGCAGAGAAGTATATTTCTTCTTTATCTAACTCTTGAGGTAAAAGAGTTTTTCTGTAGCAGATGTTGAAGACTTGGGTTGAGGTTTTATGTGTGGAAAAGATTACGTCATATTCAGTATTTTCAGAAAACTTCAGAAAATTCAGAATCTTGTTGATGTACCAGTCAGTTGAAGAATCTACTTTCTATGATTGTCTTGATTTTTTGGATACATGCTTGTATTCAAAAAGGTGTTCCATTAGATCCTATCACTTGATTGAAAAGTGGAGTTAGCCAAAAGAAAATCAAGCAGGTACTATCACATTTCACCCGGGTAAAATATGAAAGTTATGAAGTATCAACTTGAAGCTTTTGGAGTTCTCAAGGTGAGAAGTATGTCCACTTATGTTTCAAGTAAGAATTGCAGATTCTTGGAAAGGCTTTGTTTGTAGAAAAATTTTACAAATTTTTGAAAAGCATGGACACTTGGAGACATTCAGGAAGTAAATGAGACATTCAGTCATGAAGGTTTGATAAGAGCAGATTCTACACAGGAGAGATCATTGATCTTGAATGATCATGTATGATCTTGAGTATTTATGATTCAGTTGTCTATCCTTTTGTTTGATTCTTAAACATTGGAAGAAGTAAGTCAAAGATTCAGATTCTATCAGATTTGTGTTGCAGAGAGAAGAAGATACTTGTTATGTTGCAGAAGGTTATGAATCCTAAAATGCTTTCAGCAAGGTTTTATTATGTTAGGTTCAGCTAACCTTATTCTAGATTTTGCAAAGCTGAAGAATGACATGGAAAGCTATTGGCATGTGCACAATGCTAATAAAAAGGGTTCAGAGATTTTGTTTCAGATACAGGTATTGATCACTGAACATCAGATTTATGAAGGAAGACGTTCCACATTTCATAAAGTCTGATATATTTGAAGAATACTTGATACTAGTGTTAAGTCATCCAGGGGGTGATGAAACATGAAGACTTATTTTCAAGCCATATGTAAAAGAATGCAGAGTCATACCTACAGGTATTCCTATATTTCCTCTGTCAGGTTCTCTTTATGTCCCAGCTTTGAAAGAAGAAGGAAGAAGAAGAATGTTTGGAGAAAGTTCTTGTTAGGATGTTCCTGTTCAGGAGAAGGTTCCAGAGTTCTATTTGAAGAGAAGCTTGATATTTTAGAAAGGTATATTTCAGAAGTGCGCACATATATGTTTATACCAAGTTCTGAAGGAAAGAGGTATGAAGGATTTAAAGGATTAAGACATGATGACATCATAGATTTTTTGACTCATATTGAGTTGAGTACAGTCAGAGATGAACCAACAGTGTTCATAATACACTAAGTTGTGAGTTGTCAGTCACAGGTTCCAAGATTTAGTTCCTGATTTTGTTTAGTGTATTTACATGACGCAGCAGAAGTACATTGAGAAAACTTTTTTGGAAGGTAAATGCAAATATGTGGATCCCAGTGTATGTTTTCAGGTTTTTGAAAACATGATATAGCAGGTTTGGAGAAAATTCATGCTATATTTGTTGACAAGCAGTGATTCCTTGATGTGTACACTATTGAATATCTAGTTTGCATATTTTCTCATGTATTATGGTTCATATTCAACAAGTTCAAGTTTTTTGAAGGAAAGTCAAATTCAGTTTTGAAGAAGACTTTTAAAAGGACAAGTTCTGAAGTACGACAGTACAAGCTTGAAGCTTGTAATAATTTGCAGCTTGTGACAGTTTGCAGATCCAGTCCAGGTTGTACCAATATGACATTGCAGGGGGGATTGTTGGATAAACAATGTTCCTATCGGTCCATTCTATCTAGAATTTACAGGATGTGTACAAAGCTTCTATACTTCTTCAAGCTAACGGCCGCGTACCAGCATCTATAGTTGTCAAACTCACATCCTTTACACACTAGAGCTTTGGCGACGTGGATAGGTCGCTATCCTCCCAAAGTATCCACCCGAGTTCGATTCCCATAGGCGGCTGCACGCGAAAGCTTATTTTTTATCATATCATTTAATATGATTTTCAGCAATCAGCGACGGATTCTAACGGGAGTGCGTTTTTGTGCTTTTCCCTCCGGATTACGATTTTGAAGAACGATCGCTTATGCTTTATTGAGCAATTGCTTTATTATAAGCTTTTCAAGGGACACAAAATCCTATATAAGACAAGCTTGGCTTATTGTCTTGCATCCTTCACCTAAGATCAACACAAGCTTTCTAGAGCTTGGACCTCAATAGAGGTGGTGTTTCTTCTAGCACATGGGGCAGCCATGGTGCTAACTTGAAGCATGTTGAGGAGCAGCTGTGGAGTTCTTCTTGGTGATTCTTCTTGGAGAAGATGAAGGGTGTGCTCACACTCTACCTCATGGAGAGGAGGTTATCTCTTGTTCATGGCAAGAAGACTTGGTCATTAGCAGCTTGATGGTGAGGATCGCCCATCTACATGATGTATTTGAAGATCATCTTCTACAAGAAGATGTTAGGTTGAAGATTATCTTCTACAAGAAGATGTCTGGCTACTTCAAAGACATTGGATGGGACCATCTACATGATTTTGAAGATTATCTTCTACAGGAAGATATTAGGTTGAAGATTGTCTTCTACAAGAAGATGTCGGGCTACTTCAAAGACATTATATGGTGATTAACATAAGATTCACATCTTATGTTAAGTATTCAGGTACATATTCTCTTTATGCACACAGGTACTACTTGAAGTTTATGGAGGCTATGGCGTTCATATCAGAAGGAGTCCTATTCGGCATAGGTACAAGAGAATCAGTACTTATATGCTTTATGCATATTTTTATGAGGTGTTTGAGAAGGTGTGTTCACATGAGTTTGAGGATTTCTGGCAACAATCTTGTTAGCATTCTATGCTACTTTATAAGTATGTGATCTTTTCACACACGTATCTAACTTAGGGTCTTCCATAGCCTAAGTTTAGATGTAGGTTTGTTGACCATCAGTTTCACACTGATCCTTCCTCATTCAGTCACTCATATTCACTCTTCTATAACCTTTAAGGTCACACATCTCATGTATATTCAGATTACTGCCCACACATCTGAATATGTTTGTTACATTGTACATTCACTCATTCATCTATTTCTCATCACATAGAATGGTTGAATTTTGCTCCCACATTGTACATTGAACATTGGTATATATGATACTATGAGTAAGTGATGGCTTACGTAACACCTTACACATGTCATCTATTCTTTCTCTATCTTTATCTCATCATCTGTATAATTAAGTTGTGGAATGTTCATGTTTTGTCAATATGGAAGATTGCTGGAATTAATGTTGTACATGAATGGAACTATGGAACCATGGACCTGTGACATGAGCCTAAGGGCCTACCTCACTTCCAATAGATTCTACGTCTCATCTATTGGGTCTAACACAAACACATCTGAATATGACTATGTAACGAGCCAAGGCAAATGATAATTGGCATCAAATCTTGAAGTGAGTTTCTAGGACCATTGTTTGTCCTCAATAAATCAAAATTCAAGTCAAATTCCCTTGAAAAAAAAAATAGGGAAAATTTCCTTTTTGAATTTTGAATGGAAGCGTTTCTTGAGATTTATACAAACACCTTAAGTTATTACCTTTCATCACTAGAACCATTAGAAATTCATTTCTAACCTTCGCATCAAAATTGTGATGAACAATCTCTAAGCACATAACCTAATTGGATGTGCATTCCTTAAGCATGAGAAAGTCTTTTGATGTGAAAATGGGTGTTTTCTTACTAGACATAGGAGGAGCATCAGCCATTTCTATTTCTCTTAGGTATTCAGCTTGATTAAACATTGCATGAGAAAAAAGGAAAGGAACACTAATGTTGAAGGTTAGGACCAGACTCATTGTTGAAAAAATTGCTTAAAGAATGAAATAATAAAACAAAAAGAAATATTTTATCTATTGAACAAAAGCTAATATCTAGGTATCCATTTTGGACTAGATTTGAGCAAGAAATATTCTTTTGGACTAGATTTGAGCAAGAAATGAAATATATACACTTATTGATTCATATATGAACATTAATCACATGCTTAGAGACATTATGTATGACAGATCAAGGTGCTCAAAATGACAATGCATGCTCCTTGAGGTTATTCATCCATTCTAAAGACCTTGAATTGAAACAAAACCCGAGTTTCCACGAAAAGGTTTAAAATTTTGGTATACTCATCTTGAAGATGCATAAGGTATATAGATAGAAGTCGTGAAGATGAAGATTATCAAAAGAATTTCTTAGAAAAAGGTGGATTCACAATTATGGGACCTCTCTTCATACATATTGTATAGACAACACATTATGATAGGATACCTTTCATTTAGATGTTGGGCTTTGGTGAAGACTTTTGATGGTTTTCTATGCTTAAAGACACATTGTACAAAGTAAACTCTATTAAAGCTTCTAGGAAAACTACTTGTTGAGAACATTGGAGTATAAGTGATGCATAGAATAGAAAATATCAATACATAGCTTGAAGATAGTGAAAAAGGAAAAATTATTGTTGCCCATAATAAGACAATTAAAACTTTTGGATTTTTTTTCTAGGATCTCCCAAATATTTTTCATAGCCTATAAAGTGGCCAAGTCTAAAGCATGGCTTAGCATATAGTACATGTAGTGGTTGATAAGATAAATAAGTAAAATTACAATAATTTTCTTTATAATATGAAAAACGTTCTTATGGAAAGAGACCTCTTTAGTCTTATAAGTGGAGAAGATGAGATCCAAAAACTACTAGAGAATCCAATCATAGACCAACAAAAAATAATTTTGGGCATGGATAAGTCTAGAAAGATGAGACATTCGATATTGGCACATCAAAGAGCCCAATTCCACATGTCAAAAATGTTAGTACGTCTAAAGAAACATAGGATATCATCCATAATGTTGATGGCATATCCATAGGGATGGGAAACATTCAGTTGAAGCAAAAGCTACCCAATGTATGGCATGAAAATAGTTCTATTACAGAATATGAGGTAGAGATAAAGAACCCTAATGATGCTTGAGCATCCATGCATTCTATTAAAGACAGTGTTTCCATTGTGTGTAATGGCCTAGGGCCACAATAAGAATATTTCTAAGTAGAAAGGACAAGCATTTCCTTTCACATGCAATAGGGGAAGCAAGATCAATATCGGATGATGAAATGAATTTAAAAAGATCTAACATATTGTGAGACCTTTTAGAACTATTGAATCTCTATAACGAGTATATGAACCTTCATTATGCATTTTTGACATAGAGGAAAATGCAAAATGAGCCAAGGAATTACTAGAAAACAAGAGAACCATTGTAGGAAAATGGTTGTATTTCATCCTTTCATGGTGGTTCTATTGATAGGTAGAAATAATATATTGTTCCAAGAGCATACACACAAATATGTGGATAGGATTATCATGAAAGGTTGATTTGAATCCTACAAATAGAAAATATAAGAATTGCATGGCTAATAAGAGGATATGTAAGTTCTTTTATATGGGTGTAAACAATGCATTTTGCAATGGTAGACTAAATGAGGAGGTTTATGGGCAATAATTAGATTTTTATGTGCATCCAAAGTATCCTATGCAAATTGAAAGAAGTGCTTTATGGATTGAAACAATCACCAAGAGCATGGTGTGAGAGAGTCTTAAGCAGCTATTGGATCTTGAACTTCTACAATCATAGGATTTGTATTGAACATTTAAATGAAATTATTTCAATATAATGATTATGCCAGTAATATGTGTTGATGACTTGAACATTATTGGAAATGATGAAAAGAGGAAAATTGAGCTTAAACAATAAGAAAAATAGATTTTCTATTTCTTTTCTTGTTTTCCATAACCAAACTAATTGTTTAACTTTTAATAATCTCAATGTAGGGTGGAATTTCAATGATAAAATGCAATTACATCTAGAAAATGCTTGATGGATTTGGTATGATGATGCATATCTTAGTCAGTTTGCTATAAACATACAATAAGGGAACATAAATGAAGTCTTGGTTTTTCGATCCTTATAACATGACCTTAGTAGTTGAAGTAATATCCTCTAAATATTTGGTGGATCTCCTTAATGTTTGTCTTAGTTGTATAGATAGATGTCTATAAAGTAAAGATATGTTTAAATATCTCAAGATGTATTATCCTATTATCATTAAAAAATAAATAGTTATGATCTTGCTAAAGATATATTCCTTAAATGTAAGGCTTGCAGATTCCGCCAAAGCTTAAAAAATCATTGAAGACTCATTTGATTTTCCAGTAGTGAGAATATAAGCTCATGTGCATTTGGGAATTTCCTTTCAACATAAAGCACTCTTGTGCCCAATGGCTCACGTGCATTGAGCATTTCCTTTCAACATAAAGAACGTTGGCTCACTATTCAAAGTGGCACATAGATAGGAAAAAAGTCCAATAAAGTCTCTACTAATGATGGGCTATAAAGATATTCTCTAGAGGATTAACACCTTTTTCACCTACTTTCTACAATAAAATAATGATAAAAGGTTCTCGAGGTTGATTCACAATTGCTTCAAAGCTTCTAGTACTCAACCTCATCGCTACCAAGAACATCTGCATTGATTTTATATCAAGATGAATATTTCTTCATGGGAGTTATTGGGAGATAAATATCTTTGAACGAAATCAAGAAAAATGAAATGAAACTATTTTCAGTATTAATTGTAAACATTATGTCCTCTCTTCTATGTCTCCTATCAAGAATTCTATTTGATGATCCCAAGAGACCATAAAGAATTCTGAAATGATTGCTCTTCCATTTATGATATGTTGTAAATGGACACATATCCTCGTTTTCATGTATAGAAGTGCTAGATTTTTTATCTACTTTGTTTCAAAAAGGAAGTTTGGCAATAGCCTACTCTCCCAAAAATTTAATTATGAGAAAAAACAATTGTACAAGTGAGTGGCCCTAGCACATATGGGACCCCCAAATGCCACAAAGCAGGGTTTACTTTGAAACTTGCTAGAAAACATAACAGGGAAGGATGATAACCGTTTTTCACCCTTATGGGGGACCCAATTGCTTTTTAACATTGTTTCTCTCTTGAAAAAAATCTCTACGATGCCTAGAAGGTAGAGATTTCTTACATTTGAAAATTCATTTTCCTAGAAGAAAAATAGATCTTTCTATAGACCATTCTTTAGAAGGGCTACCAAAGTTGGTAGCATACCTCTCTTTGGAGCTCTTCCTGAGGGCCATTCCTTTTATTGCATTCCACGTTGCTAAAGAACAAACCATCTCTTCACCCAATAGTGCCTACTTCATGTTGATTTGTTACTTTAGAAACATGATTTTCCCAAGGGTGCACTAGACTCACATTGAATTGGGGCAATAAAAGAAGATGTGTCCCAAGTCCCCATTTCCATGAAGGAAACATTTGACCATGGAGGTATTTCGAAAACTTCTTCACGCTTTACATTAGTCCAAATTCCCTTATGGAGGGTTTTCCACATTGGAACATAGATTCAAACCTCAATGAGGTGATGCAAAAGGGATTGGAAATTAAGATCCCATCTAAAACGTGACCCATCCAAACACCATCTCATATTTACCATGATATGTGGGTGCACCTTCACCTTGAATCTCGTAATCTGATCAAGACTATTGTTTTTCTTCAACCTAAAACCTTCAAGATGAGGGAAGTCATGCTCAATAAGAAGGTGGGTCCTTGAGGAGTCACGTGCATCGAATCTCCTCCACAAGAGGCACCTATCTTCATATTTCGCTCTCCTTGCCAAGTCCATGTCCTAAAATCTAGTTTATTGGCATGTTTTTTATTTCCAATGGTGGTTGCACAAGAAAAAAACTTCATTCCAAAGCTTCCTAGCTTTTTGAAAGTTCCAAGGTTCAACACCACTTATGCTCTTTATAGGGAACCACATGGATTAATTTTGTCTAATACTTGCAACCCATTTCCAATCTTCATTGATCTTGATAAATTGCTTCATCTTGTTCCGACTCTTTCATAGGGAGCAAACTAAGTTTGATCCACTAGGAGTCACCTAATTGGGGGGAGAAAAGAAAATAGTGAGAAGATCAACATGCTTCCATCCTCGAAGGCCCAGAAACCCAAGAGACTTCCTGTTTCTAAAAATCATTTCCGCCCAAGAGGCATCTTTGATGATCCACACTTTAATTAAGAATTTTTTTGCCAGCTTACTAGCCATTCCTTCAATGTCTAGAATTCCAAAACACATTGCTATTTTTGGCTTATGTAGGTAGCCCATTTAATTTTTAGGACACACCTTCAGATAGTATCTCTAGTCTAGAGAATTTTTTTGTGAATTCTTTGTATGTTGAAAATCTCTTCGTTCTTCGATCTCAAGCAAGAGAGAAAGTAAATAATCAAAGAAAGAAGGAACATGTTAACCACCATAGCACACCGTGCAAGGTTGGTCTGCATACCTCTCCAGTAAGGAAACTTGCTATCAATATAAGAACGAGCTGAGATCCACCTCTAACAAACCAAATGTCAGATCCCATCCTAGTACATAAGAGGTGGAAGATTTGCCCTCTTGGGATCATCTGACAGCCACGATCAACTAGAATTTTAAGGGGATGCCCATTAATGGTCCTGAACTTATCAATATTGGTTTATCTTTGAGCCAAATGCCTCACAAAACGTATCTATGCAACACCAAAAGGTATGAATGATGGCTGGATTGTAATGCACAAAAGCATATGTGTCATTGGCAAAGAGCTTCATGGTTATCTTTTCTTGATTGAAGGGAAGAAAGAAGCCTTGAATATGACCTAAGGGTGCATGATGATTAACCACATAGATAAAACCATGGATAATGATCACAATGAGAAAAGGGGCCAAGGGGCGATATTGCTTCATAGAATGGAAGCCTTCTTTATCTTCACCTCGCTATGATTTAACCTTTTTCATGTATTCTCCATACTTGGATGGAGGAATTCCTATGCTACTTAGGGCCTAAAACTGATAGGAAAAATGCATGTTAAAGCCCATTTTTCCTATCAAAAATAGGTGATTTACTAATCTCATTGGAAGCATTGAATAATGATAATAGATTTGTTTATAGTGATATGGAGTTTTCTTTTCAGATTTTATTCGAATGCTGTAGCTATTGCTGATTCATTATGAATTTCTATTTGAATTTCAATATAATCAATTTAAATATTATAGGAAAGTTTGATTAGAGTCGTTCTTCATCTTATTGTCAAATAATCCTTCATAAAAAGAAGGCATTCCTTTCTCTTTTTTTTTGTATCGAATAGAAATATTCATTTCTACTCCACTAAGATTTTTTCTTGGCCGAGTTTTATTATACCTTATCTATCAAAAGAAAAAACATTTCTATTGAAGAAAAAGTAGATGGATGGAGATCTACAACAATGTTTTTTATAGATATGAGAACAACACAATTGATAAACGGCATTTAAATGAATATATTTTTTGCATTATCTCATATTTTTCATGGCTTGAAATTTTTATCAATTAAAAATTGAAGAGATTTTGTTATATAGGCAAATCTTAGGAATTATATGCTCAACACAAGGTTGAAGGTGGTGCACTGTTTCTAGTTATTGGTAAAGTATGAATGGGATGAACAAAATAGTCACTATGTATTTCTATTCAAGTATCGATGAGGATTTTTGTTTATTTCCACTTTACTTAGTCCATTACAAATAAGGAATTATATAGGGTTACAACGGACACGAAACATTTTTTGGTCTATATTATTTTCCTTTTTTGTGCATCTAAAACTTAGTTATCATGTAAAGATGGATAAGATTAATAGCATTTTTTCTAGTTCTGAGGCACAATAGTTGTGTGATTATTTTAAATGAAGATTTATATGAGGACTTCTATTAGATGTTATATTTGGTATCTATAAGTCTGATTAAATTACACAAGTAATAGCTTAATACAATAAATATTTGTAATTGAATGTTTTTGATGTGATAGAAGGGATGCAGTAGCTATATTATATGCAACGATTGTAAACATGGCTAACATTCATAATGTTCTTATTTTAATAAAAAACAATCGATGCGTCAATTTTTTGAAGTGGTTACTTGTTTAATATATAAATGTTTTTGGATTCTAATTCTTGGATATGATAAAAGCGCTAGCTATGTTGAGTGCAACTTCTATGAATATGGTTAACATTCATATTGTTTTTATTTTGATAAAAGGCAATTGATGCTTTATACTTGGGCGTGAACACTTTTTCAATGTATGAATGCTCTTGTAGACTAATTCTTTTGCTCTCCCTTAAGATATTTGTCTAGCATGTAGTTTTATTGTGTAGTATTGCAAATCAAGACTTTCTCTCAGGATTGGAAAAGAGGCATAGTTATTGAATTGTTGGTTCTTTATTCTTATGTATGAGCAATTTCAACTACTTAGCTCCCATTAATGTGGTTGCTATTTGGTTCATAGGTACTTGAATTCTGTTCTCTTTCAGTTTCTTGTCTATCCTTCAAGGTTTGAGAATTCTGTATGTTTGGTTTCATTATTCAGACACATAACATAAGGAAAAATACGATGTAAATAAGTCAGCTATACGTTTGTATGAAAAGAACACAGGAAAAATTTGAGCTTACTCTTTTATCCATACATAGATACACTTCATTGAAAAAGGTATTTTGTGTATTTTCTCAGTAGCAATAAGAACTAGCGCACTTGGAACGATGCCTAAAAGCATTTATCGTAGTCAATTTACAACTTATTGATTACTTTTATTCACGAAACATGTACAGAAAGCTTAGGTTTATCTTGCTTGTAACAATCATTGCATTGACACGTAGCTTTTTTTTAATCATTCAAGTTCCTCGGTCATTTGAATCATTTAGTTGATATGTGGTTGAAACTAATGTATCATGTTTGAGTTTTGAAGTACACTTCCGTTTTAAGAAAACGAAAGAATTTTAATAAGTTCGATTAATGAACGTTAAATCAAGAACCTTTTCGAGTAAAGTTCTTGGGCCCAACATTTTTTCATTTAGGTATATCAGTGTATGTTGATATGTCGGTATAAGGATGTAGGTGTGTATTTACAATGGTGTCTGTCATTGCTCCGGGAATGTATGTACACGCACATATATATATGTATGTACACACACACACACACACACACATATATATATATATATATATATATATATATATATATATATATATATATATATATATATATATATATATATATATATATATATATATATATATATATATATATATATATATATATATATATATATATATATGTGTGTGTGTGTGTGTGTATGTGTGTGTGCAATTATGTAATAATGCAAGTGTATATGTATGCCGGTGTACATGAGTGCTTAGTGCATGTGTGTGCATTTATATATGTACATGCATAAGACATGTATATGTGCAAGTGTCGTATGTTGCCATGTATGTGCGTACAATATATATATGTGTGCATAGGTATGTTCTCTGTATGTATGCATGTTGTATGCGTTCACATGCAGTGTTTGATAGTATCAATCGAACCGGTACTTGTATTTGTCCTGATTTTTATGCTTTTTGCTATGTAGATGTGCGTATACTAGCATGCTAGTAGAGCATCTCTCGACATCTAATCAAAAGAAGACGAACCATTTGAGCATGTATTTGTTTGTAATACCTATAACTTGTCGTTCCTCAATTTAACTTCCCATTTGACAAAGAGATTTTGTCTAAAAATTGTCATATGACACGAAGCCAAGTTTTTCAACCTGTCAAATTAGGCCCTGATGTTATTCCCTTCCCTCTAGTGTCAAATTAGTTTGTCAACCTGTCAAATTAGTTATACTCTCTACCAAATTAGGCGCTGATGCTATTCCCTTCCCTCTAGTGTTAGGATAGCCCGTATGGATCTTATGATAACTCTCATCATTAATATAACCTTTTTTAAGCATGTTTGTGAAAAGAAATCTCCGCTCTTCTCTTTCTGCTGCTGTAGTACATTGCATTGAAGTGCAAGGTACTGCAGTTAAAAGATGGAATTCGATTCAATGTACCCGGACCAATAACGCACTTCAGGATCAAGCTTTGGGGGCCGGGGCCATCTCTAAGTGGCCGGGCTCGGTACTCAATCTGGTCTTCTTGTTTCTATGAGTACATTTAATAATGAGCAAATGTAGCATATAAGCACAGAAACGCTTTCCGTGCAATACTGAGTCCTCTTTCTTGGTAGTTAATATAGTGGTCCATGCAGCATAGAAAGGAAGAAAGACTAAACAGTACAATTAAATGAAGCATTTTTTACATGTGTCTTTACGTCAAGTGTTTCCATGCTTGCGAGCTCTTGAACCGACTGCCAGACGAAGACATGAACTCTTAAGTTTTAAGATTAGAAAACGGAAAAGAACCGCTCCTTCGCTGTCCTAGTATGGTGATGTTGTTGAGCCGTCACTTGAACTTGTTCGTTCGAGATGATATCCGGTAATAAACATTCACCTACAAGACGCTGATGTTTTATTCATAACGATGAGTTCAATGGCCTATACCCATCTCTCTCTCTCTCTCTCTCTCTCTCTCTCTCTCTCTCTCTCTCTCTCACACACACACACACACACAAACACAGACAAGAAAATAAATTACTCTTATCCCGAGAAGCTCATTCTTGAGAATTGCATATGAAACGGAAACAAGGAAAAGAAAGTTTCCATTATTGATGGGAAATGTAGATATTGTGTCCAGGATAAGGACGTTTTTCCTCTATTTTCTTGAATACAAAAATGATAAAGAATTCTGGAGATTGATTGCCGAATAAACAGATTTTCTGGATCTCAACCTGTTGGCCACTACGAGGATCCGAATAGAGTTCATAACAGGCTGGATATTATTTTATGGCCATTATGGAGAGCTGAAAATCTTTGGCGTATCTCGGAAACAAGAAATGACGATGTTTTTAGCAATGGTTGTAAAAAATATTTGTTCTCTAGTTTAACGAACCCACGACCATAAAAGATGCTCCCAATGACACTTATTCCCTGTATGATATCATTGGAAATAATCCTTCTAAAAAATAGAGAGATTTCGTACTTGCTATGTACAAAAACGCTCGATTCCTCAGCTTTGTTTCTCTGCGATCTACGAACTTTTATGTATTCTCTGTACTGCTAATGGAGGCCTCCCCTCCTATCCTAATTTCTGCTCTCTGGTCTTTTTGTATTTGTATTTCTGGGATAGCCCACATGGGTCTCACGCAATTGCTCATGTATGCTACTATGTGCCCTCTGGTTTGTTTGCATTTGTATTGTTGGGATAGCCCACATGGCTCTTATGCGATTGCTCTTCATTAATATATCTCTGTCTTCGTGTTCCTCAAAAGAAGAAAACTTCTCTTCTTCTTTCGTACTGCTGCTGCAGTTCATTTCATTGAACTAAAGTGTAATTTGATTCTATGTACCCGTACCAATGACGGACATCCTGATCAACTCTACGAGACATCGCATAACAAGAGCTGATATTGGAATATAGGAATCCACTATTTCGAAACTAGTCGCCCTTTACTCTGATCGTCCAGGCATGGTAGTATATGGTCTTCTCTCTTCTTTTTTTTTTTATTTTTTTATTTTTTATTATTACTATACGTACATTGAATAATGAGGCAAGAGAAAGCATGTAAGGAAAAAAAGGCTTTCCGTGCAATACTCAGTCTTCTTTCTTGGTAATTAATACAGTCCTCTTTTGGCTTTGATGGTAATTAATACAGTCCTCTTTTGGCTTTGAGTCCACTGAACGTTGTCCTTGCAGCATCTAGAGGGCAAAAGACGGACTGAGTTGAACGCTATCGCATTTTTGTCATGTGCTTTTATGTATCTGGTTTCCATCGATGTGAACTGTTGATCGGACTGCCAGGCAAATACATGCACTATAACGTTTTAAGCATGGGGAAAGGACCGCTGCTACGCTGTCGTCGCATGATGATGCAGTGAGTAACTTTTGCAATCGTTCGAGATATCCCCTGCTATGCACCATTAAAGACCATGGTTTATAGACAACAATGATTTCTTCATCAACCTTTACACATCTCTCTCTCTCTCTCTCTCTCTCTCTCTCCTGCCCCCTTGCCTAGCCGCTGGTATTTCTATCTCCTCTGCGGCCTCCATGGTTTATCCTACGGTGCCGAGTTGTTAATAACTAGAAAGAGATATATAATCTTGGATGGACTCTGGATGGTGGACAGGCATGAGTGCCTCTAACATCTAGGTGCCAATTCAGTACATGCATATGTTTTTAGTCTTCCCTGCTCACTTCTCATGGGACCTCGCTTTCCCCTTCGGTCATGGGTAGATGCGGAACAACGGAAGCACCCTCTTTCACTCGTTCATGCTTTTGGCATTCATATACACGACGTAGCCAAAACTGTATTAATTTGGGCGGGAGAGAGAAAGAGAGAGAGGGCTAACTAACAATGAAATGTGCATGTATTTTGCATTGAAAATATACAATAGAAATATATGGCAAATGAAGAGAATGATTTCAATTGTGCTCATCTCCTCATGGGGATCTTTGATGCTCACATGGAATTGAATCTTTGATGCTCACATTGAATTGAAGGCGCTCAAGAATTTAGGCTTATGCTCATACTCTTTCAAAAAACCTTTTATGAAGATAAAAGTAGAAGCTACAAATCAATTGTCTCTTCAATCGAGTTGGAGTCATTTTAGCCCTAAATGTAGCTTAATTTTTCATTGTAGTTGAGAAGACCTCTTGAAAGCCTCGAAACCAACTCTTTTCTTGCATTTCACCTTTGCTTCTGCCTGCAAATTATATAATCGATTCCAAATTGACTCCGTGAATGCTCCCTTCTTTTCAAAACCCTCATGACATACTTGTTGAACATGATGGTTTAACTGAACTACTGAGCAAATAAAAGTAAATCCTTGATTTATGTTTCATCACGGTGAATCTCCTCGGATAGTTGTTACAATTTTAGCAATATGATAGAGAGCGAAATGTTATTGAGTCAATTTTTTGGAAACAATATGAAATCAAGGACAAATGTCTAGTCGTTGTTCTAAATCCAATGATGAACCGAACGCATCGCAAAAACATTGTATACATGTCCAAAATTGTACATGGTTGATTAACAAATGCATGTAAAACGAAAGACATGGGCTCAATATAAAGCACCACTACTTCAGACTTTTATGCTAGACAATGTTGATAAAGTGAAACTTACTTCATTTCTAAAGTTCATTTATAAGCCAAAAACCGATACTATTCTAGAAATAATAAGAGATTCTGATCAAGAACTAGAAATAAGTATCTAATTGTGATAAGAAAATTATACAACATCATAGGGTTTCATTTTTTTGTGAGTGATAGATTCTAAATCCCAAGAGAAATTATTTTCATTATTGCAAGACATTGGTTCTCAGAAAGGGTTGGATGCTTGTTCCAGCGGTTGTGAGAAGATATGTGAAGAAGCAAAAAAAATGGTAAACTTCAAGAATGATTGGAAACAAGATCTTCAGGAAAATGAAATAGATGTGCAGAATCGTTGCAATTCCAATAAATCTAGAAATAAATAGACGCATATGAAGATTGAGCTATAGACACATGCTCATGAAGAAGAACAAAAATGTAAATATAAATAAGTGTATAGTTCAACTCTCGAGGCCGTAATAAGATTCACAAATGTAAATCATACAATTGAAGAAGCTATCAGAAGACGTGATCATGTAGATGTCTTTACAATGATTGCATACTTAAGTCCTCAAAGCAAAGAAACTCAAAAAATGGGGAACATAAAATACATGTTGAAGCCGATGAACATCAATTCAATCAACCAAAAGTTTGAAATCAAAATAAAATATGTGAAACACAAAAAACCACCGAAGATGAAGCTTCTCTTGCCACAATAACTTTTCACATGGAATGGAGGATATAGAAATAAATGAAGGAGTCACTTAGGTTACAAGAAAAAAGCTCAAGGTGTCCACAAACATTAAAGATAATCAAATGGAATTAAAAAATGACCTACTAAATGGACAAAAAATATAAGTCTCTTTGAAGACCACGCTCCAGGCACCTTAGGCGATAAAACAAAATCTAAGATTGAAGAATAATTTAATTCAAGACAATACTCACAGATCAATGTATAAATTACTCTAGAAACATCTTAGGATTTGATGATTTATTCAAGGATGAGAAGAGAATTGAGAAAAATCTTAATCGAAAGATATGCCAATTAATGATTGAATTTTAAATGCTATACACATGAATGATGCGACCCTAAATTGCAAGAAAAAACGCAACTGAATGAAATTACTCATGTTTCAAAGGAAATGGCAATTGGGTACTACTCGAAACTGACAGATACGTGAACAATTCCACATAGTACATGCATACATAGAAGCAAGAATACAAATTTATTTCTGAGAACATGAAGAATGAATAATGATTTGTATATAGCGGAGGATATTCCTAATCACGTTGTGTTGCGAGTGAGTTATTGAATGCAAATAAAAGAGGTCCTATATGAAAATAATAATATTCAAATATATGAAAATTTGCATTAACATAACGTATGTACGCAAATATTGATACTGAGATGCTCGAATCTATGTCTAAGAATAGCGAGCTCTGATAGATGAAGCTAAGAAAGGGAAATATTTTATTTATTGAACACTCTACTAAACATGGACATAATCATACGATGCAAAATGATAGTGATGTGCAGGTCATTGAAGCCATGTATGCACATGTTGATTTGGAAGTATATAATCTCCTGAACAAAAATAATGAAGAAGTTCAATAAGATGTGCGTAAGCATATGTATTAACATACAAAAGAAAATAAATACTCAAATAAGGGTCAAGATATGTATGCACAAAATAGTCTAGACATAGTTCATCACATCTATGCAAACGGAGGTATCCAAATAAAAGATTTCGGGAATGTGGATATCTATATACGCGCGAATGAACCTTTGTATGGATCTATTAAATACACGCAGAAAATGATATTTTGATGGTTGATTGACTACAGTGGGAAATAAAAATGTGCAAAAGTTCTTTCAATATACTAAATCCTTCTTCGTATGATGCATTTGAATGGGTTATGGTGAGATACACATACACATATATGCCTAAAGGGATGGAAAAATATATGAATTAGCATTTCCGGATATCTAACATATATTTGAATAAGAGAAGTTATGGTGAGATATACATACACATATATGCCTAAAGGGATGGAAAAATATATGAATTAGCATGTCCGGATATCTATGTTCAAGATTTTTTTATGGTTGATGCAGTTTAAAGATGGTTGTCTTAGAAGAAGGACTTCCTAGGTGACCCTCTAAATCAATATGGATTTAACAATAAGTGATTGTGTAAATCTACATGTATATATCTAATCGTTTCTTCTTTGATGTTAAGAATCCACAATGAAAATAGAAATGAAAAGTGGAAGATGAACATTTTGAGATTCATCATGATCGGTATTAAAATTAAGAAAATCTAAAAAAGAACTAAATAATAAGAAATAAAGTGATAAGAGGTTAATTTAGTACATAGGGATGAATCAAAATAACCAAAACAAGATAAATAAAAAAATAAAAATAAAAAGACAAGATGAATTCCCATAGAGAGCGGGCAAAAGTGGACGCACGGTGCATTTTGTAATCTGAGACTTAGTAGGTATCGGTATATATGGCTAGTTTATATAGATCAGTAGATTTGAAAAATTTTAATAGCTTATTGAACTATAAAGTTTGCAAATCATTGACATGACTTCTTAATCTCATTGTATTTAGTGTCAAACCATACATCAAATATGATACATGAACCTATCGTATTTTCTAAGCTTGGTATAGATTCAATATAGCTACATTAAATGAGCATGTCTTATCATTTACTTTAGGATGTTTTATATCCACCTGTCAATTTTAGTGCTTGTTTGTATTGTTATTTATGGAGGTAGATACATCTAAACGAAGCACAAGTCTAGGGGGTTAGCATGGGGCCAAGATTCAAATCCCAATCCTTCAATCCAAAAAGAAGCAACATTTGAAATATCAATCAATGCTAGTGGAATCTATAAAAACGTCTCCCTTAATGATTTTGCATTAGAAAGACAAAAAGAAACCATCAAAAGAAATCAATATGATAATAAATCGAAGGAAGTTGATGAGTACTCAATGCATATAGATCATTCCAATGTTTCCTTCACTCGAAACTCCAGTATAATATATGCTGATGAATACATGAAAATATATATATTTAAGCTTTTATGCGTCACTTGTATAGTTTGGATATAATTATATGACCCTTTGATACCCAATTTGACACTTGCATGATAAGGTTGTCTTTATTCTCAATATTTACATCATTTTTCCTACAAGAAGATTAGTAAATATGTGAACGATCTAAAGCAAAGTATGCGAAAGCATCAAGATTGAAAGTGTTTCATGTGAATATATGGTAATGCATGGAAATTCATATACACGGTTTTGTATTTGTATTGACCACAATGCTATCCACATTCAGTTGTATATCCATGTTTTAATTTCTATGTGTCCATGTATGAATATATATACACATATGTGAGTTTAAAATTGTACGCATGTCATGTGCTAATTGATGTATGTAAATACATATCCAAGAGAATGCATTTCTATGGGGATGTGCATGCAATTATGAGATTTCAAAGGTAAGTGAGTGCCTAATACACATACACACACACATATACACACACACACACACACACACACATATATATATATATATATATATATATATATATATATATATATATATATATATATATATATATATATATATATATATATATATATATATATATATATTGTTGACTAGATCTTGTAGACACACGTACACTAAGGATACTACAGAAAGTTCTCAAAAAAGCATAAATAGAATAGAGAGAGACAAGAGACTTGACAGCAATTGGGTACAATCTACCCCCACATACTCGAATGGATGCATCTCTTGGAGCATGTGTATCTATAGGAATTTTATCATTACGTCCTAAATAGAAGATACATGAGAGTGGTACTTTGAAAATCGTGCATTTATGAAGATGTGCCTTATTTAGAAAATCATCACTTTCTAAGCGATCTTCTATTTTTTACAGAAACATTGCTTTCTGAATTGATTTATTATTTTTACAAAAAATACCTAAAATATTATCTTCTAAATATTCTTCAAAACAAAAATCACAATAAAAAACTCAAGACATTAAAATCCATATATCATTGCATTATTCCATAAAGTATAGCATGCCTCCGAGTTGACACACAACTAACTGAGTAATGATAAGCATGTTCGATGTAAAAAAATACATGCATGGAATCGGAAAATGGAAGTCTAATGTGACTATGAATGATATGCAAAAATCAAATTATCATAGTGTGGAGTTGGTGATGTTTTATGAATCCATTGATATTCCTCCACTGAGTGATTTTGATATTGAAATTGCTTATGAGTGCGTGTAGTAGTAACATTATAATCAAGTAGTTTCTCTTGAACTAAAATTTCAACATCCTCTTCAAGTAAAGGAGGATCATCTAAAATAGGAGTGAGTGGTAAAGTTCCTTTAAATTGTTTCAATAAACTAATATGAAAAGATTTATGTCAATTCAAATGAGAAGGTATGTCTAATCTAAAAGCATTCTCAATAATGTTCTGAATAATACTTAAAGGTCCATAATAAGTTGGTGCAAGTTTCACATTAGGATGTTGTGAACTATTTTATAGACTTCTTTTAATTATTAGTAACCATACAAAATCATCTACATATTAAACTATATAGCTACTTATTTCTTATAACCAAGAATTATTTTTCACAACAACATGAATTAAAAGTTGAAATGAAATAACAAAAATAGATGAAAATATTAAACCTATAGGCTAACCACTATGTAGAGATAGTTATTAGAAGTTTAAAAGAGTTCTTGATTACCCAATGCTATGACAATGACAGCTCATAGGGCATCATTTTACTATTGAGACTATAAAATATATTAGATTTGATGAGAAAGCATTTATCACATAGAAAGAATAGGAGAATTTTACTAAAGTGATCTAGAAGCATTAAAAGAAGTTTTCTTTTTTCCCACAAGATACAAGTTGCATACATCCAAAAAACGTTCCACCCATGATCATTTTCATAGTTCCTCATATTCCAAGGAATCTATGAACTATTCCCATTCCTAAGGATCATTTACTTGAGCTAATGTGCCTATTAAAAGAAAATATTTCCATGAGAATATTGGACCTATCCCTAGCACCATATCTGAATATATGATTCACAGTGTCAAATAAGAATAGGAAACTTCTTTTTATTCAGGATTTGTTACATGTGAACAAATGGAAAATGAGAAATTTGGGCACATGATGTATAGTAGATGAATTTCTTGAAGCATTTGTTAGGCATTCTATTTTCTGCATGGATGAGATATATTGAGGATATGATGACTTTTATTTAGTTATTTAAAGTCGAGATATACCTATGATGAAGACACCTTTGGGCCTTCTACCTATGTGCACCTTGTTGTACGAAGCAATGAAGTTTATGGCTTATATGATGAATGCTATGAACCTAGTCTTGCATGAATGAATAGCTACTATCAAAATGCCTTTTATTGATGAAAATATGATATATGTTTGTGAGGAAAGAGTGAAAGATGATTCATTAGATGTGTTGCGTTGTGGAAAATTTATCATTGTACATTTCTGAGGAGTTTGTTCGAAGTTATCTTCAAACAAAGTTGTTGTTGGAGTCAATGACGTTGATATTGTAGCACATATTTGTTGAAGTTATGGCTAGAATACATTCTCATACAAAGTTGAGGCCATTAGCAGCGTTCTTGAGATGTGTGCTAATGTTAGTGATGTGACGATATTTCTAGGATCCTATTTCTTCTATGATATCTTGATCCCTCACTTTTCTCATGCGAAAACCCCTTTGAATGATCTATTAAGAAAGAATAGCAATTTTCTCTAGACAGAAAAGCATTCAAAAGCTATGCATAAATGGAAGCATTTCTTAGTTGGAGCTCTATATCCAAATAATGTTGATTATTCAAGAGAAACGATTCAGATTTTGACTCTTGATACCAGTCCTATTGACATAGGCTCATTCATAGGTCATGATGATGGGGGGGGGGAGGGATGTAGATCATTAGTGTGCAGTAATATTACATGACACTCACAAAGTATACCCATAAATTAAGAGTGAGTTATGGGGCTCACTAACTACTTTGAAATAAGATAAAGAGTATTTCATTTGAGCTAATGTAATCATTGAAAAAAACTTTTCTCATCTTAAAGCAATCACTCCAAATCGCTCTCCTCTTGATATTGCAATGATTTGGTGGATTTCATATGTTAAGTTTATTTATCCAAATTTTGTTCATATACCTCAAAGATTCTTGCAAAGATTCTCTCACAAGAAAAAATATGAGTAAGGGTCTCATGATTAAGCAAGAGAATGAGCAAAATACATGTTGAGATATGATCTACTAGTTTATGTGTATGAGCAATTCCACACAAATGAGTATGAAGAAGGATTGAAAGATATAGGAAGATAGTTGATTTTGCCTAAGCCTTCCTTAGGCTGGTCAACAAATGTGTATAGAGTCTTCAGGAAAAAGTCTCATAACTTCTTCTTAAATGATGGATTTATTTGGAGAAACACTTAAGATAAGGTGAAGTATCCACAATGTGTATTAGGAAAGAAGAGTCTTCAATAAACAATAAAGAAGTAATTGCATGAAAACTTATGGTCATGTCCCAAAGGGTTTGTTGTTGCATATGAGGAAAATATGGTAGCCTATTGGTGGCCAGAAATCTATGTGAATGATCGAAATGTTGTGAGCACTTGATACACATGTCAAGTTAACTCTTTAGTAAGGTGTGTAGATCCACTACATTTGGGTTACCCTCCTCCATTGCAAGTGCGTCATTGATATTCTAACCATTCCCAAAAGCCTTGATTAGATGAGATATATAGTTCTCACTAGAAAAGACTTGACTAATCACATGGAAGTTGAAGCTCCACATTCTAAGACTACCTATAATGTATGCAAATTTCATTTGTAATAAATGATTTTATCTTTCGGTTATGTTGTGAAAATATTTGTTGATCGAGGTGAATAAGATGCATGAGAGGAAAAAAAGATCTCTTTGATCGACATGGAATTCATTTTTCTCTTATTAGTACCTATAACCTAGAGGCCAATGGTAAGAATAAGAGAGGTCATCCTTCTACTCTGGAAAAGATATCAAAAACCTACAACGGAGATACAAAGTAGTGGCCTAAAAACTTTGGATTTGCATTATGGATAGATAGAATGAGGTACACTATGTTTATAGGATTTATGGTTGTAGAACCGATGTACTAAGAGAAACACACTATACGTATCCAGAATCAAATTTTGACATGGGTGATGCTCCCATGGAATGATGGTATCACAAGAGAACGTTTACTAACATTAAAACTTGAAAAATGAAATGGATATTTAAGAGACATTGTATAGAAAGTAACTCAGCCAGGAATTAAGAACAAAAACTATTTTGATCGAAGACATCCACTTAGCTCACATAGAATAGAAATTAATGACTATTAGTTTTGCCAAGGACGTTCAATACTCAGTATGATGTGAAATGGAGGTTGACTAAAGAATGGCTTGGGCCATATGTAGTTGTATCTATTTTTGTTAATGGAAAATATGAAGATAAAGAATTTAATGGAACTCCTTTGAAGTCTTTATTTGGGAAAAAAAATAAGTTAAATGTTTTAAGAAGAGAAATGAAGATGAACATGAAATGGAGTGTGAAATTCTTGAAGATGAGGATAGACCTGTAGATGAAGAAACTAGGTGAATATGTTCAACCTTACTCTATTCATTTTCTACTTTTATTATATTTTTTGGTTTTAATGCATATCATACATTGCATCGCATGAATTATCTAAGAAAATAAAATAGATTTTTAAAATATCAAAAGATATGTTTAGGAAAACTAGTGGCAAATTGTACACATGAAGAAATAAATTGAGAAGCTTTATAGCTATCATAGACACCTAGATAGAGCATTTTTACTTTAAGCTCATATTAAAAAGATGGCCTTATTTTATATCAATAGAGTATGTAAAATTTTCAAAACATGTAGGAGTGAAATCCTAGTTCAGCTACTAGCAACCTCTGGGTTCTCACCTCTAATTAGGATTTAGGTCTTTCCCCATAACGAAAAATGTTGCAAAGATTCCATGTCACTATTAGATTTATAGCTAGGAAGTTATACTTTCCTCCACCCCAAAAAGAAGAAGTAAAGGAGTTGTACTTTAATGGTTGCTAGAATGAAAAGAAAAGAAAAAAGAAGAAAAGAAAGAAAAAAAAAAGGAGTACAAGTGACTTAGATGTGGTCTTAAAATCACTTCTAAGGATTACATAATGGCTACACAAGGTAGAACCATGTAATAGGGGATTTAGTGGTATTTTTTTCTAGGTTTCTAGGAACAAAGCACACAAATATTCATATCAAATAAGAACCGAAATTGAAAAGAGTTGAGAGGAATAAAGGTTTTTGTGAAGTCTCATTGACATCGATAGGAGTTGATTGACTTATATGGGAGAGAAGTAAGCTGATTGAACAGGGTTTTAAACATTGCTTATGTACTCTAAACTTTTCTTTATTTGCTTAAGAACTTGCATATGCATAGAAACATAATCTTTTCAAGTTTCAACGACACTTAAGAATAAACGAAATAGGCTCCAAAGTAACTTTGATGCACCTGTATTGGATTTGTAGGTTGGTCCATCATCACATTATGCATGTTTAGTGGGGATGAATGTCAGGATGAGATCCTTTGCTTCCATACTATTATTGAAATTGAAAATTCCCTTTTATGATTCTTCTTTCTCTTCAAATGGTTTTGATATGATGATACGAATTTTTACCTACAACAGGAAAGAGAACCAAAAAACATTAGAAATGTCTAGAGTGAGTGTTTCTAATTGTGTTTATGTGGTTTTTTATGTGCATCATATTCTAAATGTGAATGTGTTTGTGTAATACTAAGTACATGTTTGGAAACCCTCAATGTGTTATGCTTATTTATCTGCATGAAACCCTAATTGTGTTTGAGTGTGTGCATATTATCTTAATTGGGTTTGTGCTTTTGGATGTGACTGAGTGATCAACCATATGTGTATGCCTAAGTGACCAACCATATGTGTGTTCAAACGCCTTAAGTATATGGGTTTTAACCTATGTTTCTTGTGTTAATCAAAGATCTTCACCCCTAATTTTGAGTTAGTATGTGACTATGTGGCTATGTTTATGTGTGTGCACACACACACAACACACAGACACATACACACACACACACACACACACACACACACATATATATATATATATATATATATATATATATATATATATATATATATATATATATATATATATATATATATATATATATATATATATGTGTGTGTGTGTGTGTGTGTGTGTGTGTGTGTGTGTGTTTGCATGTGTGTGTGTATATATTATGAGTGCCATATTAAGTCTTTGTGTAAAGTATAAACAAAGTTTTTATACGTTAATCTGCTATGGGTATAAGTGGATTATAATATGTGTTTTTCTTTAGTTTTGGATGTGTGTATCCTAATATATGTATTTGTAAAAGTTTAGACTCTCTATAAAGGCTAAATTTGCTAATAAAGAAAATCAAAGAAAACAGAATTAAGCAATAAATTGGAAGTAGAATAAAATGGAAAATGAAACTAAATTACATAAGCCATATGTGTTTTTGTGTGTCTAGTTATTTCATTGTGTGTGTGTGACTTCTGTGTGGATTCATGAGTATGCATGCATATGCATGTGTGTTTTATCTGAGTGTGTCCATGACTGCTTAGGTGTGCTTGTTTAAGTGAAATCGTGAAATATTTGTAAATGTGTGTGTGTGTGTGTGAATCTATGTGTTTTTATCCACTTAAAATAAGTATCTATTGTGTGTTTTATTTTCTAGTGACTTATTTGTACGTAGTAATTCACTTTAAAAGGAGAAAGAGAGAGAAAAAGAAGTAGAGAGAGTAGAGAGACAAAGGGAAAGATACAGAGAACAAAGAGAGAGAGAGAGAAACAAGATCACATAGATCAGGAATCATTGATCACACAATAGAAAAAGATAGATAAGCGTTGTGTATGTAGAGAGAGAAGGAGAGAGACATGGAGGCAGAGAAGTTGATAGTGTAAAAGGCCTATCTGAAAGGTGACTAAGGGATGTGCCTAGAATGAAAGAAAGAGATAGATGAGAGGACAAGGGTTTGTCAAGGGACATGTATGGATGAAAGGGTTCTCTCAAAAGTCAGTGAAAACAATGTGACGAATAAAGAAAAGTATATAAAAAGGATATATAAGGAGAACCCATACGCAAAATAGAAAGGAGAAGAAGAAATTAATTAAAAAAGAGAGTTAGAAATAAGGTATTAGAAATCGGAGTATAAAAGTGTATTTTTTATTTATATATTCTAATAGGATTTTACTTTGCTAACAAATGCTTGGTAGACATTGAAGAGTGCTGAAGAGACGTTTTTCAAGAGCTTGTCTTTAGTAGAAACGTAAGGATTGGAAGACGTCTACGTGAAGTAGAGCTTTGAAAATTGAAGATGTTTGATTCTAAAAGGCGTCTTTGGGATCTAGAGACAATTCGTAGATGCAAGAGATTTCGTTTTCTTTTGAACTTTAGATCATTACGTCGTTGGAACAAAAACCTCATTCCTCCAAGGATTATTTTTAGTGGTTATACAGTTCATTGATCTTTACGTCGTTGGAACAAAAACCTCATTCCTCCAAGGATTATTTTTAGTGGTTATTTTAATCTTTGGATGACATAACTCTATTTTCCATGGATACTAGAGATGTCCACAGTCCTCTCACTCTATTTCTACTTCATCAAGGTTATACCGAGGTTTCTCCAAAGGAAAATGAGCCGACAAAAATTTGCCACCATGCCACTGTAGGAGTCGATATAGGTGTGAGTAGGAAACTGCCCGTATAAGCATCAGTATAAGCATCAATATGAGCATCGGTAATACGGACGCACATACTGACACTACCAATGACCTTCCAAAGGTGCCATCGCATATACTTACATTCATGTTGGGAGTAATGACGGGCATACCGACAACCATATGTGCAGGATTTTTGTTGGGTAGAGTGTGGTGTCTCTTGTTGTAGCAATATTACCACGATGTTCTCTAGAAAAAGACAATACACTCTACCCAACGAAAACCGAGTACATATGATGTGTACTCTTATGGCAACCAAAACATGATTTCATATAGGAAAATAATGTCAAACACAAAAGAAATGAGCAGAATGAACCATGAATCATGTACAAAATATTCATATATTCCATAAATGAAGCATGTACAAGAGTGTGGCAAACCATTGCCGTATATGAGCCAAATACAAAATGTGGCAAAGCAATTCCATATAGGAACGGAATACAAAATTATGGTGCACCATTTCCACAGTAGAATATAATAAAAGATTTTGGCAAAGCTATGCCATACATATGCTCAAAGGAATCAAAATCTTTACACCTATACAACCCTATAATAATCATATGCATAAAATGAAACAATTTGACATGATATTTATAAACAACAACTAAAAATACCAAACCAAGCTATAAGTTCACCTCATCATCGATGCTCCCATGAAATCACAACATGTTCCCCCCAGTCCTATAATAAATATGCAAAATTTTAGATGAACATACATGATGTGCTTAACACAAAGAAACTAAATAATTAAAATGATACTTACAAACTAGTAATGCATATTGTCATATCCGCCGCTACCCAAATCTGACATTCCAACTATATCTAAATGTGTGGATGCCGCATCTCACTGCTGACGATATCGGTCAAGAGTTTGTTGGTGCTCATCATGAATCGATTCCCACTGCTCAGCATCTAACCATATAGGCTTCAGTATGCCTGCTCTGAAAGTAGCGTGAGCCTCAAACCGCCGATGGGACATCACCTCAGGTGTCGTGTGCTGAATCCACTCTAAGCTTACAATAGGATGCCCAGGTGCTAGCCGATACTCTTCATATATGGACTTTGTGATATAATTTTTGGAATCTTTATCATGTTCGCTCCATTCCAACATGAAAAAAAATCAAAACTATATGGAGCAAAGTTGTGGTATGCATTGATGCATGGACTTTCGGCCGCATCCATCATGGATGCTCCATCACATATGCGATATATCTTGGAGTCGTCATGGTCATGAGCTCCCCAAGGTGTATGTGGAGATGCCATGTGATCCCATGTGGAGATGTTAGGATATATATATAAACCCTAAAAAATCTAAAGATCTATTTTTTAGATAGTTTTAGATATATTTCATTGTATAAATTAATATTGATCCTAAAACTTTATTTATGAACTGTTTGTTTGCAGAAACTAAAAAATCCTTTTTTCTATATATTTGATTATATATATATTATTTTTGATATATTTAGTTATATATATATATATATATATATATATATATATATATATATATATATATATATATATATATATATATATATATATATATATATATATATATATACCCTAAAACTTTAAAGATCTATTTTTTTGATATTTAATCATTTATATTTCATATATTTAGATTTTTTCTCTAATGCTTACATACATTTCATTACATGCTTTTTTAGGATGTGTTTATGTGTAAAAACTCAAAAATCCTTTTTTTTATATATATAAACCCTAAAAATTTAAAGATCTATTTTTTAGATATTTAATTATTTATATTTTGTATATTTAAATTTCTTCTCTAAGTTTTACATACATTTAATTATATAATTTATTTAGGATGTGTTTATGTGTAAAAACTCATAAATCCTATTTCTGATATAAACAAACTGCTGGCAAACAACATCTGTAAAGTTGGAGCAAAACGTCTTGGTATTGCAATGCAATAGATGAAAGTACATGTAGATACTAAACTAGCAACCTTATTCTAGGTTGTGCTTGTTTATTTTTATGTGGTCGTCGTAGTGTTAGAAGATTACAGTGTAATGAAAATTTTAGGTGGAGGGTTTCAGTTAGTAAGTCGAGATGGGGCTACGAGTAAGACGTGTATATTTTGGAGAGACAACTTGCAGGTCTGGAGTGTTCATGAACAATCTGAATGATTTAATGTCAACAATGTTCATGAATGGAGCACTTAGTAGCTCAATGCCCCCGTGAGCCACTCTTGCATGCATGAAAGCGTTGATGAAAGACATTAAAATGAGTATTTCAAAATATGTAATATGTTTCTTGCAATCAAATTTAAAGTAATTTACAATATAGCATGTTACAACTTTGACCAATGCCCGTAGTCATAGCCCAATGGGCCATGGCATGCAACCTCCAGTTACTAGACTCTCTTGAGCAATCTTTTTTTTATATATAAACTTACTATGTTTTTCATCTACCATGCTCCATTACACATGGACCATTGCCTAAAGGCCAAATGGTATCACATGACCCTTAAGTATCATATGACACCTTAACATAATCTATAGGCGTCCTATCTTGCCTAGAGATTGCACATGGGAATCACCATGCATGAAGCTTAGGCTCACTCTGTAAGTGTCATAGGACCCTTGGAGAGGCTTTGAATGCTATTCACTCTTTATATAGGTTACTCTAGTTCGTTTCTCTTGAGTGCATAGTATGTTCTCAGAATCATGTGTATGTATGTATGTATGTATATGTGTGTGCAATCAAATGTGTGTGTATGTATGTATGCATATGCATGTGTGTATGTATACATGCAAGTGTACATGTATGTATGCATATGTGTGTGTATGTGTGTATGTATTCATATGCATGTGTGTATGCACATATTTGCGTGTATACATATGTGAGTGTGTATCTTTAGGTATGTGTGCATGTAATATGCATGTGTGTATGTATGTATGTGTGTGTACATGAGAATGTGTGTGTATGTATGTATACATGTGTGTATACATGTATGTATGTATATGTGTGTGTACATCTATGTATGTGAGTATGAGTATGCATATGTGTGTTTGTATGTATATGCATGTGTATATGTAATATGCATGTATGTATGTATATGTGTGTATGAATATGTGTGTGTATGTATGTATGCATATGCATGTGAGTATGTAATATGTATGTGTATGTATATGCATGTTTGTATGTAATATGTATGTTAGTGTGCATATAATATGCATGTGTGTATGTAATATGTAGGTGAGTATTTTTATGCATATGTATGTGTATGTATGTATGCATCTCTCTCTATCTCATTCTCTTTCTATTTCATATCTCTGTCTCTTTCTTTCATCCCTCTCTCTATCTCTTTCTTTCATCTCTCTCTTTCTCTCTCTCTCTATCTCTCTCTCTCTTTGTGTTTCTCTAGATCTCTCTCTTTCTTTCATCTCTCTCTCTCTCTCTCTCTCTCTCACTCTATGTCAATCAAAAAAAAAAAACAATCACTTACAGTGATGTAATTTTTTGGATTGTTGTCATCAAAATCCACTTAATGTTGTCCCTCGTCAAATTCCAAAGAACTGATGCCAAAAAGCTCATCCAAAACTAAGGAGAAGAGAAATTAGAAAAGGGAAACACAAAGAAAGAGAAAGGATGCTACATTATGTGCGATACTTACCAAAATTTTAGATCTAGAGAAATAGAGAGGTGTGTGTCTAGAGAGAGAGAGAGATGTGTACACAATATGCTCAAAATGTAGTTCCCATGCTGTCGCAAGGTTCATGATTAGGAGGGAGATATAGAACACTGGGTTCAATCCTAAGTAGTTCAAGAGGTATTATGTTAAGAGTTCGACCAAATGTTTTGAGTGATAGAAAAACCTCTTCACAGGACTTCACATGTTCCTTGCGTTTTCTTTAAATGATCTACTTCACCTAGGTAAGGCTAATGAACTCGTCTTAAGTTTAGTTTCCTAGAAATATTCTTTCATATTGTTTCCTACTTTCTTTCGTTCCCTTAGCTTACTTTTATCTACTTCCTACACCTTTCGACATGGCATACGAAAACATGCAACGTTCTGATTTTTATACCTTACCCATTGCTTTTCTTTATTTTAATTCTCAGAGTAGGTATTCAAATGTTCTAACCAAAACTTCAAAAGTTTAAATTTTCTCTGATTCCTTAAAAAAAACATTATATTACTTTGCAAATAACTTGTTTAACTTGTTTAGTAAATGAAAACCGTTTAACAAACATATACACATTTAGAACTATAGAGGACATCTCCTATTGAACCACACAAAACACAGTAAGGGTTTTTCAATCATATTCCAAGGGTATCATTATATGTGAAGAGTCATGACTTAACCCTACGTGGCTTCATTATGTTCTATATAACACTCATAAATACATTTGTGTATATCAAAAACATAAATGCATTTGTGTTTAAGAATGCGACCACAAGTTATTGATGTCCTTCGTAGGGAACAAACATTACATATATATGAATTCTTAACTTCTTTACAGGCTGCAAGTAAAAAACTTGTTAACCTACAAACCTAATTCCAATGTATTTCTCATATTTATGATTCAACCGCCCATATTGTTTCAAGCATGAACAAACAACGCAACAAAAGGCAACGACAAGTCAAGTAATTCAAAAACGGTTATGCAAATCCCAATGCAAGATGTAACAGCTTATCATTCCAGTGTGCAATCGTATATTTGTTTCCAAATTATGTGACAATTTTTATTTAAGAACCTGTATTATCTATGTTTATGATCTGTGTAAACAAAAGAGTTTCATTGCACCTTAAGAAATCTCTAAATCGGATTATAAACTTCTCTCAAACCCCTCACTCTTAAGTCTCTAAGCACCACTTCACCTCTGATACAACCCTTCTCACAACAGATACAACAGTCGACAGAGTTCTTAACCTCTCCCCTTCAGGATGAATGCACTCGACACAAATCACAGTAGAATCCTCTTGAGTACTGTGAAGAGATGGATAGGTATGTGCTTGAAGATGAAGAGGTGTTGCAAAATCCTTGATCTACACCAGCCAAATGAACTCCAGGAGTATATGGTGGGCCCTTTTAGCTTGCCAATGGATGTATTAGACACCCTATGTACCTTGGAAGATCACTCTCAAAAAGATAGATTAAAACAGATAAGTTGGAGTTAGCTCAAAGGTGAAAACTTGGTATTCTTGGTTCATACACCTGTCCAGTGTTTTACATAATTCTCTGAGCACAGCAGCAATTAGCTTAATTCCTCTTGGGGAAGTCTAGGTAGCTTAAAGAGCTAACTTTCAAGAGTAATCTCATAAAAAATAATGAACCACACACTGAGAATGAGTTTTAACAAGTGATGACATCATCCCGATTTTCACGGGCTGCTACAGAAATAGACCAGTGAGCAGAAACATCATTATAACTCAAACTGTAGAAATCGAATGATTATGAAAATTTGTATGGTTATACTAGACACTACGCTGAATCTAACAAGCTTTAAATCACTGAGTTTGGATAAGTAACCACTGAGAAATGGCTCTGACAAGAGGAGTGAAAAAGTCGGGTACCTGACAGAGAAGTGAAGATGAACAGACCCTGTTGACTTCAAATGAACATAACTGAAGATTGCAACATCCAAATGACATGAAAATTTGTGAGCATATAGTAGACTTATAGAGCTAACGTTACCAAGTTCAATCACTGAAAATAATGCACCAAGCTCAGAGAAAACATCTCTGCAAGCTGACTGAGAAAACTGAGAGTAATGGCAGTGAGTAGTACACTTCACAAGAACATGGAAAGATGAACTCAAATAATCATGAAAATGAAAGTATATTTCTTGTACAATACAATGACTTACTGATACATATGTGTGCCTTGTAATCACACCTTGATATGGCATAAAGCTCAGCTCTTGGAGGTCTTCACATAGGTCTCTCTAACCACGACTAAAACTGCCATCTATTTATAGTTGAGTTTGGGAGGCTAACTTCCCTCAATCACTCTCCAATCAATCAATGATTGATTTGATTCTCTACCTACCACAAATCACGAATTCATGGCTCCTCTTTCCATTCTTGATCAAGTGGACTCAACCACTTAAGATTCTCTTACTTTTACATTAAGTAAACTCTTCAAAAGTTACAAGAGGTAGTTCACAACTGAACTTTACATAGTCTTCTTTTTAAAGCTTCTTCTAAGACTTTGTGAGACTCAAGCCAATACTTATGCTTGTCATAGACTTGCTCCAACAGCTCCCCCTCAAGCCAAGTATGCTTGAGGTCTTCAATCGTTAAAGATTACCTGCAAACCTATCATAGCCTTGAATTTGCAAAGCTTTGTACCATCCAATGCTTTGGTTAGAATATCTGCACATTGTTGATGAATGGACACATATGATATTTGAATCTCTTTGCTTAGAACCTTCTCTCGTACATAGTGATAATGAACTTCATTATGTTTAGTCCTTGCATGAAAAATAGGATTAGCAGCCAAATGAATAGAACTCATATTGTCATAAAAAATAGTTGGAGTTCCAAACTCCAATCCAAGATCTTTGAACAATGTCTTCATCCACATAGCTTCTTGTGTAGCTATGGCAAGACCTCTGTATTCAGCTTCAGTAGAAGAGAGAGCAACTGTGGGTTGCTTCTTGGATGACCATGAAATAAGCTTTGAACCTGCAAAGGTAAGATAACTTGAAGTGCTCCTTCTATCTTCCTTGGAGCCAGCCCAATCTGCATCAGAAAATAGCTTCAAACCTAAATCAGATACATAAGGATAATAAATTCCTTCATTTATGGTTCCTTTGAGATACTTGAGAATCCTTTTGGCAGCATCCATATGTGGTTTCCTTGGTGTGTGCATAAATTGACTTAGCACACTCACACTGTAACATATATCTACTCTTGTCAATGTGGCATAGTTGAGACTACCCACTAGACTTTGATATGATCCTCTATGAGTTCACCTTCATGTGAGCTCAATTTGTGATTGACCTCCATTGGAGTACCTGCAATCTTACAATCTTGCACCTTGAATTTTGCCAACATGTCCTTAATGTACTTCCTTTGAGTGAGAAACAAACCATGATCTTTGTAGACAACTTCCAAACCTAGGAAGTAGGTAAGTGAACCCAAATCACTTATCTTGAACTCTTCTCTCATCTGATCTTTGATCTTCTTCATACCATCTGCATCATTTCCTGTCAATATAATATCATCCACATATACACATAGATAGATGACCTCAGAATTACTCTTTTTAATAAAGAGTGAAGGATCTGCCTTGCTTGGTTGAAAGCCTTTGTTCTGCAAGAATGAAACAAGCCTGAAATTCCAAGCTCTTGGAGCTTGCCTGAGATCATACAATGCTTTGTTAAGTTTACACACATAATCAGGATAAACTTGATTCTCAAAACCAGGTGGTTCTGCCATATATACCTCTTCTGTTATCCAACCATTCAAGAATGCATTCTTTACATCTAGTTGAAGTATCTTCCAATTCTTGGAAGAGGCAATACTAAGCAAAACCCTAATAGTAGGCATCTTTGCCACAGGAGAGAAGGTCTCCTCATAATCAATTCCCTGAGTTTGTGCAAAGCCTTTTGCTACAAGCCTTGCCTTATACCTGTTAATGGAACCATCAGAATTCTTCTTGAGTTTATAGACCCATCTTGAGCCTATTACCTTCATGGATGAAGTCTTGGGCACCAAATCCCAAGTGTTGTTTTCCTCAAGTGCTTCAATCTCTTCCTTCATTGCATGCTTCCATTCTGTTTTTGCTTTGGCCTCTTCAAATGATGATGGCTCCTCTTGGTTTATGTCCTGTGCTATGTAGATAGAATGTTTAGTTACTAATGAGGTGTCAAACCCATACCTTTCTGGTTTTTTCTTTTCCCTCATAGATCTTCTTAGGCCATGATGTGATGATTCTGCCTCATGTCCAAGTTCCTGCAATTTTGCTTTACCTTTAGACTTCCATGCTTTGATCTTTTCCATTTGAGATTCTTCATCATCCTCTGAGGTGTCTTGTTCTTCAATCTTTGATTGTTCTCTACCAAGCTTTGGAAAACCTTCTTCAAGATCATATGGTAAATTGATCTTCCTGCATGAATCTTCATACCATGAATTGTTCTCATCAAAAACTACATCTCTGCTTACCAAGAATCCTTTGTTGGTAGGGTTGTATAACCTGTAGCCCTGTTGATTGTTGTCATATCCAATAAATACACACCTTTCTGCCTTTGGATCCATCTTGCCTCTAACCTGTGAAGGAACATGAGCAAAAGCAATACATCCAAAAATTTTACAATGATCTAAGCTTGGTCTTCTTCCATTCCAAGCCTCATATGGAGTCATCCCATCAAGGGATTTTGAAGGCAATCTGTTAATCAAGTAAGTGGCTGTAGATACTGCCTCGGCCCATAAGTAATTAGGTAAATGCTTTTCATTTAACATAGACCTTGCAGCTTCAACAATTGTCCTATTCCTCCTTTCTGCCACTCCATTTTGCTCAGGAGTGTACCTTGTAGTTACCTCTCTTTTGATTCCTCTTTCTTGAAGAAAAGAATCAAACTCATGGGAGAAGTATTCTCCCCCTCCATCTGACCTTAGCCTTTTTAGTGATTTACCTGTTTGATTCTCCACAAGAGCCAAATATCTTTTGAAACATGAAAAAACTTCATCTTTGTGTTTCATAAAGAATAGGATAGTCCATCTGCTGCAATCATCAATAAAGGAAACATAATACCTTGATCCAGATATTGAAGCTTCCTTGCTAGGTCCCCATACATCTGTATGAACCAACTCCAAGAGATCTCCATGCATATAACCTTTCTTCATGAATGGTAACCTGTGAGACTTTCCAAATTGACATGCACTACACTTATAAATCATATGTTGTTTTGACAAATTAGGAAGTCCAAGTACACTTTGGTCCCTGCAGATTTGCTTTAATGACCTTTCACCAATATGTGCTAACCTTTTGTGCCATACTTCCAATTCTGTGAGTGTCTGACTACCATAATTAAAGAGAGCAATGTTTCTAGTGTCCTGTAATTCAAATGTGAACAATCTACCTGTCTTTTCACCTTTTGCAATTCTTCTGAATCCTTGACTTGGATCTTCAACAAATGCTCCTGCCTTTGTGAACCTGACTTGCAACCCTTTCTCTACTATCTGCCCAACACTTATCAAATTCTTTGTAATGGTAGGGACATAGAGTACCTTACTGAGTAGGTTGATGTTTCCATCAGGTGCTTTGACATTGCCTATTTTCTCCACAGGATGTTTTGTATCATCTCCTGTTTGTACCTCATGCTTATTCCTTGGATCTTCTAAATCTGATAGGAGTGCCACATTTCCTGCCACATGATTTGAACAACCTGAATCTATGTAGAAAACATGCTCATCAGATTTACCTTGTGGCATAGCCATGTTCATGATCAATAATGAATCCTCTTTGTTTGAGTCTTCTGTGTAGTTATTGTAGTCTCTCCTTCCTTTGTAGCCTCCTTGATAGTTTGAATGATTGTAGTTGTTGTAGTTGCCATGGTAGTTGTTGAACCTTCCTCTTGAGTAGCCATAACTTCCTCTATTGTATCCTCTGCCTCTTTGATTCCTGGAATTCCTAAAGCAATTTTCAGTTGTATGATTAGTTAATCCACAAATAGAACATGAGTTGGAGTCTTGGGATCTCCCCCTGCCTTGTCTACCTCCTCTTCCTCTACCTCTCCCATGTCTTCCTCTACCTCCATAGTTAGCTTGATATGTACCTGCTTCATCATCCACTTTCTTTGCCTTTCCTTTGTTATCTTTAGACTTGCTTTTATCCGTGTATAAAGCTGAAGATTGATTACCTTTAGAGCTTTCTCCATTTTTGATAAGCTTTGCCTCTTCAGTAAGTAGTTGTCCAATGAGTGTGTTGAAATCAGGTACATGCATGTCCATGTACAAATCCATAGCTGTGGTGAATGCTTCCCACTTGTCATCTGCCTTCAAGCCATTGATGACCTGCCTTATAATTTGCTCTTCATCTATTGTTGGAGGATAAACACTCCTATGTGCACAACAAAAGCAAATGAACCCTCCTAGGATCCTGAAATTTTTTAGACATAGGCTCTATATTTTCTGAGTTTCTCTGAGTATATGCAGAGACTGAAAATGAAATTCTGGAGGCATAAACTAGACTTTAAGAGCTCTCAAATGAGAGTAAAATCACTCCATTTGGATACTGGATGATGCCTCAACCAGCTGCAACAAAACAGACAACTTGATCTCTCCACAGAGTATGAGCTAACTAGACAGACACTGTTCTGGACATTTCTCTGCACATGTGCAGGCACTGAACCTGAGACTTATACCAGACAAAGTAGAACTTATAGGCATTCCAACAAGACAGAAATCATTGCAAATGGATTCCGGATGAAGGAGAAACAACAATTACAAGACCGGGGGGTCTGCCAAAAACATCTAGATAGATAGAGTGTGTAAAAGTGAAATTTCTGCAAAATATGCAGAGAATAGCTAGTAGGGGGTGTGCTTAAGCAAGGGGGCAGCTTGGGCACGTATTTCCACAACTCTAAGTCATAATACAACTCATTAGAGGTTTTAAAGACCACCTACTAACCTCTTTAACCAATCAAAAACATATACATGTCAAAAGTGAGGTCCAATTACATCAAGAGGTGAGCTAAATCTTCTCTAATCAACTTCTTTCCATTATGGGCATAATTGAATGCCTCAAACTCATGGAAATCAGCCTCCTTTGATTGTTGATGATGTGGAAGGTTCAATTTGGGGGGCATGTTCCCACACTCTTGAGCTTGAAAAAGTTTCAACACTCCCCCTCAAGCTCAAGTCTTTTCCTTTGTTGCTTCAGCCTATGTCTCTTATGTTGATAGCTTCCTTGAATCCTCCAAACTTTGTACCTTCAAGAAACTTTGTCATCATGTCTGCAACCTGCATTTTAGTGTTCACATACCTTATATCTAGCTCTTTTGCCATCACCTTTTCTCTAACGAAGTGGTAATGAACCTCTATGTGCTTGCTCCTTGCATGAAACATGGGATTGTTAGCTAGATAGATGCTTGAAATGTTGTCTCCATAAAGAGGAAACTCCTGCATTTCCACTTCCAAGTCCTTAAGTAGCTTCTTAAGCCATAATAGCTCACATGTAGCCAATGCTAAACCTCTGTACTCAGCCTCTGTGGATGAAAGAGCAACAGTGGGTTGCTTCTTAGAGCTGCAAGAGATCACTTTTGTACCTATCATGAAAACATAACCCGATGTACTCCTTCGATCATCCTTGCTACCTGCCCAATAAGCATCACTATATCCTTTGACACTTAGATCAGCATCATATGAGTAAAATAGACCTTGGTTGATGGTGTGCTTGATGTAACGAAGCACCTTTCTTGCTGCCATAAGATGATCATGAGTAGGTGTATGCAAAAATTGAGAGAGAACACCTACTACATATGCAAGATCAGGTCTAGTGAATGTAGCATAAATTAATGAACCAATTATGCTTCTATATAGTGTAATATCTTGTATAGCCTCTCCTTGACCTGCAACCAACTTTGTATTGGGCTCCATGGGCTGAGAAAGTGGCTTACAACCACTCATACCAAACCTGTATAGCACATCCAACAAGTATTTTCTTTGAATCAAGAAGATGCCATTGTGTGCATAGATTACCTCTATTCCCAAGAAGTATTTTAGTGTTCCAAGATCAGATATCTTGAACTCCTTTCCTAGCTTTGATTTGATATCTTTAATACCTGCAATATCACTTCCTGTGATGATCCAATCGTCCACATAGATGCATATATATACCGTCTTGTCTCCTTGGTTCTTCATGTAAAGTGATGGATCTGCAACACTTTCTTTGTATCCACAACTTGATAAATAATCCACTAACCTCTGATTCCAGGCCCTTGGGGCTTGCTTTAGTCCATATAATGCTTTCCTTAGCTTGCAAACATGATTTGGGTACCTCATACTAGCAAATCCTTGAGGTTGGCTCATGTAGACTACTTCTTCAAGCTTTCCATTGAGGAAGGCATTCTTCACATCCAACTAATATAAGCTCCATTTCCTTGATGTGGCCACTGCAATCAAAGTCCTAATTGTTCGCATCTTGGCTACGGGGCTGAAAGTTTCATCATAAATCTATCCCGTAGCTTTGGGAGAAGCCTTTCGCCACCAACCTTGCTTTGTACCTAGCAATGGAACCATCTGAATTTCTTTTAATTTTGTAAACCCACTTATTACCTATCACCTTCATGCCTTCTTGAGCTGGTACCAAGCTCCAAATATGGTTCTCATCAAGTGCTTTGAGCTCTTCCTTCATTGCCTCTTGCCATTCCTTGCAATCCTTAGCTTCTTCATAACTGGTTGGTTCCTTGTCCTTGATTACCTGAGTCATGTATGCATAATGCTTTGCAATGAAATTATCATATGTTAACCTTTGTACTGGATATCTTACTCTTGAAGACCTTCTTTCACTTCCTTTGGGTGTGGTTGCCATCTTCTTTATTTGTTTTGCCACTCCTGGAGTTTGAATTTCTTCTATCTCTTCATCTTCCAACATGCTCTCGTCCACATAGCTTCCTTCTTCAATTGAAATCTTCTCTTTGCCTTTGAATTTGCTTTCTTCAGAGTTGGTCTCTCTTTCCCTAAGCCTTCCACTCCATGGTGAGGGTGCCCTTGTGTTGCATGAGTTGCTTGGACCACTTAAGTCCATGCTTACTTGAACTCTATCATCATTCTTCAAATCTCTCTCACCTATGTCTTCAACCTGCAATGGACTTTTGCATGCATACCAAGGCTTCAACTCATCAAAGACAACATCCCTACTTACCTTCAGCTCCTTGGTGATGGGATTATAGCATTTATACCCCTTTTGTTCCATAGAATATCCCGAAAAAATACACCTTTCAGATTTGGCATCTAACTTTGACCTCAACTCTTGAGGTACATGTACATAGCATATACAACCAAAGATTCTAAGATGTGAAATGCAAGGTTTTCTTCCACTCCATGCTTCCTCAGGGGTTAGATGATGTATACTTGATGTAGGACATCTATTCATGATGTATGTGGCTGTATATGTAGCCTCTCCCCAATAACAATGCAGCATATTCATTTCATTGAGCATACACCTTGCTACCTCTGCTATGTGTCTGTTCTTTCTCTCTGCTACCCCATTTTGTTGAGGGGTATACCTGCATGTAAATTGCCTTTTGATGCCATTGACCTGCAAAAATTCAGATCATTCATGGGAGAAATACTCTCCCCCTCCATCGGATCTCAAAGTTTTGATAAACTTGCCAGATTCCTTCTCCACCTGTGCTTTGAATTTCTTGAAGTAGTGGAACACATCTGATTTGTTTCTAATGCAATACAACCACACTTTTCTTGAAAAGTCATCAATGAAGGTTACAAAATACCTATTTCCAACAAGGGATGCTTCTCTTGTTGGACCCCAAACATCCGTGTGAATGAGGTCTAAAACATTTGCACTTACATAGGTACTCTTCTTAAAGGGCAGCCTTGATTGTTTTCCTTGTTGGCAAGCTACACAAATTTCATGCAACATTTTAGATGTAAAATTTGGTAGGCCTCTTACCAAGCTCCTCCTTTGCATGTCCTTGAGCTTTTGTAGGTTGATGTGACCTATTCGTTTATGCCATAGATCCAAATCCGCTATCCTCTTGTCTCCATATGTGACATACATTGAATGGTGTGGCTGATTTATGTCCATTATGAACATTCTCCCTTGCTTTTTGCCTTTTGCTATGAGCTTGAAACCTGCCCTTGGATCCTCAACAAAACATCCTCTTTCATTGAACCTAACTTGATAGCCTTTTTCTACCATTTGGCCTACCGAAATCAAGTTTTTGGTAATAGTAGGGACATGTAATACCTCTGATAAGCACTTTGCTCTTTGATTTCCTTCCAAACTGATATCTCCCACATGTTGAATGGTATGCTCTGAGTTATCACCTGTTTCCACATGCCCTTGATGCTTTGGGACCTGCAAATTACTAAAAAGATCCTTTCGACATGACATATGATTGCTACATCCACTGTCTACATACCATACATCTTCACTAGCTTGAGTTGTATCTTCACCATACCTCATGGCAAGTAAATAATCATTCCCTTGGCTGGATGATGTGTTTGCATAATTACCTTGCCCTCTATAATTGTTGTTGTTGCTTTGATTCCCTTGTCTTTGAGCTCTATGATAGCATTCATTTGCAAAATGACCGGGCTTACCGCATACAAAGCATCCATTTGAAGTGGCTTGTCCTCTTCCACCAAATCTTGCACCTCTTCCTCTATTTGTGGCTCTTCCACCTCTTTGACTTGCATTTTCTTGTTGTCCTTGACCTCCTTGGTTGCTTTGATATCTTCCTCTTCCTCTTGTAGCACCTCGGTTGTGTCTTCCTCTTCCTCTACCTGCATACAACAATTGCCCTTGGCTATCCTTGGCATTATGACCACCAAGGCTCATCTCCTCTGTCACCATGAGAGTGATTAGTTGATCAAAATCAGGAAGAGAGTCCCTTACATACACTGAAGTTGTGAAAGCCCTCCATTTTTCATCATCCCTAAGTCCATTTAGGGTGTGGGCGACAAGATCGTCATCATCTAGGGCACAACCGATTGACCCTAGTGCATCTGCAAGCTCTTTAACCTTTAATATGTAATCATTAGCGCCTTGAGAGGGGCTTTTCCTAAGATTATTTAGCTCATTCTTGAGATGAATTTTTCTAGCTTTTGTGGAGGTTGAGTACAATCTCTCCAAGCACTCCCACACCTTCTTCGATGTATCCAAATCTTGAATATGCCCTACCATAGAGTTGCTAATATGCTGAGATAAAATGAAAATGACCCTTTTGTCCCTTTCATCCCACTCTCTTACTGCTCTTCTCTGGTCATTGGTTGGATTTACCTCATCTATGTAGGGTTTTGGCTCTCCACCACTCACAAGTCCCCACAAACCTTTCCCCATCAAAAAATTGCTTATTCTAAATCGCCATGGTTGGTAGTTTCCTTTTTCGAGCTTCTCAATCTGAGCATTGAGATCAGCCATGGTGCCTCCTAACTCTTTTGAACCTCCCCCTTGATGCAATGAAGTTGAAAAGGATGGCTTTTACCTCAAAAAATAGAGCTACTCCTCTTGATGAAGCTTCGTCTTTGATTTGATGATGTATTTGCTTCCCCTTGTTGTTGACGTGCCCGTTCTTTGCTTCCTTCCTTCAAAATTTGATGAAGTCTTCACTTCACTTCAGTAGCTCCTTCTTCTCTCTTTGATACTCCACTTATAGCTCTGATACCACTGTTGGAGGATAAACACTCCTATGTGCACAACAAAGCAAATGAACCCTCCTAGGATCCTGAAATTTTTCAGACATAGGCTCTGTATTTTCTGTGTTTCTCTGAGTATATGCAGATACTGATAATGAAATTTTGCAGGCATAAACTAGACTTTAAGAGCTTTCAAATGAGAGTAAAATCACTCCATTTGGATACTGGATGATGCCTCAACCAGCTGCAACACAACAGACAACTTGATCTCTCCAGAGAGTATGAGCTAACTAGACAGACACTGTTCTGGACATTTCTCTGCACATGTGCAGGCACTGATCCTCAGACTTATACCAGACAAATTAGAACTTATAAGCTTTCCAACAAGATAAAAATCATTGCAAATGGATTCCGGATGAAGGAGAAACAACAATTACAAGACAGGGGGTCTACCAAAAACATCTAGATAGATAGAGTGTGTAAAAGTGAAATTTCTGCAAAATATGCAGAGAATAGCTAGTAGGGGGTGTGCTTAAGCAAGGGGGCAGCTTGGGCACGTATTTCCACGACTCTAAGTCATAATACAACTCATTAGAGGTTTTAAAGACCACCTACTAACCTCTTTAACCAATCAAAAACATATACATGTCAAAAGTGAGGTCCAATTACATCAAAAGGTGAGCTAAATCTTCTCTAATCAACTTCTTTCCATTATGGGCATAATTGGATGCCTCAAACTCGTGGAAATCAGCCTCCTTTGATTGTGGATGATGTGAAAGGTTCAATTTGGGGCATGTTCCCACACTCTTGAACTTGAAAAACTTTCAACATCTATTACCTCTCCAATGCTTCCCAACTGATCCGCTATGTCCTTGAGCTTTGTGACAAAATCAGTCACATTTTGTTTGGGAGCCTTCTTGAGAGTTGTGAACTCCAGCCATAGTTGATGCTTCCTAGCTTTGGTACTTGAAGAAAAGAAAGCTTCAAGTGCATCCCACACTTCTTGAGATGTCTTACAACTTCTAATGTGAGGCAACAAAACATCTGAGATAGAGTTGAGGAGATAAGACCTTGCAAGTGCATCCTTGGAGCACCATGTGCTCAATCTTTCTTGCTCTTCTTGTGTTGGTTGACTTTTGTTCCTGAAACTTGGCATAACTTCATCTCGAGCCACATAACCATATAAACTTCTACCTTGGAGATAGGCTTCCATTCTTAATGACCAAGCTGAGTAGTTACCTCTGTCTAATTTGTCAATTGATGAAGGAAATCCATCTGCCATGTTGTCCAACCTTGCTCTGATACCACTGTGAAGAGATGGATAGGTATGTGCTTAAAGATGAAGAGGTGTTGCAAAATCCTTGATCTACACCAGCCAAATGAACTCCAGGAGTATATGGTGGGCCCTTTTAGCTTGCCAATGGATGTATTAGACACCCTATGTACCTTGGAAGATCACTCTCAAAAAGATAGATTAAAACAGATAAGTTGGAGTTAGCTCAGAGGTGAAAACTTGCTATTCTTGGTTCATACACTTGTCCAGTGTTTTACATAATTCTCTGAGCACAGTAGCAAATAGCTTAATTCCTCTTGGGGAAGTCTAGGTAGCTTAAAGAGCTAACTTTCAAGAGTAATCTCATAAAAAATAATGAACCACACACTGAGAATGAGTTTTAACAAGTGATGATATCATCCCGATTTTCACGGGCTGCTATAGAAATAGACCAGTGAGCAGAAAAATCATTATAACTCAAAATGTAGAAATCCAATGATTATGAAAATTTGTATGGTTATACTAGACAGTAAGTTGAATCCAACAAGCTTAACGTCACTGAATTTGGATAAGTAACCACTGAGAAATGGCTCTGACAAGAGGAGTGAAGAAGTCGGGTACCTGACAGAGAAGTGGAGATGAACAGACCCTGTTGACTTCAAATGAACATAACTGAAGATTGCAACATTCCAATGACATGAAAATTTTTGAGCATATAGTAGACGTATAGAGCTAACTTTACCAAGTTAAATCACTGAAAATGATGCACCAAGCTCAGAGAAAACATCTCTGCAAGCTGACTGAGAAAACTGAGAGTAATGGTAGTGAGTAGTACACTTCACAAGAACATGGAAAGATGAACTCAAATAATCATGAAAATGAAAGTATATTTCTTGTACAATACAATGACTTACTGATACATATGTGTGCCTTGTAATCACACCTTGATATGGCATAAAGCTCAGCTCTTGGAGGTCTTCACATAGGTCTCTCTAACCACGACTAAAACTGCCATCTATTTATAGTTGAGTTTGGGAGGCTAACTTCCCTCAATCACTCTCCAATCAATCAATGATTGATTTGATTCTGTACCTACCACAAATCACGAATTCGTGGCTCCTCTTTCCATTCTTGATCAAGTGCACTCAACCACTTAAGATTCTCTTAGTTTTACATTAAGTAAATTCTTCAAAAGTTACAAGAGGTAGTTCACAAGTGAACTTTACATAGTCTTCTTTTTAAAGCTTCTTCTAAGACTTTGTGAGACTCAAGCCAATACTTAGGCTTGTCATAGACTTGCTCCAACAAGTACAAGTCGAATGCCCGTCTATCACTATTCCTCTCTAACAAAAAGTACAATGATGATGTAGTCTTAGTTAAATCTCATTGTAATCTTCCCCATGCCCGTCAACTATCTGTTTAAGTAAAATCACCTCTAAAGAAAAAATTATTGACCGAGGCTGGGGATAAAAGCAAATGTGATTGCACCCCGTTTAGGTGCTAATAACATATTTTAAAATAAGCTTCCATTCTCATAGACAGATATGGCAATTAATCTACATTCCTCATAGCTTACATGCGGGCTTCTTATCTACCTATCTCTGTGCACAGAATCACAATAGCAGCCAGACATACTCCTGTTCCTAGAGTTGCACATCGTGATCGGCATTCCAAGACATAAAAATAAAAAAAAAATTAAGTGCCACAACAAAAAAAAAAAAAGAAAACTATAATTCTTTGTGTAATTCATCAAGTCACTATTTTTTTCATTTTGCATACACATGGAAATAAGATGAATACCATTGAACTGTTAGGCAAACGACCAACAGATTAGGCGGTAATCATAGCGTGACGTGATCAAAATGAACCAAAACATATATATATGTCTTTGTCTCAAGCAAGTCTAGTAGAGACAAAGATAGTTTTTCGAAAGGTTGAGCACCACTAGAATATGTTTATCGTTCAACGCGCAGATGAAAATAAACAAATAAGTTTCATAGTATAAAGTATAACTTACATCTCCTCAAAATCCACACCAAAGAAATCTGCCACAGCGAGAGTAACTTCGCTACTTGCCAGATGAATTTGCATTGAAAATGCAGTGCAACAGATAGAGCACCATTGAAATGTGATTGCCCAACACCCCAAATGGAATGCCAGTCGCATGCGCCTCCTTTTTCCCGCTCTCCTCTTAGGCCAATTCAGCGAGTTCCATCCATCTCGATGCACTACCCGAAATCCACAACGCCGCTCTAATATGTCATTAATCTCTTTTTTTTTTTAATATAAAGGAAGTTCGGCAATAGCCTACTCTCCCGGACTTGAATTAAATTAAGATGTCATTAATCTCTTGTATTTCTTTAAAGCTCTAGCATTGAATTCAATGCCAGTGTTCTTTCCCTCCAGCCTCTACGACCAGTGCTACAACCCTCTTCCTCCTTCGAGAGCTCTCTGCTTTTACATCTCATATCATGCCAGCACTCGTTAGAAACAAGTGCGCAATGTGCCAGCACCCCCGGTATCACCTTTGTTTCAGAACCTCGTCTCCTCTCGAGCCTTGATGCCGCTCCTTTTCGAAAAACTGCTAGATCCTTTTCATGCACGTCCTCTTCCTTTTTTTGGAAGATGAGCCCTGTCAATTAGGAACCCTTTCCCATGTGTCCCCTGTAGAATGCACTTCGACCTGACAAGAAAAAGGGCAAAACCCCAACTTCCCCAAAGGAATGAATGCACGTTGATTCATTGTTCTATATATATAAAAGATCACGTGTTTTCTTTACATATTTTGTATGCATATAATATTTAATATGTGGTATACAAATATATATGGATATATTTTTGTGAGTTATAAATGCACTTCGATGCATACATACACAAATACACACACACAAGCATATAACACATTTGCAAACTCTTTATGCAGGTGCTCATATTGAACGTATGGAGAAATGTCCAAAGATCCATACCTTCTACCATGAGCATGCTCAAGAAATCCATACCAAAAGTTACTGCATGAAAAATGTGACTTTAAGGGATCAAGACAATGTTGTATATCATTTCTTCTATCAATTGCCACGTGATGAAGATCAATTTAATTTGACAATTTCTCTTCATATTGGTTGAGATTTCAATTCGTACTTCTGATTTGTTTTGCTACATTTACTTTTATATCACAACCACATCCAACCCCTCTAAACATGTGCATCCTCAGGATGTGCCAACCTACATACATATCAATAAACACGAATGAGCATCAAGTGTTATAACTTATGGAATATGTTGAACAGTGCATTATTCGAGTGTTAAAATATTAATGTATTAATGTGTTTTTCATGTTTTTGATATAGGAGTTGAAGGTTTGTGAGGAGCGTGCAAGGCATGAAAGGGCAGACATCAATAATCTAAATAATAATTTATTTAGTTTGTAAAAAAAATGCATAGAAGGTTCTATCGTTGGAAATAGTTAGAAAAGTAATGGTTAAAATAAGGGTGGATATAGACCATGGTTTCTGTTATTGAAAGCAATCGCTTTGTGTAAAAGTTACCAACTTTTAGTTTCACACTTGCTTTTCAGAGTCGCTTTCATGTAACCACTCTTTTTGACATAATCAAAAATTCCTATAAATACATGCACACTGTGGACTCTCAAAACAGAGTGCATGGTGGGAGATTGCACCCAATATTGCATTTTGTCTCACCTTTTGTTGTGTCTATTTTTCTATGTGTTTTTGGCATGCTTAACCTTTGTGTGCGCATGAGATAAGATCTTGACACCAGTGGTATCAGAGCTTTGTGCATGTTAATACACAGGGGTCTGATTCGCTCTTCTCTATTCATGATTCCAATTCCGATTTCCATTTCCATCTCTATTTCTTTTTCCATTTCAAGTTCTTGTTCCTCTTCCAGTTCTAGTTCCAGTTCCAGAACCAGAACCTATGTTTACACCTACGTTTACACCTATATTTGCTCCTACGTTTATACCTTCGGCTTACTCCAAGGCGTCGACTAAGGCATAGAACTTAGGCATAACTTAAGGCATAACTAAGGCATAACTAAGGCATTACTTTGGCACCCAAGCCTCCCTTGGCGACCATTGGTAGTCGTTTTCTACGCACGAACCCATTTTAATGTATGAGTGGCAATAAGGACTTTTACATTCACCAAGTTGGGAGGATTTGAACCCACAACCTCATCCACACAAGGGAAGTGCTTTACCACTACACTCTCTCTTGGTGTTATCACTCAAGTTCTCTCCTCTTATATTTAACATAATTTGCAGTTTTTTCTTACTTTTGCAAGAAGGCTTCGGCACAGTGCGATGCGACACGGCATGTCTCAGGGTACATCCTGTCAGGGTACATCAGGGTACATCCACATAGGGAACATCCTAGCAGGGTACATCATGGTACATCCAGACAAGGTACATTCTACTAGGGTACATTTCTTGAGGGTACATTTCTTGAGGGTACATCTCGAAATGGAGGCACTAGATTGAGGGTCCAAGATAATTTGCATGGGTGAGAATTAGTTTCAAGAGATGGAGGTTGAGAGCAAGGAAAGTCCATAGCAAGGACGGTTTTGTTATCTTCATACTCATGGAGCCTAGACTATGTCAGCACCTCATAGGCACTCTTAATAACTTAACATCTCCATGAATATTTCTATGCATGTGTTTTAACATGGAACATGCTTATTTTTTGTTTACTGATGGAACATGTGATTGGCCATCCATGTTTATTATTTTATCAAGTGATGTCAATTGCTTTTTCAACTAAGGTGCATGTTACAACTTATGGAATATGTTGAACAATGCATTATTGGAGTGTTAAATTATTAATGTATTAATGTGTTTTTCATGCTTTTGATATAACAACTAAAGGTTCGTGAGAAGCGTGCAAGAAGTGAAAGGGCGGACATCAATAATCCGAATAATAATTTATTTAGTTTGTAAATAAAAATTCATAAAATGTTCCTTTGTTAGAAGCAATTAGAAAAGTAATGGTTAAAATCAGGGTCACTGTAGACCACGGTTTTTGTTATTGAAAGCAATGGCTTTCTATAAAATTTACCAACTTTTAGTTTCACGCTTTCATTTCAAAGCCGCTCTCATGTAACCACTCTTTTAGACATAATAAAAAATTCCTATAAATACATGCACTTTTTAGGTCTTAACCTATGGGACTTGTCAAATGCAATCTTATTTCTTTCTCTAGATGCTCTAAGCTTAACTGCAACTTCTTTTACCAGATTTCTTCCTTTCTCTACTTGAAGAATCGGCACTGCTAGAAGATCTTCTCTTGACATATCATCCTCTCAAGTCAAAGAAGTCTATGCTAGAGCATGTGACTTTGTCGGTAAAATAGGTTTCTAACACTATATTAGTTTTGCTTGCATGTATCCAGTAGTCCTAGTGCATGTCATCCTATCTTCCCATAGGGCAAAGGGAAGGTATTTTGATCAATTTATTATCTTTCCCTCACAAGCCATAGCAGAAGCTTCAATAACTTGAGGATGTCTGCACTCAATTTTACTATTGGCCTCATGATTGTAAGCAGTGGTGAGTGATAGCCGAATTCCGTATTTTTCAAAGAAGTCTTTGGCTTCCTAAGCATCAGCCTCACTTTTGTCAATGACTATTTTCTCAAAATAGCCAAATCTAACAAACACATCTTCTAGTAGAAATGTGCATACATTGCTCGTAGTTTCTGTCCTTAGAGCTCTTCCTTCAACATGATTTGTAAGGTCCTCTCTTGCGAGCACAATATATCTCATTTGTTGCAACCCTAACAGCATTGTAACTAGGTCGACAACCAACTTATAGTGGATATTAAGAGGATATGTCTGAAGAAATGCATCCCAGTGCTTGACATTCGAGTACAGCTAGCAAGGTTTGCAAGTGGCCATGAGTATCTTTCCCTTATCTTTTCATAAGTGACCTATGAATTTCACACATAATCTTACCTCTCTTTTCATTGCAACCTAAAACTCGGTGAGGTATCTTACCTATCCCACTCTTTTTCTTCCAAAGTATTCCATCTTTCAGGAAATAATTGCTTGACTTCCTCCAAATGGTACTGTTAAATGTAAATCGTTAAACTTCCAATTTCAGACTCAAAATACTTCCAAGTTCATACGTTTCCGAACCTTTCCTAACCGTAAATTACATCTTAGCCACGTGGGTCCTTGGGAGTGATAGGGGTCTGTTAGACAGAGGCCCTGTACTATTTTCCCAACTTATTACACAATCATAATTACTTCTAGCGTCTTAGCTCCGTGCGCAATTCTGAACAACCGATGACTGTTCGTTGTACTGGACTTAGAATTTCTGAACTAATCCTGCTATGATGGTCTGAGCAGTAGTCCGGTGACTTGTGTCCAATAGAATAATCTACTTCAGTAAACGAAGATCACGTAATACGTACTTCTTCAGAACAGACAGATATACCAAACACATATATATATATACTGAAATTACAACTCATCGTATACCAATTACGAGCAACAAATATCTTGACAACAATCGACTCGTTATAGACTTAACAATGACGTAGTCGTACTTCAACCGTTACAGATGATAGTTTTTCCTAAGATCCGAATCAACAATGAACGTAGACGACTGCATCGAACTTGGTCACTACCAAAATGGTTAACATGCGATCAGTTCGGAACTACTTCCATACTTCCTCGTTCAGTATACTACTGACAAGTAACACACTGCACTTATTAACAGTCAGAGAAACACTCAACCATTATCGAACAGATTCGTAATACAAGATTACTAATTTGCACTCTGCACTACGGAATGAATAAACGACTAACCAGGCGCAGAACCAAACAGAAATCAACACAAAGAATACTTAGACTTCGTAACAGTGTACTAATAATCTGACAGATAATCAGACGAATAAACTGGCAATTCCAAGAAAACCGTTTCTCACAAGTGTCTCTCTCCATTCTCTTTACATTGCTTTATATATCTTTTTCAAGATGCGCATACCAACTTTTTTGCACGGATTTTGATAATTCCGGTATATCAAGCGGTCATTACGTCTGTCCCACTCCGGTGACCGTCTAACACTAGCACGCACGGTGGACTCGAACCCGAAAAATTTAATGCGGGCTAGTGGCGTGATGATATGGCCGCAGCTTCGACCCATTAATTACTTTTGGGAGTGGATTTCCAGTCAACGTAGTCAACCGAAAAGTTGCCGGACCGACTTGCTCTGAGATCTTAAAAGGGTCGAACCATCGTAGTTTGAACTTTCCTGCTGCTCTATCCGACTTTGCGTTATAGAAGAGTACAAGCTGACCTACCAAAAAGATTGGAGTCTTCAAATATCGATCGTGTGTCTTGGCTTGCCTTAGTTGTACTTCGCGCATGGTTAAAAAGTTGAGCCATCGGTGCTCATCAAGTTCTCTGAGTGCGTCCATTCGTGCTGTCAGCGAATCTTCCGGTAGCATCTTCTGAGTGATTGCTACACGCAGACTTGGGATGACTATTTCCATGGGTGCTATTGCTTCTAAGCCATAAGCTAGTTTGAAAGGTGTCAAACCTGTTGTTACTTTATATGTAGTTCGGTATGCCCATAATACTGCAGGTAGTAGTTGATCCCATCTTTCCCGTGCTTCCATGATCAGTTTCCGGAGGATATTCAATAGTGATTTGTTTGTACTTTCGGCCAAACCATTGGCGCGAGGGTAATATGGAGAGCTGAGTTTGTGTGTCACCTGGAATGATTGTGTGAGTACCTTCATTAATTGATTTACGAAGTGAGTACCTTGATCTGTCACTAATTTGAGTGGTAAGCCAAAGCGTGGGAAGACATCATTTAGCAGACATTTTGCTACTACAACTGCTGTAGCAGACCGTAAAGCCCAGGCTTCTGCCCATCTCGTTGCGTAGTCTGTACAGGTTAGTATGTATCTGTTGTTACTGAAGACTGCTGGAGGTGTGATTGGACCGATAAAATCTAATCCCCATTTCTGAAATGGTTCGAGTGGCATAATAGGCTGCAAGGGAAAGAAGTATCGTTGCAGTGGTTGTCTAGTCCTTTGACAAGTATCGCAGTGTTTGACAAATTGGGCCACATCTCTGTACATAGTTGGCCACCAGAGACCTCCTTGCAGAATTTTCCGGTGAGTTAAATCTGTGGCAAAGTGACCACCAGTAGGGGTTGAATGAGCCATTGTGATGACTGAGTTAATTTCATGCGGAGGAACACATCGAAGTAAGATTCCGGTGTGATCTACATAATATAGTTCTCCAGCAACTAACCGGAATCGGCGGCTAAAGACTGCAATTTTCCTTCGAACTACCTTGGCAGTCTCGGATGGAAAGCATCCTTCGGTGAGAAAAGTTAGAATCTGATCATAATATGTAGATGGTGCTAGTGATTCGGCAGTCTCATCGGTTAGTGGCTCAGAACTATAAATCGCTGGAGTCGTGTCATCTATGCCTACCGGAGCTTCACTAGAATCTAGACGAGACAAGAAATCTGCTAAGGCATGTGCATTTCCGGGTCGGTGAATGACTTCATAATCAAATTCCTGCAAGAGTAGCACCCATCGTGCTAAGCGTCCACCTAAATGTTATTGTCTTACTAGATAGACAAGGGCAGCATGATCCACATGGAATGTGAATTTCCGGCCTAGTAGATAATGTCTGAATTTTTTGATGGAGTAAATTAATCCTAGACATTCTCTTTCGGTGGTAGAATAATTCCTTTCTGCAGGTGCAAGCCTTCTGCTGGCATAATAAACAAGACGAAACCACTTATGTGTTTGCTGCATCAGAATACTGCCGATCGCAATATCTGAAGCGTCGACAAAAACATGGAACGGATTGTCCTAGTCAAGTGGTTGTAAGATTGGGGTCTGCGTCAATAGATACTTGAGTCGATCAAATGTAGTTTGGCATTCTTGAGTCCATTCAAACTGGCGGGGAGTTTTTGTGATTAGCCTATTGAGTGGTATAGCCAGATGAGCAAGCCATCGTAAGTGTCTGCCATGCCACCGCACTTGACCCAGGAAGCGCATAACTTCTTTTGGTGTAGCGGGCACCGGAGCTTCTAATACTGCCAAAATTTTATCTGGATCTACTTGGATACCTTGTGCATATACAATGTGGCCAAGTAACTTGCCACATGAAACCGCAAACACAGATTTGTTTGGGTTTAAGCAGAGTCTATACTCTTGGCATTTCTGAAAGCAGCACCGTAAATGGAACAGATGTGCTATCCACTTACCGAAAGTTGAAAAATCATCGAGATATACTTGCATAAATGAAGTCAGATAAGGAGAAAATATTTCTTGCATAAATCTTTGAAATGTGCTTGGTGTGTTTCTCAATCCAAACCACATTACCGTACAAGCAAAGACACCCCAATTGGTAATGAAGGCAGTTTTTGGTATATCCTCTTCAGCCATTCTAACTTGATTGTAACCACTGTATCCATCTAAGAATGAATACATTTCATGTGCTGCTACCCTATCAAGCATGGTATCCAGAAAGGGGATCGGGAAAGGATCTGGTACTATTGCTGCGTTTAATTTTCGGTAGTCTACACAGATTCGCAATTGCTTATTTTTCTTTGGCACGATCACAATTGGTGAAATCCATTCAGCATGTTCTACTGGTATGATGAATCCAACTTTTAATAATCTATCAAGTTCGGCTTTTACCTGTGATGCATAATTGGGATTCATCCGGTAGCTGGGCTGCTTATTCGGTTTAGCTTCAGGCTTCAACATGACTCTGTGCTGATAGATGCGCGGATCTAATCCTTTCATATCTTTGTAATCCCATGCAAAGACATCTGAGAATTCGTGAAGTATTCGAATCAAATCAGCTTTAAATGTTTCCGGTAAGTTTTGCCTTATCTTTACAAGTCGTGGATGTTCTACGTCTCCTAGATTGTACGAGGTCAACTGGTCTTCGGAGACATAAAACTGTTGTGGTTTCTCTGTATTGTCTGTTGACTTGAACAGTGATTGTAGTTCGTCGTCATGTGTTGAAATAGTATCTTCCTGCTTAGAATTCCCGGTGATTGGTACAATTGTACAAACTGAAGTACTCCAGTTATCTATCACGGACTGTAGATCAACAGTCCCTAAGGTCATTAAATCAGCGTTATTCTTCAGAAATTCCTCTTCTTCATCATCTGATAGTCCATCTAACATGTGGACTGGTTCAGCAAAATATGGTCTAGCGTGTAGCTTGCAAGGTTGTATAGCATCTAATTTTACCACATATTTATGATTGGCATCTTTAAATGTAAGCTCTTGTGCAGACCAGTCCTGTACTACCTTTGCATGCTTCAGCCAGGGTTGATCGAAAAGAAGGTTGTAATCCAAAGTGGATTCTGGCAGATCTAGTATAACAAAGGTCATTTTAAAGGTCATACCTTGTAAAGTGATGGGTACATTTCGCACAAGTCCTACAGGATGGACTCTAGATTGATCTCCCATTCTGACAAAAAATTGAACTGGTTTGATTTCGGTCCATCCTAACCTTTTGCATAATGCTGCGGTCGCAATGTTAACACCAGAGCCTCCATCAATCAATACTTGCGTGATCTTATGCTTTTTATACCATACTGTAATTAAGGGAACTGAATGATCAACCGTAGAATCAGGTTCCGGTTGAACTGCTGCTGTCGCCGGAATACAAGAAGGTACCAGACTGAACTGTTGCTGGAACTGTTGTCGAATCCCAGGTACTAATGCCAGTAGTTGGCCGAGAGGCAGAGTGATAGATGCCTTGGATAACATTTCCCAGGCCTGTTGAGATTGTTTGTTCTGCTCCTTTGAACTTGAGATTTCTGCTGATGCAGAAGTATCTGCTGTTATGTCTACTGCTGATGATGGCTCGGCTGCTGCTTCCTTTTGTTGGGTTCCTTCCTTTGTCGACGAGGCCTGAGTCACCGAAATAGGTTCTAGGAACACTGGTGGTTCTGTTGCGGTCCAATGACTAGCCTTGTTGTACATCCTATGTTGTTCTCATATCCCTGGTTCGAATATTTCTGCTGCTGACTGCAGCTGTTTACTTGATCGGGTCTGGACTCTAGCAGTTTGCGTTTCTACCAGTGTAATTTGTACCATGTTGGCCATTGGGTTTTCTCGCTCCTTCTTCCTTTGATCATACTCAGTTGCATCCTTGCAAAATCTTCTAATGTGTCCGAATTCACCACAAAAATGGCAGCGTGGTGGTGGTAAATTGGGATTTTCCGGTGGTGGCCCGTTCTGCCAGCGATTTGGATTATAGTTGTTATTCCTCTGTCCTCGGTAATTTTGATATCCTTGCTGCTGATTGTTTCTCATTTGTGGAGGTACATAATGATTGGCTGGCTGCCCTTGTTCCTGGATAATTGCATTACAGTCGCTGTTCCTTGTACTCTAGCGTTGTATGCGCAGTGTTCGGTGGTGTGTCCGGCAATGTTGCAGATAGCGCAGAATGTCTGATTAAGTGCGCAATTGGTGCTGGTATGTCCTGAATTTTTGCATGTGGTGCAATATACTTGTTTGTTCATATCTTCGGCAACATGTCTGTTTGTTTTTGCCCACTCCAGATCTTCTGTAAATCCGCCGACTTTGTTTTCCAGCTGCAGAGTCATTGCGATGACTCCATTAAGTGTCATAGCTCCGACACATCTTATGATCATGATCTGCTTAAGTTGAGGAACCAAGCCATTGATGAATCACTGAGTAATATCATCATCTGGTAAGTTAGCATGAGCCGATGGTAGCTGCCTTAAGTGTGTTCTGAAAAGGGTAGCATATTCCTGTACAGATTGATTTACTCTCTGTCTGTTATTCTGCAGATAATCAAAAATTTTGGCTGGATTCCTTTTTAACCTGAATCGCTGCAAAAAAGCATCTCGAACTGCTTCGTAGGTGCCGAAATGATTAATATCGTATTCTGTGAGCCACCTGGCTGCTTCATTGACAAGTGTAGATTGAAAGACAATGGCTTTATAGGCCGGATCCGGTGGATGGTTGAGGACGGCGTAGCTTATCTCGAAAGTGCGTACGTGAGCATCCGGATCATCTCCTGGAAATCCACCAAACTTCGTGTATGTCACTCTTGTTGGAGATGGCCTGTGTTGACATAACTGTTGTTGTTGTTGTTGTTGTTGTTGTTGTTGTTGTTGTTGTTGTTGTCCGTTCATCGTGAATGTATTATAACTTCCGTCTGTATTTCTAGTCTGAATATTTGAACTACCGGAATCTATATGGTCTGATGGCACACTTTCCGGTGAAATAAACTTGCTTACTATGCTACTAATTTCTGTTTCAAACAGCCTTCCTTCTTCCTTGATGTCCAGTGTAGGAGAAGTTGCTTCCAAGCATGGCAGTTGGGCTGAAGATTCAGCAGAAAGTGCTAATTGGTCACCGATTAACTGAGATTCTCTTACCGAAATATCACCGGGATAAACCGAACTTGTGCCCGAATGCAGTGTCTTTTCGCCTTCGCTGATTTCTTTGCCTAGGGTGTGTCTAATCGTAAGTGAATCTAAATCCTTTTCCAAGAGTGTTAAACTAGCTTCCAACTACGACTTGGATATCTTTGTCAGACTGTGCCGAAATAGTACTGGAATGTACCAGAGACGTAACACATTCTACCGGAATATGACCGGAATCAGCTTTAACGTTCTGAACTTTCTTGACAACTGGGTCAGTCCTAGTTGTACTTCTACCTTCCAAAGTTGTCTTTAGTACTCCAGACTGATGGTTCTTGGGGTACGTTTTGCCAGACCGAGTAACCGGCATTTATCATTTTCCGTATTAATTGTGGAATATTACTAACGAAACAGTTTGCAACAATCTGGCTCTGTTGCTACTGACAATCAAGCAATAATCTAATTCTGACAGATGACTGGCAATCTTGACGCCACTTTCCCACAGACGGCGCCAAATGTTAAATGTAAATCGTTAAACTTCCAATTTCAGACTCAAAATACTTCCAAGTTCATACGTTTCCGAACCTTTCCTAACCGTAAATTACCTCTTAGCCACGTGGGTCCTTGGGAGTGGTAGGGGTCTGTTAGACAGAGGCCCTGTACTATTTTCCCAACTTATTACACAATCATAATTACTTCTAGCGTCTTAGCTCCGTGCGCAATTCTGAACAACCGATGACTGTTCATTGTATTGGACTTAGAATTTCTGAACTAATCCTGCTATGATGGTCTGAGCAGTAGTCCGATGACTTGTGTCCAATAGAATAATCTACTTCAGTAAACGAAGATCACCTAATACGTACTTCTTCAGAAGAGACAGATATACCAAACACATATATATATATACTGAAATTACAACTCATCGTATACCAACTACGAGCAACAAATATCTTGACAACAATCGACTCGTTATAGACTTAACAATGACCTACTCGTACTTCAACCGTTACAGATGATAGTTTTTCCTGAGATCGGAATCAACAGTGAACGTAGACGACTGCATCGAACTTGGTTACTACCAAAATGGTTAACATGCGATCAGTTGGGAACTACTTCCATACTTCCTCGTTCAGTATACTACTGACAAGTAACACACTGCACTTATTAACATTCAGAGACACACTCAACCATTACCGAACAGATTCGTAATACAAGATTACTAATTCGCACTCTGCACTACGGAATGAATAAACGACTAACCAGGCGCAGAACAGAACAGAAATCAACACAAACAATACTCAGACTTCGTAACAATGTACTAATAATCTGACAGATAATCAGACGAATAAACTGGCAATTCCAAAAAAACCGTTTCTCACAAGTGTCTCTCTCCATTCTCTTTACATTGCTTTATATATCTTTTTCAAGATGCGCGTACCAACTTTCTTGCATGGATTTTGATAATTCCGGTATATCAGGCGGGCGGTCATTATGTCTGTCCCACTCCGGTGAACGTCTAACAGTACAAAAATTTTCTTTGTGCCAATTAGGATCAAGAGACTTTATGCTTAAATATCTTCTAATTTCCTTCCACTCATTTTTATATTCATCTTCATTGAATCTTTCTATTATTCCTATTTGAACATCGTAAGGTTTCTCTTCTTTCCTCCTATTTCCTTTCTTGCTTCCTAAGCTCTTTTGAGTTCCTTCTCTTGAAGACCCAATACCAACCTCAACCTTTTTAATCCGATGAGTAGGATCTTTTCTATTCAGTCCTCTGGATGCTTGGTCTAGTCTTGAAGTATGTACATGCAAAGCATAAAAGTCCAATCCTATCTCTTCATCATCAGAAATCATCAAGTCTTCATTTTTGTATAGAGCTCGTGATAGCATATCTGCTACCACATTATTCCTTCGGACTATATGAACAAACTCATGGTTTAGCCACTTCATGTATGCTATCCATCTTAATATGGAAATGTCTACGCTAGAACCATTCATGATCATTGTCAATAATGTTAAGCAGTCTATTTCCACCACCACATTTGCCCTCATAAAGTATTCTTTATCATTCTTCAATGTAGTCACTATTCCCTAGAGCTCTCGCTTAATCTGAGGGTAACCTTTCTAGAAAACATCTAGTACTTTAGCTCCAAATCAAATCACATACCTTTTTCCCTCATCATCCTGTTGGCCAATCACCCAGCTTATACCCGTCGGACTCGTATCTATGGTAATGTACATTTGTTTATTGTCACTATAATCGGCTTTTCTAAGCAAGGGTGCTTCTGCAAGTGCCTTCTTTAATTTCCCTAGAGCTTGAGTATGAATATCCTTCCATTGCAATCTTTGCACTTTTTGAAGAAATTGATAGAGTGGGTCTGCAACATGTGCAAAATGAAGAATCCATACAACGTAGGAAATACATGCCCCAAGAGATCTCCTCACCTCAATGATCGAGGATCAGACCTCTTTCATGTGTTGAATGGTGTCTACTTTCTTCAGACACGACTTTCTTCCTTTAGAACCACACATAATCCCTACAATCAGAACCTCTTGCACTGAAAATATTGATTTCTCTACAGATGATGTCAAATGAACCTCTTCCAGCCGACTAAGAATCGATTCACAGTCATTTATGTTATTTTTAACAAAATTTTGACATCCGTCCTCGTTAAGAGTCTCGTCTTTATCTTTTACCTCGCAACCTTTAGTAGAGACATCACAATGAAGGACATAGTTAGATGCAGAATAAAATCCCTAAGCACCTTATGCATACAATTCATCATATGTGCCAGGGTTCGTGGTGCCTTATGGCAAAGTGCCCATGCGCACAAGCCCAAGTGGTGTCCTCATATTCGTCAAGTCGCAACTCTCGAGGGCTAGCTAGAATTGGTCATACCCAGACTACAAATCCCCCATCAAATAAATATATATATTCTTGCAAAGGCTTCTATGTATTCATCTATGATGGGCCTAGTACTCTACATCCATAAACGTTTCTCTTAAGATCTCTTATGTATTGTTTTTCCCACTTTTTGAACTTAGAAAAAACACGAAACTAAACTGCACTTGTTGATGGAAGTGCTATGAAACTTGATATGAACATATTTACATTCGGGATCTTTTTCACTATCCAAGCTTCCATAGTCCCAATTTATGAAAGCTTCGTTTAAAAACTTTGATCTTCAAAGTCTTCAGGAATAGGTCTTGTCTGAATATACGTTCTATTCTTGACCTGTTCTACTCAAACCGTCATAAACGCGCTCGCTCTCTTTCCATCCTTGCTTCAAATTCATGCATAAGCCCATCCATCCTCCAAGACTCTTGTCTCCATCCTCAAGGGAGTAATGTACAACTACCCTAAAATCAACGAGTAGCTGGAATGATCTTAAACAAAGAAGTTTTGATAATCATTAACATCCCCAATTGCGACTAGTACTTGTGGGTATGCACCAAACAACTCTCTTGGCATTGTATTTTTTGGTGCAATTACAACCCAAGCCTACATACTTGATGAATACACATAAGCTTGATGTTTGAGCATATCACTTGAGAAGCTTAATATGTACAACCTCTTGTAACTTTGTTTCTATTTACTCATTGTAAAAGTAATATAGACCCACGGGAAGCTTGGAATCTCGTATCATTTGGTAGTTAAAGTCAAGAGAGAAACAATCCTATACTTTAGGATTACTTTTATGTGAGGATTTGAAATTGAATTCAAATGGTTGGCTCCAACACAAAACTATAAAACTTGGAAGAAAATCCCGCATGTAATCTCAAGGTTCAGAGATCATTTCATGTACCTTCATTGAGAAGAGGAGCTCACCTCAGAGCTCTCTCACACTACCATCATTGAGCAATGCCTTATTGCCAATGACTTTGTAATTTTATATGATTTAGTTAATACATGTGCATTACTTCCTACTCTCATATCTCTATCATACTCTATCATAACAATGATCTTGTTTGAGCTGGTTCTCACTATGTAGTGCATCATTTTCCATGATTCAAAGCATGAAATATTAATCGTACTGTCTATTTTGATCTCACAAAGTTTCATCTACTTTGATTCACTCAATCGTTACATATTAACTAGAGTTTACTCATGGGTCTATGACTGTGTAAGCCCATAAAAGTTGCGAGTATTGATCTACTTGCTAAACAAAATTCTCTATACATGGGTCATCATTTTAGATTATTCCACTCATGAATGGTAGATTGTTTAGCTAATTAAAGATCCCCAAAGGGAAGTTTTGTAATTGCTGCTATACATAGAGAATTAAGTGAAACATTGAGAAAGTGTCTTAACCAAAATAGCAAGTTTTATGCATTAGATTATATACACACCTATGTGTTTTGATCCTATCATTTGTGCATCATCTTCCAAGCAACATATATAATCATTTATGCTTTTTAGCTAGCTAAGGAGGCCCACAACACTCTCCAGCCATCACTCATAACAGATGTGAAGCAGGTTTAGCTAGACCAACTCATCTCTTATTGTTATCCACCTTCTCCTCCAACATTGGTATCAAAGCAAGCACAATAAAGATGGGAGATGGTTTTCCATCCTTCATTTACAAGTTGGATAGAAACAACTACTCAGCATTAAGATTATCTGGATACATCTCACGAGATGAATATATGCCAATCTTCAAGAGCCAGAATCAACCAACAAGGGAAGAGCAAGAGAGGTTAACCACATGGTGTGCAAAGGATGCTGTTGCAAGGTCATACTTACTAAACTCAATCTCTGATTTCTTGCTACCTCATGTTAGAAAATGTAAAACCTCCCAAGAGACTTCAGAAGTGCTTTCATCATACTTCTCCTCTAACACAAGAGCTAGGACGAATCAGTTGTGGATGGAATTCACAACTCTCAAGAAGCAATCAACGCAAGGAGTGGCCGACTATGTAACCAAAATGAAAGATGTTGCAGATCAACTTTGAACCATTGGAGAAGAGATACAGGAAGAGCACATAGTGAGGCAGATCATGAATGGGATTAAAGCTAGTGACAAGTGGGAATCCTTCACGACTACAATGGATCTCTACATGGATATGCAGATACCTGATCTTAACTCTTTGATGGGACAACTCTTCACCCATGAAGCAAAGCTCAACAAAAATGGTGACAACCCAAGAGGTGACCAATCATATGCCCTTAATACAGATAACAATAAAGCTAAGGATAAAGGTAAAAGTAATAAACAAGATGAAGAAGCTAGTACCTCTCAAGCGAATTATGCATTAAGAGGAAGAGGCGCTAGAGGTAAGGGTAGAGGAGGTAAGGTAGGGGGAGACCCTACAACAATTCACCATGCAACATATGTGGTCTCAGCAACTACAATAGTGAAGAACGCTACAAGAATACAAGGAACCAAAGGGGAAGTTGCTTCCATAGAGGAAGCTATGGACAAACTAGAGGCAGATACAACAATGGTGGAGGCAACCACAACCATAACTACAATCAAGGCTACAACAACAACAACTATCAAGGAGGATTTAGAAGAAGAAGGGACTTCAATAATTACACTGAAGATGAAGAGGATTCTCTGCTCATTATGAACATGACATCCAAGCAAGGTAAAAATGATGAGCATCTCTTTTATGTTGACTCAGGTTGTTCAAATCATGTGGCAAGGAATTTAGCACTCTTATCATATCTTGAAGAATCGAGAGGAAAGGATGAGGTAAAAACAAGTGATGAAACCAATCACTCCGTCAAGAAAATTGGAAATGTTAGGACATTAGATGGTAGTATGGATCTTTTGAGCATAGTTCTCTATGTGCCTACCATAACCAAAAATTTAATTAGTGTTGGGCAGATAGTAGAGAAAGGTCTACAGGTCAGGTTCACCAAACATGGAGCATATGTGGAAGACCCCCCACAAGGATTCAAGAGGATAGCCAAAGGCAAGAAGTCAGGCAGATTTTTTACTTTTGAAATTGAAGACACAAAGAATATAGCACTATTTAGTTATAGAGACCAAACTCTATCTAAGTTGGAAATATGGCACACGAGGCTAGGACACATAGGAGAGAGAACTCTAAAGAAAATATACAGGGATCAAAGTGTGCTTGGGATTCCTAATGTGACCAAGCAGCATATGATTTACAAATATGGAGCTTCCTAGTTTGGCAAAGCTCAAAAGCACCATTCAATAGGAAAGGATACATCAATGAAGATTATTTCAAGCTTCTACACATTGATGTGTGGGGTCCTAGCAAAGATCCATCCATCACAGGTTCAAGGTACTATGTCTCTTTCATTGATAACTATAGTAGGTGGACAATTCTCTATTTTATGAAGCATACAGATGAGGTATTTACATGGTTTAAGAAATATTTGGCATTAGGGGAAGACCAAACAGGAAGGAGCCTAAAGAGAATCAAGTATGATGGAGATGGTGAGTACTTTTCACATGAGGTTGATCTATTTTTACAAGATCGAGGCATAAAGAGGAAAGTAACAACTAGATGCACTCGTGAATTGAATGGAGTGGCAGAGAGAAGGAGCAGGTTAATTACTGAGGCAACTAGTTCTATGTTAATTGAGAAAAAACTACCGAACTATTTATGGGTACAGGATGTTTCTACAGCTACGTATTTGGTTAACAAGCTTCCATCTAAGTCATTTGATGGAATTACACCATATGAAGCTTGGAATGGTAGGAAACCTTCATTGGATCATTAGGAAATATTTGGGTGCCTTGCCTATGCACACATCCCATCATAGATCAGAGGAAAACTTGACCCTAAGGCTGAGAAGTGCATCTTCATTGGGTATGATCTGAATCAAAAGGGGTATCGACTTTATAATCCCACTAATAAGGCATTCATAGTTAGTAGGGATGTGGTCTTTGATGAGAATAACTCTTGGTTTGAAGATGATTGCAACAAGGTTAAACTACCATATGACTTGAAAAATGATTTTCCAACCCTAACTCAAGAAGACCCACACCAAGTAGATGACATCAACTCAGAAGATGAGGATCACATTGATTTCAAAGCTTGGAAGTCAAGATGCAAGTTCAAATACAAACAACTAGAGGATGTACCTGAGTCTTCCAATCAAGCATTAAGGAGGTCACAAAGAGAAAGTAAGAAGCCCTTAAGGTATGGATATGTGACATCTCTAGTCACAAAGCACTTTGTATATATCACTAAAGATTCAATGGCAGAATAGCCTTCTTCATTTGAAGAGTCTAAGAAGAATAGAGAATGGGTAGAAGCCATGAAGGAGGAAGTCCAAGCACTGCAACAAAATCACACTTGGGACCTAGTTCCTGAGAAACGAGATATGAAGGTAATTGGTTCAAGGTGGATATTTAAAGTTAAAAAGAACATTGATGGTTCTATAAACAGGTACAAGGCAAGACTAGTGGCAAAAGTTTTCGAACATGAAGCTTGCACTATGCTTGAGGTGGACTTGATCTACATACAAAACTATCGCTTGGATTACAACAAATGAATATCCGTTGGAGAGTTATTTTACCTATGCTCATTTATTGTTTTTTTTGAGAGATTTTTGATGGTTCATTTATCGTTGTAAAATCCTTGAGCTTAACACATGTAAGCATAGAAAAAGAGAGCACACATCCCACGAATTGGTGGTGGTTGAGTTGCATTAAATCAAGCAATCAATCACCTAAAAGTAGATCAAACTAGATCTTCACTTTTCTTAGATTGTAGGAAAGTGAATTGATTCCCTCCAACAACCATTCCCACCTTCATTTGAATTCAAACTCCTCTTGTAAAATTCTTGGATCGCTTATAGAGTCTATATAAAGAGTTGAAATAACTTGTAAAATACATGGAAGGAATATACATACACTTATGAACATCATTGTCTTGCTCCTTCAATTTTTGCATCATCTTCCTCGCCAATAGGAATCTTGTAGAGCCTGTTACTCTCTTGATAGAGCTCCAAATTGAGTACACAATGGCTTGTTTAATTAGTTGTGTGGCACAGATACTTTTCAACTAATTTGGATGTTGGTTAGTTTCCTCGCACAACAATCTTGACTATCATTCAGAGTGCATTGGTAGTTGTAAGTAGCCTAGTGTTCCATGCCAGCACAAAGCACATTGAGATGCACTATCATTATGCCAGGGAGAGATTCCCCATTGGATAGATTAATGGGGCATATGTGCCCACAAAGGATAACATTGCAGACATTTGGACAAAGGCATTGCCTAGGGAGAAATTTGAGTCTTTTAGCAATGCTTTTGTACTTTGTCATGTGTATTGATATCTTTCCACATAGTTGGGCACTTCCTTACACATGAGTGCTAGGTCCTTGTTCATCGCATCCCTCATAGGGGGAATTTGTTTATATATTTTGGTAGTGATGCATTTGAACATATTTAGGGTTGTTGAGGTACTTTTTCCCTCTTTAGGTTGTTTCTTCATCGGCTTGTATATGCACCTATAACCATAATAGTTCATTTATCTCTCTACATTCACTTGGTAATACATTGAGTATTGTGTATTATACCCCAAGCTTTCTCTTCTTCTTCCTTGTGTTGTTCATGTGCTTTCATAGATCTTAAACTCGAACAATTATCTTTATCCTTGTTTTTTATCTATCTATATTTATTAGCTTTTACCTCCTATTTTTGAGAAGAAATTATTTGAGCAATAGAAACTTACCAAGACTAATGATGTAGAACATACCAAAGCCACTATGAATTTCAACAACGCAATCATTGAATCCCCCTAAAATAAGAAAACCAAGAAAAATATTCAACACTCAATGTCTATTTTCTTATTCAAGACAAAATAATATCACCTTTGGTGGAAAAAGAGGACAAGGGTGAATTTTTACATTTTGAAAGCTTAGAGCTTGATCACTTTAGCTAGCAAGCAAGTAACTCAAGATAATGTTTTCTCTAATCTGGTGTTTACCATTGAACCATCAAATCAGAATCTGAATTATGATGAAACCTCATCCAGGTACTCTATAAGCTCTTTAAAACTTTTGAACAAAAACATGAGAAGGCCAAGACCATTGAATCTTAATCCTTCAAGAAAATTGACTTGGAGACATTGCCCTTTGAGTGTCATCTTCCTATTGGACAAATAAATTGAAATTTTCCATAGATTAGAAGGCTCAAAATTTAATGAAGAGTGCAAGGAGCAAGCACATGTACAAGATTTCAATATCTATTCCTCCCTAATGGTACTTGCTATTCTATATGAACAAATTTGAATGTTTGTGTTAAGCATTTAGTAGGTTGGTACTCTTAAACATTAGAAGGAAAACTATCCACAATAAAGAGTTTGATATTCGTAAAAGATAGGTAAATAAAAATGATTAAAAGAGCTTCATTGAAAATTTCACTTATAATATGATGGAAAATGTAGACACATGTTTAGGATGCTTACCGTTGTATACATGTTGAACTCTTTCAAACTAGCCATGTCTTCTTAATTTATGATTGAGAACTCGACCTTTTCAATTAATTTTTTGTGTCATTTCTTTTAGCTCACTTCACTTTATGGGCACCTCTACAACTAGAAATCATAGTCACCCAATCACTTATCTACATAGAAAGAATTTTTCTATAAGGAGACCTCTCTTTTGTTATAGACTTGACATCAAGTTATAGGATTGGAAGGATAATGAGAAGTGGAAGCCACTTGAATACTCAAAGAATAGAAAATGTTAAAAGCCAAAAATCAAGACTCGCGAACTTCACAAGTACTTATATACAATAAAATTTAATATACACATCAAAAATGGAACTCATACAATTTTGATTTGATATACCAACTGTGATAAAAAAGTCAAAGTTTTGATGAGAAAAATATTTCGTATCTTCAAATATCCTTTTCTCTTGTGAATTTGAATATTTGCATTGTGTGGTGTGCAAAAATATCCATTTTTTACAAAAATGGTCCACGACACTACTAAAGTGTGTCAATATATTTTCTTGGATAGAAAGCCATTCCCCCATCAACTTGCATGAATTGAATACCAACTAGTGATGAAAATGCCCCAAATCTGACATTTTAGAGAACCATGAAAATTAGCCTTAAATTCCTCAATATGATTTTTATTATGACTAGTGAAAAACATGTCATCCACATACACACCAATGATGAAAAATGCATCATCTAAACACTTAACATATAAGGTTCTCTAGATTGGACTATTTTCAAAACCATGTGCAATCAAGTAGCCATGTATCTTTTCATACCAAGCACTTGGTTCTTGCTTCAAAACATATAACACCTTTTTTCAACTTGCACACTTTGTTTGTTTCCCTTTCTACAAAAAAAAACAAAGGGCTCAAATATATACAATTTCTACTGTAAGTCACCATTCAAAAATGTAGTTTTAATGTCCAAGTAATGTGCATTCTAACCACGATGAGCTGCAAGTGCTTAGATGCTATGAATGGTAGCCATTCAACAAGTGGATGCAAAGGTCTCATCAAAACTAGTGCCTTTCTCTTGAGCATAACCTTTTGCAACAAGCTTGCCTTATACCTATCAACTATTCCATCACGCTTACCTTTCACCTTCTATATCCATTTAGGCCCATTGGCCTTTTCACTAGGTGAAGAATCACATAAACAGTACATAGTTGTCTTCATAATAGCATCATATTATGATTTCATAGCAGCCATTTAGTTTTTTTGAATTTTTTGGTTTGTAAAAAAAAAAAAAAAGAGGTTGATTCTTATCACAAAGACTAGAGCTAGCCATCACATAGAAATCTCATGCAAAGGAAGCACTGTGAGAGGTTGAAGGAGTATGATATGATAGAGGGGCATCTAATTTTCTATCTCTTAAAGTTTTCACAAGCCATTTAGGTGAGTATTATTCCTCCTCTATATGAGCTCTCACATCAATGAGTACATCATGTAAATTTGCATCAGAAAGGGGTTGATTTTCATCATTATGTAGAACGTGTAAAGATTGTGAAATTGTGTCAATTGGACCAGCACTTGAGTGTAAAAATAGAAAATACGCAGTCAAAGTGTGATACACGTCTTTAGAGCTAGCTCGTTTCTCCTTCATACATGAAAGTAATGGTTGAATTGCATTTTCCACAAAAAAAAAGTGCTAAAAGAAATGCATTTATAATATGGATGATACAAATGATAGCATTTCCTTTCATAACTCTACCCAACAAAAATCCATTTCACTATGTTATAATCCTATTTCCTACATTGTTGTTTGGTCATGAATGCATAGAGAAGACAACCAAAGACACCTAGATGAACCACGAATGGATTGCGACCATGTGAGGCCTCATATCTCATGATAGATTGAATTGCATTGGTGGGAAACTGTTAAAGTACATATGCTACACACATGATAGCCTCAATCTAGAAGCTATGTGGTGGAGCCTAACTTTTGACCATACACCTCTTGATCTCCATAAGAGACCTATTATTTCCTTCTGCAACTCTATTTTTTTGAGGTGTATATGGCAATGTAAACTCATATTTTGTCCCATGCTCACCCATATATGCATTAAAATCAAAAGACATGTATTCCCGTCCTTGATCTACGTATTGAAATATTTTAGCCACAACCAAAAACTATTTGGAACACACAAACACTTAGGAATTTTCTTTCAATGAAAAAGCATATGCATGCCTGAAAAGTCGTCAATGAACATCACAAACTAAAGCTAGTTCCCAAAAGAACATTTCATTTTGCTTTGAATAAAACCTTCACATACATGTATACAAGATTCTTCAAGTTTGTGCATAGAGACACCATATCAAACTTTTGTAGGTGTAGCAAACTAGCATAATTTAGATGAACAAATCATGCATGTCAAAGCTTTGGATGTGAGATAGCCTGACAATCTTGAAGTGCACCTACTAATTCATTCATGGACTTTGCATAGTTTATGAGCTTATACAACCCATGATATAAAATGTTGAGCAATAATGACATTGCCAATTGAAAGATCATGAATTGTACACCTATCATAATGTGAAAGAACTACCATGAGTAGTAGTCAAAATGATCTTTCCAAATCCCATTCAAGGATACGAGGAGATTTTATGTATGTGATATTATTCTCCACAGGGGCAAACTCAAGTGAATTGATGAAAGTGTGCTATAAGATAATATGTTTGATTGACCCACTATCAGAGTACCAAATATATGAGTCTATTGTAGACATACAGCACTCATGAGAACATGGATCATAACTACATAGAGTAGTAAATGCCCATTCTTCATTCTACACAAGATTAGTATACTTTGTTATGGGTGTGGAGGCCTCTACAACAACCATTCCAACCCTCATCCTTGCTTGCCTCTTTTGGAATCAGTTCTGGATGACTCTTTATGATGAATAATTTCCTTTAATTTTTTTTTATTTGTTTATGATTTTTTGTTTTCCTCTCATCTTTGCATTCCGTCTTGGACTATACAGCATTGGCAAATTTTTGGTTAGTAGTAGATGAGCCCGATTTATTGTTGCTCATATAAATAGCTAAGAAAGCATGGTGTGGAACATGCATAAAAGACATTTTCTACCTTGATTGACCTTCTTGCAACTAAATAAAGAGTTATTCCTCAAATGTTAAGGCATTTGGATTTCCTTTCATCATCAATCATAAAGTAGAAGAAAAAATTTGATATGATTCTAGAAGAGCATTAAGAATAGTTCACAAGTGAACTTTATGGTAATACTTTAGCTCTAGAAATCCATTGTTTCTTCAAATCTTTGACTTTTTGTCAAAAATATATATATAGAATCTCCTTCACTCATATGTTCAATCTCCAACTCTTTTTGGAGGTAAGCAACACGTGCCTCATTTCTTGCCTCGTATAAAGTGTTAATTGTATCCCAACCTCGTAAAGAGGGAAAAAAAGCACTCCCGTGGTCCTAAGTGTGTTCAAACACTTCACTACAAAAAATATATAGAAAATGTCTTGCTTCTTTACTAGTAGATGTCTGTTGAGTTGTTTATGTCTCCTTGAACTTGACACAATAGATCATTCAATTTCAAGCCATTTAATGGACCCTTTTGGTCCTATTTGAGTTTCTTTGTGTGTTGAGATCCAATATAGTAATGGGAAAATATACACTTTCCTTTTGCAGCTTGAAGCATAAATGGCATCACATGTATGCTCACAAATATCTATTTTCACTAAAAAAAACATACTTTTAGTTCCTATGGAGTAAAATTGACAACATTTAGATATTGGAGCTAGAATTCAGGATCTCCCTAATGCAAGACATCTCACAAAAAATAATTTCTCCTACTCTTAGAAACAATGCTTTCGATACAAACTACTTACTCCCTTCACTAGGCATGCACACAAAGACAACTATTCACTCCACAACATTTTTCTCTTGGACTATGTAGATATTGAATGAGCTTCTATCCGACTTCATGACAGAATAATAGGTTTCTAAAAAACTAAAGATTACAACAAATGGATACAAAAACATTTGGAAGGTCATGTCATCACTCAAAGCTAACTAGTTTTTACACATAGAAATATGAGCGTGTGATATGGCTCCTCAAAGTACAGAGAGAATCATCAAGGAAGCAAGGGGATTTCTTATATAGGAGTAAACTATCTTATTCAAATCCTATAAGTAATAAAACATATGGGATCTCATAAAATAAAAGCACAAAGTGTGCTTATATATTTTTGAAAAGGTTTTCTATATGAGAGGGAAATCTTTCCCTATATTGTGGCTTTATTACACATAAGTGTGATATGTGATTTATTTGAGAGCTATAAGTAGAATTCAAAATTCAAATTTGAACTTAAATAGATATGATTGACTTGATGTCTTCTTTTTCTTCAAGTTCCATCAATCTAGAGGGATTGTATGTGCCTAACATCGGAGCTTGATTTTCAATCAATCTACTACATTCCTATCTAGTAACCAGCTGAAGCCAATAGTAAGAAATATGATTGACACAGCCATGACTACCCAAACCCTATTGATGGATGAAGTTTTCTTGCTAAGGATTCATCACTTGAATAACCTTTTTCATATGAAGAAGCAAGTACCAAAACAAAATGGAAGGAGGCTATGGATGAAGAAATAGAAGCACTCCAAGAGAGTGACACTTGGGAGCTAGTACCCAAGAAAGCATCAATGAAGGTAATTGGTTCTAGGTGGATTTACAAAATCAAAAGAAACTCATATGGATCCATAAACAGGTACAAATCTAGGCTTGTGGTTAAGGGTTTTGCACAAACCCATGGAATAGACTATAAAAAACCTATTCACTAGTGGCTAAGATGCCAACCATCAGAGTATTGGTAAATATAGCTGCATCAAGAAATCGGAATATGTATCAACTAGATGTGAAAAATGCCTTTCTCAATGGGTGGATTTTAGAGGAGTTTTACATGGCTCAACCTCCGGTTTATGAAGATCCAAGCAAGGTAAATCATGTATGCAAATTAAAAAAAAGCTCTTTATGGTTTGAAGCAGGCACCTGGGGCATGGAACTATAGGCTAACAAGCTATCTTCAAGACCAAGGATTCATGATGAGCGAGGTAGGTTCTTTTGTGTTTATCAAGAGGAGTAATTCAGAAATGATATATTTATGTTTATATGTGGATGACATCATTATTATACGTAGTGATGCCAATGGCATCAAACAAAATAGAAATCAGATGATGTAGGAGTTTAACATTAGTGACCTAGGGTTTCAAAAATATTTTCTTGGACTTGAGCTCGTATACAATAACTCTAGAATCTACATCACTCAAAGGAAATATGTGCACGACATGTTGAAGAAGATCCACTTGGAGGATGGAAAAGTAGCTAGCACCCTTATGGAGGTAAATCATAAATTGAGTGCTTATGAAGTTGATTTGCTTGCAGACATCGTAGGTTATCAAAGCATAATTGGGTGTCTAAATTCTGCAACATTAACAAGGACTGAGATATGTTATGGACTGAGTCAATTCATGCATAAACCTAGGGCACCTCACTTTGAAGTTGCTAAAAGAATTTTGAAGTACCTCAAATCCACTCAAAATCAAGGTTTGTACTTCCCATACACATCACATTTAGAAATAAAGTTGTACTCAGATGCAGATTGGATATGATGTAACGATGACAGAAGGAGTACTTCTAGCTGTTATCTTTTGCAGGTGATAAGCCCATCTCATGGTCTTCTAAGAAGAAACAAATTGTTGCTCTATCTTTAACACAGGCTAAATACAAGGGATTAGCAAATGCTACACAAGAAGCTATTTGGACTAGATTGCTCTACTTAGATTTGGGACTTCATACTCATTCACCAATGATCTTTATTGACAATACTAGTTCTTTGCATCTTGCAGCCAACCCCATTTATCATGCAAGAAGTAAGCATATAGAAGTGCACTATCACTATGTTATACAAAAACTCTTGAGAAAAGAGATTCAACTAGCATATGTATCTACAAAACTGCAATGTGCGAATTTGTTAACCAAAGCACTTGATGGTACTAAGCTTCGCAGGTTTAAAACCATGATTGGATTACAAAATATTCAAGAAGATTGATGAAGCAATGCAAGCCAAGATGTTTGGCTTCAAGGGGAGCTATTGGTGCAAATGTAGAAGCCTACACATTTGGCTTACCATGGAAGACATTGTGTGAAAGCACTTGACGAGTCATGTGAACTATAGTTTGTAAATACTTGATCTTTTACCATTGTAAATCATTGAATCCTTGGAGAATCTTGTAAAAGCTTATAACTCGTGGAGTTAGGAGAGATATTAGATATGAATTCAAAATGAGCTAATGTCTCCTAAACCAGAGGAGTTACCTTTTGATGGAGCCAAGTTTGAATTCAAAATTCAAACTTAGAAGAAATACTTATAATAAGCTCTTGTAAAACGTGTGGGGTAGTGTGCCTCATTTAGAGCTCTCTCCTTGATCATTTGTAGAACTTGAGTAGCTCACAGCATAGCTCACTAATTTTATCCTCATTGAGCATCATTATAATGCCAATGGCTCTGTACAATCATGTGTTATAGACATATAGCTCATTGAACATCTCTATCTACTTCTCTGATATGACTGCTCAAAACATTCAACGTCTTCTAGTCATATCTCAGTGAATACTCAACCATTTTACATAAGTTTTGGCTTGTTGGAACCAGCGTGAAGTCTATTTTATTCTATGAGAATTTCAAGGCATTTAATGTAGGCATCTAGGAGAAATCGTCTTTGAAGTGCTCACTATTTATCTACTTGTTAGTCCGTAAAAAGTCCGGGGTAAGATTTGATTTGCTAAAATGATTTCTCAAAGCATAGATGTTGATCATTTTAAATGATTCCATTTGCAATAATTAGCTATATAAGCTAATTGAATTCTCCAAAAACGAGTTTTCTTAGTTGTAACTGTACTATGAGCTCTGAGTACATTAACTAGCGAGTATATGGACCAAAATAGCAAGTTTTTCAACACTAGCTATTCTTGAACTAGTCTTTTTTGGATTAATTGTTTCAAGCATTAGCTCCAAAGTAGATCGGTACTTTCTTAGTGTCATTTGCCACCCAAAATGGCATACTTTATAACTCTTAAGTGTATCATGTTTGGTATAAAGCAGGTTTTAGCACTACTACCTCACTTCCTTGAGGTATCCATCCATCTCTTCCAACAAAATATGAGACTATCTGTCATGAGTTTGTAAGTATCATGTAGATTATTGATTTTTCTATGTTACACACATCATGTATGTTCATCTAAAGTTTTGCATATTTGTTGAAGGATTTGGTAGTGGATCACCCTCCAACACGAACCGAGGAGACTTACAAATATCATCATGGATTGAATGCACCGTTGGAGGACTTGGAGGAATGTGGTGCGATCCTTTCATGGGAACATCTACTATGAGGTGAGCTTATAAACTTGCTTTGGTGTTTTTAGTTGTTGTTTGTAAATATCATGTCAATTTGTCTCATTTCATGTCTATTCCTTAATGGAGGACTATAGATATAGATGTGTTGATTCCTAAGGGCATGTGTATGGCAATGGTATGCCATAATTTTGTATATGGCTCATATATGGTAGTGGTGCGCCATAATTTTGTATTTGGTTCCTATATGGTAGTGATATGCCACATTTTCTATTTGGCTCATACATGGCAATGGTTTGCCACACTTTTGTACGTGCTTCATTTATGGAATATATATCCGTTTTGTACATGGTTCATGGTTCATTATGCTCATCTCTTTTGTGTCCAATAGTGTTTTGCTTTATGAAATCATGTTTGTTTGCCATTAGAGTACATGTCACATGTAATCGGTTTGTTTTTTGTGTAGAGTGTATTGTCTTTTGTTACACAACAATATGGTAATGTTGCTATAGTAATAGACAATGCACTCTACCCAAAACAATTTTGTAGATATGGCCATCCATATAGGAGGTGATAGGCTTGTTGGTAGTGACCCAGCCACATACCACCATCAATATCGACGTTTATGCCCAGGGGATGACTGGTGTTGATAGCAATAGTTATACCCATGTGCATACCAGTGATGATATAGATGCTCATACCAACACCTATAGTGACACCCATATCAATGCATATACCGGCAGTTTTGTACTAATGCATATGTCAAAGCTTACATCAACATCAGGGTAAAATGACACCCGTGGATTTGCCTCCATAGAAGCCTCGATATACCCCTGATGTGTTGTAATGTTTGTCTATCTATCTATCTATCTATCTATCTATCTATCTATCTATCTATCTATCTATCTATCTATCTATCTATCTATCTATCTATCTATCTATCTATCTATCTATCTATCTATCTATCTATCTATCTATCTATCTATCTATCTATCTATCTATCCATCTATCAATCTATCTATCTATCTCTCTATCTATCTATCTATGTATCTATCTATCTATCTATCTATCTATCTATCTATCTATCTACCTATCTATCTATCTATCTATGTATCTATATAACTATCTATGTATCCCAGTATTTAATATGTATAAATCTTTTTTTTATGTATGTATGTATGTATTTATGTATCTATATATCTATCTATCTACCTATCTATCTATCTATCTATCTATCTATCTATCTATCTATCTATCTATCTATCTATCTATCTTTCTTTCTATCAAACCGTCTATCTATCTATCTTTCTATCTATCCATCTATGTATCTCTTTGTGTATGTATCTACATAACTATCTATGTATCTTAGTATTTGACAATGTTTCTCTGTCTATTTGTGTCTCGTTTTATGTACATATGTATGTATCTTTTTTTCTTTCTTTCTTTGTATCTATGTATCCATCAATCAATCAAATCATCTAGCTATATATTTATATATTTGTTGAGATGAAAAAGGATTTCTTTCTCCAAGCATGGATTTTGGGTATCGATAAAAAATTCAAGTAGAAGGATGCTCAGATCTTCTTTTTAATTAAATGCTACTTTTAGACTTTGGGGATCAAGAATTTAAATGTATAAGTGTCATGCGTAGTTACCGGGAATGTTATAATTCCAATTAGAGTGCCCCCATATAAATCAGCTCGATCAGCTCTTCCTTGAAAAGAATCAATTGTAGTGTATCCAAATCTCCATCTCATCGAAACGTCCTTGCTTCACTTACTATCCTTTTTCTCCTCAATATTTCCCATATTTATTTCCTAGTCTCATGTATGATTATGGAGTCTTTGAGTCTTTTATGTTTGTTTTTAAATATGTTTAATATGCGCCCATGTCAATATTCACACACATGCACATGTACTCACAAGCATTCCAACATACGCGCACAGATGCATGCACATAAACATATGCATACATATAGATAAATATAATTCATTTCTTAATATATTTTTTCCATACATTTGCATTCATGCACACGTAGGCATACATATCGACCAAAACATGATGCCAATGACCTAATTACTCATTCTAACCATTATCCCCACAATGAAATTCACAAAGTTTAAAATTAATTATTTCACTAGAAAAGAGGCCTATTACAATAGATAGATAGATAGATAAATAGATAGATAGATAGATAGATAGATAGATAGATAGATAGATAGATAGATAGATAGATAGATAGATAGATAGATAGATAGATAGATAGATAGATAGATAGATAGATAGATAGATAGATAGACATATAGATAAATGAATAGATAGATAGATAGATAGACAGACAGATAGATAGATAGATAGATAGATAGATAGATAGATAGATAGATAGATAGATAGATAGATAGATAGATAGATAGATAGATAGATAGATAGATAGATAGGTAGATAGATAGATAGATAGATAGATAGATAGATAGATAGATAGATAGATAGATAGATAGATAGATAGATAGATACATAGATAGATAGATAGATACATAGATACATAGATAGATACATAGATAGATACATAGAGAGACAGATATATAGATAGATAGATAGATAGATAGATCGATAGATAGATAGAAAGATA